>CM044546.2:29940704-30653204 GCA_024416835.2 Perccottus glenii | reverse complement strand
CCTATTATACTTTGAGGTTGAAACACCTGAGAAAAAAGGTCATGAAAGTTTGACCCTACTTTGGATTCAGCTGATTGGTGTGCTCAGTCTTTGAGGTTTTAGGTGTATTTTTAGGTTTGAGAGAAATGCTATTGAGAAAGAAATTATAGAAGAATTCTAAATTAAACCGCTCGCTCTCAGGTCATACAAAGTTTAAGTTGAATAAATACAATTGTGGATGTGTTTTTTTTTCCGAAGTCGTCACCTCTCGACTCGTGCTTTTCAGGCTGACCTTACCTCACGTCACTTCAGACCGCTCTCATAATAAAACAAAAGCTGTTCTGAAAATCCTACTTCCTCATTACAAAACTGTACATCTCCGTCTGCAGAAACACAGAGCAGCCGCTGTGATGTATCTCAAAAATAGTCCCTGCAGCAGAAAAAAACTAGTTCTATTTATCATAGACTCACTGTAAGTCAGAATGAGCAATTAAAAAATCTGGGTCAGAGCTTTGTGAGATTGTGCTTACTCAAAGACAGAGCCAGCCATTCATCACAAACAGAAGAATCGTTTTTACATCTGGATTCTGCAAACAATCGACTGAAAGGTGTGTTTTCAGCAGTAATAAAGAGAAATGCTCTGATTGGACAAGTAGAGATCTGGGTGGAGCGCTTAAGAAAGGGACTTTGTAAATCAGTTTATTATTATTTATTTGATTGGGACAGTGCATGTTGATGAACACACCAGATTATAGTCTAAGGCTAATTTCACCAATGCAATGTTGTCACACATTCAGACACGAGAGCTGTGTCACTGCAGGTAAGGGGGGTCAAGTGTCAAGCCTAAGGACTAGACGTCAGTAAGAACTGGGGAGAGCGGGAATCAAACCGCCAACCTTCTGGTTATAGGACGCTCTACCACCTGAGCCACCATGCGCATTCAGTGCTAATACTATAAATGAAAAGCCACATTTTCCAATAAGCTGTGTCTTTTTTAATGAAAGAGCAACATTTTTTTTTTTAAATAAAGACGTTTATATAAAATTTCAAGTTTGCCATGAGTAAAAAAATATCCTTTAAAATGTCTGTTTCAAACATAATGGAGAAGGTTTAATGGACAACTTAATTTTCTTTTTAATAAACTCTCTTTCGAATCTGTGTGACCTCTGGCATTCTTCACTGATAAACTTTTTTCACATTCTGTGTCTCTGCCCTCTTTAATAGAAGTTATCCAACAGTTGAACTCTACGTTCTGTTGTATAGAACCTCAAGGTCCGGCATCAAACAAGAGATCACATAAAACACACATTTTGTATAAAAATCCCATTTCAGTTGGTAATTGTATTGGTTCAATGAATTATCAGCCTTATTCATCCAAAGTTTTTTTCAGTTTATCTAGTCCATTATCACTCAGCTTCATCTCCACTAAACTGTGGAGTGCCCCAGGGTTCCATTTTGAGCCCTATTCTTTTCTCGTTCTATTTAACTTCTGTATGAAACCATCTTTAAAAGCACAACATGTCCTTCCTTTCTTTTGCAGATGATTTCCAAATCTGTCTGCCTTTAAATTAAATGACCATTCTTCTATTCAGCCCCTACTGTCCTATCCATCCATCTTCTACCGCTTATCCAATCCCTACTGTCCTATGGACATTTAAACCTGGATGGCAATAAAAATTTGACTTTAAACAAAAAAGCAGAACAGATAATGTAGTAGTCAGAGTAATGTTTTATTTTGTTTAGGACTGTGATCAACCCAATAGTTTAATTCATTAATCTTCTTTCATTTAAAGTGTATTAGTAAATTAATTAATTAGTAGGCCTACTTCCCTTTAAATGGCTTTAAAAAGACAATTCAGGCTTTTGTTACTTCAATCGATATAATAATGATAATATATTTGATTCATGGGCACCTTTTAAAACACTCAAGGACATTTACAAATCACAGTGAAACTGAGATAAAAAAAAAACTGTGTTGCAATCAGTGTTGGAAGTAACGGCGTTAGAGTATAACGACATTACTAACAGCGTTAATTTTTCAGTAACAGAGTAATCTAATTAATTATGTTTTCCATCGTTGTAACGCCGTTATCGTTACTGAGAATGTTAAGTGTTGCGTTACTACAATTTGGTTGAATAAAGCACAAGGTAAGTAAGTAAGTAAGTAAATTTTATTTATATTGCACCTTTCACAGATATAAATCACAAAGTGCTTTACAAAGTGCAATAAAAGAACAATAAAACTATGAGAATAAAAATTAAAACCACAAAATATTCAAAACATAAAAAGCCCAATCAACTAAAAGCTTGTTTAAATAAAAGTGTCTTCAGCTGCTTTTTAAAAGAATCAACAGAAACGTCCACTCGCAGTGACAGGGGCAGGGCGTTTCAGAGTCTGGGGGCGACTGCTTGGAAAGCCCGGTCTCCCCGAGTTATAAAGGTGTCATGCTTTGGCTACACATCAGCTGCTGCAGGAGAGAGCAGGGGGGGTGGGGATGATGACACCGCTGCAAAAGTGATGATTGGCTGACGCAGTCTCACTGCGCGCTCTGACTTCCACTAAACACAAGACAGCGACAGCAACAATAGAGAGGAAAATCAACACATGCTAACACGACACTTGTTGCTGCTGCTAACCCCAAATGAAGCTAGCGTGAGTTCCAGTGAAGGAGACAGAGCCACTGTTAAAACAAGCAACGCTCGATTTTACGTTTCAGCAACAATCTATTGAGTTGAAATAAATACCAAATGTTCTAAAATACTATATATAGTGTTTTTATTCTTCAATCAGTTAATTTAAACATCTTTGATATTTAAGCTGTTATAGAACGTAATACCCTTATAGAACATAAAAGATAACTTCAGTTACTTTGCTGAGTAACTGAGTTACTTTTACAATGTGGTAACTGAGTTACTAACTCAATTACTTTTTGGGAGAAGTAATTTGTAACTATAACTAATAACTTTTTTGAAGTAAGATGACCAACACTGGTTGCAATGAAACCTGAGACGTAGACCCCTATTTAATTCTATTATATTAGTGCTTTAGTTACCGGTGAAATACGATGCTAACTGTAAAATGTCAGCTTTAGACACATCTCAGACTGGCTTTAACACTCCTCTAGTTCCATCTGTTTGTGTCCACAGTGGATTAGATTACAATAAACAGATCTATAGTGGATCAGAAATGGATCCGTCTTCACTGAGTCGATCGGTTTGCCCTCAATCAGTCTCTGAGCTGCCTCCTGTCTGTGCCACGTGATGGAAAGGACAGAGGGGCTTCACTAACGAGACAGCGGTGCAGGACGGACCGATACGATCAATGTCCCACTGACAGCAGAGTGAGACCGAGGAGCCCTGGGAACAAGGGCCGCAAGTGGGATCATCTCTGGATTTAAATGTAAAACTGTTATACTGTAAAAATAAAGTTAAATGTTTGGTAAAATTATACTACATTGGGTCAACAGAGCATGTTTTTTTTTTTATTATTATAAAGCAAAGAAAATTGTAAAAGTCAATAGATCCTCTAACATTTTTTTTTTTTTTATTTACAGTTTCTTGACTTGGCATGTGCTATTGCATGTTAAATAGTCAAATGGGATCCAAACTTATGAGAACCTGGGACCCCAATAGTTTGACTTAAATCCGTCCACTTTAATAAGGCTTAAGGTCGACATATAGGAATGGGGATGACGTCATAGATTATTATTAGGTACAAATACTGCCCCATGCTCCTGGTATGGCTCATGGACCCACCTTGACCCCAACTCCTCCCACTCAGTTGGATGAACTGTTCCTGCTAAAATTAAATTGACTAATTTTCTATTTATAACATTGACTTGTGAATATAGTGTATATAACTGTCCTCAACACATCTGTGTCACACACTGTCTGTCCTTTGTTTTGAGACTCGTTCCACCCTACATATTCCATATGAGGGAGGAGCATACGGGGCAGATGACGTGGGTGACTCTTTAAGACACATTACCTGATTATAAGGTGACCACCCTTCATTGGAACGAGTTTGTGAGTGGCCTAAAATCAGAGAACCAGAATAGTTCCATCTCTTTTCTTCCAATCGCTGGGTTTTATTCATTTGAGGAAACTGAGCTATAACATAGTATTTAATTGAGCTTTAATAAAGAGTCAGAAGTACATTTACATTTAGTCATTTAGCAGACGCTTTTTTCCAAAGTGACTTACATTCAACAGTGTTACATTTACACATTTTAGTTGACACTTTCATTTTAAAGCGACTTACAGGTTTCATTCACCAGTGTTACAGCTGGAACACCACTGGAGTCAAGGTGGGTTAAATGTCTTGCTCAAGGACACAACAACAGTACGAACTGTGGGGAGAGCAGGAATCAAACCGCCTACCTTCCGGTTGAAGGACGACCTCTCTACCACTGAGCCACTGCCGCTCCAGTGAAGTGAAGCCGAAGTGAAGCTGAAGTGAAGCTGAAGTGAAAGCAAGTCTGCTAAAAAGTGAAATGACCATCAGGTTGTTTGTTTTTTTAGTGAAAGAGAAAAGGCAGATACTGCTTTGCCTCGTACATTCACTGACTCTGTGTGGTACAAATGTTCTTCAAGTTCACCCTTTTCAAGGTTATTCTGGGTAATGTTTGCTTGTCACATGTCAGTTCTAATATTATATTTTCAATATTAATGCTATTTGTGTAACAGCTGCAAATAAAACCAGCTGCTAAAATATTTACTGTTTACCTGCAGGTTTTGTGATATTTTATACAAAACACTAACTTTTACTGTACTTTCTCTTTTGTTTAACTTACAATAGCGTTCTATATACTTGAATTACACCATAAATAAATTAGCGGTTTACTTAATAACCACATATTTATTTGCAGTTGTTTCTCAGCATTTCATCTGCAAGTGCTGCTTTTCTGGGCTGCATTGTGGAGATTGTTTTAACGAGCTGACACTTGGAGCGCGGCAGTCACCCACAAACAGATGCCAGCCTCCCACAAGCTGCGGCGCGGTAAACAATCCAACCTGACGCCGCCAAATAAAACTTCTCATTAGACAATGCAACTTTATCAGCCGCGCCGCCCACGACTAATGCGGAAAATTCCAGAGTGTGAACAGATCGGCTGAGGAGGAGTCAATAAGGGCGAGCTGCTTTTACCTGCGCAAACACCACAGCTGTAATTACATTTAGATTCATGTTTGAGACTTGAGAGAGAAAAGTCAGAAGTGAGGGCAGGTGTTCGGCTAACCTCTACATAATAATGGCACACAATGAAAGAGATAGATTTGTCAGTGTTGCTCGGAGGAAACATAATGTCTGCCAGTAGGTATGTATGGTTGTATAATTCAGTGTTTATTTCTCTCTTGTGGGTTCAATATAAAACATGATGGAGGTCGTATCAGCAGCTGGAAATCGTCCAAAGCCTGCTGCAGGGAAGTAAGGATGATATGCTTATATTAACAAAAACAGAAAAAAGAAGAAACATTATACTTAAGGAGCACCGTGTAACTTTTTGTCCAAAAATATATATTCTCAAAATCCTTTTAATGGTTCTTAGACATGAGATTAGTAGAATATCTCACTGACACAATCCTTCAGCTGGACACAAACCTCCAGTATTGTTCCTGCCCCCGCCATATTGCAAGCGATTACATGAGTACAGCTGTACGGCTCAAACAGAGAGATCAATACTCTAGACCCTAGCGGAGACATATTTGTATAAAATACACTAAAATGTTTCTAAAACATTCTTTCTTCCAAACGTGCCGCTTGGATAGTCTCCACTTGTAAATGATTGAGCCTCTACTGGATAAAAGTTACACAGTGCCACTTTAAGTTTTACTATAAAAATGTTTTTTATGACCTAGACCATGTATGTTTTTGTACTTTTTTCACAAATATAAACTGTGCTGATGATGAAACTTGTTGATCTGTAATAAACAATACCTACTATAAAGCACTATGGGCAACTCTTTTACACATACTTCACAGCTTTTTTTACTTTTGACACTTTATTCCCCTGGTGCAGTAGACTGGATGAGGGAGAGATTTTAGGCCTGATGATTATCTATGAATTTTGGGTATTTCATTTCAGTGCGAGCAACTTTTTTCATTTTCCATCAGGATACAGTATTTGCCATGAGAAAATAAATAGGTCAAAATGACAGGACATGTATTAAATTAGTGTAATCAATTGGAATACTTCTGTTTGCTGATACAAGGCAATGTTTCTTAATAAATCTACTTTGCCATTATTTTCAGTAGCAATTTTCCTTTGCTCAAAAAAAATACCGTAATAAGAAATGAAATACTTCATATCAAACAAAAATCTAGAAATTGGTTTTAGACTCTTTTACTTAAGGAATAGCAGTAACATAAATATACACATGCAGTATGAACTGTGTTGGTGGAGACTTTGGTGAGCCTTGTTTTGAGTAGTTCAAGATCATTTAGAAGCACACACTGACAACAACAAAATGCCCTTTTATATTTCCAACATGTCTTTCATATCAGTCAGAAAGAATAGCTTCCCTATCCTTAGTCCTTCTGGCCCCCACATCTTGAAACATCAATATAATAACAGGCAGGGATTTAAAGAGAAAACAAAAACCCTACCAAATAAATAATTAAGTGCAGCTTTTGTTTCTCCAAAGACAAAAGATGAGCCACTAACATCTGTTCCTGCAGATTTCTGGCTTCAAAAAGTGCCTCCAGCGTCGAGAGCGACCGCTGATCGACGCCCATCTGCTTCAGGCTTTATCTGCATCGTGCTAATAATCCGACTGCTCTTAACGCTGGGATCTAATGGATTACATAAAAAGAACAAGGACCTCTCTAAGGTCTAAAGAAGAGGTTTAAAGGGCAGGGTCTTCCATCACAAACACAGTGTCACTCAGGCTTACTGTATTTCTATAGAAGCAATAAAGTCTAGTGGGTACGGAAGTGTAGTACTGTCAATGTTGTTTTTCTGACTTTTTTTTTTTTGATAGTTTTTCTGACTTTTTTGGGGGGGGAATTGTTTTTCTGACTTTTTTTTTTTTCTGGAAATTGATTTTTTGACTTAATTATCACGTTATTTCATGATACTATCACGTTATTTCATGATAATTTTCACGTTATTTCATGATAATTTTCACGTTATTTCATGATAATTTTCACGTTAATTCGTGATAATTTTCACGTTATTTCATGATAATTATCACGTTATTTCGTGATAACTTTTCCTTTTTCAATGCTTTATCGGAAGCAACGTACTACGTAGCCTACTACGCTTCCGTAGCAACGAGAGGATGCAAAGAGGAAGCATGACAAAGCCAGCCTGGATACAGTTGAGATGATGTAATTTATATCTGTAATATCTCGCCATGTTTTAGACCAAGGCTGAACTTGATCAGATGCGGCGCCATGCTACAGGTTGCTACGGAAGCTATGTGGTACGTTGCTTCTGATAAAGCATTGGAAAAAAAAAAAAATTATCACAAAATAACGTGATAGTATTACAAAATAACGTTAAAATTATCATGAAATAACATGATAGTATCACAAAATAACGTGATAATTAAGTCAGAAAAACAACATTGACAGTACTACACTTGCGTAAGTGGGGTATCACCATCATACTATAAATATAATAATCTTCATTGTTCGACATGGTCAAAGCATGGAGGTCACAAATACAACTGTTGTCACTTAGAGGAATAAGGTGCTAATTATGAAGTGTTCTGTAAAGATTTCTTTGACATTCTAAAACTTAAAACTCTTTACATCCAAGACAGTTTTTAAAAAAAAAGAGCAGACATGTGTCCATGTCCGACAGACCCTTCCACAAGTGACGTCACCTGCAGCTAACGGACATCCATTCATTTCCTTCACACTCACAGTCAGACTGTAAGAGGTCTAAGAAGAGGACGCTTTGTGTTAAAATAGTTTGAGAGGCACTGCCAAAAACGCACACACAGACTGCTCTGAACAACAGCACACAACAGCTGATCAACAACAACAAGAACAACACTCACATCACAGACATCGTTTTATCCAAAAAAATAAACTGTTCTCAACCGCCATCATCACCACTGACCACATTTCATTATTATTAATAACTGCTCTTTACATGTGGAGCCTGACAATACTTGACAATACAGCCAAACACAAATCAAAAGCATATCACTGTTAAAAGAGATGTTACACATATGTTCTGAGCTGAGGGACAACGTGAGGAGGGCTACTGTTCATCTGAAGAATGAGTTTAGAGGTAATAGTAAAAAGCTTTTATTGTGAAATCTATGGTCAATGGTTGTTATAAACACTCCCCGGAGCTGCCTTCTTTAGATGAATGAGTGGCTCACTCTCAGTGGAAACAGAGAACATGCTTGCAATAGTTTTGTCCAGGGCCGATGCTTACTTTTTAACACATGTGCCTCATTTACAAGAGTCAGGTCCATAGCTTCATGTGACACTAGCACTTAGCTGCTCATTTAGTTTCAGGTTAATGACTGTAATTAACCCCACAGATTTAAACTCATTGTATCTTGTAGATACATTGCAGGATCATGATGACAGAGTCCATAAGGTGAAACTTTTTCTGCATAAGTCCAGGATGACTTCTTGACGTGTTGGTTGAAAAAGACAGACAGAAAACTTCCCCACTTTTATATTTCCATTTCCTTTTAATAAACTCCCAAAGAAACAAATGTATAAGTTAGCTGGGTCTAATTCCACTGTTAAAGCAGCTGCAATAACAGTACAATAATTGCGCCAACTAGTGGTTAAAGACGCAACATACATCCATGCTCAGGCCTTCAGAGTCCTGACACGTGACTGTGACTCAAACTCTGGTTAATTCCCGTTAGTTCCACAGAAACACATTGGCATTGCACTGGATTTAGGCTGAAGGCTTCACCAATGAGAGCAGCTCTACCCAAACAAACCCACAAAATATGGGTAAACTGTACTTTACTGTTCAGGACATTTACCTTTTCATGTCTGAGGCAATTTTTACAGAGGCCTAAAGAAATGTCATAAAAGTACAATAGAATAATTTGATTAAAGAATGAATATGAAATATTAAATATATACAGTATGCAATATAATGTTTTATAACATTTAAAAAGTTAGTCCTTCTCTAAAGGTGTCCACATCCCTGACGGTTCCCCTCTGGACTTATGTCAATGTAGTATATCTAACTGTTCTGGACATTTTTTTTTTTTTTTGTCTCAGACAGAGGGTCTTGTCCTTGGAGGCAGTTATTGTGATGATATAATAGTTTATTGTCTCATTTTGTGACTAGAAAAAAAGAAAGTTGGCTATGATTAAAAAAAAATCCTTCACTAAAACAGAAATAATTAACAATGCCTACACAAATCATCTTTTTTTGTAGATATATGGGGCTTGAATGTATCCAGTGCTTCATTTTGGCACAGACACAATACATTTAAGACTAGCAGCCACAGAGTGTCACAGCTCCTGGTATCCTTTATATTTATTATACATTTCCTGCATTGTCTTGAGGTGTTTTTGTCCTGCCTTTGTTTAGAAAAGGCAAGATTTCTTTAAATAATCTTCAACACGACAGTCAACTAAACTCATTTCCAGCTCCATTTATAGCTCGAGTAATTATTTAATTACCCTTTCTTTGTGGATTAAAACCTCTGAATTTGTCTGTGGTAAAATAAACTTGGCCAAGAATGGTGACACAAAACAGCTGCAACTCTCTAGATTTTTAGGTCTAGAAAGATGAGAATCTGGGCTCTATCCTCTGTTTATTGCAGCAGTATACAGAAAGAACTCCAGCTTCTGATCTGATTTACATATTTGTCGAGTTTAGCTTCACTTTCACTTTGCATTTTGTTGGAATGCTACTAACAATGATAAAGTATGTAACTCGAACTATTACATCATTTTCAATTCAGTCTATATCACTGCTCAACCCACCACTGTGCTTTCAAAAAGAACTGTCAGGAGCCATCAGCGCTAACAAATTAATCGCATGTTATTCTCTGAGTATGTACAGAGCGCGTATTGATCCGGTGACAGTGAAAACCATTAGCCGCGCTGTGCATTTCAAAGGCTGCACATGAAAAGTGTTGAAATTGGAGGACGTGTTAGTTTCGGAGTTGGACGCCGCTGATTAAAGGCTCCATCTCTTCAGACGCGGCCGAGAATCAAAAGAACAGAGAGCGAATTGTCTCCCGCAACTGTCTGCCGTGAAGGTTAGCGCAGGATGGATAAAAGTGCTGTGATTGAAGGGAAAATGAAATCGCTAATGGGTGCCTCGGTATACAACACAGTGAGCTCGCAGTTAGAGCGGCATCAGGAGGAAAAAGATGATGTTTTTTTTAGAGAAAGACTGATAATGGTGAACAGCAGTAGTGGTGGGGTCTGAGGACCACCCAACGTCAGACGGAGGTTCTCACACGTCTCTGAAAACCGAGACTAAGTGAACAGATGTCCTGTATAAAGCTGCACAAACCCAAAAGAGTTGTTGTAAAGTACTTGTCGGGGCGGCAGTAGCTCAATGGGTAGAGCAGTCGTCTTTCAACCGGAAGGTAGGCGGTTCGATTCACACTCTCCCCACAGTTCATACTGTCGTTGTGTCCTTGGGCAAGACACTTAACCCACCTTGCCTCCAGTGACTGTAACACTGGTAATTACATTAGAACAATGTAAGTCGCTTTGGATAAAAGCGTCAGCTAAATGAATAAATGTAAATGTAAATGTAAGACTATCCTTAGGACAGCTTTATAAAGGGCTCTGTCATGTTTGGGGTCAGTGTTTACTCGACAAACCTGAAATGTGTCTAAAATGCTGCTCAGTCCCTTCAATCACAACATAGGCTGCTATAGTGGACTTTATAGTGGACTCAATATTGAATGGTTTTGAAGATTACATGACGTTTTTTCAGTTGCCTTTAATCACTCAGTTCAATTGTATTTCTATAGCTCAGTATCTCAAAAATAATTGCATCAAAGGGCTTTACAAAGACAATGGCAGAAAATAGATATCCCCCCCATCCTAGAGCCTCCATTAGCATCAGAGGAAAAACTCAAAAAACACAACCAAACCTCCAGGAGAACCAGAGGAGGGGAATTCACTTTACCAGTTTACAAGTTAGTACATTGCCTTAGGTTTTTTATACAAATTTAAGCATGTTGCTATTATCCAACTCGCAAAACTTTATGATCTTTGATGACTCGTCTTGTGACCATTACTGTTGACTACATTTTGTGATGCATGGTGGAATACGTTGAGGGTACTTTATTTAACTCACATGACATTTGAACACCAAAACAAAAACATAGTCACTGTATAAGACACTATATGATTATTATTTTACTAACATATGACCAAAGCCATAGTTTACAACACATTTCTGTCATTATCAGAAATGTGAGATAAACTAATGGTAACAATATTAGGACTTACCTCTGTCTCTTTTTCTTTTTTTTAAACCATAAACCTGTACACACATTTCTCTGTTGCTTCCAATTTTCTGAATCACATGACTTCACCCAGAACAGTCAGTTTCATTAATTTTTTTTTGATGGATCTTATTATGTGTTACATATTTACCTCCCAGGGCAACTCGAGCATGCTTTGAGCCATTTCAAGAAGAACCTTCTCCTTTTGACAGGACCTCTGAGACTTCTACAAATCTTCATCTCACCATGGACTCGAGATGTTCCATGTTAAAAGTCTGTTTCATCACACTTCTGTTAAAACTGCTTTCTTCCTTGTATTTCCCTCTTTAAAGTCTCTCACTTAAGTCTAATTACATTGTGATTCAGCACTGCATGAACAACAATAATTAAAAAGAGATTAAATAAAACCCCAGGCTTTGTAAAACCATTGGGATGTTTTGTTTTGCGGCGGAGGTGAGCAGTTTGTCGGATCCTTGGAGAGACTGACAGGCGGCACTTTCACTTGAAAATAGTTGATTCGAGCCATCTGTCGCCAACGTCGCTGCTACACCTGCTGCTGGAGGTGGGTCACGCACTATTTGCAGAAATGTCCCGCTGTTTGTTCGGGAACCATATGTATAAAGGCGAGTGCAGCTGATTCAGAGCCTGGGGTTTGTTGCCAGTCACGTAAACGTATGTTAAAGCTCAAACCTGCCGTGTACAGTTTTTGTTAGCGTTAGCCTTAGCTGTAAAAACAGCTTCATGTAATTACAGGAAAATAATGGACAGATGCATTAATGAAACACACTAGATTTTTTGATAAATATAAGTCAATATATAGTCATCCATTTATAAGTCCAATACAGTATAAAGATAGAATATGAACCTAAAATGTGCCCCACATGCACTATGGAGCACATTTATGCACTGAGATCCAGTGGCAGTGAGCTGTTACTTTAAAACACATGTAATATTAATGGAGAATCACCGCAACGATGACACCCCCCACTCCTCTGAAGAGCGGCGCAGTTCAAATTTGTCACTTTTGCTGCATTTTGCATTAAATTGCAGCTGAAGTTTCCCGTTCTAGGTGCTTCCCTCGGTGCAGCAGCGGGAAAGGCTTGTCATTATTTCAGCTGAGGTAAGTTTTACATTCCTCTGACACCTGTCGTTTTCAGGATAAAGTAAAGTTAAACTAATGGAGAAAATGGCCTCCTGTGTCAAAGTCCCATGTCATGTTTTGAACCAGAAAGACACTGTAAATCTCCTGCTGGTGACTCAGGGGGCTTTCACACCTACAGTTTGGTCCAAAGCACGTTGGCAAGTGTGAACGCTTCAGTGGATTTTTTCAACAAAAGAAGGGGGTCGTGGAAGCCTTGTTTCCATTGGATCGGTAGGGTGCGAGTTGTACAGATAACATGCTATATGTACTTTTTCCTGAAGACAAAGCTAGTGTTTATTAGCAACAACTAAGTTTCCAGTTTACTGCTTTTTCACCTTGTGCAGCCAGATTCTTGCAAGATTTGTGAGTTTCCAAATGTGGGTAAGTCCATCCAACCGCTTGGGTCAAACTATGGCTCTCAGCAAGAAAGAGAAAATGGGGTTGGGGGCAGTTAATTTGACAAAAGCCACTCTTCTTCTGTTTCTTATCAACGTGGCAACGCCAAAATATTAGTGTTGATGCTGCTATCAAATCATTTTGATAAGAAGTAGAGGAAAGGTTAAAGCAAAGGCATTGTAACTAGGTTTTCTCTTTTCCAAGAGACTTTGTCAATTCTGAATTTGTCTTTATTCTGACCAAAATTGACAAAGTCCAGATGCTAACCTTTTCTTTAAGATGTCCTGGATGACTGAGAACCTTCACAGAATTCAGAAGTAGAGAGTATTTCTTCTTTGAAGGAAGAGCAAAGAGTGGCACTAAAGGATTTTCTGGAAGGAAAAGATCATGGTAGGCAGATACTAGTCAGTAATTTATCCTATCACCTACCAGGTTTTCAACAGAAGGTGTCTCCCTTTTGAAAACACTTTAAACGGGAGCCTTTCCAGATGGTTCTGTAAAATAGACTATGTTCTGTGAGCAGTTCTATCTGGGGTTAGGTTAACAGCTCCTGCTTTGTACTTCAAAATGTATTTATAGTCTACATTTTTATTTATTTATATATATATATATATATATATATATATATATATATATATATATATATATACACTTTGGGGGGGACCCCGTATTACAGTAGTTTGGACCAAATACAAACTGACACTGTCCTTGATGAAGGACTGTTTGAGCTAACCTTGTGCTGCAGCTGAATTACAAACTTGAAAAAATCCATCTTGAACTGTTCCAAGCAAAGTATTTTTTAATAACTAGAAGCTAGAGAGAAATGAGGCAAAACACGACTCTTTGCCAGCACCTAACATCAGTTCTCTTTTTATTTCAGGATGACACAAGCTTATTTACAGTGTGACAGGCAGGTTTATGTCCTTAGACTATGATCTCAAACAAAACATCACATAAGCTACTTGTATGATAAGTCCATATGCCCCCTGGCTTTCTTGGTTCTTGTGTCCACTGATGTGTCAGCTCTGACAGGTCTGGGAGGGTTTTTGGTTTGAAGATGTAGAGGACATTTTACCGTTACAAACGTAAACAACATGGAGCTGCTGTGATTGGATAAAACTGCAGTTGATAAATCCAATCACCTCCAGGTATTCATTTAAAGAACCATCCCTTTTGTAAAAACTTTTTACAGGACCCTCCAGATGGTTCTGTGGAACAGTTCTAACAGTTATGTTTGAGCTGCACTGAGCTTAAAATGTGATACTAAACCATTCTCAGTGCATACATTAAAAGAGATCTGTGATTCTCTGTGTTGGTATTGATTATATATGTTTATGTAAATTACTTGCGACTGATGAAAGCGCTCAGCTGTTCAACACTCAATCTTTTTTGGAGCAGCCAGTGTACAACAAGATTCATTAAAGGACTTCATCTACAGCTGTTTGAGATTAAAGTTGTGGGCTGCTGCAACTTTGCTAATGTTTTGCGAATCATTCAGTTCATTTGTTTTTCTTCATGTATTCATCACGAAGCCCATGACAAGCTGCTCAGTTCTGACTCTTAAAATCCTGCAAAAATAAATATTGTGTGACCAGGACAATGTTAAGTTACACCCAAGAAAATTCCAGAATTAAAAGAAAGGCTAAACCAGGTTCTAAAAAAATAACCAGCAGAAATATGCTAAAACAGTAAAAATAAAAATATATATATATATTATTGCTACTGGGTAAAGTTAAACTAAAACACTTGACAAGTTAGCCTGAGCAAACATTCTAAAACTTTTACTATTCTGTTCAAAGTATTAGTCTGATCTCTGTTGAATTCAGCTGCAGGACCAACATACACAAAATAAACTGCCTCTGAGTCGACGCAATTTGACATACATACAGCCAATGAGAGAACCAGAGCATGGCATAAAGCCTGCCCCATGTTAGTTAAACATGATTATGATTGGTCAGGCGGGATTGATTTGGGTGGAGCTAGGTTTAAATGGGAGGAGTTCTGACTATTAGTATTATATTATTAGACTATGGCAGGCCACTATGACTTCTGCACTGTGTGGAAAACACTACATATACACTGTACACCTAAGAGCTTTATGTTGGTGAAGGAGGGAAGTGAGATAAACAAGTTCAACACAGACTGAAATATTCTTTGAAGCTTGTACTTATTTTCAGTTGGAGACAGTCTGTCTGTTTCTGTGTTGTTTTTTTATCAGCTTGTGTGAGTTTGCTTGCACAGTTTGAGCAGGCGTTTCTCTGCACACCTCTCAAATGTATGTGATATTCCCTTCTTCCTACCTCCTTCACAATCCTACCTCTGCTGTTTGTCAAACTGCTATAAGTGGAGGTGAGCCATGTCGTCTGTGGGCGGGGTTTGGGGGCGGGTTTACGGAGCCGGCTCCATCTGTCAGAGAGAGCCACGATGTCTCTTTTAATAGCTCCGCCATCAGAGGCTGCCAGCGGCTCTAATTGGCCGGACGTGGGAGTTGATGGGATTAAAATGGCCGCCATGCTGTTCACCTCACTGACTGCAGCCTGTCACTTCCCTGTCAGTTTTATCGCGGGCTAAGTGAACACGGACCAAGGCTGAGTGAGTGGGAGGCAAAGCCCAGAAAGGAGGTGTGTGCAGGACGACGCTCAGACGAGAGGTTTCAGATACAGCTGAAACATAAGGAGAAGAACTAAAGCAGCATTCAAACTAAACATACTGTATAGAGCTAAAAGAAAACATACACCATACATCTTTAAAGGACAAAGGTTGTTGAAAAAACAGGTGTAAACCAGTATTTATCCAAAAGGACCAGGGCAAAAGATTGATAAAACAAGGACAAAACTTAGACTTTAGCTACATGTAAACTGATATTTTTATAAATAAAATAAGAATTATAAAAGAAGAAATGAATAGGGTGTAACCAACAATAACCACTGAGTAAAACTGGACTGAAACATGACTAAAAGTCTACACTAGGATATCGGTCTAATGGAACAACACAAACAAGAACAACTAAAAATAACTAAACAAGGACAAAGCCAAGTCTTCAGGGCCATGATGCAGGGAAAAAGTCCTGAATCCGGATTAAACCAGACCTAACTGCACAACATAACTTAGTTAGTTAATTAGTTTATTCCTTATTCATTCTTTATTTGGAGCTCCATTAGCTTCCAAAAGATGGTTGCTAATCTTCTTGTTGTGACAAAAAACCCCAGAAAGAGCAACAACTACAGTAATAGACCAAACCAAAAACTGTTAAAAAGCAATCCTTGATAAGCATCCAAGTGATATAAACAGCTGACCAATATACTTACAATTTGTTCATTTAGTTACACTCCATTAGTCTGTGTATTGATTTCTTAAATAAAAGGTTGTCTTTAATCTAATTATCTGTATAGAATTGTTTTCTTCATACACTCACACAATTTAAAATACCAGAGCTTTTTTTTGTTTCGAGCATAACCTTATGCATAAACATTAGAAGACTGGATTTGAACTTTGTCACCACAGATAACCAACAGAGCTGACGATGCACCAGGTTCACATTAGTGCGAAAAGAACAGCCAAGAACCATTTTGGCTTTGTTCTGTGCAATTAGAAGTTTGAGATGTTTCTGAACAGCACTTGACCATAATTCAATCTTATTCTTTTTAAATAATTTCTTAAACAACTTCAGCAGCAAACCAGAACTAAATGAGCTAGTTCTACAAACAGGGTAAACGACTATTAAACTGGATATTACTAAACTGGGACCTAATGTTTTATGATTAAAGGACGGACTAAGCCGGGACTAAATCAAGACTAAACAGTGAAGAAGACTAATAACTAATAAACAAGAACTAAACCAAAGAGAAAAATTAAAAGAGACAAATACAGGACTAACCATAATTTTAAACAAGACAGAAAAAATCTAATCAAACATGAATCTCTGCTCATTATCTCGCTCATGTTTCTTGTTAAGGTGGTCTTGTGTCAGTTTTTGAGTGAACACAGTGAGTGGGAGGAGAGCTGCAGTGTTTTATACATTTGTCTGATCTTTCTCTAAATCTCTGATTATCCTCAAGTCAGTGTTTATCGATGTTTGATTGAGTCATTTACTTAAAAGATGGACACTAATTGTTCAAGATTAATTCAAATCAGCCTCTTAAGAGTCTCCTGTGATTTTAGACAAATGCAGCAAATGTAGAATAGATAAGATAAGATTAAGCGTATCAAACCTGGACTAAACCAAGGACAGGAAAAAGGAAAAAAGACTAAACCCAGCTGTACAAATTAAATACATTTGCAAACTGTGAAGGAGCACGTCCATCTGTGACTGTGTGCACTTTCTCTCAACTGTTGTCTTTTTGCTGCCGTTCTCACACAACCAAGGCTGCACACTTGGGAGTGTTTTTCCATTTCATCCATGTTATACACAGTTACAAACACCTGCATGCCTTTCCATCCTGTCTGCTGCGGACAAATCATGTAGCTTACTTCCTGGTTCTTGAAATAGACAGTGTTTGCGTGGTTGCGTTAATTACATGACCCGCTAATGTACATTATTTTTTATTAATTTTGTATTTTGAAGCCCAGTGGGAGGGGCAATGGGGGGATAAGCTTTGAGTCAATCTACAGCCAGTAGTGAAGATAACATGGTCCTATTGTGTGCTTTAGGACTATATTAAATATTAAAGGTGCAGTACATTTTTTGTTGAGCTCAAACTTTTGATCATTGTAAATACATTTAGACTTTTCTTGTTACTTACTGTAAATATTTACACATTTTGGATCCTTTGAATTTGCCACAATAACCTATGTCTGAGTATTTAAAAAGAGCTCTGCGACACAAACCCTGGACGGAAACGAGACGGAATCTGTGAGTAACTCAAGGATAAGGATGGGCGGCAGTAGCTCAGTGGGTAGAGCGGTCATCTTTCATCTGGAAGGTAGGCGGTTCGATTCCCACTCTCCCCACAGTTCATACTGTTGTTGTGTCCTTGGACAAGACACTTAACCCACCTTGCCTCCAGTGGCTGTAACACTGGTAATTACATTAGAATAATGTAAGTCGCTTTGGATAAAAGCGTCAGCTAAATTAATAAATGTAAATGTAAATGTAAATATAAAACCAAGACGAAAACTAGGGCTGCACAATATCAGAAAACATGCCAAATCTGAGAACTATTTTCATTATTGCAATAATCAAATGACCGGCAATATTTGTCAAAGCAGAGGCTAAATCAATATTAAAGGACAAAACCAGGACTTTTGGATTTGTTTGGACAATGATTTGAAAAAAGTAAATGTCCATAACGTGGAAGACCAGTGTATTATTGTGATACCCATTATTTGTGATAAGGATATTGCATATAATGATATTTAGATAACAATAAGTTTGCAAAATAATGTGCAGCCCAAACCAGAACTAAACCAGGACCAAATAAAGACCAAGTTCAAGGGTAATCTAATAAACCAAATTTAAAGGCCAGCATTTTAGAATAAGCCCACAATTAAACCAGCACTATGTGAGAAATAAACCCAAGATGCAACAATGACTAAACCAGAGCTGAACCAGGACAAAGCCATGACTAAATCAAGTCTAAACTTACCAGAACTAAAATTGCACTTAACTAAGTCTTAGTGCAAAACAAAAAGTGCACATCTAGGACTAAACTCAGGATTAAACCTTTGACAAATGCACCCAGATGTTGAGCTAAAACAAGAAACCTGCTCTAAACCAGAAATAAACCATAATTAAACCAAGAGCTAAACCAATCCAAAGGTTTAAATAAATTTCCAAAGAACAAAACAGGTCAGAGACACATTATTTTTTTCTGATTCAACCCACACCAATTATCTGTGGGAGTACAGTTGTTGTCTTTCTAAATAACCCGTTTGCTTTTGGGCGTCTGTGTGAAGCACTTTGTGGTGACATTGAAGAGCTCTTTAAAAAATAATGGTTGTTGTGTTTCCACAATAAAAACAATTAAAGTCTATGAGGATTGTCGTGTTGTTGTAAATAAACAATTACAGCTAATTCAGATGCTCCAGACGGTGTTAGCCGGGAGAGCGGAGGGAATAGTAATGTGGAGTTCATACAGACACTTTGGTGGGACTGAGGCAAAAGAAGACATAAACAATGATTTCTTAACAGTTTCCCACAAAGAAAGGCCATTAACAGCCAACCCCAGGATCAAAACCACACTTTCTTCATTTTAACCATTTTTATGAAATGTATTAATTTAATTTTGATTATTTAATGACCTAACATGTTATTGTAAAAGGAATCAGATGAAAAAACAAGACCCAAAGCCCTCAGCTAGACTTTATTATCAAGGATTTTAATAGAAGAAAGTTTTCAGTTCTGATCGGGAGCTTTGTCCAATCACAGCTCACTTCTAAAAAGGAGCGCCTCCATTGGTCAACACTGATGTCAATAAGGAAGTAATGGCTGCAGATAAAACAAAGAAAGCATATTCAGCTCTGAATACGTCTTAGCACAAAAAAGAAAAAACAGAAACAGAAACGTGAAGCATGACAGATATAAATAATATTGTCATAAACCTGTTCTGACGCTGAAGTTGGAGCTAAAAGTGTACTGTCAGCTCTAAACTTTAGTGTGGTGTAATGTATTAGCATTTTGGAGGAAATATTAAATAATAAAGGAAAGTTGCTGTTGGGGAAGATTGGCTCTGAGACAGGGACAAAAAAAGAAAATTGGGAAGTGCCTTTTGAAATACCTGCCTTTACTAATTTTGATTCCTTGACATAAAACAGAATGTTCTTTTGAAGACAAGTGTGTAATTGTGAGCTCTGGCACAGTCAACAATCTCCTGAGAACATATATCTCAACAGAATACTTTACATCAACAAATATGGTTATGTTATGGTGAAAAATGATTCAATATAAGACATCAATATGAATCATGGGGTCAATAAAATGCACTGTCCACTGTTCCACTAATACCAACATTTCACAATAACTTATAATGAAAACTAATGCCATGCTTTTAGTCCCATCATCCTTTACTGTTTGTCGCATTTGTCCATTAATAACTCTAAATAAATGCAACTCTGAGCTGTAGGTGGCGCCGTCTGGTCTCACTCCTGTCCCGTCCTCTTCACTGTAAAGTTTATGACTGATAATAAATGCAGAGTGGGGACAGCGTTTGGGACAGAGCCCCCGCTGTTCTGCCAGGACACTAATGCACTCATCCCCGGGAGACGCTGGAGCGATTGTGTCTCGGTCCCGACTGGCAGAAAACCAGAAGCGCCTGAAGGCAACATAGCAACCCCCGTGACCGCACATCAGAGCCGGGACATGCAGCCAAAGTGTGTCTAATTGCTGTAAAAGGAGGATCTGAGCAACGTCCGGTGGATAATGGAGAAAGTGACTAATGTTGGAATATGAGCAGTGGTACTTCCTGTCAGCACTGATCTGAGAGTTCGGAAGGTCCCAAAGCAATAAAAATCACATCAGTCTGTACAGTAGCTCGTTAGATTTGTTCATTTAGTGTATTGAATATGTCCAGCTGTCAGTGAGTCCACATATTTTACAAAAGGTTGGACCATCTAGGCCTACTATTTAAAAATGCTGTGATCTAGATCTGGGTTAACTACAACCTCAGCTGAACAACAACGTATTTCACAGCGCCATTATTATAAACAGAAATTAAACTGAAAAATGTGGGAAACCCCTTAAAATATTGCAAAATTATAAAAATGAAGCAACATTTCAATTCACAAAAAGAAAAAAAAAAAACTTGATCTGCGGCAACAGTGCTCTGTAAAGTAAGTTTCAAACAAACCCTTCACATAACTAAACCATCATCTTGAAACAGAAAACTGAGTTTGAGGTTGTTCAAATGAAAGAACACATGAATCTTCTTTGTGCAGCTGGGCTCAGGACTGGGCTCATGGCACATGCACAGGGTTCACTACCAAACACAAGGAAGAGCAGGACTGTGAGGTCTGCCGACGAGGGTTAGCCTAATGCCGCTCTTCTTCATTTACTTTGTGTAATGTTGTTTATTGTACACTGTCCCTTTTCAGACAAATGTGTTCTCTAAAGTATCTTGTCAATGCTTTTAGAATGCACAACTCGGGTATCTATAGTATCTTAGATTAAATTAGTCAAATTAAGGGGACAATGCAATTTCATAAACACGTTAAGACAAGTTAAAAAAGCCATTGTTAGCCAAAAGGTTATTTTCTTGTGGTGTGCAGATCATTACTAAAATATTGATTGTTATTATGAATAGCTCCATGAGTTCAGCTCAGTGTAATGTGTGTGTCCCTGAGATCGCCTCATATCAGTTCAACAGGCTGAGATACAGACAATACAAGCAATAAAACAGCCGCTGTGGGATAATGTCTTGAATTGTCTTGTATATGAAGCTATAATTTGAAATGTTAATGCTAAAAAGTCTTTAAAATCCAAATTACTGAGGACAAAACAGGTCTATACAAACAAACAGAAAGTTTATTGTTAAAAGGAATTAAATAAATGAATAGTAGAGTCTAGGTTAAGGCAGGGGTGTATTTTCCTGTGTTTTTTCATCATTGAAAAGATTAATTATGTGATTTTATAGATGATTGGTTCTCAAAATCTATGGTGTCATTAACCATAAAACATTAAACCACTCAGTTTATTTCTGCAGCAGTGACTTCTCTGAGTATTTACTTGACTGAAAACATGTTTAGAGCTGTGTTAAAGTGAGCGCTGCAGGTCGGAGGTCTCCAAACTTGTCTCGGCCCCGGCGTTCGATGGATAAATTTAAACCTGCTGCGGTTGGACTAAAAGGATCCTGTTTCCATTTGGCTGTGACCTAATGTGGTTATAAAGCTGCAGTGAAAAGAGGAGAGTGGATGTGATGGTATCTGCAGACCGTAGCGGTGCAAGTTTCTGTCTCTGTGCTCTTTATCCGATTACCAACAGGAAACAGAGGCTCTACTTGTTCTGACGGTGGGAGACTTCTACTTTGTCTGAGGTTGTGACCGTTTTAAGGTTAGAAATAAAGCCAGAAGAACATGTGTGCAAGCTCATTAAAGTAATATTGTGGGGGAGAATCATGTCTGGACTTTCTCATCTTAATCTTAATAAAAAAAATAAAAAATGAAGGAAATATTATGAATTGTTTTGAGACTGCAAATATCTTTTGTTTAAATGTGCAGGTACATTTGTGATGAATAAATGAGAATGTTGATGTTTATACATTTCAGTTGTAGGGGTTTATCTTTGAAATAAGCCTGATTTGAAGCAAATGTTTGGTCTTAACAGTATTGGTGTCATCAAATCTGTCAATATAAGATGCCCTTAAACAGGGATTACTTAATTTTTTGTCCTCTTGCATTGAGTTTGACAGTTTAATTGCATAAAGCTTAAGTCATCAGAAGAACAGAAGTCATCTGTGAAAAAATGAGACCTTAAGATGTTATCTAGGGTTTATAATAAAGGATTTTAATAAATGAGAATGATCAGCCCAAAAGGAGCACTCCCAATGGTCAACATTGATGTCAACAACAAATTGCCAAGAAAATTAAACAGTAAATGGGTAATTCTGTTGTAAAATAAGTTTTATTTGACAGCAAAACAGCATCAAAAAGTTAAATATAGAGAAAATGTCAACGGGTGCTCCAACTAAAGGTTTATCACGAAGATAATTACTGGATCTCTAAAGTCCAACGGTAAACTCAAATATAAAAGTTTGTTTCAATGTAATGTATGAGGGTTTTGTTGGAAAATTGGTCTGGTTGTACCTTTTTTCCCAAATATACATAGCTGTAAAGATTCTCAGTCATCCAGGACATCTTGAAAAAAAGGTTAAAGCAAAAGCATCTGGACTGTTTTCAAGGTGAAGATGTTTTGTCTCTAATTCCAAGAGACTTTATCAATTCTGGGATCAACTGGTGAGAGAGCTGAGCTTTATCTCTAGAGGGAGGAGTTCGACCTAAAAACTAAACTTGATTGGACCAGACTGATCTGGTCTCATAGTCGTTGGCCATGAAAGGACAGTGTGACTCCTGATGTGAGAGTCATTAAGACTCAGGAGAGTCGTTAGTGACACTGTTCCATTCAGGTGTAGTGAGTTTTGATTTAGGTTTCAGAACAATGTTGTAGGCAACATGAATCTGAGGCCACCTCCTCTGTTCGAAGAAGGCTTTCCATTTGAACAAAAATGGCTTCCTTCACTCCTCTCTCAAACCATCTGGCCTCTCTGGACAAATTTCGGATATTGCTGTCCTCAAAGGAATGCTCTTTCTCTTTGAGGTGGACTGCAGACACTCCGGACAAGGATGTTTTGGTCTCATAGACATTACCTTGAAAGGCACAGTCAGAGTTAGTTTCAGGTCAAACCCCTCACTCTAGAGATAAAGCTCAGCTCTTATAGCAGTTGGACTCAGAATTAGAAATGTCTCGCTGCCGCTGCTGTTGGGGGAAAGAGGTGAGGCTGAGACCGGGATGGCAAAATCAAAATCATTAGCGCTTAAAGGTGCATTGTGTAAAGTGTTGTAGTAACAATGGGACAAAATGGAACACATGACTTAGTATTGTTTTCAATAATGGCCAATCTCAGTCTTTAATAAATTGACATTCACAGTTCCATAGAACATAGTGCCATTACTGACTGAGGACTGCCACTCTTCGATTAAAGAGCTGTAAATAACAGTCAGCCATATAGGGACAGCAACTTGATATCCACTCTCTCCATTTTAAACTTCCAATACTTTCACTTTCTACTTTAATACTGATATACGTAGATTGCTAAAGAAACAAATAAAACAAAGCCGCTCTTTTGATGAAGCACTTTAATCACGCATTTAAGATTTTTTTCTCTTTTTGATCATCTGTTGCCAATAGTTACAACATAAAAGGAATATGATAAATTATTTCTATAGCGTAAAACCAAATACAGATTAGCATAACTAAGGCAAATCAAGTCATTATGGGGGACGAACTGAGCCTATTTCAGTCTGCACTCAGTTAATCACAGGCTACTTCTGAACCTGTAGACGGCACATTAAAGCATAACAGTAAGTGTCAGAAAATGGAAAATGTTCAGAAATGACTGCAATAATGAATACATACAGGCTAAACTTTGACAAAGGCGTTCAGGAAAGGTTTGTAAAGGTGAAGGTTTAAAATTAAAATTAAACCATCCTTATGTTAACCCTCCTTTTTTGTGTGTTTCTTCTTTTATTCATAACTTGAGGCAAAAGGAAGAAAATTGGGCCAGGTTATGTATTTTAAGGTGAATTAAAAATTTTCACGAAGTTTTTATTTCCTTCAAGTCTGTAATTTGCCTTTTTAAAGTAAATAGTACCACTTGTGTCCAATTTTTTTCAGTACACTAGCATTGCAATTTGATTTCTGTTTTTATTTATTTTATTTTAATTTATTCCCTGGTGTTGATTTTCCTTGATGTTTCCATGGCAACCATTAAAAAATATGTTTTGTGTCCTAGGGACCCAGGTGGAGCAATTTATTTATAAAGGACAACATAAAAATAAAAAATGATCAGAATCAGTGTTTAATGACACTTCCCTTGGATAAAACCTCCAAAAATCCAATTTGCACATTTATTATTAATTAAAATACAAACAAAGGCATATAAAAGGTTAAAAATACATAAACTATATAAAATATTTGTTATGTATTGTGAGGACTGAAGTTTATTATTGCATTCATTAAAAAAATGGAATAAATATGTTGGCACAATCTTTAAAAGATCATTTTTGGTAGTCATGTGTCCACGACGCAGGTGGAGCACAAAGAGAAGGGACCTCAAGGTTAATCAGCCTTGAGATATTTTTTTGTAACAATGCAGTGGATAAGTACGGTGGCCCATTAGTGCACAAAACATTAAAATAGCAAACATAAGCTCACAACACAACGGCATAAAGCCACAACACAACGCAAATGCTCCAGACCACTAAAGGGCAGTGTTGACTTTGAAATACCTATATTTCTTTAGGATGATATAATCTAAATATATTTGTAACATTTTTATGAACAGCCACTGAGCTGGAGTGTTATCATTTGAATCATTGTCTTTGTCTGAATCAACACTAATCACATTATTGTGCTTTATATAGTGATTACGTCATTTTTTAGTGGTGTCTGAATGTTTAGAGACTGAAATGTAGTGCACTCAAAGTTTCCCAGAATGCATTAGTAAAAGTAGTGAGCAACAATGGTAGCTAGACGTTCAATTAGACCATAATTCTTTGCAAATTGTCGGAGGAGAGCTGAGCGACTGTGACATGTCTTTAAACTGAACAGAACAGGTTTAAATAAAATGAGTGAGAGGCACAAGTTTGACTTTTTGTGGAAACGTAATCCATCGTAATTTGTAATTAATAAACCATTACTATGTAAAATCACTGGCGTTAACTTTTCTTAAATCATACAGACGGACATATGAGAGATTCCTCTTGAGACTGAAGAGTTGCAATAATCCAGTCAGTTCGGTCATTGAACAAGAGTTGTTGAATAAAACACATACGCTTATTTATATTAATACTTATATCTGTGAAGGTTCTCAGTCATCCAGGACATCTTGAAAAAAAGGTTGAAGTGAAAGCATCTGGACTCGGTTTTCAAGGTGAAGATGTTTCGGCTCTAATTCCAAGAGGCTTTATCAATTCAGAGATCGACTGGTAAGAGAGCTGAGCTTTATCTCTAGAGGGAGGAGTTTGACCTGAAACCAAACCTGATGGACCAGGCTGTTCTGGTCTCATAGTCGTTGGCTCTGAAAGGGAAGTGTGACTCCTGGTGTGGGAGTCTTTAAGGCTCAGGGGAGTCGTTATTGACACTGCTCCATTCAGGTGCAGAGTCATTAGTGACACTGCTCCATTCAGGTGCTGTGTTTGTTGTTCTAGGGTGCAACTCTTTTGTTTAAGGTTTCAAAACACTGTTGCCTAGTATTTATAACAGTGTTTTGAAAACTGGTCTTCACCAGTCCAGATGCTTTTATTTACTTCAACCTTTTTTTCATTAATACTTATATCATCAAGTGTTTTTTTTTTTTTTTTACAGAAGTCTATTATATTATTTTTTTTAACATGTACGTCCAAAGTCACGTGACTAACGGCAACAGAAAAACAGCCGTGTTGTGTCCGAAACCGTTCATTAATTGAGTGCACTATATAGTCCTCTATATAGTGCTGCATTAAGGGGTAAGGGGTGTGCATTCGGACACAGCCATTGTCTTCTAAGGCATCCATGTCTTGTTCTCTAACTTTCATGCAGCAGACACACTGCCTACTAGTGGTTGGGAACATTTCCGTTGTGTTTCTGAACTGAATTGTATTTGAGTTTATGTTTGCTTTTTTAATGTTGTTTTGTGCAATACTGGACCACTGTAAATAAAAGACACTAAACTGGACTTTGAGAGTGTGAACATTCAGTAAAGTCTGCATGAACAGTGTGGACTCCGGACAAAAGGCCAAAGGTCTGATTGAGCTGTTGAAGTCCGGACCAGAGTGGACTATTGTGAGTTTGTTGGACGGCTGCCATGTGTACAGTGAACGGACACCAAGCGCAGCACAAGGCCAAACAGGCCAACAAGGACCATAAATAAACCCGGAGACCCGCTGTGGGAGAATATTCTGCAGAGAGAAAAGTCAAATCTACTTCTGAAAGTTGAAGGGCAGAAGTTGAACCGGATCCAGCTGTTCCATATGTATTTGTTCAAATACAAAGCAGCAGATACAGAACATGTTCATATCAAATGGAAGGAGAAGACCATCCATATTCAGGACTGTACCAGGCCAGCAGTTTTTATGAATCTGGTTGAGAGTAAATTAACAAGTCTGTGGAGCTGTGTGAAGACATAGGTCACCTTCAGAGGTTTGTTGTTTAGATAAAAATGTCCAAAGCCCAAATCCAAGTCAATTTGAGCATTTTATTTTCCCTTTGGATGTTTAGACTAAAACATCAACCTATCAGCCTCAATATTCAACAGGACTTTATTACACTTATGTTTTATATTCTGCAGTAAATGGTTTTGTCTTCTCCTTTTTCTGTTCGGATCAAACACATCTAATGGCTTAAGTCTGATGTCCATGTTAACTCTATTTTTGTTACTTCATGAACCCTTTGGCGACAAAAAACAAATCAAGGGTGAAAACTTTTAAGAGTTTATAGTTTCTGATGGACTACTTAAAAATCACTAAATCTATGTTGAGACCAATTGACAAAATGCCAAGGATAATACATTACTCTTTTGGAAGAGTTAGTTTCTCTTTTCTCAAAGAGATGCAAGTTGCACACAGCAAGACTATTTCTGATTTGCTTTTTAAAGTGCATGAACGTATTTAATTTGCAAAACTCTTGACTGCGGTTATACACAGGGTTTTAGAAATATTCAGTTCCAAAAATGAGCTTAACTAATAAAAGGATTTTTGAGTTTCTTGAACGAAAGAAATTAAACCCATTGAAAAAAATGTAAATATAAACTTTTATGATGCCACTTTAGCAAAGCCTTTTTACTAAGACAGATACAGACGGCGTTTTCTTTCTTATTCTATTTAATTTTTAAACATTGCACAGAACAAACATAAAATTTTGGAACAAATGCGGTTTAGACAAACTCTCAAGGGACACCACCTCAGACACCAGACCTCTTCACAGAGATTCCAAACCCACCTGACAATGATGGCTTTTCTGACCAGCTTCAACAGAAACAAACCTTCCAATCTCTTTGTGTCTTATCATGGTCCGTCTATATACAGCCCTCCAGGACACTCCAGTCTCTTTGAGGAGTTTACATTTAGGACAGTTTGGAGAAGCTCCGTGAGTGAACTCACTGTGAATGTAGGAGAGATGGAAACGTTGTGTAGAATATTATATAACATTTTACAGAGTTATATTCTAGAAGGCAGCAGCAGAAGTTCCTCCCATGATTCAAAGTCTATTGTTGTTTTGAGCAGTGTGTTCCATAAAACATTTAGTCTGTCAGTCGTCAGTGTCTGTAATTCAGAATAACATCTGGAAACAAATCGTCCACGCTTCTGGCAGTTTAGGACAGTCTTCTGTTGAAAGGTTTTTTTTTTTATGTGGAGTCCAAGAAAGTTTGAAAATAAGGATATGGTTCTTAGTTTTTAAAAGTGCAAAAATGAACTGCAACCTTACTTCCCTTTTCCGTTTAACAAAGTGAAATTTATTTACATAAATAAAAAACTATTTACAATGAACAAAAAACAAAAACAGAAATGTACACTCAAATCTCAGTAGGTATTCTGTTGTGGGTTTCTGATGCTGACAGTAAAATATCAACAAATGTCCTTAAGCATAAGTTTAACACATTGTAGCACACAGCAGTCAAGTCCATATACGTTTATACATTTTTTTATGTTTTCATTACATGATGGAAACTGACCTGAAAGTGTATATTAAGGAGTATATACAGTAGTATGTCAGTCCGTCAGCTGAAGTGTCAGGTAATTGGATGCAATGCTCGTACTCGCTTTAATGTATTCCTGCTGAGTTCTGCTGACTGCGTCTGTTTATCTTGTCTGTGGCTTCATTAAAGTGGTCTGTGTGAACATGTCTGCAAGGTGTTAGCGCTCTGATGTTTTCTGATGAGACAGACATGTGTTAACACAGCGGCGTAAGTCTCACATGACACAGTGTCAGCTCAGTGTTCATTACATGTGTGTCAACGGAGAGCGCGCTGACGAGAGCAAAACAATGCCACTCATTCAGCAAAGGTAAACAGGTCAGGTTGGAACCTAATCATTCCAACAGATATAACATAGAACAGACAGGTTATTGGTTTATTTTGGAGAAGTGGAACAATATGTAAAGAGATGAAAAAAGGAAAGGCCAAGCTGGTCAAAATATACCAGAGGCCTGTTGCTCAAAGCCGGTTTAGGTTGTTCCTCAGGTTCAGGTCAGGTTTACTTTGAGTTTCATCGTCATGGTTTCTTACACCATACTGCGACTACAAAACCAAACTGGACCAATAAGCTGTGAACAAAGCCACTTCAATCTCAGAAATCACAACCAAACCTTTTGTTCTTGGCTTCTCAACTTTTTCTTTTTTATTTAGAGAATATACTGTATTATACTCTGCATAAAAACAAATAAGAGGACATTAATTTCCACTTAGAAAGATGTTTCTGCTTCTGTAATTTTTGTTGTTCTGGTAAAAAGGTTTTAGAGTTATTATGTTAAAATAATTTACACATCATGAATTATGTAGAGTTTTAAACTGGCCTTATTCAAAATGTGTTGTTTTCTTTCTTCTGTTTTTTTTCAGCAGAAAAAGCCACGCCCCCCCCTTTTCTCCAGTCTGACGCAGAAACCGACCAGATGCAGCAGGTGAACGTGATGGGACATTCTGTGCTTCTGAGTGCTTACCTAACAAAATAATTATTATTAATTAATTATTATTTTATAATATTACTTCAGAGTCAACGTAAAAATGTAAAATAAACCAAAGAAACCCCACATAATTGCTGTTTCATATCATGGCCTGGTTGTATTTGACATTAGACTCGTTTATCTGGCTAAAACATGGAAAGACTAAATCCAAGAACAGACCCCATTAACTAAACTTATACTCCTCCAGACCAAGAATAAACCAAGCCTTAACCCCTGTACAGAACATAACCTAGGAGGACCAGGGCCTAACCTTGACCTGTATCACTAACAATCCTCCCGGTTGACACAACAGCTGGATTTGCTTCTAACTGTGTAACACATCCGTCCCATGTTTTCACTCTGGGCTCAGCTGGTTCAATAATGCATGAGCTGTGGTCAGGTGAGTAGTCTTTGTAGTGGCTCTAATGTACTACAAGTACGGCTCATAGAGATTACAGGCTGCTGTTCATCAATCTGATCTTTACAGCCCCCAGGGTCACCCCCTCAGGGCCTGGGCTCAACCCTGCGACCGCAAACGGACTAAACGCACGGGAATCAGCAGAAAACATATATAATTGATATTAACAGGCTTTTGTTTGGGATGCAACAAATGGTAATCTCTATGTAAAGATATGTCAAAAAACAAAACAAAAAAAAACATGAAAACAGAGCATTCTCTATAACTGGTAAATGTTTCTAACACTTGTACCTGTCGGAGGCGTTCATTGGGATCATAGATAACTCCTATGATCTCGTCACACTGCAGCAAAAAGTACAAATCATCTAATCTAATCATTTGTGTTGGTCCTGAAGCGGGATAAAATTAAGTAGAAGTTAAAGGGTAACAGAAAACTGGGACACCTCTTAAGCTTGGTTGCCACATTTGTTGCTCAAACAACAACCAATATAAATTGTGTTGGCAAGACATTTTAAATACCATTGTTTCTAAAGGTCTGCCCAATGTATTTGATAAATTGTACAGATTTATGGATTGTTAAAACATAAAACACCCTCCGCTCCTCCTCTTCTGGTCTCCTGTCCATCCCCTCAGTCGAAATCAGTCACGTTCCCCCCAAACACTGGACGTTATCAACATTTTTAATCACAACTCAAAACTTATCTGTTCAAATCTGCTTTCACTGTAAGTTTTTTTTTAATTTATATTTGAGTTTAATTGCTTCTGTCCTTGGGTGGCACCATTACTGTCATTTTTATTTTCTGAACCTGCAGCTGTCCTACACTTGAAGAAAGGCTAACCACATGAACATTTTCAAATTGGATTCCACTCAAATGATCAAGCCTCGAGTCTAGTTTCTTCCATTGATTTAGTGTTTTCACACGACAAACAATGCAATCAAAACCTGCCGGCTCTACACGACCCCAGAAACATAAAGTTCAATCTCACTCAAACCTTGTAGCGTTTCTTCAGGCTCCGGGTACAAGCTTCTGATTACCAAGTGGTTCCTCTATGTCTCTGATGATGAAGGTGGACCCTCAGCAGGAGACCCTTAAAAAAATAAATGTTTATTGAACAGAATAAAACATACAAACTGTGAAGTAGCGTAGCATTGAGTGGCTAAAGTGGCTCAAGAAGAGAGGCTCAGAGGCTAAATCAAGTCCAAAAGGTGTTTTTTTATTTACAGTGTTCCCCCACCTTCTATACATACAGCAGCGGCAGCATTGCCCTCTGTCCACACAATCAGTCTTCCCTCCCCCAGGCACACACCTGCCTTGTATCCTAGGCCAATTGGATTGGCCTATCCCACTTAGCTGAAATCCTCAAACAAAGTCATAATCAACTCCCCAACATCCGAAACATTATAATCACAGCACACACAGTAACCAAATACAGACATTACACAGAAACCCCCAAGTAATAACAGGTAAACCCCAATCATTTAAGATCTACCTCAAGAAACCCACTTTCCAAATAGTAGCTTCTGATGATGTCACTTATGACATCATCAGTTCCAGGTATAACCAGGAAATGTTTGGGCCGGCCTTCCTCTCCATTTCCAGGCCCCTCCTGGATCAGATCAACACAACAAAACTCATGAACCCAAATAAAATAAACAGTTTAACTGATAAACTTACGTGTGTGTGTTTTACTTAACCATAAAGAATGTTTTGCTTAACTGAGTGAAATTAATGAACTACTAAGGCTAACACAAACAAGTAGCCCATATAGATTGTATAATATGTGGAAAGTTAACTGTATGATGTGTGCAATCAGTATAAGGGACGAGTCTATTAGCTCACTTCGTCACACAAACAACCAACAACATGTGTCATGAGGTCATTGCACCCCATTGACCTCTATTCTACCTTTTTAAATTTTGTGGACCAATGGTGGTCTCCAGAAGGGGCCTATCATAGCTTTATTAATCAAACAATTAAATTTTCAAATATGCAATATGATCCTGCGTTTTGTAACAAGAGCTATCTGCAGCAAACAACAGTGTGCATTATAAAAAATATATATATATATATGTTACATCTGTATGTAAATGTCTGTGTGTTCTACCGGCTTGAGGAATGGGGGTGTGTCTGGTCTTGGTTCCTGATTGGCTGATACTAACTAATGTCTGTGTTCCACCTGCAGGAGGAATGGGTGTGTCTGATCACGGATACTGATTGGCTGATACCCTTTATAAGGAGGAAGTTGATGCCGGCTGGGAGACTGCGGCTACGCTCCGTGTTTCCGTCTGGGCTCCGTCTTCTGTTGGCTGCTGTTGATGCCAGGGGCAGCTTAGATGTTTCAGCTCCTTGTTTATTTTCTCAGTTAGTTCTTTTAGGTGATGGGCGCGGTGGTCCTGTTTTAACGGTTTGTTATTTTACTTTAAGGGTTAGGATTGGTTAGGCAGGGACAGGGGAGGCCAGTCGGGTACGACGGTCCAATGGCGGGCTGGCTCGGCTTGTTTCCCTCTTTTGGCCGACCCATCACCGCCTTTTTGTTCTCCTTTTAATTCTTCTGTTATATAGACAGTTTGAGCTTTAGTTGGGTATGGCTTTTTGGTTTGTCCCAAATCTTCTGTTTAATTAATAAATTGTGGTTTTGTGTTGCCTTACACTTTGTGTGGTTTGAATTTATGTTAAGTTCCCTTGAGGTTTAGCGGATCGTAACATATTTAATTGAGTAGCCTAATTCAGGTAGGACTTGCAGGTGTGTATTTTGTGTGGGTAGCTTTGTTTGTGTGTTAGCCTTGTGTCTTGTGGCTGGCCTGATTCTGGGTTTAAACATGGAGTTTAACCTGGATGAATTTGTTTCTGCTCCCACTTTGGAGGTTCTGCATCGGTGTAGAAAAGATGATCTCCTGCTAGTTGCTGAACATTATGAAATTGTGGTCACGAAGCAAGCCAAGAAGGCTACGGTAAAGACTCAAATTTATAATGCTTTGGTAGAGCGTGGGGACGTTGACACCGATACAAACTAAACCTAAATGTCCTAGAATGTCTTCCTCTAGTAGTACGAGGGATGAAGCAGTTAGATTAAAGGAGCTAGAAGTTGAATTAGAGCGTCTTGCTTTAAAGGAAAAGGAGCTCCATTATATTAATATGTTGGAGACAAAGAAATTGGAGCAACAAGCGAGATTCGCATGCGAATTAGAGCTTGGTGTTGGTCCTCGGTCTCAGTCTGTGGACTTTGACGTAAGTAAAAACATTCTAGTTCATTTAATGAGAAGGATGTGGATAAGTATTTTATATTGTTTGAACGTGTTGCACGCTCACTTAAATGGCCAAAAGAGATGTGGACATTGCTATTGCAGTGTGTTCTGGTAGGACGTGCGCAGGAAACATATGCCTCATTGTCAGCAGAAGATAGTGTTGATTTTGATAAAGTTAAAACTGCTATTCTTCGAGCTTTCCAGCTTGTCCCTGAAGCATACAGGCAAAAGTTTTGTAAATTAAGAAAGCTATCAGATCAGACTTATGTAGAGTTTGTCCGAGAGAAAGAAATACTCTTTGATAGATGGTGCACATCACAAGGCATTACAAACTTTGCGCAGCTTAAACAGTTAATTTTAATGGAAGAATTTAAGAACAGTCTTTCTGAAAGAGTAGCAACATATTTAAACGAAAACAAAGTTGCTGATGTATCTAAAGCCGCTGTGTTGGTTGATGAATATGTCTTAACGCACAAGTCTGTCTTTGTGGAACGCCCATTTGGTTTTGGTTTTGAAAAAAATGAGCGCGACGGTGAGAAAAAGGGGTTTCTGCCCTCTGAGCATGTGACGAACGTTGTGGCTGGTAATGTGGAAACAAAAGCTAATGATGTCACTTGTTTCTATTGTAGAAAGAGGGGTCACATAATCGGTCACATAATATTATATATATATATATATACACATACACATACACATATATATATATATATAGAGAGAGAGAGAGCGAGAGAGAGAGATAAGAAGTTTTTATGTTTAATCATCATTTATCATTTCTTTTCAAATGAAATCAAACTCATTATGAAGCTTCTCAGTAACAGCGTTATTCTTTTGTCGATGCCTGAGTGTTTTTCATTGAGCCTGATTCAGTCTTTGCCACTGTTTCATATTGACATCTGAATTATTAATAATTATCTCTGTTGCTCTCCCTGAGCTGCTGCATTGTTTGGAAACTTTGCTGTGAATGAGGCAGATTGAATCGGAGTGAATTGGACAGATTGAGAAAGTAGAGAAGAGAGGATCGTCAGCGTTAATCCAATAAGAGAAGCTTCTCCTTTGCTTCAATCTGATTGTTCCAATAATTAAGAGAAATTGCTGGAGCGTGGCTTTAATAAGGCTTTACATATTCAACAGAAGCAGAGGAGTGTGGATACGTTTGGAGTCAGATTACAGTCCGCATGAAGAACAGATAACTCCAGACCAGCTTCACAAGACAGACCAATACTTTGTGGATTTATTTGAAGTTTATATGGGTTAGTTATGGCTAGATCATTTTAGAATTAGCCGTGGTTACAACTGAGAACAACTGTTGGTTCCTGCAGCCTATTTTTTGGAGCGGGGCTACATTAGAACCGGAGAAACTGGAGAGAGCCCACAGTAACACGGAGAAGACATACAGACTCTTCACAGAAAGAGTTGTCCAAGAAGGTTTGAGTTGGCCAGGGTGTGAACTCACAACCCTCTTGCTGTAAGGCAGGAGCTCTAACACAAGCCTCTCTCACGGAACCCCTTAAAAGGGCCTTGAGTAAGGGCGCCAACATACAGCAATATACCTCCGTCCACCAGAGGGCAGGCTCCAAAAGTGGAAATATAAGGAGAAATCCAATGGCGACTTTACAAGTGTAAAACTCATGTTTACAGCCTGGTACAAAAGATGGCTCTGGTCTCTAGAGCTAAGTTGAGTGAATTTTTGATTAATATGTCTGTTTATGCTATCTGAAAACTATTGTTTTACTATGCACTAAAAGCTGAAAATCCCAGATGTAACTGCCATTTTATTGCCCTGTGATAAGGACAATATCGGTGAATAGGGGACCAATGGGCGGAAGACATCCATATTTTTACAACCATTGGCTAAACCCAAGAAGTACTGGAAGCATGCAATAAGCTGTGAGTGTACTTCAGCTGTGTTAACAATGACAGTCACGAGGAAAGAGGGGGAAATAAATTCAGATGTGTAAACTTTCATGAATGAAAAATACACACATTTCTACAATCCATTGAAGAAAAAGAATTTATAGAGCACGTACATTGGATGAATAACATGTCTCTGATCTGTTAAATAAAAATGATACCATTGTGACAAGCTGCTACTGAGCCCTTTCATCCAGTTTATCATTCAAATATCCTCATAAGACGTTAATTCAGTTTTGAAGATCATGTAGGCTAAAAGTACTTTATTAGACTATACTCTAAAAACTACATGAGGTAATACTTCTGTGGCACAGTGTGAGAGCAGGTTTGTGGTTTGGTTGTTACCTTACAATGCAGCTGGATTCTTGTTAGATTTTTTGTAAGAAAACTACAGAGAATTGGTCGGGTCCCTGTTGATTCCAGTTTGATTTCCAGCCGGCGCGAGGTGAAGGCAATGTGACACAAGAAGTAACGCAGACTCCCTTTGCTAATGGCGTCACACTTGGTAACTTTGGTAACTGATAATATTGATTGAAATGCACTATATACAATGACTCAAGTTAGACTTGACATTTATTTTTATTTAACCTTTCACTGAGATGAACGGTCTCTTTTTAAGGATCTCTCGGCCAAGATTAGCAGCAGTACAGACTATGTGCAGGGAACAAGCAGCAACTGAACGTTAAATACAGTAGATGTACAACATAATCACTAAAATGTACAGTTACAGGAATAAATCGAACAGTAAATTCACAGATCAATCAATCAGACTTTATTGATAATCTTTAGGAAAATATTAAAACAATTGTGATCCTACACAACTAAAGGTTACATGTGCAGACTTGAAATCAGGTGACTTGACTAAAACACTGCCAGATGCCAATTGTCCTGTGTTTGACACGATTCAATAGCAGAACCTTTTTGGCTGTTGGGGCTTCTGAATGGGAGTTGAACACTGAGGAAAGGTTTGTGAATTAACAGCTACAAAGTGGGCCCCTTCAATTGAACCAGGTAATTGTGTTTCTGTGTGTCTTTGTGCGTCTCTAAAAAGGCACAGGTTAGCCTTATTTATTGTTCTCAAACTGCTGTCGAGCTTAACAGAATCTGACAATATGCTCATCCACAATCAGCCCTACTTCAAAAAAACCTCTTTAACTTAGTTTGAGAGAATAATTTTACATTTAATTATATTGTAAAAGATTATACAGCCAGTCATTTAGTTTTGCTTGATCTTGTGCCAATACTAAAACTAGACTGACTTTTTCACTCAGTCTTTGTCTCATTCTCTTTTAGTTTCTGTTCAAACCAGAGCTGCTGCACACAGTTGTTTTTTTGGAGTTTTTTTTTAAGGCTCTAATCATGTGCTTTCATCTGGGAGCAGAGAGACAGCGCTGCTCTGGATGTGCTTTCTGCTGTGGTGACTTAGAGACAGACAATGGCACAATCATCAGGAGGAAGTAAGTCGGCAGCCAATCAAACGCTGCCACAATCACACACTTTTATTGCAGACTAATTTGAAGGCATTCGTTTGAGGTAACATTCGCCCTCGTTTGGACTCAATGAAGGAAAGGCTGGTCCTTATTACAGAGCAACTGAGCAGAGGTCGAAGGTCACAATATATTGTGGCCATTGTTCTTCATGGCCTCGAGGGAACTCAAAGTAAACTTTTGCTCAGTTTATAAGTTATCCCTGTTTAATCCTGGCTGGTGAGCCTGTTACATGTCTTTATTTGTACAGAGTAGATATTTGGTACAGTTCATACAGAAGTTCTACTCCATTTTAACCGCTGTCCCAAATCTCTTAATGCTCCGAAGAGCGAGGACGAAGGAGACGTCTGTAGGAGACATGAATCGAGGACAACATTGGAGATTCCTACAGGAGTCAAAGTCACAGCAGAGGAAAAAAAAAACACACGCTGTTTGTTTTATCAACACTTCAACAGAGACTTGAGAAGCTGCTCTTTAATGCTACGGTTGTGAAGGTTATAATTAATAATCTTTAAAATGTTACAACATTTTTTCAAGGCACACAATAAGATTACACATAAATTTAGATTCTGAGGTCAATTGAGAGTTTTGCTGCAGATCCAGTTTTATAAGGTTTCATTTGGGATTAGTCATGAGTTTAGTCCCACTTTAATCCTGGACACTTCCTGGTTGACCTTATTCTTCGCTCCTAAATGTTAAAGTGCACTCAGTTTCAGCTGGTCCTGAGTAAGTCCTCACTTACCCTTGGCTCGGTCCTCATTTTGACTCCATCTACTTTCTTCATTGTCATATTCTCTTTGCTGTAATTACTCAGCGCTGAGCAGAGGTCAGAGATCAAGCTGCATATCACAGCCACAGTTCTGTGATGGCCTTAACAGAACTCAGAGTACTTCCATTTGTGAGTCTTAACAGGATTTGTCTTGGATTTAGACTGTATTTAGCACATTCTTAAAGTATGTCCCAGGAGTGTAGTCTACCTGATACACAGGTATGCCCACTAAGAAAAGCAGCGGGTTTTCTGTATAACCACTACAAAATGCACACTGATACGTAACTGTATAACGCCAAAAGCAGCAGTTACTGCAGCTAAGAATGTAGGCTGTGTGAGAGTAACATGTGTGTTTGTAGTTTAACTTATTAACAAAATGTATTGTAAAAAAACAACCCTGTGGACTGAGAGTCAGGCTAAGGAATTGAAAAACAGGCATCCTTGGTTAGAATGGAGGGACCGAAGGTTAGGTATTAGGCATTAGGCATTTTGAACATATTATAAGACAACATTATTTTTGTATTATAGAATTTAAGCTACCTGACCGTTGGAGTAATTGAAATAATGGCCTAAAAGATTAGAAGATTAGCTCTGATATAATAAACAAAGTAAAAAAAAAAGATTAAAGCAAAAGCATCTGGACTCAGTTTTCAAGGTGAAGACTTTTTGACTCTGATTCTAAGAGACTTTATCAATTCTGAGATCAACTGGTAAGAGAGCTGAGCTTAACAAACAGACTAACAAATGATGTGTGTGTTATTAGTCAGAGTAATGACTGAGGAGCTGTGACTGAGGACGGGCCGGAGCTGAAGACGTTTTTTATGGTCTGTCTTTAGTCCTGGTCTTAGTCCTGGTCAAAGTCTTGGTTTTTACTGGGATTTGTTGTGGCTTTAGTCCAAAACTCACAAATAACCATGCCTTGGTTTAATCCCAGTGTCTCATTCACTTCTAGTCATTTTATCTTCATTCTTAACATTTCATTATTAATGTTATACTTTTTTACACCAAAATACAGGACAAAATACAAAAACAAAGTATGCAGCATGAACAAGTATTTGACGACCAACCCTCTCTCTTTTGTCACAAAAATCAAAACAGAATTTTATGAAGTGTATTAAGCCTGTATTTTAAGAAAGTGATTTAAATTAAATTAAATTATAGAATAGGAAAATAATATTGAATTATATTTAAGTAAATTGTCCAAAAAAACTCTGGAAAAAATATTTCCTAAAATGTTTGGTAACCCTTTCTCAGTGTAGCCCAAGTTTCTTCCTTGTTTATTTATATTTAAATATGTGTTAGTCTTCGTTTAGTCCTGGGTTTAAATCTGGGTTTAAAATCCTGGTTGTGTCCTACATTTGTCCTGGTTTAGTCTTATCTTTCTGCCTTGTTCTGAAAGCCACTGTAATTACTCTGCAGTGATATTAGGTCAGAGGTTGCGCTGCATATTACAGCCATTGTTCTCCAATAATCTCTGTGGACTCGTCTCAAACTAAATGAACCTATTCCATTCAGTCTCACAGTCGGCTCCGGACTCTCCCCAGAGTTTGGACTTAATGTGGAAATCACAGTGAACTTTTCTTGTGAAGTTTAACCTAAGCGTTGGCTGCTGCTGTTCCACACACAGCGCCCTTTCTTCCTACTTCCATTTTGTTTTTCTTCAGAGGTTTAGGAGCCACATTTCTCCGGGGAAATCTGCTTCCACCTTTGGCTGTGACAAAAAAGAGTGCTGTATTTTGTCACATTTTAGGAAGTTTATTTTCTTTTTTGTGTGTGTTTTTGTACCATTTTTATTTTGCTTTTTTTTCATTTTTTGTAGTTTCGCATTGCATTGTGCAGCGTAGTACGAGTGCACATTGGAGCCATTTTGCTATGTTTTTGTGGAGGGTTGTTGCATTTTTGTGTTGCTTTATAATGTTTCTGGTGCATTTTTGCTGATTATGAATTGGGTGGCTTGATTTACGCAGCCTTTCATTAACTTTTCTGGAGTTGGAGTGTTTAGCTTTGTTTTTAGCACCACTCTCTACTGGTCACAGTGTTACAATATTTTTGGAGATTTGTACTATTTTGTATGTTTTTCTGATTTGTTTCTACATATAATGTGTTGAACATAGTTTTTCAAGATTTTTAAACAATTTTGTTTCATTTCAGTACATTTTGTTTAATATTTTCTGTAATTTGTTGCACATTTTTCAAGTTTTTGTGAGGTATAGTCTTCTCACCTTTAAATGTTTCTACCTTTTGTAGTTTTGTATCTCGGCATTGTTAAATTTGTTTTATTCTTGCTTAATTCCAGTGTATTTAGTGAAATCACTGCAGGGTCCCCTTTATTAAGGCCATTCCCACCAAATCCTGTCAGAAATATCACAACCATTTATCAAAAATAGAACAGACTTTTGGCAATGCTTCCTTTTTGATGTTCATGCATTTAATTGTGTTTTGTGTCTGTGGTGGAGTGTTGCTTTTTCAGAGGCCTGTCTTTGACCAGACATTGTATAAATGTTGTCTGTAAAGTAATAGACCTGTTTATCATTGTATATTTCAGCTACTTTATCCTATTTCTGCTGTGTTTTGTTGAATGTTTGCTGTCAATGTTTTGTGTTGTTTTGTTTTCTGGGCATTATATTGGATTGTGTGGTATTTCTGGTGTTGTTGCAGGTAAAATGGGTTTGGAGCCCCCTTTCCGTGATTCTGAAAAATCAAACACAAATGATGTGCCCAGACTCATTTTATTGTATAGAATAAAAAAAGAGCTAAGATGCTTGACCAGGCTGGGAATCTTGTGCTCTTTGATTCAGTTTTTGCAGCATTTGTCATTTCTTGTTGGGTGTTGTCTGCTGTAATTACTCTGCAGTGATATTAGGTCAGAGGTCGCGCTGCATATTACAGCCATTGTTCTCCAATAATCTCTGTGGACTCGTCTCAAACTAAATGAACCTATTCCATTCAGTCTCACAGTCGGCTTCGGACTCTCCCCAGAGTTTGGACTTAATGTGGAAATCACAGTGAACTTTTCTTGTGAAGTTTAACCTAAGCGTTGGATGCTGCTGTTCCACACCACAGCGCCCTTTCTTCCTACTTCCATTTTGTTTTTCTTCAGAGGTTTGGTTTGGCGGCTGCCTTGTCGTACCTCGTCGCCCCTGGAGAGCAACCCCTGGGCTCCGGCTCTTATCTTTAGGAGCCACATTTCTCCAGGGAAATCTGCCTGCCTCCACCTTGGGCTGTGCTCTTAAGTGACGAACAAGTGAAACATGGCCGCTCTTTGTCTGTGTGGAGCTAATCAGCGAAGCAGAGCGGGGGCTGGAGGTGCCATCAGTGAGCCATCGCTGCTCCATCCGTCTGTCGGTCTGTCTGTACAAGTTTAACACCGAAACAACTTTAAACAGCCAAGTCAAGTCCAAATGAGAAAAGTGCATTCAGCGTTTTTAGCCCCAAACTGGGAAATGCACTTTGGGAGAAAAAGTACTGACTCAAATAATGAACAAAGTTTGCTTTTGGATCAGTTTAGATGTGGGGTTTGTAATAGTTGTAGTTCTGGCTTAAATCAGGTTTTTATTGGTATAGTCCTGGTGTTTGGTGGTTTAGTCACAGAATTCTTGATTTATTTCTGATTTTGGTTTAGTCTTTATTTTAGTTCTGGAGTTTTGCTTTATTTCCAGTTTAGCACTGGTCTTGCTGTATCCTTGGGTTAGAACAGGGTTTGTCAGGTTTTAGTCCTGGGTGTGATCTGGTCTGGTCTTTGGTTTAGTCTGATTTTATTCCTGGTTAACTCCTGGTTTAAGTTCAAGTCAAACTGAGAAAGGTGCATTCTGTCTTTTTTACCGTGCACAGGGAAATGAACTTGGGAAGGAAAAGTTTCCAACATAACTCAAACAACCATTTCACTTTTAAGTTATTAAAGTGTCTATTCTATCAAGTATACTTAGTTTTAATTATATTATAATAAAATTTAAACAACAGTCACTGGTCTTAAACACAGCCTTTCTAGTGGGCTCCAGGGATCGGCTGTTCTTGGATTAATTTTTAGACGACCTGTTTCAGCCAAGAATGCTGCTGGCACTCACTCTGTCTTTCAGGTTTATTTCTCCATCGAGCAATACATCATGGCTAAAGTTTAAAACACACCACACTCAAGATCTTCTTCATTGTGCTCTGTTAAATGAAAAAAACAAGGGCTCACTTTGGAACTAGGGTCCGCCATCACTTTCCCTTTCATTGGTTTTGATTAATGGGCTTTCACCATAAATCCTAAAAATAAAAAAATAAAGTTGTTATTTTAGCCATTTAGCCAAGATATGAAAAAAAGGCAGTAAACCACACAATATGTGGCCATTGCACCACTGTAATGGAGCGCAGGTGCCCACAGAGAGAGGTGAAGACTGCTGCGAGCATCACCAGGACTCCACTGCCCTCTCTGCAGGACATCTACCATCACAGAGTCCACAGGAGAGCTGCCTCCATCATAGGACCCCACCCACCACCGCCTGGACTGCTCACACTTCTACCCTTCAGGCCAGAGCTGCGGACTTACAGACTGAAGAACTCAGACTTTTTACAGTTCACAGATAAACATAGTCTGACCCTTACCTCACATTCCCTTTGGACTCAGTTGTTTATACTGAGCCTTTCCTTAACAAACATGGCTGACCTGGCTTACCCATGAATGTTAAATGTCCTGGAAAGGTTACATCCAATAGTCAGAGCCTTAAGTACTGTGTGTGCTGTGTTCACAGGGTTCAAACAACAGTGGAGCAGGTGGAAACTAGCAGCAGATACAGAGCTGGATTTGAATCTAGAGTAGACTTATAGACATTTGTTAGCTCAGCAGGTTAGGTTCTTTGTCTATTTCTGCTTTAATGCCAACCAAATGCAACGGCTCTTACATTTGAAATGTGCGGAAGAAATGAAGGAAGGAAGGAGAGAGAGCGAGAGGAGGAAGTGGTTGTAGTCTGAGGAGGTAGGACTCACATGGAGCCCATTGCTCAAAAGCAGCCGAGCGCTAAATGAACATTGCCCAGTGCCGCACGGTGGCAGCTGTAAATGAAAATGAATGGCTTCTGTAATTGGAGCATGTGTTTGTCAGAGTGATGGAGCCCTCACCTGCTCCGCTCTGATTGGACCAACACTGCTGTCATGACCTGCTCTGATTGGACTACAGCACATTAAATCTAAGTCATTTATAAATTTGCAGTTTAGAGACAGTTTATATCAGTGATATCAGGACTGTCCAATATAAAAGAACTTAATTATCATTTAAAATGAAAGCACAAAACAGGTTTACAGGCCTTGAACTGGATGATTTCCATGAGTCTAATGATTAAACAGGAGTCATTAGGCAGTTCTCAATGTCACTCCACCTTCCTTTGAAACTGTGTAAAGCCAAGGCCAGTGCCCTCCCATGATCTTAATGGGTCTGTTAACATTCCTGTCCGTGGTAGGGAAAGATTTTGGGAAAGGATGAGAGAGGTATGACATTACGAACGGAGCAGGAATCAAACCCAGGTCTCCCAAGTATTGGGTATGCGTTCTCCTAGGTGACCCAGTAGAGTATATTTTAACTCGTCCTGGAAATTGATGTTTGACGGGATCGCTGAGTCCTCTTGTCCAGCCATTTTTTTTTTTTAAAGAAACAGTGCATTGTGGGAGTGTGAAGGCAATGAAAAATCCATAGATCTATTCTTGGTGTTCTGGACCAACAGAGCACACAGCCTTTTGAAACAAGGTGAACTTTGAAACATGGCTCAGAAAGGTGCACTGACATTGAAAAACACCAATTATCATCCATGAAATGCAGAGTTGTTCAAAAAAAGGCAGTTTAAATCCATCCCAACTGTTTGCAGTGAGTTGTGTGACTTTGCTGCCGTCGACCTCAGACCTTGCTCTACATAAACCCTATGGCACCTTTCCGTTTGTGTGCATTAGCAGCAGGTGGATTCATGGGTGATTCATTATGCCTCTGCCTTCAGTCTATAATTATCCCCAGCATTACTGACTCCTCGAAGTTTAGCTGCTCTCGAACAACATAAATATTCATGCGCATCTCTGAGAAATCAATAGGCCAGAACAAAACTTTATCATATTAAAGTCTTACAATATTAATGCGTGGGTGAAAACACTTTGCTTAGACATTATGTGTGGACCCCGATCAGATTTCATGACCTTTGGCTTCTGACGGGAACTTGGGCTGGCTTTAGAGAGAAGATAAGCCTGGATGATCCGCAACAATAAATAAATCTCAAAACTCCCATCTCTCTCGTTCGAAGCCCTCTAATCTTTGCAATTTGCCATGGCTGATAAAATTTTAATGAGGAATAAGCATAATGGCACCCTCAGAGATTACTCTCGAGTCGGACGAATGAGAAACTTCTCCCGGGATTTGCCCAAACTCAAATGTTGTCGTTATTTTGCTGCTCAGAAAACACCCAATGAGTTTAACACAGCGGTGGCTTTCCCTTGACTTATTTTTTCTAAATGTCCAATGAGATTATTTTAAATGGACTGCAGCGTCTCATTGTGCTCTTCTATTTTCTCTTGTCGTGGTTGGGCTGCGGCTCAGAAATGGACTTGTTCAAAGTCAATCTGAACTTGGTCATTTAATCAACCGGTTCTCATCCCGAAGAGTGAAATAGCAATAGTCAATGGCTCGTCTCGTCCTCCTCTAGTGTCCTTTAGTGTCTGCGCTGATGCATTTGGGATACAGACGGGTTTAAAGAGACATTTCTCACATTTTAAGCCGTTAAGTTAAAGTCCAGCCCAGAACATAACTGGTTCATTTGTCCACATTATTACCATGATTCAAAGAAAATTATCTTTAAATGGACCTAGAATTGGCCCATTTTTAGTTTTGTTTCTCCAACCCTTCCCTGTCTCCTTCATCAACATCGAACAAACCCCTGTGAGTCTGGACCAGAGGGCGGTTCCAGAAAAGCATTTCTTGCTTTCTTCTCACCTGAATGCTAGCTGTGTTAGTGTAAACACAGGAGTCAGGGTGGAAACCTGTTCCATAAAGACTAACTGAGGCCAGTCACCTGTCAGACTGAATGAGCTTGATTCAATCGACCATCGCCCACAACATCGCTTAAACAAATGGACAAAATAAAGCTGATGAGGAGAAACTAGCGCAGAAACACACTTTGTCTCAGTTTGATGGAGCTTTTGTCAAGAGACAATTATCTCTCTCTGCATTAAGTGTTAACACACAAACCTAATTTATTCAGCAAATGATGACTTGTTTTAAAAAAAGAAACGCTCAAGAGGCATTACGTAACTTTCAGAAAAACCTAACAGTTACTGACACCAGTGGCCGTTAGGAGAACTACAGTCAGTGTCCTGCTTGCTCTCACGTTCAGACTGGCGCGTGTTTGTACGTGCATGACTGAGTCACTGGAGCATTTTCTGTCTGTCGCTTTGCAGGAGTTGGACATATACTTGCATCATGTTTACAGAGATAAGAAAGATGATAGATGATGTCTCCCGAAATACTGGGAAAAATAACAAATGTGTAAAATACATGTGATTTTTAGGATTTTAATTTTAAATTAAACTGCATCAATTATAATCTATCTTGTCTAAATATTGTCCAGTCCTGTCATTAGTAAAGTTCAATAATTTGATAAAACATTAGGGAATGTGAGTAAAACCAGTGCTTTTCCACTTAATTTGTAATAAACATGTCTAAGTCACCAAATGTTTGCTCTAAACCTGAACTTAACCCTTCTCTCCACCAGACTCAGCCGCAGCAGATGTTTCCTGGGAATGCCAAGATTATTGGGTTAGCTTGTTTTATGGGCTGTTCTGGACTGTTTCTGGTTCAAACAGGAATAAACCGGATCATGTTCAACAACAAAACAATGTGCAATTGCATGCAGATAGGATTTTACAGTCACTCTGCTGTTGTGCACTCTGCAGGGCTCTAACTTTTTTACTGGTGCTACAAGACAAAACTCAAGATGTCTTCTTTCCAACTTTCAGAAAATAATTTACATATTCACTTTTTTCCCCTTTTCCTCCAAACACAACATTTAGGACTGTTTGCAGGACTGGACAGTAAGCTGTATTTACCACCCACAGTGTAAGTGGTGAATGTAGAAATCTGGCCCCTGGGCCTTGTGTTGGACAAGTGTTAGAGGCCACACAACAGACACACTCTTGCTTTTTACATGTTTTTCTTCTCTCTGGAAATAACTGCACCAGATGAAACACTGTCTGTGTCTCTGTCTGTTTATGGAACAGACACATGCATCTAGTAATAACCCCTGCTCCTCTGTCAACTATTATTATTATTACAGTTATTTTAAATATGCATTTCCTCTGTTTTAACATAGAAGGATCTGCTAAAAATCCAATGATTAGCCAACATGAGGCTGCCTTCAGAAACACATCTTTGCATGATTTTACACACATTACCAACATGTCCCATTGGCTTAAGGGAAATTGCACCTTTTTTAATCCCTGCTAAAATTTTACGACATGTCTTTATTTTGGTTTATTGTTCCAGAATTTGCGACCTCTGCAAATATCTCAATATTATCATACAGCTGATAAATGATTACCGAAAAAGAACAGTGCTTTGGTTCACTTTCTGCCTTTGCATTGTTTGGTTGACTTTGGTTTTCACCTTGATTAAGCTGTGCAGTGTTCACTTGGAAGAGGACTGAGACCTTTTTGTTTCCAGAAGCAGAGTTCACTTTGTTTGTTCGCAGTACACTTTGATTGCACATTCATACCTCTAAAAAGAACCAGACTTTCTGAAGAAAACAAGCTAAAGTTTGAGTAACAGAACCGAACAGGGCTGGTGTGAAAGCAGCATAAAAATTGGAGCTAAACTCACTGTAGCAGGTCACTTGAGCTGTTTGTCTCGCAGAAAACTGTATAATAATAGTTTTCTCAATAAACTCCAATAAAGTACAAACAACAATTCCTTTTGGCAATTTGAAAGTACTGAACACTGATAATACTGACAAAGGCTCAGTTTATTTCTTGCATTAAACATGTTTAGTTTAATTTGAAGCGCATGGAGCACTGACAGCTCGCTCAGATGATGACATTTTATGAACCGTGTTGTCCATAACAAATCTGCTCAATATGGGGTCAGTCTGTTTGTCTCTCGCGAGCCCCTCCCTCTTTTACCAGTAACAGTAAAACCAGTGACAGCAGGCGTGACTCTGAACACGGCCCCCGTTTGGCTCGCTCAGATAAAGCCTGTGATTGATTGGCCTTGTCTAACGCGGCGGAGACACAAAACACCGCCGTCTCTCTCAACCACAATTACTGTCAGCGCGTAATTCATGTGTCACCGTCCCGTGTCCCTGTCGTATTGTTGAAACGCACAGACAGTGAGCCCAGTATTGGTCACGCTGCATTACGTCCTGTTGGCTTCCATTAGATCCACTGTGTTTTCTCCGTGAAGACCGCGTTACCCTTAAAACTAATGTTTCTGCTGCGGATCACCACCAAACTGGGAAATTACACGAGTAAAACCAGCTCAACTGAAGCCAATACAACAAGAGTAGCTCCAGAGACTTTAAAACTTTATCTGAAAGCTGCTGAATTTGTTTTGTTTTTTTAACTGTGGAAGCAAGGAGTGCGAGTAAACTAAAGCTCATTTTGCTTTTTTGAAATGAGTTTATAACCAATCTGTGTCAGGCTCTACCTTGTGACAGGCCGAGGTCTGAATGGCTTTCTTATTCGGATTGAAAAGAATTGATAATGATGATTAAGTTTGCTCATATTAATGCAGTCCGATGGAGTTCAGTGCAAGTTCAAGTTCATCTAAGTGAGGAGAATTTTGAGTGGCTGACAGAATGAGATAAATTACTCACATTATTCTTTAAGTAAGAGTATTTTGCAAAAATACATTTCCTTTTGAGGCCCAACAATTTCCAGAGCATCAATTAATTTTACTTTGCTTATACAAGCTGTAGGGGTATCAATCCAAGCAAAGACACTTAGTTGTAGTTTTTTTTAGTGGAATGCTGAGTTCTTCTAAAGCAAAACAGTAAAGTGGCTGCAGGAAGAGAGAGTTGTCTAACAACCGGAAAGTTTGGTGTTCAGTCCTAACTCCTGTCTCCTTTTGGCAAGACAGTGCTCCCTAAGTTGCCTCTTTTGTCTGAATGACCACGTGATTGTTTATGTGAATGGGCAAATGAGTGCAGTATAAAAGCGCCCATTTCCCATTGAAGCGTGTCTTGGGTTTTCTCCTGCTGGAGCCTTGTACACTTCCCTAGGGGCAGCTCCTGAACCACCACGGCTTGTCTTGAACTACCACCGCATTGTTGCAGGTTTGACTCCTGGTAGGGTCTCCTAAGGCCCTACTTACACCCCACCCCAGAGTCAGACCTTGAGTAGAGCTTTGTACACAAACGCCTGGTGGTCAGGTTTTTCTTGTGTTTTTAGTAAAGCCCACCGCTAACGCGTGAGACCATGAGGACACAGTGCTGTGAGGATCAGGCAGTGGTGGAAGGCCTCAATGACCTGATCCATACACTCTGATTCAATTACACGTGCATTTAATAATACATTTATAGAAGAATAATCGTTATCGTTAGTTGTTTCCCACCTGACCTGATAAATAGGTCCATTGTGTCTGGTTCAGTAAGTGTTGCTGTAAACGTTGTAATGATGCAACAAACCATTACACCACAGAAAGAGGTAACTCCACATGGATGAACTTCGCCTGGAAACGAGAATGGCTGCTGAAACATTGCATTTTTGTTTGCCTTGTGGAAGATGTGTTGTAAACAAGAAAAGCTGTAAAATATTAAAAGGGCCTCCACGTTTGAAAATGTTGTCTTCAGACTTGCTTCTATTTTTTTGTCTCTTTCAATTTATCTAATAATATGTTGTCTCGCAGTATTTGGAAATTGAGGCGTTGAAATTAGGAGGATTCAAAAAGCAGATTCACTTACTTCCACATTCAAGACAAGGTTGTGCTGTACTTTAATTTAGCATACAACATTTATATTTTCTCTAGCTGCTATTTTGTGTTTAATAAGCAATTACTGTATAGCCATGACAGAGCACAGAGACACTTTCTTGGTCAATCTTAAGCCTATTCTTTAACATTATTTATCTGTAAACATTGGGGGTGAGGCCCTCTTTTAGGGGGTGAGGGGTTTCCTCCCCCTTTGGAAACATGGCTTCCTCCTGGGAGCATATGTCCACAGGGCAGAGAGGATGATGGGAGTTTCTGACAGCCCTCTGTGGCGCGGCTTGGCACGGTTGAGCGGAGCGTTTCAGGTTTGATTCCCTCTGAGGCGAGCTGAGTCTGGGGAGAGGGTCCCAGGGGCAGGTCTCGACCCCCAGAGACTCACCCTCGGAAGTCAGCACAGTTCAACTCTGGAAAGTTTTATATCTGGGTCTAAATATGACACCAGACTCTGCATAAACAACTACAAAAAAACAAAACAGTTGATAGAAAATTTACTGTATAAATGTCATGTAAGATTTGCTTTGTCCAAAATGTTTTAGAGTAGACCATCTCCACGGTCATTTAATCAGGAATATTGTAACACCATATTTTCCAGAAAGAGTACTTCCTTTGGTAGACTTAGGTTCAGTCGATGCATCTGCAGATCATTACTGGCCTTCCCTACCCACAATGCACCACAAGTTTAATAACAGTGTACGTGTAAGTGTTATGACAAGTATTTGATCTGCACTCTTCTCTTTTCAGACGAAAGCTTGCACAGTTAAACCAGCTTAAAGCATGTCCCCAAAAGATGTTTAGTGGAGATCCAGGTTGGGTCTACATTTGGCTGAAGACAAAGCTTAAATGTCCTTTAAATAAATGGAGAGATTTATTTTCGGTGGTAGTTAAGGTTGGCCTGGAGATGAAGCCTCCTGATTGGCTGCGGGATGATGCCATTGAGGAAAATAAAGAGGCTTTTGCCGTTAAAATGCAGGAGGTAAATTCATGGCGGCAGTTTGAATCAGCAGCACTCGAGCCTCAATCCATCTTTAATCAGCACCGTTCACCTGTGTTTTCCTCTCGACAGACTTTATCAGACCATAGCCCGCCTTTACAGTTATTTCAAGAACATTTCAGGTCGTTATCATCATGGTCTTCTTTCCTGGACAAAGACATAAAAAAGGACCAAATCAACACTGACTGTTCTTTTTACTCTGGACGCTTTGGCCTTTGATTGAATTGAACTTAACTCAGCTGCTTTTGTTCAAACTAAATGTTTGGTTGGAGCTGTCTGTCCAACTCAAGTGTGGACCGGAGAACTGCAGGAAAAAGGTTGTCATTGGTCCACTATTGACGTAAAGTGACAGCACGTTATCAGTATAGCAGTAAAGTGTGCTCAAGTAAAAGTATTAGTACTCGAGTAGACAGAAAAGTACTATTAATACTTCTCCTACTACAGTTTGAACTTGGGACTTGCTCTTTTGAGCCCACCTTAAGGTACAGCTTTAGAAAGTTTTTTGTTCTTACAACCAGGGCACGTGGATCTCAGTGGATGTGTGAAAGTGGCTGTTGTGTAGCTAGCCTATTGTGTTCCAAAATAAACAACTGCTCATTTACTCTAAACCTCTCAGGGAGTGGGTTTAAATTAATAAAGGCTAAAAATATAGGCATACAGTATATTTTCTATTTGTCATGATGAACAATGTGTCTACTTTTTATGACTCAGACTGAAATTTTTCAGACGACTCCGACTTGTAGCCTGATAACAAAGAAAGGATGCTCAAAATTGTCTGGTATTTTTCAGTATTTAGGTAATTTGCACATAAAGTTTAAATAAATGCCAAACAATGTGAAGTCCAAACTGAGTTGATAGTAGCTTTAAACCAACAGTTTTGACGGTTGAACAGTGAGCAGTGATGAGGGAAGGGGGCGGAGCCTTGAATTAACTCTAAAAGAGTTGCAGCCAAGTTCAGAGTAAAGGGTTTAATGGTTTAGAGTGATCAAATTCAGTAACTCTTTACTTTAACTCTTTGTTTTAACTCAAGCCTTTTGCCTCTGAACACTTTAGGAGAAGAAAATGGACTCAGTTGAACCTGTCAGTTCAATGACTCACTTTTTGCCCAGCACCAGGATTTTAACTTCTGAAATCAGTGTAGCATTATGAGTCAGAAGTCCTTTTATTACAAAACTCTGATTTTGATGTGAAGTTTATGCTGGGTTATTTTGTTTTATTATTAGAAAGTGCATTTGGTCAATACAAACATGTCTACTTTACTGCCTCTGAGCAGCTATCGTAGCCCTGCAGGGACATGAGCAAACTTAGTGGAAATAAGTCTGGGTTGAGTATTGTGATTACACATTTATAAAAAACGTTAAGACTTTGCCACAAGTAAAATTTTAGAATTTAAAATAAATTTACTGAAGCAGTTTGTGTCACTCAAAGAACCATCCATCTTTTAACCACAGCCACTTACATTTATTCTCCGATTGGCCCACTGAAGAGTCTTTATCAGCTGAAAGCAATGGGTTTAGTCCGAGCTGTGGTTTTATTAGATCTGGGACGAGGATCCACACTGGGAAACTTGCTCCGAGACCAAAACAAGGCTCAGACTCATTCAACAAAATGACAGTGGTGCTCAGAGGAGACAGAGCTGTCCAAAAGCACAGACTGCAGACACTAAGCAGAGAACAGATAGGATAGATACAGGACTGGACTGATAGTTACAAACGGGCTCTGGAAATGTCCTTAACCTTACCTGAATACGACTTTTATGTTAAAAGAAGTGTTCAATTCATCTTGCCCAGATTAGAGTTGGAGCAGCTACTTGAGACTGGTCTAAAATAGGTTTGATTTACGCAATCAGTGTTTATGAGTCAGAAGTCCTTTTATTACAAAACTCTGATTTTACTGAAGTTTATGCTGGAAGAAAATTGATATTTACATAAGTGACATTTATACTTTAAATTCATTAAAGTAGCTCTTGCTTGATGCTACCTGGTGCTGGCACTGAGTGTAAATTATTAATTATATGAACAAAATGTTTGAGGTGGTTGAGACTCACTGTGTGTACTTTTTCAGACTTCTTTGTGTGACAGATAGTAACTCAAATACTTTCTAGGTTCCAATGTGAGGAGTGTAAGTGCAGTATTTTCAGATTTTGTATTATCGCCATGTTGTACAACAGTGTTGTACAACACTGTTGTACAGTGTTAATTTTGTTTTTGATGAAAACTATGCCAAAAATATTTCATCAACAATTTTTTTTTTGCGGACGAAAACGAAACAAAAACTAAATAAAAAAGACTTCATAGTGAATAAAACGGTGACTAAATAGAATGACAATGTTTCGTCAACAAATAAAAGACTAGACAAAAACAACTTGTGATCAAAACCAGTCAGGAGAAGAAAGATTTTATGGGACTCAATTCTGATATGAGTCAAGTAAGCCAATCACTAATTACTAATTAACTAACTTATTAATTAGTATTAATTAATTACTAAAACAATAAATAATTTCACTCAAAAGACTAAAACAAAATAAAAATATCTTGTCAAAATTAACACTGCTGTTGTACAAAGCTCATGGGTTTTCCTCAGGGTCACATTAGCAATCTGTGCCAATCCACAACGTACCTCATTTTTGTCGTGTCAAAGACGCTTATTGCATAGCATGATATTAGACTTATAAGGCAGTTCTTGGTCACAGCAAATACCGTTAGCAGATAGGGCATGGGTCCAATATAGTTTTTTTGTTACTTCTGCCCTATTAAATGTTTATGCCAAATTCTACACATTTCAGAAACACTAAAAAGAATTTTCTGGAGACTGTTCCAGATGTGTGCTGTATAAACCTTCACCGGTGCAGAAGCCCTATCCCAGATGTTTTCAGGGCCCGAAAAGGTTCCTATAGCACTAGTTTGTGAGAACATTGCTGTTGGTGGAAAGTTATGGAACAAATTTCCATTGTAGCATTATAAGCTCTTACATTGTTCTTAGTGTTCCTAAATTACTATTTCTGTAGCCATTTTGTTTACTGCTACACCTTTGTAAGTAGCTTGCTCCAGTCGTGAGATTATATGATGTCCTACTCTCAGGTACAAACTGTGCTCTTTGTCTGTCACCCTCCAGACTACTGTGTACTTTCTACGGCTGTGTGACCTTTTGTGCAAGAAATAAATCACTTAAGGCCATATGGAGGCTATAGAATAATTTGCACTTGAGTAGTCTTCACTGAGTAGTAGTTTGTTATATGAGATAATTATATAGACTTCTTCTTACTTCGACTTTACTTAAAATAAAGGTTAACATATATCTAGCCGTCTCTCTCTGCAGGACATATTCAACTGGAAATAAAATAATAAAATCCAGGTCATTTTGACGAAAAGATTAAAGCAAAAGCATCTGGACTCAGTTTTAAGTTGACTGTAATGTTGTGTTTGTAGAAAATCCTTTTACGTTTTTCAGATAAACCAGATACGTAAGGGACAACTACACCCTTCCTTTTGTCCCTGGTTCCTGTCTGTTTGGTTTCTGTGTCCTCTTGGTTTTGTTAAAAGTCCATCTGGGGTATCCACAGTCTCTCAGGGCTTTACGGATGTGTTGTTCTTCTTTCCGTTTACCTTCTGAGGTTGTGGGCACCTCTTGCGCTCTGTGCTGAAGAGTCCTGATGACTCTCAGCTTGTGCTGCAGAGGGTGGTTGGAATCAAACAACAAATATTGATTTGTGTGTGTTGGCTTCCTATAAACTTCTACTTGGAGAGTCCTGTCCTCACAAATAACCACTGCACAGTCTAAGAAGGTCAGGCAGTTGTCTATGGCATCTTCACGGGTGAACTTGATGTTCTTGTCCACTGCGCTGATGTGTTCTGTGAAGGTTTCTACTTCCTGGGTTCTGATTTTGACCCACCTGTCTTCAACATATCTGAACCAGTGACAGGGCGCTGCACCTGGGAAAGAGACCAGAGCTCTGTTCTCCACTTCCTCCATGTACAGGTTAGCCACAATCAGGGAGACAGGCGATTCCATGGCACAACCATGTTTTTGTCTGTAGAAGTTACTTCTGAACTGGAAATAAGTAGTGTTCAAACATATCTCCAGTAAACTGCAAATATGGTCTGGGGTGAGTGTTGTCCTGTCCAGTGTTGCCAACTATTTTCAAAGGAAAGTAGCTAAAGCCTGGCCAAAAAGTCGCTAAATGTCGCTAGATGACGTCATGCGTAAATTAGCATATTCGTAACGTCATTACATCATCGCGTCATCAGACTAAATTGCATACTTTCTTGCGTTCTGCCTGCCTAATGTGCTTTCTTGACAAATTCGTGCTCACATAGTCTTTTCTACTGTATTTTATTATGATATAGCCGACTGTCCCAATAAAGCTCTTCTCATTTCTCATCTCAATTAAGTGATAAGCACACGAGAAGAATAGAAATCAAATCAAATCAATCAAATCAGTAAGGAAAGTAGCTATTGGCTGTCCTATAAGCCGCTAAATGACAACATGGCCTCACTTGCATATTGATCATGTGCATTGTGCATGTGATTGTGATGCTGTAGGAGAGAAATAAATCGCTGAAGAGACAAAAGGTGAGTAAAAACACACAGGATCCACCAGCGGCGGCTTGTTGCCAGGTTTCCACACATGCGCGATTCATTTTCAGTCTGGACGTGGAGGGGTGAACAACTCCTGCTCTGACTGCAGCTGGGAGGGGCTGCTGCGCGAGGACTGGGCCGCCTATGAGTGCTTTGGGATGGGGGTGGGGCCCGTGGCAGCACCCGCTGCTCATTGATTAGACTAAGAACGATGTGTGCTTTCACTTCAGAGAGTCTCCAAAAGTCTCCAATAACTCCAGAAAAAGATGTTAGATTTGTCGCTAGTCGCTTTTTTGAAAATGTGTCGCTAGAGGGGTCTGAATACTCGCTAAATATAGCGACAAAGTCGCTAAGTTGGCAACACTGGTCCTGTCCTGTAAAGAGTCTCTTCCTTACAGCCACGAGTGCTTCATTGGTGGGTATGCAGGGTCCTCCTCTACTCTAAGGTGATATTGTCCTCTGTCTGCTTCCAGTGGGTTCTATGGAGCTTTAAATGTGCTTTTAAACTAATAACAACATACTTTTGACTGATTAGCTGTTACAAAACATCACACAAAGCACTTTAAATATAGCCCAGGTGTCAAAGTCTGAATTTGACATTGCTTCATAACCTCTGTCCGAGGTTAAGTCCGAGGGGCCGTCAGATATAGAGAGGTGTCAGAAAAGTGCTCGAGACAATAAACATTGGAGAGGTCTGAGTGGACCCATCGCGTCTGTTCCCGTGTAATCACACCTCCAGGAAATTAAATGTCAAGCTTCTCTTTCAGTCTTTATAAATGGAGCGCTAATTACACATAAACTCACTTTCTGACCCCACAGCCTCAGACACGTCCTGGAAAAATGGTACAATGTAAAGAGTGTCATTTTCAATTCATGATAATCATAACTGGTTAAATTGTCCAGTTTGGCTATTTGGTTGTGAACCTCTAAAGCTGCTGTAGTTTGAGTTTAGACCATCTAAAGCTGCTTTAGTTTGAGTTTTGACCCTCTAAAGCTGCTGTAGTTTGAGTTTAGACCATCTAAAGCTGCTGTAGTTTGAGTTTAGACCATCTATAGCTGCTGTAGTTTGAGTTTTGACCCTCTAATGCTGCTGTAGTTTGAGTTTTGACCCTCTAAAGCTGCTGTAGTTTGAGTTCTGACCCTCTGAGGCTGTTTTGTGTGAATAATGTCTGGTCTTGTTCACTATTTTTAGAAGTGTTTTGTCCTGTACAGTGGGTAGATTGTACCTGGTAATAATCTCAAAAAATACCAGGCTAATGATCCTCCACAAACGTGTGGGAAACTGCGTTGCAACGATTTACTTTTCTGAGTCAACAACACTTTAAATAGTTGCTTTAAAGACAGCTGAATATAAAAGCCCCACTGTGTCTATGAGTCATCGTCCTGCTCCTGTTCAGTTTACAGTCCATGAGTCTGGGGTTTATAAATACGTATTTATCAAGCCATATGAAATGTTTATCAGGGAAAAAGTGAAGGTTTTCATATTTAAATCTGTCAGCTCTTATCGCTAACTACAGTCTGTCAAGATATCTGAGTCTCTTCTTGTTTACAAGGTGTAATTTACCAGTGTGTGGTGACTATTAAGTCTACTGGAGATCCTGTCACATGACTCATAGTCTCAATATATTCTGCACCAACAATAAACGGGATATTTGCTAAGTAGACATACATACAGCTATTTACATAGATACCAAAACTGTGCAATTTATAAATCTTGATATGTCCCATTTCAACCATAATATAATAATTTATCTTTCGACTTGCTGAAGCCAGTTTGAACCAAAAATGCTCCTGAAGTCTATAACACTGTTTGGTTTATTAATATGACAGCTAAGTAGGAGACTTTCTTTGCTTTCACAGTTTGACCTGGTGTCACACTTAAAATAAAAGTTATTACTTTCTAAAAGAGATCCAGCAAAAAATCATCTTCAGAAAAATATTGACTTTAAATAAGTCTGCATTTCATAGTCTGTATTATCAAAGCAATATAAAAAAACATACACACAACCAGAGAAACAAAGCATTACATAAGGCCCACACCATTTTTGATAAAGAGTTATAATTGGTCTGACAGAATTGACAATCTGGAAGCTCCTGTTGAATGCAATTACAAAAGGCCAGGGTTTTTAAATGAAGGTGGAGGTGAAGGTGATTGGATAAAACTGTGGTCGATAAAGCCAAGTGGTTTAACCCATAAATACTTTGCTTGGAGCAAGTTTGTAAACTTTCAAATTTTGGTTATGGTTATTTTGATGGAAATAGATTTGAGGGTAAGGGGTTTTAGACCCTTTAAACTTAAATGGGTCTGACTGGGCAGACTGTGAAAAAAATGTATTACACAGTTAAATCCAATATGTAATACCACTTTGACCATTAAAAGAAGGGTGAGATATTAACTTGAACTGAAAGATCTTACAATCAAAATTATAATCATCCTAAATAAAATGGCACTAAATAAAATGGCACAACAGACTTGGTGTCCGAACACCGTGTCTGTTGTGTATGCTTATATTTAACTTCCTGTGTTTTATTGTGAAGAGTCCTTCCCGGTCTGTCTGTCAGATTTACTTCCTGTCTTGTCTTTCTCCCTCCGTTGTGATTACCTGCTGCGCCCTAATGTGTTCCACCTGTGCCTCATTGTGTTTCCTATAGGTTCTGTGTGTTTTTCCCTGTCCTTTGCTGGATTGTCGCGTCAAGCCTCCGGATTGTAGCCTTCGGATTGTAGCCTTCGGATTGTAGAATCAGGTTTGTCTGAACCCTGATATCGGAACCCTGGAGTGGAGCTTATGTTTTGAAGACTATTTTTATTTTTGTAGTATTTAGTTTATAGTGATATTACTGGTGTTTTCAAATCCAGAGTTTTTGTGTTTTGACCTTTATCTTGTTTTGACTAGACGTTTTGGATTTTGCACTTCTGCCTTTTTGTTAATAAACCCTTTTGAACCGTCTGCCTTTGTGGGGTCTGCATTGAGAGTCCTTCAGCCTTTTCCAGACAAGTGTGTACTCGTGACAGGCACTAAATACACAGCTGCAGGTGTTATGGCTGCCTCTGCTGCTGACACATGACGCAGCAGGAGTCTTAACATTATTATGTTTTTTAATAAAAACAAGGGCCTTGATGCGTTGCCCGGGAGGGTGCAGCTGTGGCCCCACCCTGGATCCAGGCCCGAGGTTGGGGCACTCAAACAAGAGTGCCTGGTGGCTTGGCCTCTCCCCACCTGTCTGGCCAGGCTCAGCCTGAAAGGGCAATGTGGGGCCGACGTCTAAAGGACCCACCACCTGCGGGAGGAACTGTAAGGGGCTGGTACTTTGTGGATCATGCAGCAGTCAAAGGCAAGGGCCCCGACGGCCCAATCTCTGGACAAGGTAGCATGGGACGTCACCTCGCTGGCGGGTAAGGAGCCTGAACTTATGCAGGAGGTTGTGAGGTACCAACTAGAGCTAATCGGACTCACCTCCACCCACAGCTTGGGCACTGAAACCTTGAGAGAGGCTGGACTCTCCCCTACTCTGTCTTGGACACTCGGGTGAAGAGAGGGGCAGAGCTGTTAACTGATCACAACCTAGTAGTGAGATGAATTCGAAGGTGGTGGAGGAAGGTGTTGGGATTGTTTGTCCAAGTGCCACAGTATTCAAACATCAGAACTCAAAAGAAGAAAAAAAAAAAACTTACCCTGGGACATATAAAATCTGTAAAACCTCTGTTATGGCGTCATTTAGCTCTCTTTATTCTGAGAGCGCACTCACAATATAAACGAGCACAGGGGAAGAGCTAGAGAGCGCAAAAACAGAAACTGAGAGCTCAGAAATTATCTTGTGGCGAGAAAAGCTGTTATCACAAGCATATAAAATTTAATTTAGCACACATTTTAAAGTCACATCATTGTTTACAACTGCTAGCTCTCGATGTCAACTTTGCTTAGCGCTCACTTCTGCTTCTGAGCGCTCTCTCTTTGAACATTCTCCTTGCCCTCGATGTATTTCTTTCAACTGTATATACGTATATAATGGATGAAGGCACTGTACTCTATGTATGTGAACCAGCAGATTCTTCTTCTGCAGTTGTTTGTTTAAGTTTGTACAAGCGCAGTCCCGCTATCACCAGAGGTCACACACTAGTACAAAAACTGTGGATCTTCCGTAACACCTAAAATGTACACCTTAGATAAAGGTCTCTATTTAAAAATAAAATAAAAACTATGTAGTAACACAATCAATACCCTATAAGTGCAAACCTGGTCAAATGTTAAGGTAGATTCGAATTGATCTAATAAAAATGTAGTCTTTTCATCTATAAAGATAAGGAAATGGCTTCATTGTCAAGCCCTTATGCCTGCATCCATTATTATATATAGTTTATACTTTTGAATGAACCCTGACAAACACATCATCAAGCTTTTTAGTGTACTAAATTTCAGCTTTCTTGTTTAATCTAGTAGCTAAAACAGACATAGTTCAGGGCTCACCTACATTTACATTTTTTGTTTATTACCTGTTTATATGGGCACCAAAACAAATCCTTTTAGTCCTTTTTTGCTTTTGAGATATTGACAACTGTAACATGACAAAACCCAACCCAAAGAAATAGATGTTCGAAAATTTGTCGGCTCTAAGACACCTTCAGCTGCAGCCATCCTTCCTCCTCAGGCCTCTCTCTCTCCTCACTGCAGTGAGATTTGATTAAGCCTCGTATCACCAGGTCACGAATCGCTCCAGCATCAAAGACACAGTCGTATGTTACGCTCACGGCTTGTAATTCCACTCTTCAACGTGACAATAACCATCCCAGCCATGATTCAAAGTGCTCTCTGTAGACAACTCTGGAAACTCCTTCAATATTAGCTCCATAATTCATCGCCGGCTGCACCGACTCGAGGCATTAAAACTCCTATAAAGCTGTAAGTAAGACTCGGAGAGAGGCGGTGAAATGGACAATAAAAACAAGCAGTGAATGTAGAAGCAGTCAGCGTTAATTTCCCGTTCGCCGAAGTTGAGGCTGCTTGAGTTTTTAATGTACTGCAGAGAGCCGTAATAAAACGCAATGAAGCTCCGTAATCAAAGGCAATTGCACAAACACGGGCTAAGCTGCTACGGCTAATGGTTAATAAACACTGCAAATATGAACGTGTTAATACCATCAATGCTAATCATAGAGCAGTTTAAAATGGATCTGACCTCTCCGTAGCTTTACTGTACACAAATAAACAGCACTAAACAGCTGCTACGTAACATCTGCTGGAGCCAAAGTGAGCTCTTCATCTGCAGCTGGACAGAATTAAACACATATACATTCAGCAATCCACAAAACCAAGATATATTTTTGATTCTGAAGCTGTTAGAAATACATTCAGCTATTTAACAGTTTTGTGCTTACATGTCTTTGTCCGATATTACGAGTTACACATGAAGTTATTAAAGTATTGTGTGCCTTAATTGTAGTATTAGACATTAATAAACCAGATTCCTTCACCATGTAACCACTTAGTTATTTATGAATATCAGCAGAAACAATGTGAGTTTGTGAGAAACTGTACAAAAACAACCAACAGAGAAGTTTGTAATGTGTGTGTGTGTGGCATAAACCATGTAATATTTACTGTGTATATGTGGCTATCACTGTAAACACTGGTCTTTTTCTTATTTAAAACAACGCGGGTTTGAATTGTGATAACTAGATGTATTAGCCAAAATGATGGACTAAGATGTTAACATTAAGAGTAGCTGCTCATGTCCAGTATCCAGCGTAAACCCTTCTATCAACTAAAGGGAACACAGATACAAACTCATTTCTTTTGGCTGATCCCAGGGGTCGACACAATCAAAGTTTTTTTTTTTTTTTTCACCGGATTCCTTTCCTTAAACAACCCTCTCCATTGAGCTGTCTTGGTCTTGAGACCTGTCTTTTGTAAATGTTTTGGTCTAAACTAGGACCACATTTACACATATTTAGTTTTTGGGATATATCAGCTGTAGCAGATCAGTCTTCGAATTCCCCACGGATTAACTTTCCTGTCGCTTTCATCATTGCCAGAGGCCTTCAGAGACAAGCTTGTATCTGAAACGTCAGGAAGCCTGGAGAAGACTTGAAGTGGAACCTGGATCTACCAGTCACCAGGTCAAAGGTGATTCAGGACCAGGACAGAACCCTGGCGCCATGTCAAATAACTGTAAATTCCACCCCCCGGTGGTCAAATGGACGAATGACTCGGACTGCTCACCAAAGGACATTTCGTGTTTATTCCATTAAAAGAAAATGTATTAAGATATTGTAGTGTTTATACTGTTCTTTTCCAGGACGCAGAGTTGTGACGAGAACTCCTCATCCCAGTTGTTGCAGGTTATGTTTTGTTTTTAATGAAATGTAATGAATGTTTCCATAATATTCTGACATTTGCATTTTCTCCTACAAGTACAAATGTTTTGTGTTTTTAATGAAAAAAAATAACAAATACATCGCAAAGCAAGGAATGTTTTAAAACTTAGTTTAATTCAGTTTAAATTCCCTTTTGCCGGAAGAGAGCGCAAGACACGCCCCCGGCCCAAAGGTGATAAAACCTGGCTGTCCGCTCTCTCTCTTCTGCCCTTCTTCTCTGCCGCGCTGATCTGCTTCTTCCTGGAGGTTCCACTACCAGAAACCTCCCAAAGCTTTGGGCCTTGTGGAAACAAGTAGATTTTCTTTGTTTAAAGCCTGCAAGCCTAGCTTGCTATGCTAAGTTTTCCTTCTTTCAAACAGCTGCTCAAAGTACTTCCTGCAAGTCTGCTACCAGACGGAAGTTATTTTGCCTTTTTATTTTTAAAGACTTTGTGCCTGCTAAAGAGTTAGCTTGACTAAATCTAGCTTTCTGAAGCCAGTTTTAAACCAGCAAAGCAACCCCGAGAAGTCTTTCCCTGGACCTTGCAATAACTTTCACAAACTTAAACTTTTACACGGTGCAACGGAGGAGATAAAGGCAGTGCTAGTTTGGACAGCAACAGGACGCTTTTCTTTGTTCTCTCCCCGGGCGCACGGCGACCTCCCCCCTCTGGAGAAATGTGAGCGCTGCGGCCATCTTGCCACGATACCAATCACGACCGCAAGAGTAAGTCCGCACGTGGCACAACAGCTTGGCGTCATAAAATGTACTCTGTCCAAAACTCTACCCCCGAAGCCGTCATCTCCTTCCCCCGTTAAAAGTCCCTTAGTAAGCTTTGATAATATAGATTAAAATAGCCAAACATTCCTGGTTTCACATATCCTCCATGCAAATGTTTATCTCTGTGTGTCCCTCATTGTGTTCAACCCTTATTGTGTTTTAATGCTTTCCCGTGTTCCCATCATACTATTCATCATTGTTCATTTGTATAATTTTTAATAAAATCCCATAAAAATACATTAATGTTTCTCTGTTTATACTAAGTTATATTCAAAAACCAGAAGAATTAGATTAATGAGACTAGACTAAACCTAACAGTTTCTTTGGACCTGTCAAAACCAAAGTGGTGCCCCGTTTTAATTAGAAATTAATTTTAGACTTAAGACTATACTTTCAGGGATCATTTCTATAGTTTCTATATTGAGAAATGTTTTTGTAAAGTGATTGGTCTCGCTAATGTTTGGAAATCCTGAACAGTGACCGTAAGGGCAACTATATCCCCTTGGGTCGACAGCTACCCAGAACCCTGACCATGTGGATGCAGCATTTTATTCACTTTTTAAACAGACAAAAGATGCAGCATTTTATTCACTTTTTAAACAGACAATGAAGAAAACCATGATCTGAACGGCACATTTGACTGTACGACTCCTCCTGTGAGACAAGGTGATTCTCAGTCAATGATAAAAGGAATGAAGGGATACCAGCCAACGCCCGTCGACTTGGAGTTCATGCAAAAGATGATAGAAGAAAAAGAGCTTAAAAAACTGCAGGAGGACCTGAAAGAGATAAAGAAATTGCTCGAAAGTGAAAATCATTTGTTTATATTTTAATAAAATCCCATAAAAGACATTAATGTTTCTGTTTATTTTAAGTTATATTCAAAAATCAGAAGAATTCTCTTCCTTTAGATTCATGAGACTGAACAGTTTCTTTGGACCTGTCCAAAACCAAAGTGGTGCCCCTTTTTAATTAGAAATTAATTTTATTAAATATTAAAATCAAAGTTAATTATTAAAATTAATCTGATATATACAGTGCCTTGCGAAAGTATTCGACCCCCTTGAACTTTGCGACCTTTTGCCACATTTCAGGCTTCAAACATAAAGATATGAAACTGTAATGATTTGTGAAGAATCAACAAGTGGGACACAATCATGAAGTGGAACGAAATTTATTGGATATTTCAAACTTTTTTAACAAATAAAAAACTGAAAAATTGGGCGTGCAAAATTATTGCCTGAAATGTGGCAAAAGATTGCAAAGTTTAAGGGGGCCGAATACTTTCGCAAGGCACTGTATATTTATGCAACAAGTTGCTACACAGCCTTCTTTACCAACACTAACATCATGAGGTTTGACTGGATAACTGAACTTGTTGACTGCTCCCTTCTATTACTGTGTATCTTGCTCTGGGCCTAGTCTTGACTTGGTCTTGATCTGCCAAGTCTTGGTCTTGACTTGGTTTTGATACGGTTTGGTTTCAGACATGTCTTGGTCTCGATCAGTGCAGTCTTGACTGCAACACTACTGCTTTGTGGCTGGAGTTGAGGCTCCCTGTTGTGGAATAAACCCTGGTATTGAAGCAGGGTTACTAAGAACATTGAGCCAAGGCAGCACAGGCACATGTAAATTTAAAGCAACCAAGAGCTTTTCCTGTGACTCACCTCAAAAGCAAAATCACAGAAAATCAATCAAAAAAAAGTCACAGTATTTTTTGTGTGCCGACAGTCTTTGCCTCAACAGTCTCCTCATGAAAGGAAATCAATTTGGCCTCACATCATTTTATAAAAAAAAAAAAAAAAAAATTGTGACCCTTAAGCCTGTCTTTAGCTTTACTGATCCTCTTCCATGCATGTTTTATTTTCAGACTTCTGCTTGATAAACACCATAAGCCATAACTTCACATAAGATCAAATCGTGACCATGCATTTGCCTAATTTCCTGAGGTGTTTTTTCATATTTTATGTAGCGCTGGGGTCCATCTGTCTTGTCGTGTTTCCTGTTGTGAGTGACTTCTCCTCTGGGCTCCAAACCAAGTGTCTCTGGTGTGATCGAATCTGCTGGAGTATGAAGTGTAAGCTGATAGATTTGTAATAAACACGGCTTGTGTTCGAGCGGGTCGGACCACCAGTCAGATCGCTGTGGATGTTTTGGGGGATTAGACGCTTCCTCTGGGGTTTGAAGATCCTCCAAAGTGCTCCGAGACGTGATGGTCATGAATAAATGTCACTTTCAGCTGCTTCTGCCTTAGTGGATTCTTTGGTTTGAGCCCAAAGGCAATTAAATCAGCATTTGACGATAAAGCAGCAGTGATTGGGTCAAGTTCAATGTTTAAATTTGGACCAGCCACATCAGAAAGTTTGCTGTTAATGAAATTAGGACAAACTTTCTAAGACACTTGGTCAGTTGAGCTTTTATTACTGATATTCTCTGGTTAAAAAGACGGTATAGTGTTGTATTCATGGACCAGGTCATGTCAAATTTCACTGAAAATGTACTCGGTAGTTGCCCCAAAACGCAAGTAAAACTGTGAATTCAGTCTAAAGTGTATCCATTGACCATGAAGTTCAAGCTTTGTCAAATAACATCAGTATCTTAAGGCACTATCAAGAATTACGGATGAAATCAATCTGTCCCATTAGGTTTTGAGTATTCCTAGTTTCTCTTTTTGTGTGTGTGTGTCCAACCAATGTTAAGAAGATCTTTATAAACTACTGTAATTCCCCCTACATTTAAAGAGCCACAAAGAGCAATAGGCAGAAATCCTGTATGCTGAGATGTCTGTTTGTTTTGGTGCACACAGCATGCATTGCATTACAAAACTCTTTTTTTGATATCTTTTAGAGAAAACATAGACTTAACTTGAGGCCACAGGTGATTTGAGGCTCGCACAGATCTTCCTCTGCTTCGGGCCATCATCTTCCAACTAAACGTGCGCTATGAGCAGGAGATGCTAACCACACGTAGCCACCTCTCGTGATCTCGCGAGACTTGCGAACAAATCATATTAACTCAATTAAAAAAAATATTTTTAAATTAATTATAAACATTTGACAGTAGCGAGGGAACGCCACCGAATGTTTTTTCATTAGAAATGTTCTTGAGTAAAATTAAAAGTACAGTTTCTTTACTAGAAATGTACTTGAGTAAGAGTGAAAGTACCCATCTTAAAATATACTCTAAAAGTAAAATTTACCCAAAGATTTACTCAAGTAAATGTAACAAAGTAAATGTAATTTGTTGCTACACACCTCTGGCTTTAGGCAGAGTAGTGTCTCACATCTGTCAGACACATTTTCAAAGCTCCCTGATTCTGTTTTTATTTTATTTTTTGGGAGCTAAAATGACTGGCCATGGCTCATTTTCTGCAAAGAACAAGATTAGACACTGGATTTACATCCAAGAGTAAAACAAAATCTTCTGTTTGTGAACTGAAAGAACACTTTCCAAACCACAGTGTTTCAGTAAAAATACTATTATACACAAAAATCCTCATAAACTTTAAAAGGACCAAAATACACGTTAACAGCAGTAAAAGTTTGAACAAACTCACACAGCAGAGAGAAACATTATGTTTAACAAAATGGCAAAAAAGACAGTATTTTTTACATGGTTGGTCTGAAAACAGAGCTGGTGTTATTTGTTTGAATGAAACAATCACAAGGATGAGGTTTGACCAATTCTCTGGCCAATAATAATGTGTAAATAGTTTTTGTTTCTGTTCAGCGGCCTTGGCTTGTTTAAATATAAGGTTCTGGAAGAGAGAGCTGCAATAATCACAATGAGACACAGAATTTATTTTAATTAATATGAGAAGAAATGCTTAGTATTATACATACTTGTTTTTCATCAATTAATTAATGTTATGCCAGTCCACTCTCAGCGGAGTTCGGCAGTTGTTTGTAATTAATGTCATTTTTTAAAGAACAGCCGCGACTAACTGTGATTTGATTGAGTCCAGTATAATGCAGCTAGTTTATTCTTAGGTCAAGTTAGGTTTTAATATCCTTGATTTAGTCACTGTTTTGTATTTCTTTAGTTCAAAGTTTGTCTTGACCAATATAATCAGCCTGGGCAGTTCTTACAGACACAGTGGGTTTCTGGGATTTAAAAGTGAATAGTAGATGTAAGATAATGTTTAAGCTCAAAAACACCAGGACTCCTCTAAAGCGGTGCAGAAGCAGAGGATGGCTCACTTTGACAGGCTCCGGGGCTGTGTCTATGAAGCCGTTTAAAGAGAGACAAGATTGCTATCGATTGCGCGACACAGACAGGAAATATGAGCCGTGGCTTTTAACCTGCGCTTCCTCCGTTCGAGCGCCAAGATAGAGCCCACAGCGAGATGAGATGGATTACAAGCTGCACTCTGATTGGCCCACAGCTCCCGACACACTGTCAATGGGCTGTTGACTGTTTTAAGTGTGGCTGGATCAATGACTGGAGGAGTGGCGTTATCGACGACAGACAGGCGTCGTGTCACGCCTCACGGTGAAAAGCTGTTAAAACGGAAGAGACTCTTTGTTTGTCACAAACACGAGTATTTTTAACCTTGTTTTGTCAAAGCACTAATTGGCAGATGTGTTCAAGTCTGTTTGGATCAAATCAGTTAAAAAGAAGGAAATGGGAACAGTGTCTGGTTGTTTAACAGCTCTGTTTTTCTGCTTTGATTCACTATTGATTTGAAATCAGTAACTTAGTCAGAGGACGTGGGTCTCCTGGCTTTACTACGGGTTGAAAAATAGTGGGAGCTGAGCCTGGAAAAAATAAAGAAGGCAAAAAGAATATGAAGCCAGAGGTGGCAAAAGTATTCACATTGTGTACTTAAGTATAATTATAAATACCGGTGTTAAAAATGACTCTGGTAAAAGTAGAAGTAATGATTCAAGTTATTTACTCAAGAAAAACTAAAAAAGTACAATTTCTGAAATGTACTGTTACTCTGAAAACACTTTCTCCCGGCTCTTTCGATTCGAGTGTTGGAGCTCAGACTAAAAGAATAAAAACTATAAAACCAATGTAAAGTTTGTCTGTTTGATTTCACTCAGAAAAAAGGTATAAGGACAGCGCTGTTACACAAGGCAAGGCAAGGAAAGGCAATTTTATTTATATAGCACAATTCATACACTGGATAAATCAAAGTGCTTTACAGGACTAAAAAGACAATTTACAAGATTTAGAAAAATTAAAAACATTTTTAAAGAAGAGTGCAGATAAACAACACGATGTTAACATAAGGTCAGCCCCTGTGTTGTGCCTCTGGTCAACCTGATACCCTAAAAGTCCTAACCTTTGGCCACACCTCACGCAGGAATAAATTCACAGAGAGGGATAAAACCAAAAGCCAACCAATGCTTTATTTTCACTGTAAAGGGAATGCACACTGCTGCAGCTTTGCTCTTGTAGTTTGTGTTAAGGAGGGGAAAAAATGTTGGATAAAAATACATTTGTATTAATATTTGTGGTCTGTAGCCAGGGGCGCAACTACCCAGTGCTGGAGGGGTATGCAGCATCAATTTTGGCGCCCCCAAAAAAAAAAAAAAAAAAATTTAAAAATGCTAGCTATGAAATGTTTGCTACCACTAAACTACCTATACACATAGCAACTGGATAGCTCAGTAGGTAAGCAGTAGGCTTTACATTTAGTGTATCCAGGTTCGAATCTACCTTGGGACACTATGTATATTAGTTGTTTTCCACGTTTTTGTAATTTATTGATCATGGCATGCTGTCTTATATTTTCCAGTTTTCAGCTCAGTAACCTCAGTTTTGCATATAAGGCTAGCCTTAATTTAAACCCCATTTGGCTGCTGCATTCCCAGTGTTAGCAAACGCTAACGCTAAGTCTGTTAACATGAATATTGCAAGCCTCCAAGCACAGACGTCTCACTTTAAGTCCTACCTGTTGCTTTTCACTATCCACTTGTTTATCAGCTGTCCCATAGATTGACACCATCTCCTGCCATCTCCTTTTCCCTCTTTCTTTATTTTTTTTGTTTTATCCATCTTTTAAAGACAACTGTGTGCATACTGTGACAACTAACACATAACGTTACCTGCTCGCTCAGCGCGCTCACGGCGCCCCCGCCGGCCACGCCCACTCGTGATATTATTAGGCCCGAGCCGGTGATGACCGGGAGGGCCTATTGTTTTTGCTCGGATTTTTTATTTTTTTATTTTTATTGTGACCAAATGATCCTAAATTTGACCCAGTGAACATGCACAAAAAGTCATTTTTATTGGTCCCAGACTTCAAGCTCGGCGAAAATGTTATGTTTTTGAAGTCCCCGAAAAAAAAATTTGAAAAATGACTCAGTGGCGACCCCTACAAAATCAAAATACATTGGGCCTATGGAAAGTGAAAGTAACTTTTTTTCAACGTAGAAAAATGGAACTTGGTATATCCATAGGACACCTCAGGGCAAACAGTAAAGTCAATGACAGTCACACCCTAAACTCAACAGGAAGTCCGCCATGTGGGGTGAAACGCGCGGCCACTAAAATCGCACCCCTTGCGCAGAAAGATGCAAATCATTGTGTTTTAATCTAAATGGCCCCAAATTTGGTGAGTATCATCTAGACACGTGTGCCAACCAAAGTTGTGACTTTGTTTTTGATATCTTATCGGGTATAGGTGTGGCAAGCCTGTAACGACGTGGCCATTTTTGTGAAAATAAAATGTCTCTTAACTCTCAAACGCCTTCTCGGATCGAGTTGGACCCAAAAAGGCGTTTGTATACATTCATGACCTGAACACAAAGATATGTAAATAAAAGGGTTATCTTTAGAAATGGCTCTCCAGCGCCCCCTACAAACTTATAATGGGACCCAAGAATTTAGTTTGTCATAGAGACATGAAATTTGGTACACACATCTCTTATGTCATGACGAGCATAAAAGCCAATGACAACAACCCCCTATCTATAAATGTGTTGCCATAGCAACGTCACAAATATGTGGAAAAAGTCAATGGGAAGTGAAAATTTTAGTTTGTTGTAGGCAAATGAAACTTGGTACACACATCCAGCATGGGCTTATGAACAAAAGCCAATGGGGACCACACCTATCACACATGGGAAGGCGGCCATTTTGAATTGAAAATGTGAACCGACTTAAAATACACCTCTTTTTTAAAAGAACACAGAAAATAGCTGCTTCATTCCATAGACACCAAATTGGGCAAAATGAGCTAAACACATGTATGTAAAATAGACAAGCGTTTTTCTAGACTTTTTTGCTCGAGTTATATTTTATTTTATTATAATTTGGTATATTTTTTTTAATTATAATTTTTCTGCAAAATGATCCTCAATTTGACCCAGTAAACGTGCAACTAAAAGTCATTTTAATTGGTCCCAGACTTCAAGCTCGGCGAAAAATTTATGTATTTGAAGTCCCGAAAAAAAATACAAAAATGACTCAGTGGCGACCCCTAGAAAAGTCAAAATACATTGGGCCTATGGAAAGTGAAAGTAACTTTTTTCCAACGTAGAAAAATGAAACTTGGTACATCCATAGAACACCTCAGGGCAAACTGAAAAGACAATGACAGCCACACCCTAAACTCAACAGGAAGTCCGCCATGTGGGGTGAAACGCGCGGCCACTAAAATCACACCCCATGCGCAAAAAGATGCAAATCCTTGTGTTTTAAACTAAATGGCCCCAAATTTGGTGAGTATCATCTAGACACGTGTGCCAACCAAAGTTGTGACTATGTTTTTGATATCTTATCGGGTATGGGTGTGGCAAGCCTGTAACAAGGTGGCCATTTTTGTGAAAATAAAATGTCTCTTAACTCTCAAACGCCTTCTTGGATCGAGTTGGACCCAAAAAGGTGTTTGTGCACATTCATGACCTGAACACAAAAATATGTAGATAAAAGGGTTATCTTTAGAAATGGCTCTCCAGCGCCCCCTACAAACTTATAATGGGACTCAAGAATTTAGTTTGTCATAGAGACATGAAATTTGGTACACACATCTCTTATGTCATGACGAGCATAAAAGCCAATGACACCTCAGGGCAAACTGAAAAGTTTATTACAGCCATATTGTAAGCTCAACAGGAAATCTACTATGTTGGGTGGAATGCGTGACCACCTAAATCGCACCCCTTGTGCTAAAGGCTTTTCATCTAAACAGCTCCAAATTTGGTGAGTATCATCTAGACACGTGTGCCAAAAAAAATTATCAATTTGTTTTTTGATACATTTGTGGCTGTGGTCGTAATGAGTCTGTAAAAAGGGCAGCCATTTCTTTGGGAAATAAATGCCATTTCCCAATTGCCAGGATCCTTCATTTAGAGGAGGCCCCTCCAGAGCCAAGGCTAGAGTCTTAGAAAACTCCTCAGAATCCTTTGGAACTTGTAACCTTGTACTTTTAGACAAGTTATATTTGCATTTTGCCTTTTTAAACAGGGGGGTGCAGCGATTCCTGAGTCATCTCAAATCTCAAGCCAGTACTTTGTTTTTCTCGCCTTAGCCCAAGCATAATCTATTATTTCCAAAGGTTCAGACAGCTCCCAGGAAAACCAGAGATTGTGGAGACCTTTAACTCTAAAGTTAGGTTACAAGGTGGTGTAGCAGGCCCAAGCAGTAGCACAGGCCCGGTTATTTGACATTACCGTGAAGTTTACGCTTTAAAGCACGAAATGCAATCCTCCGAGTGCATGTGTCCCCGCGGTCTCAAGGGAGGCGAGGGCCTTTATCGCCGCTTGCGGCTTTAATATTAATTCTATTTATGGAATCTAATGAGGGCGTCTATTGAAGCCTGGTAGTCCTATAAAATGTTATAGTATTGAGGAAATACTAAAATGATTTAGAAACACACAACAGCAGCTAAGCTACATTTAGGAAATACAAAAAAATAAATAAATAAATAAATAAATCGCTTTGGCGCCCCCCAAGGTGCTGCGCCCCTATGCGCCGCATATGCTGCATACCCCCTTTTTGCGCCACTGTCTGTAGCAAAAGGAAATAAATCTGATAAAACTGTGGAGAGATTATAGTTTTTAGCCTTATGGGCAGAGTACAGTCAGAGTTTCTGAAGAAATAAACTAGGATTGATCAAAGAGCATGCTCTGGAATAAATGCACTCTTAGTAATATCTGAGTGACACCTGAGAGGTTCAGCCCGTCAGCTCATTAAGAGGTGCTCACACTTGCAGTGTTTAGTGCATTTCAAACTGACTCTGCTTCAGTTAACGACAAGGATGTGAGGTCAGGGGAGGCTCATTTTGAGAAGTGGGAAAAAAATTAACAATAATAAAAATGCATATAATATGAACTAATTTGTGCCGTTAATGTTATGTTGTATATTATTTCAATCATTCTTGATCAAATGCATTAAAGAGACCTCACTTCTTTGCTGGCCAAGACACTTTTGTCAAAGGCGCCCTTCCTCAGCACTTACTGTTGTGTTGGCGTGGAATAAGTGTCAATACCATGCCTAAAAATCAAGTGTAAAGACTGACTTGACTTAATATCAAAACTTCTCAAAACTAGACTTTCAATAAAAACAGTACGTCATAAATAATGGAAGGGCACTGCTGGAGCTAAAGGCTGCTGCCTTGCCTAACATTAAGCTTTCCCAATAGCAAAAAAAAATTAACAAAAACAATCTTGTTCATCATCAAAATCAAATGAGCTGAGGGTACACACAGGGTAATAAGAAGGTTAAATGCTGTATTTGCGTTCGGGCCGACAGCACTATCAGTGTTAAAGATCGTTTGGTTGCAGTTTAAAACGAAGACGTGCTGAACTGGAGCTCTTTGCAGCAGACCAAACTAAAAGGATCATTTGCTGTTTTGATGTGGACTAGAAATGTCAACACACCCTTCGATGACATCTACATTTCGTTTACTTTATTGACCTCATTTTCTCGACTAAATGCAAATATGTTGAGCAGTTGTGTTCATGTGTTTGTTTAGTCTTTTACCGCTTTTTCTGTCAGTCGCATGAGGTCATTTTCAAAAATGTCTTGTAGGTAAATTACTTCTGCTACATCTGACAAAGAAAACCAAGCAGCAAAGCACTGTGTGAATCAGTGCAGAGCAGGTCACCTATGTTTCCTCGCACAGACTGCCCACGCCGTCGATGAAAAACACCCATACGCTCATAAACCACATTCATCGAAGAGTCAGACTCATATTTTATTACTTATTTTTTTATACGTTTAATAGCTGAGCATCAAAAGGTCAGTAATGACACATTTTCTCATCCGCTCCTCCACCTACAACCGCACACTAATGCAGCGTTTATATCCTATTTGTGTCCTCGCTCTGCCAGGTTTGATTCGCCAATTAGTAATAATGCACTGACCTCTGTGACCCGCCACAACTGACAGGGAGCATCACTCACAGAGTCGCGGGCAACAATGTCTGCGCGGGGAAAAAACAGGCGCTGTTTGTCTGCTGCTATTCAAAGTTTGTCTGGAAAAAACTTTCAGAGAAGTTCCAGTTGTTAGTTTTATTTCTAATTAAAGCCACAGACTGCACTTTGGAAAAGATACAAGTAAGCTTATGGTACATGATGTTCTTGTTGTTGCTGCCGGCTGCTGGCATTTAGGGCTGTGGCTTTCAACTACATGATAGCACATAGGAGTGTGTTTACCTTGCAGTAGGGAAGGGAAGAGACGAGTGTTTTTATTGTGATGTTACAACCTACGAATGAAAGAGGACACATAACATACACTCAAAACAAAAAAAAGTTAGAACTTAGAATAATCATCATAATGACTAAAACTAAATTGCATTTTAGTCAGAAGAATAAGACTAAAACTAAATTGTTAAAATAACAGTGGTACACTAGAGATACTCAGATTGAAGCAGAAGCAGGACATGGCTGGGAGTAACACAACAATATGACTTTATTGGGTTCTTATTATAATCCCCCGAGATGTCCCAACCTTGAATCCACCGCAGCAGTCTGTATTAGATGACAGAGAGGTGACACTTATTGTTTTGTGGAAACTGTATTGATCATGTACAGAGTTTGTTTATGCATAATATTCCCTTTTGACACTCAAAGACAAAATGGTGCTGTCAAGAATCCATTACAACTCAGCGGTGTGTTTGAGGACATGGGAATCGTGAGATGTGGTCTGGATCGATAGACGTTATGGAAAATACACGTCGAACGCATCTGAAGGTTTGAAACAATGAACGAGGTGACGCTGAGACGAGACCCATGACCGACCTTCGCATGGAATAGACAGGCTTCGACGTGAACCCTCTTTGTGACCAATTAGGCTTCAAACAAAAGTGGAAGAGGCTCACATTTGTTATTTGTCGAGCCATGAGACAATACTGTCCATTAGCGTGAGAGGAAATCAATATGGCCCAGATTAATGGCCGTTTTAAATGAACACAATTATATTCAAACGTGTGTGGAGCTCAGAAAGCACTATTTAATTTTCCGCAGATGAGACCACACACTTATGAGTGTAATTGTGTTCGGCAGCGGCCTTTTCTCATCGAGGGCAATTCTCCGGTGACAGCAGCATTGGCTTCAACAGGAATCGATAAGTTCCATTCATGACCAATACACTGCCATTCACTTCAAATAATAAGAATACAGAAGAAGAATAAGTATTTCTATAAAGTGTTTGTCTATTAAAAGTGAATGTGTATAATCAAAATATTTACAAACACTGTTGGTCATGGTGTTGTGCCTTTAATAAAACACTCTTATTTGCCTGAGGAACACTCAGATACATTTCTAGTCATGTCCAGTGTCTCCAGGAAGTGTCAAGGGGTCTTCTGCTACATCTTAAGGTGGCTCAAGAAGTTTCTCATTCTGCAGGGGTTGTTTAAGCTCAGCCCGCTACAGTCTTGGAAGGAGAAGAATAGATTATGTACAAACCTGATTCCAAAAAAGTTGGGACACTGCACAGATTGTGAATAAAAACAGAATGCAATAAAGTTTAAAATTTCAAAATTTTATTCAGAATACAACATAGATATCATATCAAATGTTGAAATTGAGACATTTTGAAATGTCATGCCAGATATTAGCTCATTTTGGATTTCATGAGAGCTACACATTCCCAAAAAGTTGGGACAGGTAGCAGAAGAGGACGGAAAGGTTAAATGTACATATAAGGAACAGCTGGAGGACTAATTTGCAACTTATTAGGTCAATTGACAACATGCTTGGGTTTAAAAAGAGCCTCTCAGAGTGACAGTGTCTCTCAGAAGTCAAGATGGGCATTCCTCCAATGCTGCAGCAAAAAATAGTGGAGCAATATCAGAAAGGAGTTTCTCCGAAACAAATTGCAAAGAGTTTGAAGTTATCATCATCTACAGTCTGTGAAGGTTCTCAGTCATCCAGGACATCTTGAAAAAAAGTTTAAGTAAAAGCATCTGGACTCAGTTTTCAAGGTGAAGACGTTTCATCTGATAAATTGATAAAATCTCTTGGAATTTCATCATCTACAGTGCATAATATCATCCTAAGATTCAGAGAATCTGGAACAATCTCTGTGCATAAGGGTCAAGGCCGGATAACCAGACTGGATGCCTGTGATCTTCGGGCCCTTAGACGGCACTGCATCACAAACAGGAATGCTACTGTAATGGAAATCACAACATGGGCTCAGGAATACTTCCAGAAAACATTGTCAGTGAACACAATCCACCGTGCCATTCATTGTTTCCCGGCTAAAACTCTATAGGTCAAAAAAGAAGCCATTTCTAAACATGATCCAGACGTGCAGGCGTTTTCTCTGGAGCCAAGGCTCATTTAAAATGGACTGTGGCAAAGTGGGAAACTGTTCTGTGGTCAGACAAGTCAAAATTTGAAGTTCTTTTTGGAAAACTGGGACACCATGTCATCCGGACTAAAGAGGACAAGGACAACCCAAGTTTTCATCAGCGCTCATCAGTTCAGAAGCCTGCATCTCTGATGGTATGGGGTTGCATGAGTGCGTGTGGCATGGGCAGCTTACACATCTGGAAAGACACCATTGCATTTTCCAACATGACAATGCCAGACCCCATACTGCATCAATTACAACATCATGGCTGCGTAGAGAAGGATCTGGTTCTGAAATGGCCAGACCTTTTACTCAAATAAAACATTTGGTGCATCATAAAGAGGAAGATGCCACAAAGAAGACCAAAGACAGTGACAACTAGAAGCCGTCAGTCTCCAGATGTTTGCAGAATGTTATAAAAAGAAGAGGGGATGCCACACAGTGGTAAACATGGCCTTGTCCAAACTTTTTTGAGATGTGTTGATGCCATGAACTTTAAAATCAACTTATTTTTCCCTTAAAATTATACATTTTCTCAGTTCAAACATTTGAAATGTTATCTATGATGTATTCTAAATAAAATATTGAAATTTCGGAATTTATTAAATGTCACAAATTTTACAGAAATATATTTTGCAGCATCCATAGACAGCTGACGTAAACCCGATCCTTTCCGTGTTCCTGGTACCACTCCAGGTTCCTATCTAGGGGGTAGGGCTTTAAAAAAGGCTTACTAAAAGTTGGGGTGTAAATCTCTGAAATTCCACCTTAACTGTCCTTCTTTTTTGGACGTCCAAGAGCATTACATGGGGACAAAACACAGAAAACGCCTGCACGAGCATGATGTCTCACCCTAAATGGGAGAAAGAGGAAAGACCCTCACTAAGGTCTCTACCATTGAGGCGGACACTCTTGAGGACATCGTCCCAGTACTCTGGTGGTTCCCCTTTTAGAAAAGCAGCTCACAAATGTCATGTTTGCCAGAATAAAGTCCTCCTGGCCTGGACCAGCCTGTGCACCCTGGTGTTGGCTTTGGCAGAGGCTACTGAGTTTTGGCGTAAACGTCAATGAAATCTGTAAAATCTCTCCCCCAGACACCCTTGACCTTTTATATCAGGAAAGAAATAGATCTCAGTAAACCCGTGCATGAGGGACATCCATTACAGACTCCTCGTGAATGCCTCTATCGTTCTGACTTTATTAAAATACCAATGCCCATCTAATGTTTGTTTTTATTTTATTCAACTTTTTTCTTTTAGCTCAAGAATGATCTTTTTGTTTAGCACATTTGAGGAGACGTTTACCTTGAAACAAATTAAATAATATAAACACAAAGTCTGAACCTTCCCTAACACCTTTTTCTTTTTCTGTTTACCAAAAATAATGTAATTTATTGTCCAACTCTATCGTCAAAAGTAAATCAGAAATGCCAAAACTGAATTACTTTGAGAGTCTTGTTTTAACAAAGGATAAAGCAAACAAGCATCCACAGAAGAAATTGTTCAAAAATAGTTAAGATAGATACAAAAATGAAAAACTAAAATGGGAATAGAAGGAGTATAGAAATAAGTTGGAAGAAAATAAAGCGAGGAAGGATAACGTACGCCGATGACAAAAGAAAATAAAAATAAAAATGAAAAAAATGGAGGTAAAAGTCTAAACTGTCACAAACTAACGGCAGTAGATTTCAGAATAAAAGCCCCGGACTGGAGCTAATTAGCAGACTGTAGGAAAAGATAACGCTGCAGTAGTTTTATGGAGATGCAACCGGACGTCCCACTGCTGGACGGTCGCTCCGGGTTTACGCTGCACCAACAGAAGAGCAGTAATGAGGCACGATTCGGGTGTGTCTTAGACTTAACACAGGCAGGAAACTCCTCACACAGAGGTAGGTTTGGGGCCAGCTGGGTTTATCCACGACTCCTGTGGTCTGACTTTGAACATTTTTCAATCCAGGTTTTTGAGTGAAGGTTTAAGTTCAGTATATTGTATATCTCAAAATCCGTTGCCATGCGTCATTTTTTTTAGTCGAACAGTTGTCGCAACGGGAAAGGCATGGTTCCATTACTGCTCAACTCCAAAATGAGAAAAAACACATACTAAATATTATCAAATTCTTTTTAAATGGTACCCGGGTAAAATAATAAGCATAGTTTATGACTAACTTCCACATAGTATTTGAATCATTCGTCTTTTTTACTTTGGCTTAGATTTAAAGAGTTAAGAGTTAAACAAAGACATTCCTGGGAACACTCTATTTAAGGGGTGCTATTGCAGCACAAAAAGCAACACCAGAAAAAGTGTGAAGACCCAGAGCACATGTGCTAGAACGCTACAAGAATACTTTCTTTTGGTTCTGGTGCAGATGTCTCTAATAGTGTGCAGCCCTTTAGCCCATTACACACTGGAGAGGGGTTTTATTACAGGCTGTGGTTCCCAGCCTGTAGTTTGTGAGGTCCTAATCTAATAATGCTTACATGAAGAGAAGAAACATTTGTTACAGTCACACATCCTACTCTCCCATAATGCACTTTCTCTGAGATCTGAACAGGCATTAAGACTTTTTTTTATAGAGTAAGTATTATCATCATTCTTCATCTCTGAACACAAATTATCATGTTAATTTTTTTTAAAACAATCTTTTCTGCATCAAAAACTTATTCAATCAAATCATGTTTTCATGTCCCAATATCTCCTTCTTTCCTCCTTGTGAGGCATGTAAAACACATATATTCTATTAGCCCAGGGTGCCCTGGAAAAAAAATCTATAAAAAATCTCAGCATCACAGCAATAATGAGAAAAATGGTAACCCTCAACTTTTTAACTTTGTAACTTTTAGGTTTGTGTCCAGCTGAGAGGGCTGTGTCAGTGAGACAGACATGATTCTACAGACTGTCTTTAACACCATGTCAACCCTGTATCCACCAGCATCTGTAAAATAATCTAATTTTAGTCTAACCTGAAAAATTAGGGATCATCATAGACTAATTTTTAGAAAGCCCAGTTAATATGTGGTTTGCACTTGCTTCATGTTTTTAAACACTGCTCCTTCCATTTTGTTTCTTTTTTTTAATCCCTCTTCTTTACATATATATCCAGTCCTTCATTTCCCTTTCTCCTGTCGCTGACTCAGCTCTCCTTTTTCTCCCAAACCTTCCCTCTGTTTTCACTCTCAGATTATTTCCCTCTGCCTTTTGTCAGAGCTCGGAGTGAAGCTGGGGACAGATGACTCATTATTCTTCCTGTAGGTTTTTGCTGCAGACTGAATTGCGTCTTTGTTCCTATAAATCTAATAAAGAGGCTGATTGCTTTTGCTAATCATCCCGCGTCTTCCTGCTGCTGCTTATTGCTGCCATTAATTTGGGAGATAACTGGCCTGCTGCAGAAGCACACAGCTCTGATAACGGTCCGGGCTCGAGCGGGGACTTCCTCCTCGATGGATGTATAGTACAGAGATATTTCCCTGGTGCATTAATGGGATGACGTTTACTTTTTAGCCCTGCAGCATTAGAGCATTAGGGCTCTAGCCCTCCAGCCTAAGACATAATTTATAAATTCTCTGATTTCTAATGCCTACATTTCTTATATTTTGGTTTAAAGTGAGCTAAATAACAGCAGGTGTATCTAGCAGTTTTAAAATCAAAGAGCACAATTTAAACAGACAGAATTTAAAAGTAATCTATTTAAGAGTCACTTTTCTTTTATTGAATTTCTCAAAAATAATTTTTACAATTTTTTTAATTTTTCTCTTGAAAACCTGGAATATAATCCACTGAAGTCCTGGGAAAACGTTTTAGTCAGTTTTTGTGTTGTCCTGGAAAGTAACTTTACCGACAAGCGGTGCTTAATTTGTAAATCAACCGTTGCTGAAACGGAAAATGACGTTTGAAACCAAGGACCGTAAGGGCAAAACAGTAACTGGAACACACAGGGAACACATTGCTTAAGACTCATGCAAACGCAAAAATTCTATGTTAATGTTTATTTAAACCTCATTTTGAATAGTTTACATAATATATTAACTTGTTTGGTCCAATATTTCCCACACCACAGCCCTGTCCAGACTTATCGGGCTTTGATCCAGGTCTGAGTCATTGGACCAATAATGACAAGACAAGACAAGACATTTATTTTTGTATAGCCCAATATCACAACAACAGTCTCCTCAAAGGGCTTAACAGACTGCACTAGACAACATCCCCTGTCCTTAGACCCTCCCTCGGGTAAGGAAAAACTCCAAAAAACCCAGCCGGGAAAAAAAGAGAAACCTCAGGGAGAACCACAGAAGGAGGGATCCACTCCCAGGACGGACAGGCCGTGCAAGAATGTGTCCAGGACTCAAAGCACCTGTAACTCCTCAGGAAATATCCCAAACTGAGATAACAAGCACTTATCTTTAACCTGACTTCCAAATAGAACTGCTCCAGTACGATCTGAGAGGGCTCCTGTCCTGAATAAGGGCAGGTTCTATAAATCAATAACTGGTGATAATGGTGATTTTATGGTGATAGTTTTATCCAAGAGCAGCTCCATGTTGTTTGCGTTCACAACGGTAAACATTAACATCTTCAGACCTAAAACTGGCCCAGGACTGTCAGAGCTGCCACATCATTGGACACAACGACTCGGAAAGGCTAGGGTTCAGATGACAATACTTTGCTTGGAGCAGTTCAAGATGACTTTTTGTGAGTTTGTAAACTCACAAATGACGCGAGAATTCAGCTGTAGCACAAGGTTATTACTTATTTTTTAAACCTGATAAAAAACTGCTTAAAGTTGTTTAAATAGTCAGTGAATGTCAATCCCAGCCCGTCCATCAACAGTGCATAAACAAACTCACACATCCAGGTAATTTCAAAGCAAACAGTGAAAATACAGGGAACTTTGGCTCTTTTTGTTTCTTCAAAACTACAATTTTACAAGTTGCTTAATTGAAGAGAAGAGTAAACCCAAGTAAGACTAAGACTGTGTAAAATTCAAATCGGAATTTGTCTCATTCAATAGAGTATTTGCCCCAGGAGCAGGAAATCAAAGCTGAGTCTGGGCATAAATTTAGCAAATGTTGCCGAATCCAAGTAAACAGTCTCCAGAACACACCTTTGACACATTTTGTCAAAGGTGCTGGCAAGAATGCAAGCTAAAAGAGATCTTATTTTGAATTAGTGCTGTTTTGTGCTTTTACTGATTTGTTCTATCCATTTAGAGCTTTGTTCAGGTTTCTTTTGAAGCTTTTCTGGCTCTTGCTGTGTCCTATTGTTACCTTTTACCACTCTTTTAGCTCTGTCATAGTAAGTACTTTGTCTGTGGTAACCCTACTTTGTGTTTGCCAGGCAGCAGTGCAACTATTTGAGGACTGAATATTCATTAAAACTTGTGCGAGAGCAATAGAAGCGGCATTAAATCAGCCGCTGTCTGCTTTTACAAATTGCCGTCTTTCCTCCAAACGTAATTGGCCAGTTTCAATTAGCATCTGTCAGAGGAGATGCCAAAAAGCACCACGGCAGCCGTTTTTAATGATCAAAATATGTTACCACGGCGTGACGATGCACTGTTTGCTCACGACTGTCACCTCCTCAAGAAAGCAATTATAAAGGGCAGGCAGTGTCTCGCAGCTGCTCCATAAATCCATTTGTGGAGATAGGGACTACACTACAGCCTGTCTCCAATTAGATTTAACACTTTTAAAGCTTAGGTGAATTAAATTTGACAGCGGAGAACAGGGCAAGTCCGAGACAGTTTGATTAGGGGCCTGTTAAAAGTGGTTTGTCTGTCTTTAATTGCATTAAAAGGGGACTATGCTGAGTTGTGACACGTTTAGATTTTAAAAAAGGAGGGGCCAAAATTCCCTGTGGGCACTACTGAGTTATTGGATGGGTATTGTTCAATGGAGAAAGGTGGACTAGTGGGAAAAACAGTCGGGTCAAACTATTTAATAATATTACTTATATTCCCATTGCAAAACCAGGCTAGTTTAAATCGATTTTGCTTATATAAAGAAATACACATACAGTGGGGATCGAAAGTTTGGCCACCCCAGGCAAAAAATTTTATTAATGTGCATAAAGACGCCAAGAAAAGATGGAAAAATCTAGAAAATGCATCAAATAACAGATTAGACATCCTTATAATAAGTCAAAAAAAGTTAGATTTTATTTCCATCATTTACACTTTCAAAATAACAGAAAACAAAAAAATGGTGTCTGCAAAAGTTTGGGCACCCTGCAGAGTTAATACCTTGTACTGCCCCCTTTGGCAAGCTAGGACCTGACAGTGTCATGCATTTTGGAAACAAGTTCTGTGGACCGATGAGAATAAAATAGAACTTTTTGGCCGGAATGAGCAAAGGTATGTTTGGAGAAGAAAGGGCACAGAATTTAATGAAAAGAACCTCTGTCCAACTGTTAAGCATGGGGGTGGATCGATCATGTTTTGGGGTTGTATTGCAGCCTGTGGCACAGGGAACATTTCACGAGTAGAAGGAAAAATGGATTCAATAAAATTTCAGCAGATTTTGGATGCTAACTTGATGCCATCTGTGAAAAAGCTGAAGTTAAAGAGAGGCTGGCTTCTACAAATGGATAATGATCCTAAACACACCTCAAAATCCACAGTGGATTACATCAAGAGGCATAAACTAAAGGTTTTGCCATGGCCTTCACAATCTCCTGACCTCAACATAATTGAAAATCTATGGATAGACCTTAAAAGAGCAGTGCGTGACAGATAGCCCAGAAATCTCAAAGAACTGGAAGACTTTTGTAAGGAAGAATGGGCAAAGATACCTCAAACAAGAATTGAAAGACTCTTGGCTAGTTACAAACAGTGGTGGACAGTAACAAAGTAAATGTAATTTGTTACTGTACTTAAGTTTTTTCTAGTATCTGTACTTTACTGTACTATACTTTTTAAGTATTTCCATTCGGGGATACTTTTTACTTTAACTTCACTACATTAAAAGTCAGATATCTTACTTTTTACTCATTTTGCAAAATTAGTCGTTCCTTTTATTTATGAGTGGATAGAAAAAAACTGAAGAGGGCAATCACGCGGCAAACCACCAATCAGGATACAGCGCACGCTCTGTTTTGAATTTGGTCTGGTAACTCTGGTTACCGCTTATTTAGTGCGTCAGTGCAACAGCATATCAGTCTGAGAGTGCCGATTGTCTTCACTCTTCATTAGGATGGAAGAATCACAAACTCCTGAATCTAAAGTGCCGGTGCCACAACATCCGTGGCCTTATTTGAGGTGTTATTTTGAAGTCGTTGAAAAGAAAAACGAGTCCTTTATTTATTTATTACTCGGAACTGTAAAATTTCTTCGTACTGGAATTCTCCTCCAATCTTAGGAAACACATTGAAGTAAGCCATTTTCATTCTGGTGGTCATTTTTTATTGAGTAATCTAACAGTAGCTCGCACCATTGTGTTTAAATTAATGTTAGTTAGCTGTTTCACCAACGTTTGTAGTATTTATTTTAAACTGAGTGATTCAATTTGTGAAATGACAGTCGATTGATGTTAACACTTTTGGTAGAATATAAATTAAATTTTGACTAGTTTTATATGCAGCTTATGATGCTAAACAGTTGAAAGGTGGAGTGGAGTGCTGCTTATAAACCGAGATCGTTCTTTTCAAAAGTTCAGCTTCCAAAGACTGTGATGTACAGAGCCCTGCACATGGCATGCAAGAAAAAAAATTTTATGCACAATTTAACATTACTGTGTTTTCCCCCAGATTGATTTACTAACACGTTCGCACTATTTACTATTTCACTGCCTCGATTTATAAATTATGTGCATGATTTTGAAACTCGAGGGAACGAATGAGTAAATTGTGCGCACAATTTAGCTTATTTCTTTCCTGCATGTCATGTCTGAGGCTCCGTAGTGATCTACTTTAAGAATAATTTTTAAATATATCACTAGATTTATTGAAATCAATTACATCTATGACATGCAAAAAGCATATTAAATTATTTTAAGAGAGACTGACAAAAATTATAAGGGCATTATAGCCATAATACTTTAACTCAAGTACTTGGTTTGTGTACTTCGTCCACCACTGGTTACAAAAAGTATTTACAAGCTGTGATACTTGCCAAAGGGGGAAGTACAAGGTATTAACTCTGCAGGGTGCCCAAACTTTTGCAGACACCATTTTTTTGTTTTCTGTTATTTTAAAAGTGTAAATGATGGAAATAAAATCTAACTGTTTTTTTACTTATTATAAGGATGTCTAATCTGTCATTTGATGCCTTTTGGAGATTTTTCCATCTTTTCTTGGCGTCTTTACGCACATTAAATAAATGTTTTACCTGGGGTGCCCAAACTTTCGATCCCCACTGTACAAACTGTGTGAGATAGTTCTTGTCTCACTGTGTCATTGAAGGATACTATTTGATTTGTTGGTTGTATGGTTTGTGGGAACATTTAAAAAGCTTGGGTTGAATCACATCTTTTAGTAGGAACTATTATCTTGAATTACCAATACTGTCGTTTAAGAAAAGGTTTCAAAGACAGCATCTAGTTGTTGGTTTGAAGGTGAAGACGTCGGGTCCTCATCCAAGGAGATTTGTTAAATGTAAGACCCTAAGAGGGAGGGGCTTAACCTGAGACACTATGATTGGACAAAAGTTCATCAAAACTAGGGTTTGGAATATTGGTTTGTGTGGTCTGTGAGTCCAGGGGAGAAGTTATGCCTCGATTTCTTTTGGGGAGAAACTGTCAATATACTGTTGTAAATGCAGGAAAGATTGTGTTCTAATTTCAGATGGCTTTTTTTTACTCTTATTTAAACCACCTGACCATTGTGTCCCTTTGAAAAAAAGGTGCACTGTAGACTCAGATCCATTGGATTGACTCTTTTTTTATATATATAAACTTCTACATATAGCAAAGCCAAAATTTTAACGCTAAGTTCAGAAGCATTAGTTGAAACCTTGTCTTAAATATATGTGCTAGATTACTGAGAACCTCAACAGACAGGCTGTCACTTGTTTTAAATGTAAGATAAGTCATGTTTGGTCATTTCACAATCTGCAACATCCAGAGAACAAATAAAATGTTTTTGGAAACTCCAAATGGACAGACAGTCAATAACAGCGCCAGACACAATATATAAGAGGTGGGACAGATTAAGACCTGAGCTGCACCCTTGGTCAATCAGACCATTAGATCATGTCTTTATATTCTTTGTGGTTGGTTCTTTACAGCTGTCAGTCGAAACCACAGCCTGCCCATTAACAGCACATCCATAAACCCTTTTCATCCAGTGTTGAATCCAAGGCAAACAGTGGAGCTACAAGGAACAATACCCCAACCAACCACCTTTCCACTGCAAAGTAGTTTTTATGAATTAACAATGGGTAAAATACTGACGCATAGTTTAAAGCAGGGGGTCAAACCTGGCTGCTGAAATAGGACCAGTGTTGGACCAGATGATGCAGCGCTTCTTAGGTTAAATCCCGGAATAAGTCTACATTGAACAGACAGTGTCCTCGTTAAACCTGGACTAATCTGGCCGCTCTCTAACTCCATCATTCAAAGTCGCTCTGTCCTCTTTTGTGTTTTCTTTTGGCGACTGAAAGAAAGTTGTTGAAAGGCTCGGCTCGGGCTTTAATTTGTGATAGCGGTTTGTTTTCTGCGTGAGCCGGCAGCGTGAGACGAGGCCGGCTCACGTTGGCTGTGTACATCATTTGTTAGCGCTGACTTAAATTCTATCTCTGCTTCCCAGGTGTCTTTGATCCGCCACACGTTCCTCATCTTCTCTCTTCTTATTTATTTCATGTCTTTTCTCTCTCTTCCTGTTAAAAGTTGCCAAACTCCTGTCCTGCGCTGCTTTAAAAAGGAAAAGGAAAGGTGACAGGCAGCCGAGTGTGAAGAGACGAGAAATCAAAGAGCGGCCCTCCCACCGATGTCTCTGCTGCAATGAAACGCTGCACAAATTTATATTAGGAGCCAAAGGAAGTGAGAGAATTTGGCTGATGTTGTAGAAAAATGAAAAAGCAAAGGAAAGGTCAAAAGTAGGTAATACAGTAGATGAAGCATTGTTCATTTTTTAACCTGGCACTAACATCCAGACTGACTTACTGGATCTAAAAGAGTCATGGTTAAAATCAGGATTTTGGTTTGTGGTACTGTTGTGTATTACAGTAGTAGATTCCCTCGTGTGCAGTCAGTCTCGAGAACGGCCCAGGTTCTGAGAAGCAGTGTGGGAGCTGTGTACGCTGGAGAAATCTGAAAAGGCTTTGACATTCTACAGTATAATGTAGTGCCTTCCACTACAGTATTCTCCTGCAGAGGTTTCATCTCAGGATCAATGGCTCAAGTCTGATGTGTGGAATAATGACAGTAAACTCATTTTATTTAGTCAAACCTTGTGTATCATTTACATTAAGCAAATTACGGCCCAATCCCATTCCTCCGCCTTCATCTTAGCCTATAATCTTAGCCCTGCCTCCTTTTCTTTCTTTTGACTGAACATCAGTGAGACCCTGGCTAACCTGCCGTAGACCGAGGGAGACAATCTGAAAGTCAAACAGGTCTGTGCCTCGGTGTTTGTGAAGGGAGAAGGCAGTGCTCCTGGATAAACAGCATTAGCTAATGATTTGAAGAGTAAACATGAAGGAATGACTGGTCCCGCCTTCTCCTTGTCTCTCAGCGAATCAGAACACAACAAAGGGATATATTTGAGCTTGCGATTAACAACTTCATAAAATATTAGATTTACTCTGGCTTCACATGAGTCTAAACCGATTTTATTTATTTATTTTAAAAGGGACATAAAAAATTGGTCAAAATCATAAAGACAAATGTGTCTTTTCTGGCAAGGATAAAATGACAATAATGTTGCACCTCTGTGGGAAAAGTCCTTTTAACATCCACTTTCATCATCTGGATTTTTTTTTCACATTTACCTCTGCATCTACATTGTTTTATCTGTTCCTTTTTGTGACTTTCACCCTTTATAATCAAATCCTTACAATGTGTACCTCATCACAGAAGCCATATTTAACCCTTCCACAACCTGTAAATAGCTGTGTTTTTAGTAAACGGTGGGATATTAATGTCTTGCTGTGTGCCTGAAAACAAATGCATTTTAATAATATCCACTTCACGTTAGCTTTAAACAACTCCACAATTACCGCTCATTGGCCCCACTGTATGATTAGATAAACACAGGAATAAGAAGAGCGGCACGGAGAGGACACAATGGAAATCTGACATTTCAATTATAAATGATCAACCGGCAGCAGGTGGATCCATCGAGTTATGATTATAAAACAAAGTGAATACTATCAAATGGTGTTTCTGCAGAGGTTATTTTCTGTTAATTGAGTTTCTTTGTAGATGTAATATGTTCAGTCAGAAGTGGATTTACAGGGATTTACTGTAAGTGCAAGAAGAATAAAAGAGATGTGTGGGAATATTAATTGGTCTTTTTATACATCTAATTATGTTTAATCCTCAAGGACCCATATATAAACAAACGGACCAATCAGTGAGTTTTTAGATTTAAGACATTTTAGTAAGTTTCCATGGAAATGTGAGCTGTCCAATCCGTTCAATCATCAGAGTAGAGCCTAAACAGATTTATATTTATTTAATTTTAGTCCAGTTTATGTGCAGCTAAAAATAGACATACTTTGGGTGAGTTTGTGTCTAGATAAAATGAGCTAATTCACACAGGATTAGTATTACCTGGTTACATCTAATAATTTGTAATAATTGCAGAACTTGTCTGTGATTCTCTTTAATTTTACCCATATCTGTTGGTGATTGAGTGGATTTTTTTGGACCAAATGCAGGAAGTGAAGGACAAGAAAACATACAAAGTTATCGATTGGATTTATAAGACACGATGTAACACACAGATGATGTTTAACATTGCTCAATTTTGTATCACTATAGTGCAACAGATGCCTCCTGTGCAGCCAATTGTCTCCTAAAATAGTGCTTTTAAAGTTTATCTTTGTTATTGTACATGTCTCTGCTGTCTGATTTTCGGATTTCTCTGGTTTAAATGTAAAAATGTAAAATGAGCGGGTGAAGATACGCATGCAACACAATAAAGGCTCAAACAGGAGACACAACCTAGCTGCACGACGGAAGTAAACGCAGCGTCAATGAAGTGTGACAGTCTGTGTTTAAAGACTGAAGTGGCAAAAGTGAAACCAAATAGGTTAATGTGTATTTCTGAGTTCTTAGTGCGGACCATGGTGCAGCTATTTATTTATTTTGAGCTCCATTAGCTTCCACAAATGTGGTCGCTAGTCTTATACAATATTATGCAAACTTATTTTGGGACACTAGGATAGCAAAGAAAATTACAAAATTGCAGAAATATGTGAGTCAGATAATATTTCATTTTGTCAAATATTGAAGGGTTGATGAAAGTTGTCACACTTGACACTTCACAATCTCACATTAATGTTTCTGACTTGATGCCCTGACTCTTCTCTCCTCAGTCACTTCCTCCAACCCTTCATGAAGAAAAAAAGGAAAAAAAGAAAAAAGCAGCAACCCCACACACACACACACACCTACCTCTGTGGCTACTTCTATCATGTTGTAGGTTATTAGAAGACATACTCAGTTCAGACACAAGCTGTTGACACATCTAGTGTAGTTTAAAAAAAAATAAATTAAAAAACTTTGTTCTGCTTCAAATTGATGTCAAACTTAATAAATGCTTTGTTTTGATAAAAGTACATTTATCAGTACATTTCTCTTGGAAAATGACAGTTTATCACAAGAACAAGACATGCTTAATTTGGTTTCATTTATTATTTTTTTTAAATTAATTTATTTGATTGTGACAGTGCATGTTAATGAACATACATGAGACACAGCCACATGAATGTAAACATGCCAGATTGTAGCCGTAGGCTAATTTCCATCCATTGTCCCAACATTCTCACACGTTCATACACCAGTGCTGTGTCACTGGAGGCAAGGAGGGTTAAGTGCCTTGCCCAAGGACACATCGACAGAATGAACTGTGGGGAGAGTGGGAATCGAACCGCCTACCTTCCGGTTGAAGGACTGCTCTAGAGGACGTGTCAAAGTGACCATTTATAAAGTACAGTATATACCAGGTTTAAAACGTGATCTCTGGCAGTCATTCAAACAATATTGAGCAAATAGCCATGATCTAATAATATTTAACCTTTCTCAATGCCTCAGTTTTCAGCATTTTTACCTGAGAGAGATCTCTAAATAAAAAGCATCTAAAAAGGAACACACTTTAGCACCCTTTCCATGACCACATAGCACACAATCGTCTTCTATTATTGCTATTTACCAGACATTATAAAAAAATAATGTCTTATTGGTTTTAAAGTTCTACCTTATCATGGTTCACAGTCAGTTTTGAGATGTTAGAATTCACTGGATGTAAAGGCAACCTTTTAAAAATCAAAAATGTAAAATATAGATACAACAACTACACTACTTTAAACAATGTGCTGTGAGTCATGTGCAGCACACGTCACCCCCTAAAGACAAGGCAAGACATTTATTTTTGTATAGCCCAATATCACAACAACAGTCACCTCAAAGGACTCGGATACACTGGGATGTACTTAATAAAGACACAGACTGTCAATAGTTCCCATCCAGCAGCAAATCAATGAGACAAATGCCAAAGTAATCCATAGTCATATTACCGAACATCGAGCCAATCACGGACCTCTCATCGAACGGCGGATGTGTCGATGGGGTCTTAGCGAGTCGTAACGAAGTACACACTAAAGGACATGAGTGACACCATCAAAACGCATGTTCAAATAATCAATGATAATAAAATAATTTTGCAGAAGAACATGATGTGAACATGTTTTGTTGGCTTTGGAGAAGTAAACCATCTGTAGTTGGTGCTAAAAAAGGAAGGTCAGTGAGGATTATTTCAAAATTACAAACCACACTAACGTATTTTAAAAAGCTGTGCAGTCCTTTTTTACAGTTGATTTCCACTGGTGGCCAGTTGTGGTACTACAGCAGAGAATGGCTTTTACCCAAAGACAATATGTCTTTTATAAATGAATTTTGAATAATGTTTTAAGCTAAAACAATATAATTGTATGATGTTGGTGCTGCCCTTGAGCTCAGTGCAAGATTGCGTTTTCATTGTATGTTTCCCCCACCAACATAAAAACACGAGCCTTCAAGCCGCCGGGCCTTGTTTAATATTTGTGTTTTATATGAAACTAAAATTGTCATGCCTATTCTCCACCAAAGGAACCTATTGTCTAATGTACATAAATACTGTATATTCATTATTTTTATATTTCATTTATTATCCTACCTTTTGGGGAATACTGGAACCACACAGTTCTGAGACTTGGAAGTAAAAACAGCATTATTCCACGTCTGAGCAGACAGAGAGAAAAGTGATGGACAGGTGACTGAGAGAAAGTTCAGTGTGCTGTTATAAAATGTAAAGAGAGGGAACAGCAGGGAAGTGGAGTTCACCTGGCGTTAAACAGCTGAGCGCGGTGCAGCTGCTGTGGAGCCGTCTGCCTCCTGTGATTGGTCCCCGGGGCCTGTCAATCACCCGGGAGAAGCCAGGTGTGACCGCCCCACTCGCTCTGTGATTGACAGCAAGCTCTGCCAATTAGAGTCCCAAACCACACACTCCCCGAGCAGCCGCGGTGGGTTTCTGCACAGGTTTCTGCTCCGGGCCCAGAAATGTTGCAGCCTGGTTGCTTTGAACTCAGATCTAAAACATTAAGACATTTTAGACTAGTACAATTTAATTTTCAAAACCATAACTTTGGCTCTGTTTCCATGTGGCATCCTTACTGCTCTTATGTTTTTGAATATTAAAATTAAAGACCTTTGGAAACAAGAAAAAACTGTTTGTGTGTCTTAGGCTACGTACAAACTCGTGTCTATTAATCGTCAAACAGGCTTTACATTAAAAACTCCAGATTTTATTTAGTGTGAACAGTTCCCTGTAGATTTTTTTACATGATTAAATAAATATTTATTTATTTTGTTCCTGTCATTTCTGTTTATTGTTGCAATAATGTACAGATGGACCTGAAAGTTTTACTTAAAATTAGGAATAAACCAATCCTGTATACACTGTATATAATATTGTCAAAAGTTAAAGAAAGCAATTGCGGTTTGGAACATTTGTTTCCGGGTGTTGTCAGTTTCACGTATCGGACTGTTTTTATAAATATGATTGTTAATCCTTTAGGATTAAACATAAGACCTGGCTTTTTGCAAAAAACAACCAATATCTGTTCAAGCACAGTCTCTGTTTCGAACTAATGACACAATATGTTGTAGTGTGTCACTGTGTTTCACTGAAAAAAAACTAAAATAAAAAAAAGTGATGTACGAATGACTCAGACAAAGTTCAGTGTGTGGATATTAAAAAGAGAGGGAACAGTGGTGAGGTGACTCAGAGGAACAGTCACACATTACTCCAGGAGTGTGTAGCCAGCTGATTATTCTGTCATATTAGTGAGGGAAATAAATCAGATTAAATGAAGGAATGGAATATCTTCAGCTGTGCTGTAGTCCAGGGTTAGAGATGGTGACACTCAGGTGTATAAACGAGGACCAGCCGAGGGCATCTCCTTCCCAGGTCTCTGTGAATATCCTTTTAGATGTTAACACTGTAAACCTAGTCTTTTATAAACAGGCTCTGTTTTGAGTACAAACTCCTCCATCACAGCCATCACTCTCCGCACTGTGACACCCCCACTTACCTCACAGACCTCCACACACCACCTCCAGGACCCCGGGACATGACTGAGAACCATGGGTGACAGGGCCTTTGACCCTGCCCGACCACCTCAGGGCTCTACAGACAGATGGTTTTAAAAATAAACTCAGTTTTAGAACAGCATACACGAGTTAAACTGCTGATGTCTGTCTTGTTTTGATGTTTTGTCTTGCTGTTGTTTTTATCCCCAGTACTGTAGCACTTAAAGATTTTCAAATGTACATTATAAGTAAAATGTAATATGTCTCTGTGGGATTTAATCTTGAACTAGAACATGACCCAGTAGTGGAGATAATAATAATAATAATAATAATAATAATAATAATAATACATTTTATTTAGACACACCTTATAATGATCAAACAATGCCTCCCTTGACTTTAATTATGAAGGTTGTGTCAATATTTTAATTTAGATTGTGGCTAAAGCTGGTTAAAAAAAATGTCTCTTAGAAATGTCGCCATTACGCCTGAACATGACCGGAACACGCTCGGCCGGTTGCCATGGAGACCACTTTAGCCGCCGCTGCGGCCCTTAATTTAATGGGCGGCGCAGAGGGAAGAGGAACAGGTCGGGGTAATTGTACAGAGATGATGAGGCTTATGTAACTTGTTTTTCAGGTTTGTGATCAATGTTCGAGAAGCAGCTCAAACACATCAGCGCCTTTTGTTCAAATGAAACGTACAAGGACACAACAATATTTAGTAATTACAAATAGATTTTGGTTTTGCAAAAAAAGGGGGCTTTATTCTCCGTTTTGTCACATCCGGTTTTGTTCACAGAAATGGTCTCTACAAAGTCCAAAGCTGATCCTGATGGAGCCTCTCTCTCCACTGCCACACAATTCTGCTCTGTGCCAAAGATCCTCCATTTCAGAGGCGAACATTTCATCTTGAATGAATTCACTCTTGCAATAGATTATATTAAAGGTTTTATTGTCTTTAGAAGCATATGTTTAAAGTGCTTAAGAAACTAGAAAAAATAAAATAAAGACAAAAAGGAAATGCAGATAAACCAATCTGACTTTTTTCTTTACAACAAAGGTTTGTAGAACAGTGGAATAGTAATGTTTGGAAACTGGTTAAGTGGTCATGCAATTGCAGGTTGTGGCTTTAACAACTTAACAGGAGAGGTTCAAACACGACCCACCCATCTGAGTCTGTAATTCATAACCTGACAGTCCACACGCTCCGTTCCCACCATCTGCTCTTTATTAAGGTGAACATAAGGTTTTATCTTCATTTTAGTCAGTTTAGCTTTAACATTAATTTCCTACCTTTATAGAGTTTTATTTGGATTTGAACAACTTTGAGCTGGATTTGAACAAGTTTTAGTTGGATTTGAACATTTTTAGATGGATTTGAATGAGTTTTAGATGGCTTTGAACAGGTTTTAGATGGATTTGAACAGGTTTTAGATGGATCTGAACAGGTTTAGATGGATTTGAACAGGTTTTAGATGGATCTGAACAGGTTTAGATGGATTTGAACAGGTTTTAGATGGATCTAAACAGGTTTAAGTTGGATTTGAACAGGTTTAGATGGATTTGAACAGGTTTTAGATGGATCTGAACAGGTTTAAGTTGGATTTGAACAGGTTTAGATGGATTTGAACAGGTTTTAGATGGATCTGAACAGGTTTAAGTTGGATTTGAACAGGTTTTAGATGGATCTGAACAGGTTTAAGTTGGATTTGAACAGGCTTTAGATGGATTTGAACAGGTTTTAGATGGATTTGAACATGTTTTAGATGGATTTGAACAAGTTTTAGATATATTTGAACAGGTTTTAGATGGATTTGAACAAGTTTTAGTTGGATTTGAACATGTTTTAGTTGGATTTGAACAGGTTTAAATGGATCTGAACGAGTTTTAGATGCCTTTAAAACGAGTTTCTTTCTCAGATAGGCACACCAGAAGAACAACTCCAAATGCAAGACTGAAGGTTAGTCAAGGCAAGCAAAGGTCTCCAATAAATTGCAGGGAATCGCAAAGTAAAAAAGGAGTCAATAGTCATCAAATCCATCTAAAACCTAAAAGCCAAAAAAAAAAAAAAACACAAAAAGAAACCAATACTTTAGTGTTATTTATTTGCAACACAAACTTATCCAGACTTTTTACAGACTTAGTTTTGGAGTTGGCTCATTCACTTTATAAAGTAAAATATGTCAGAAATCCCTTCTCTTTTTCTACTCAGATAAAATATTTCTGACAGGATTTATACTATCTTAAATGCAGAGGGCTTTATGTGAACCTTTGTTTCTCTGTTAAAATGTCTGTTTAGTTGAATGTCTATTTATTTTGTGTCCAGGGGCAGTTTTTCTGGTGTTCATACGTCTCTGGAAATCCAACATAAATCCACACAGACCAATCTATTTTTTGTATTAAACAGAAAAAGATGAAAACCTTGGAGGTGATTAGATAACCCCAGCTGTCAGTGAGGATGGTCAGGCTTATGTTTTGTTGCCTATTTTGCCAATCAAACCAAATATTACTGCTTAGTAGCTCTCCATAAAATCCCAGCTTACAATAAGTTTCAAGCAAAAACAAAAAAAAACATGTTTCATTAGTACAGTTGTGCTTTATGTGTCTTTTAAACACTTGGCAGAGTTACCTCACTAACTTATCTTTAGTTGGTGCATGTTTAACCGTGATGCGCTCAGAGGAATCAGTTGAAAGCTGTTATTTGTGCAGGCAGATGTGCTCAAAGCCTGCTCGTTGGAAAAAAGTACATTTTTTCCCAGTCATTTCACCTGTCAGCGTTTAAAGACTGCTGCCACTCTTCGCTCGACAGCCTCTTTTCTCTCTCTGCCACGTGTCAAAACCGCTCAAACCCACAGAGACGTCTCCGAGCTGCTCTGAACCACCATTTACCTTGTCGCAATCTTTAAATAAAACTGCCGGGAGGCTTTTGTCTTTGGCTCTAAATGATAGTGGATAATCACAGGCTCGCCATTTTCAAAAGCGCTTTTCCAATCAGCGCTGACTCCTAATGACGGCAGGTTGACAGGCGCTGAAGAAAATCCACTTCTGATGGATTAAGCTTCTCTCGATGCTTTTATGCTTCCTCTTTTCAAGTCGAGTTCCTGTCCACAGCGGCCCACGTTTCACTGCTCAGAACTTGGAGCAGTTTCCGGTGAGAAACGCACACACAGTCGACACGTGACCACTGCACAGGCATGTTCTTCAGCTTCTTAAGCTTTTAAAGAAATGGGTTTGAGCTAGAGCTTCACCACCAAATTTTCTTTTTTTTTCATTATTTGTTATTATCCTTTATTTAACCAGGTAAAAACTCATTGAGATTAAAAATCTCTTTTTCTTTTTTGCCGTCTCAGACACTACTCTTTAGCGTCAGGACAATAGTTATCTCCTATGAGTATGTAAACCTTTTGGAATTTTTCTGAATAAATCTGTCTTAAAATGTGATCTGATCTTCATCTAAATCAAGGCTATTGACAAACCTAATGTATCTAAAAAAGAATTACACAAGAAAAAAAAATCTGCTTTTTGTCTTTATTGAACAAACTCATTCAACATTCAAAATGGCAGTGTAAAAAGTATGTGAACCCTTGAGCTAGCACACCTGGAGTCTCGTTAAGATAATACGTTTGGAGGTTTGGACTACAGCTACTTTGACTGATTAAAAACTCCTCAAACTTTTGGAGTTTGCTCTGCACAAGACGAACACACTTAAGCCATGTGTGTATGCCTCACCAAAAAAAACTTTCAGTGTAGCTAAGATCAAAAATTGTTGCTTTACATTAAGCTGGAAAGGGTTACAACATTATTTTAAAGACTTTAGAAATTCACCAGTCTACAAATAGACAAACAATCTACAAATGGAGATGCTTTGGGACTGTTGCTGCTCTAACAAGAAGTGGGCACCCAGTCAAAATGACACCAAGAGCACAACAAAGACTCATCAATGAGGTACAGAAACAAGATCTAAAGGCATCATTGGAACTTGCTAACATCTCTGTTCATGAGTCTACAATACGTTTTTCACTAATGATTGCTTTTACAATAAAGTATTTGGGATTTAAATTTTATGAAAAATATCAGGTACGTCTGTTTAGGATTGTTTTGTTTAAAAAGGTCCCCATTCTGCTATTTCTGGTTTACTCATTTTTGAATTACAACAAATACTTGAATATATCTTTAACTGGATGTGTGTGTGTCAGGATCTCGTGAGATCAAAGTGTGACAAGATTTCTCGTCGGGGTGAAAAGCTGTCTCATGAAATCAGCGTGATGGAGTTTTAGGATGAAACTATACAGTATTTAACCACTTTAATGTGGCATCATTTTGGTTTCCTGGTGGAAATGAGAAATAGCAAAAGTGTGATAGACGAGACAAAAATATGTTAACATTGTAAGAAAACTGTACACTGCAGTGAACACCAGCTCTGAGCAAGGACACAGAACAACCACCGCTTTCATCCAGACACGATGGAAATAATGTAAGAATCTCGCTTCATTCTTATGAACCCTATCTTATATAATATATTTGGTAACACTTTGGATTAGGGGGCACATTTTATCATGATATCATGCATTAGTAGATATTAGTACATATGGGTTAAGGTTAAGAAGAAAATATTATAAAAACATGATATTTGCTGGTGATTCATGAGATTTTAATGTATGTACTAATGCATGAGTCATGATAAAATGTGCCCCCAATCTAAAGTGTAACCATATATTCATCTTCCGACTAAAAGGTGGAAATGTAAAACTGAGATAAAACCTGGTGCAATGTAAATGTCCTTTTTACGAGACTATGGCTTTACTTTGAAATTAAATCATTCATTCACTCTTCTTAGTCATGGCCAACTTTACTCCAATATCAAGTATTCACTAAAGGTCATTTAGATGCTTTGCAGACTCAGCAGTGCTTTGACACAAGGGACATGAGATGAGTACCCGACATTTAAGAAAGCAGGCCTTCACTGAACGACAGGCTCTGTTTAGTTGTTCAGTCTGATCTGGAGCATTGCGTTGATAATTTAAGTGTAGTCTATATTTAGAACAATTGTACTTCTTGTGATAACACAGCACCCCATTTTCTCTTCTGTCCAACAACGCTCTGTCCTTCCTGGGGTTCATCTGCTGCCAAAACAAACCAACGCTGTGCATAAAGATGAGCAGAAATAAAAGAGAGAGACACAGAAGCCCGCTGAGTGTGAGTCGGAGCTAAATGAGATCTTCGGTGCTGTAAAAGGCTGTTACACTAATGCAGCAGTAATGGCTTATGTAAGTGGGGCGTGACCAGAGGAGAGAGGAGAAAAGCATATGTGGATACATGGATAGTGACCATTGATCAATGATGGGGTTTTCAAGGGGAGAGAATATCAGCACAAATGAGTGCAGGGTTAGGACAATAAAGATGAAGCATTGAGAGCTGTCTATAGACATGTTGTTCATTAGACAGGAGTTATACTTGCTTTTAAACCATTTGCAAGTGTCTGCGGTCGACACAGCACAGATAAGTACTGCCTTTGGTTTAGTGCAGACACTCAACAACAATAAACAGTTTCATTTACACTAACATTTGTATTTGGAATATCTCTGTGCCGTCCCACGTTAGACAGAGGCACATTAACCTGCTCCAGTCTTTCTTTGAAATTTTTAAACTCAAATGTGCTCTGATGATGTCATATTTGATCAATGATAATACTACAGTTACAGACTCGCAGACCCGTCCAGTGCTTCTTCAGTCTGTGCAAGAGTCTGTTTTAGCCACGTTTCAAATCCTGCACTTTACGCCAGGACAAGACTTAGACACAAATCCTCTGTTATCACACTGCTCCTGATTGTTCCAGATGTGCAGAGGATATTTACATGTTAGTCATATAGCTTATTTGTTTGGGATTAGTTTTACTTTTAGACATCTGTAATTGACAAATGACCCCCAACATCTTTGTTTATTAGTCGTTCATTCGGACAGGATCAGGGACGTCTCTGATTTGCTCATTTATACTGACTTTATCTCAAGATATGACACCATAACCTACTTAACATCCAAACGTCACTCACACCTTAAAGTCTGCTCCAACAACTTTACAAATAACACAAATTCTGTTTGGTTTGCTAACTTTACCTTTCACACTACTTTATTTTTAAAACAAATCACACTCTTTTTACAGTTGAACTGGACAAATACAATAATCAGACTGGAGTAGTGCCATGTTATTTATATAGAATTAATAAAAAAAAAACAGAAACTTAACAAGTACTGTTTAAGACATAATTAAAATCACACAGGACAGAAACCTCTGCAGCAGGAGAGAGAAAAATAGGCCCATACAAAACATACAACGTTATGTATTTTTAAACTTGTCTGTTATTCCTTGTGTCCTTCCTCCGTTTAATGTTCTTCATGTGTTTGATTTAAAAAGCAGGGTTTTTTTCCTGTGGACCCCAGGAGGAGTAGCTAATGGGTGGCCTCCTGAACAAACAGACTATTCTGACTAATCAGTGCAACATGGGCTTACAGTGTTTAAACTTTCTGTAACAAGGGCCACATTTAATGAAAGAAAACGTTTTAAGGACTGTTGCTTCAAGTACATGTTTTGGGTGGATTTGAACAGGTTTTAGTTGGATTTTGAACAGGTTTTAGTTGGATTTGAACTGGTTTAGTTGGATTTGAACAGGACATAGTTGGATTTGAACAGGTTATAGTAAAACTTACAGTGCAGCTCAACAAAACTGAGTGGAGAGAACGTGTTCCTTGTCAGAGTGTTTCCATTAAACTGTTCATTTTGCTCACACAGAGACTAACTATGTGTCCTCATGAGCAGCAGCAGTGGGATAACTATCTATAATTCATAAGCTGCACCTGTAGAAATGACTGCTGTGACCGTAGCCTATCTCTGTTTCCAATTAGCCCCAGCTAAATTAAACGTCCAGGTTCTGCGAGCGTTATGGCATGTTAATTAATCCGTCACGAGTCTGAAGACGCTCCGCTGCAGACGTCTCCATGGTAAATATAAAAACACTCCAATCTTTTTAATGACCAGCTCTTTCCAGTTTATTACTGACTATTGTTTGTCATTAATTTTTAATGAGCTGCTGCTGCTCCATCACTTCTCGGTCTCTGTGGGAATCCCTGTATGGAAATGTATCTCACACGGAGCATGAGGGGAATACAGCTCATTGAATTTAGCAGTGAATCTGGAGCTGAACAATTCATTGCTGTACGTTTTCTCAGCTCTATGGTTTATGATTCACCCACAGGTTTTTCAAAAGATTAATTTATAAAAGAGCAAAACTGAATTAAGATTTTTTTTTTTGTTGTGTTACCTACCTTTCCCAGTGGTCATGATTGTAGGTTTGAAAAAGCACATTTTGCATTTTCATGAAATCTTGTGCAAACATGTGTTAGGTTTGTAGATGTAGTCATCCCAAAAATGACTTGTGTAAGAGTAAAAAAGTACAATTTGGTTAAAAGACTCAAGTCTGTTTGATCATAATATCTGATTTTTTTTTAAATTAAGTAATCAGACAAAAATACTAAATTTTGTTCAAATTCTGGTATCCAAATGTATGCCCCAGGACAGGACAGAGACACACTCCAGGACAGAGACACACTCCAGGACAGGACAGAAACACACCTCAGGACAGGACAGAGACACACTCCAGGACAGGACAGAAACACACCTCAGGACAGGACAGAGACACGCTCCAGGACAAGACAGAGACACACTCCAGGACAGAGAACAGGACAGGACAGAGACACTCTCCAGGACCGGACATAGACACACTCCAGGACAGAGAACAGGACAGGACAGAGACACACTCCAGGACCGGACATAGACACACTCAGGACAGAGACACACTCCAGGACAGGACAGAAACACACCTCAGGACAGGACAGAGACACACTCCAGGACAAGACAGAGACACACTCCAGGACAGGACAGAGACACACTCAAGGACAGAGAACAGGACAGGACAGAGACACACTCAGGGCAGGACAGAGACACACTCAGGGCAGGACAGAGACACACTTAGGGTAGGACAGAGACACACTCAGGACAGAGACACACTCAGGACAGGACAGAGACACACTCCAGTACAGGACAGAGACACACTTAGGGTAGGACAGAGACACACTCAGGACAGAGACACACTCCAGGTCAGGACAGATACACACCTCAGGAAAGGACAGAGACACACTCAGGATAGGACAGAGACACACCTCAGGAAAGGACAGAGACACACTCAGGATAGGACAGAGACACATTTACATTTAGTCATTTAGCAGACGTTTTTATCCAAAGCGACTTACAAGTGAGGAAAACAATGGAAGCAATTTTAACAACACAAGGTACAAAAAGCATAAGTGCACAAAAAACTAGTCAGTTTAAACCAAGCACAGTATACAAAGCTAAGGATAAGAGATTTTTTTTTTTTTGAAGAAAGGAATCACACACTCCAGGACAGGACAGAGACACACTCCGGGCAAGACAGAGACACACTCAGGACAGGACAGAGACACACTCCGGGCAAGACAGAGACACACTCAGGACAGGACGGAGACACACTCCAGAACAGGACAGAGACACACTCAGGGTAGGACAGAGACACACTCAGGGCAGGACAAAAAACCCAGCCTTGTAAAAAACCCAGTGACCTCTGTCCAGGTTTAAATCCAGTCGGTGGTGATGTTGAACTATAATAAACTCTACTAATGTGAGACATGGACAGAGAGACGGATGGATGGACAGAGGAGAAGTGGATTAATGCTTATGCAGCAGTCGAGAAGTGATTAAACTGCACTGTGTGAGCGGAGTCTGACAGCAGCCGCCGGCATTAACACCAGCGCACTGTAAAAAAACTAAATAAAAAAAAAACATTATATCTGCTCTCACACAGCAGATATAAGTTTGAGAGAAAAATCTGATGTTGTAACAGTTTCAAAATAATGTGACAGTGGTTATATTGACAAGTGACAAACGGCTAAGCCCCGCCCTCGAACATCAGGAAACTCATTTAGAGCTGGACCTCAACAGAAAAGCTTTGGAAAAAATGTTCTGCAGTTTTGCCAAGATTTAAATCACTTTTACATGAAAAATAAATAAGGGTTAATCTGATTATATTGTTTACAATAAATACTTAGAGGGAGTGGGGCTATGCAATAGGTAAACTGATTAAAGTTTTGGCCTTGTGTAAAATTGAAACATGAATCATGGTTCAGACCAGGTTTAGTTCTTGTTTAGCCTTAGGTCCATCCTTGTTTTAGTCCAATTTAAAGCACCACTACTTATCTTTATTTTAACAGCACAGCAACCATTCCTGCTTCTCCCTTTTAATTTACAAAAAAAAAAAGTTAAACTGGACCAATTTGCCAACACAATATACTAATCCCAATTGTTTAAAGCCTTTGTCACATTTGCCTTTGCCGTTTTCAAGTAGTAGCAAAAAATAAATAGCTGTTGGTCATGTCTTTTGAGGACATCACTTAAAGCTGCATTTCAAAGTTTAATGTTCATTGAAATGTACATTTAGTTGCACAGATGTGACATTTCTTCAGGCTGTGTTTCTATCCTCTTTCTGGATCTTAACCTGCTCCAGAGTCAGGTTTCCACAGAGATCTACCTCAACAGAAAGTGCAAATAACCCAAAAGTTAACCAGACTAAACCAGGACTATCATTAAATCTGAATAAAACCCAGCCTGGTCTCGTCTCTGGACTCTCGAGGCTCAGAGAAATTACATTAGTGTTTTAGATGAGCCGCAGATTAAAAAGGAGAACATTTGGGGCCACACTTTTAATTAAAACCCAGTCAAATGACGTGATGGATTCTCAGAGAAAGTAATTAACGCCATGAACTGACTGTCGGCGAAAAGCACTGGTTCCCAGTTCACTGCTGGGACACAAATGGCTCAATGGCACACACTAAGCTTTAATGTTCAGAGTTAATGGACAGTTAAAGAGAAAACAAATTCATATTAAAAACAACTTGTGCAAAGAAGGAAGCCTCGTTTTGCCCAGTCTGCCTTTTCTGTTCGAGATGCCGCTGAATGGAACCGTTCTCCTTTTATCATGAGAATGTGTTTAAGTTTAATTTGTTTAAGGTTCAACTAAAGAACTGGCTCACTGATAATCAGAGCTGTCAGCACTGACTGTAATATGTGTAGTTTTCTGTCTGCTCTGTCTGCCACCTGCTGCCATCTTGCATCTTGTTTGTCTAATTAATCGTTTGTCCTGTTCTGTGTGCTTCCGTTTTGTGTGTTGTGGCATTTTAACAGAGGTGCTCTATAGTTTTTAGGGTAACATCTGTCCAGGTCTGTCCAGGGAATACAAATAAAAATAGCCCAGGCTCAGTGTATTAATAAATACCAAAAAAATAATGTCAGAACGTGACATGAACAGTAACTGAAAGATACACTGAAATATCAAAAGATGTTGCTCTATTTGGTTCAACCAACCGTTTGGTTAATGTACGTTTACACACAAGTTGGGATTTATCAAAGTAAAACTAAACGTGGCACAAAGGCGACCCACACAAAGAGGAACTGAAGAAGATTTGACAAATGACTGTGTGATGTGTGTTTGATATGACTTCAATTCACTTTATGACTTTTAAAAACTTAATGATTTTGTTCAGGGATAATAATTTAAAGCGACAGTACTGTGTGAAAAACGTGAGGCTGTTTTTACTGAGTAACATTCTGCTGTCATTGAGCACAGCCCATGTACCTACGGTTTAGTAAAAATATATATTTTCAGACGTGGTACTTGTGATTCTGAGAGGGAATGCTACACTACCAGTCTTAAAAAAACTACCATAAACACAAAAGAACACAGTATAGATACACAGTATGACCATGAACAGACTTTTATACATTATATAAAGGTCTGTTCATCATTTTTCCAGTGCCAATCTGCATCAGTGCCACTGTGGTCACCTGGGCCCCCAGTGTTGAGGTCTGGAAAAATGGTCACCCTGACATAGGTCCTTCTTTATGCTATACACTGTAGCATAAGTAGGTAACATATTGTACTGTGATGTTGTCCTTTTTTCTGAAAATTTTGACTATTTCTTTAGACTTGCATGTCCTCTCCTTTGGTTTTAAGCCATTATTATCCTTTTAACATTATATCTTCAATATAATCATAACTCAAAATCCTAAAATCTCACTAATTGTAAACTAGGCCTATATAAATAGCACAGTTGTAAATCTATATGACACATCACAAAATAAAAATCCTTTACAACATATAGACCCACTCATTTGTGGAGTTATTAATGTGTAAATGTCACAGCTGTAATCTCAGTGTGTGCAGAGTCAGCTACAGCTTTTAAGTAGAGCTAATACAGAATGAATGTGTTCCCTGTTCCATTAATGAGTCGCTGAACTCATTTGAAACCGCCTCGACATTAATTAACTAAAGGGTCATTTGCTGCAACGTTATTTGAAGCGATACGCACCGCCTGAGGTCACATGGTGCAGTCACATGGTAAAGATGTTAACCAACAGGACTTCAAGCTCAGAAAGATTTTGAGGTCTCTGAGGATATTTAACCAGGTCTGAAAGAAGATCTGTCACGGTGTCCCTTGTTTCTTCTTTGTGTTCTTTTCCTTGTGTTCTGTGTGAGTGCGCGGCCCCTTTAAGTTTGATGACACACGGACAGACTCATTTTGGGGAACGCCCATCACACCTGCAAAATCACTGAGACCAATAGGGCGCGCCCGGGTCTAGTTTAAAAAGGGCCAACAGAAAGACAGTGGAGAGAAAAAAGGAGAGAGGGGAAAAAGACGGAGAAGCAGACGGAACAGGGGGAAAGACCGGCGCCGGCGGTCGCCGGTCAGAGGAAGAAGGAAGCCGGGAGGATTCCTAAGGAGACCTGAGGCCAGGGGACCTGGAGGCGCGTCTGGTAGGTCGGGAAGCGAGGGGCCGATGAGGAGGCCTGGGGTGACCCGCGAACCAGAGAGAGAGAGCCAGGGACTGGTATGGGCAAGGAACTACGGCGGGAAATGATGAACTGATGGTGGGATGAAGGAAAGGCAGGGAGAGTGACGGAGAAAGCAAAGGAAAAGGAAGGAACCGGATTGAACAGCACGGAGTGACGGACAAGCGAACGGCAAAGGGAAGCCACAGATACCTCGAAGATCATCAAATACAACGCTTCTAACCCAGCTAAGTAGAGGGAAGTGTCCATAACTGTGTGGAGGATACACCTGCCCGAAATGTTTAGTTGTGTGTCTGAGACCGTCTCTTTCCCTGTTCACAGCACCGTCTTCCACTTCAGGGGACAGACCGAGCCAGGAACTGAGGAGCGACCGGCCGTATCTTCGCGGACCAAGAAGGGACTAAGAAAAGGAACCTGTACACTGCCATAAAACGCTAAGTGAAGGGACGTGTCCCGTATAACCTGCATACTGTGTGGCTTTATTGTATTTTATAGTGTGGTCGTTTAATGCAACATTATTGTGTCTTATAATTAGTTTCTGCGGCGACGTACTGGGGCTTCGAAGTCCACTGGGACCGCTGAGAAGGCAGCCACACTCGGGCTGGCCGGCCAAGACTAAAAAGAAATCAAACAGCTGCTAAACTGGACTAATTGGAAACTTAAACAAGGCTAAATGAACTAATAAACTGGAAATAAAGAAGAACTCTTCAGGATTTTAACTTTAACGTAACAGCTTTAAAGTCATTCTAATGTCTTAATGACTTATTTTGTGGTGGATATGGTCTGTCCCAAACTCCTCTAGCGCCACTTAGCAGAAAAAACAACCTTGGAAGAATTGGTCAGAGACCAGCCGTCTCATGGAGTCAAGGAGGCTTGTGGCAGTCTGGGTCTCTTGAGAAACTAAACTAAACACACAAACGTTTAGCATTTAGCATTAGCTTAGTGTTAGCTTAGCAGTATCTTAGTGACTTTGGCGTCAGGACAGCAATTATCTCTGCTTTATTGGCATTATTTTAACATTACACCGAAGCTGTAAGGAGAGCTCTGGAAGGAAACAAAATGAACAAAAACAGCGAAGACCTGCAAAGTGCTGCTTTAAAACCAAGACTAAATCAACATAAGAGAGGTTTGACCCAGGATTAAACCAGAACTCAATCAAGACTGTCTTAGTCCTGGGTTTGTTCTGGTTGAGTCCTAGCTTTGTGCCTGGTTCATCCTTGAGTTAAGTCTTGGGTTGATCCCCTAAATGTACTCAGTCAATGTGTTGTGTTTGGCTAAAGTAAATTAGCCAAGTACATTACCATAAAGTGCTACAAACGGGTCAGGTTTAACGTTAGGGCTTAATGCTGTTAAATACAAAGACCAGGTGAATGCAGCTTTAGTCTGAGCAGAGGCTGGGACACAGTAGTTTGAGTCTCTCTTGTCTCGTTCATGTAAACTCTGACAAGTGTAAAATGAACGAGTCCAGAGTCAATACTCAGTCCTAGATCTCTCCAGGAGTTATAACCTGTTTAGTCCTAGTTCAAGTTTGTTCTACACCTCCAATGTTAAATGCTACCTCACCATATTTATCAATTTAACCTTATCTGGACAAATACTTTTCCACTTTGTTAAATAGAGGTCGTCTTGTGTCACTAAGATTTCAAAACTGAGTCTGACTTGGATTTAAATTCTCAGAAACATCTCTATTCAAACGTGCCCCAGCGCTGGGAACACAGAGACGTTCATATAATTTGTCTGTCCATCATTTTCTGCAGATATCACAGAAACCTAATTAAGAAATGTCACTGTGTTTCAAAAGGTTATCAAGGTTAAAGGTCAACGCTCAACAATAGTTTTATTCACAGAAAGAGGTGGAATTGAAGTGGATTTGTATTGAACCACTTGATGACTTCTGTGTCGTCCTTCCGGGCCTTTATTTTTTGGAAGTTTTACCCAAGAACTACTTCTATCCTGGCATTTAATTCTGAGAGGATTTATAGAGTTGTCAGTTATTAAACAATGCAACATTTCAAATTAATGTCATAAAGTAAATTGTTATTAGTCCCTGGAAGTCTTAGTTTTGTCTGACTCCTGTGTCTAAAACCACCAATAGCCAGTAACCAATGCCTTTTCACTGGACAGAAAGTGGGCACCCCCTGGTGGTGGCTGCTGACAAGGAATTCTCAAATGGGGCTAATAAAGGGCTTCTGCATTTACATTTACATATTTAGCAGACGCTTTTATCCAAAGCGACTTACATTAAAGTTCCATTCACCAGTGTTACAGCTGGAACACCACTGTAGGCAAGGTGGGTTAAGTGTCTTGCCCAAGGACACAACAACAGTGGGGAGAGTGGGAATTGAACCACCTACCTTTCGGTTGAAGGACGACCGCTCTACCACTGAGCCACTGCGCCCCACATAAATATGATCTGCATAAATATGATTTTGGAAAATGGCAAAAGTGTACTGTCAGTGAGTGTGTAGAGAAAAGTAGCATGAGGCTCAACAGTGGACCAGCTCATTGTGAGTGGGTTGTGCAGTATTGTTCAAAATAATAGCAGTACAATGTGACTAACCAACTAATAATAATCAGAATAACCAGAATAATCCAACTAATTGCCCAAGTGCACAGCCTTAAGAGCGTGCATATCATGAATGCTGGGTCTTGTTGTTTTCTGTTTTCTGTTTTGTTGTTTTTTACTGCACCTACTGGTAACTTGTTTGCCACTTAGCAATAAAAATATACTAAAAACCTGGATTATTCTGGTATGTAACTGTCCTGGATGTAGCGATTGTTTCTAAAACGGGCGATATGACTAGGGCAATAAACAAGATATGACATGACAAAGAAGAACAAGGTTGTTTTATGGAGCTTGTGAGTATGGATAATGATAAACAAAATGAATTAGCAGTAAAGAATTGTATTGAAAATATAGGGAAAAGGAAATTAAATAAATCCAAAACACTGTGTCCTAAAATACAGGTTTATGTTTCAGTTTCAACTGTTTTTTTGTTCCTTGGTTCAAGGTTTGTTTGCAATTCAGTTTTTATCCATAGATGGGAAAAAGGGGGTAAAAAGTAGTCCGTATTTTAAACACAGTCATTAAAAATCAAAAAAATAAATTGTCCTACCAGCCCATTATTTTCTTGAAAACAGAAAAATCCAATCAAATAAAAAAACCTGACTGCTGGGTTTGAGTCGTGTTTGAAGCGTGAGAGTGACTCAGATATCATGTTTAGACGCTACAGACACAGTGGAAGTGGAGGAGGAACAGGAAGTTCACCCACTTCTCCTGGATATTTATTGTTCCTGTGTTCAGGTGATCACAGGCAGGTCAAGAGTCAGGTGACATGGACAGATCTCTTTTTCTTCCTCTTTCTGAGGTTTCTCTTTCTCCCCACGGCTGGGTTTTTAAAGTTTCTTCTTACCCTGATGGAGGCTCTCTGTAAAGTAACTAAATTAGAACTTATGTATTCATAAAAAAAAAAATTGTTTGCAATGGTGGAGTCTTGGACCAAAAAAAAAAAGGTTGAGGCTTAATGTGTTCTGCAGCGGTAAAGAAGGTCCTATAGGTCTCTTTAGGATTTTAAAGCGACTACATCAGAAAGTGTGTGCATTACTTCTTCACCTAATTCTGTTCCACACAACATTACGATGGACTTCCTGTTGATCTGAATGTGTGCGATGAGTTCACTGACTGCTCTCTGCGGGTGAGCGCTAATGATAACCTCTCACTCAAATGTACTTCCTGTGAAGCTCAGCTCTGGTTTTGAGGCTGATGGGAGAACAACTGTGCTGAAGACACGAGCACAAAGATGTTGATGCTGAGTTTATGATGTGAGTAAATGGAGCAGAGATCTCCGAAGCGTTGGGTTGAGATTCTGTCATAATAGACTTAAAGTGAGGAGACGACAAAAGGACGAGGAGCAGGATCAATGCTTTATAAAAACACAATACAGCCTTAAACATAAAAGACTAAAGGAGAAAGGAAGAAGAAAAGAGGAAGATGTGCTTTGAGTATTAATAACTCAAACACTAAATAATAAAGAAGTCGACTTTGTGTCACCTTCACCTCAATGTATGGTTCTTTTTAATACAGCTCAGCTTTCAGTAATTATATAGTTTTAGTTCATTTCTATGTTACACTTTAAACATGAATTTTGACTAAAGAAAGACTTAAAATGATATTAAGAGTAAAATGTGCAGATAAAAATCTCCAAGGCACAATATGCCAAAATTAAAAAGCCTTTATTTCATCATGGCTCCAAGTTTAAAAATAAAACACTCCCACTCAGGTACATACCCCTGTTATTTGCATGTAAAATGTGAATGTGTCACAGTAATACATCAGTAGGACTATGTTTTCAGAAGGGTCGCAAAAAATAAATAAAAATATAGAGCTGTACGGGGCGGGTAAGTGCGGGTGGGTTTCTGTTACAAAAAGGCGCTGAAGTGTTCCTAAAACTCTGGGGACACCTCGGCCTAGGGTTCTGTTCTGAAGGGGTGGAGCTAAACACTGCACTCAGCTGATTGGACGATAGATAATCCTCACTGGAGCAAAAAAAAAAAAATACAAGAACTGAAACAAAAAAGCTTTTCAAAGAACTTCCTTCTTTTGTTTTTGTGATAATGATATTCAAACATAACAAGCTAAATGTACTGATGATTCTATTGTTTCCCGGTGAAAGAGGATATACATAGATCCTCTGTTCAAATGCACAAGCCCCTGAGTCTGAGTTCTGGAGTGTTGATTGTGTGACTTTGTATTTTGTGTCTATTGATTATGATTATCTATTTTAAAACTACTTAAATGCCCTTTTAAATTACACCTCGGGGACAAAACAAAGTGATTTGAATTCAAAGCTAGCATTTATCATCAGCAGCTTTTTACAGTTTTAAAAATTTGATTTGTGAATTGAACATTGTATTTAAACTGACACAACTTTTGTTGCACTCCTTTAACGTCACAAAGCTCCCGAGTACAAAGAGGACAGGCTCTGCTGCACAAGGATGTAATGTTCAGAAATATGGGATAAAAGACAAAACACAGTAATCCAGACAGAGACGCAGCAGCAAATGCATGGACTGATGGATAAACATAGTAGATGGAGTCGGATAGACAGCTGTAACTGTGCTGTATCACAAAGAAAATAGATTTTAAGAGGTTATCCATCAGGACAGTGACGGTGTAAAGCAGAGAACATGGCTCAGGAGTGGAAACTGGAGGAAACTTAACCCTCAAGATACTGGTCCTTTAGTCAAAGTTGCTTATTTGTCACTATAATTGTTTCAGGATGAAGGACAGATGTAAAAACAAAGACACAAGCTGCAGTTCACTGGTTGTTGTTTTGCCTGACTTTAAATGAGCTAATTATCTTTTGTAATGCTACAAATCTAACCTTTTTGAAGCTTTATTTTATAATTTTGCAAAAATAAACAGCTGTAAACCTGCACAAACCTCTCCAAACAAGCTTGTTTTAGCTCAGATTTAGCTCCTTTAGCTTTAGATGTGAGCTCATTTCTATCTAAGCTATCCTCTTTATGTTTTTACCTCACATAAACCTTTGTATCTAGATTCCATATGGGCCTTGTTGCATTCTTGGGTTTATGTAATTATCTAAAAATACTTGGGATATTAAAGTTTTAACATTTGTTTTTGAGTTACTTCCAAAAACCAAACACAGTCCCCTTCCCTTTATGCTTTTTAAAACACGCCTCACTTCCTGTTCAGAGCTGTGTTTCCTCTCGGGTTTTGCTTTGATTGAGAAACGACTGAACTGGTTTGATTTCAGCTAAAAGCCCAACAAAGAACGTACAAAACTTATGAAACGCAGCTGAAACAATGGGCACCGCAGGGACGTACAGTAGAAGTACAGCAAAGTAATTAAAGCTCTGAAGGCTTTTATTAAATGATGGGAACAGGATAAAGAGCTTCAGACGAGGACTAATCTGAAGAACAAACCAACAGAGAAAGTGCTGGTATGACATGAATAGTGGAAAATATGAGTGTAAGAGAGATTTAGTTAGGCCCTGGATACATAAAGATTTTCCTTTTTGAAAATATTCCCATTTATAAAATAAATATATCCTAAAAACGTGTTTTAAAATTTTATATTTCACCAAAAAAAGCAAGTAAGAATAAGACAAGAATGGCTCTTTAAAATGTAAAGCTTTTGTTTTAAGTTGGCATTTCACAATGGATTTAATGTTAACAGTGGAGAGCTCCAAAATATTAGCTCTCCCATTGGGCATTAACAAAATTATAATCTGGTATGTAATGTTGCTAAACCCTTTTAGAAAAAAAAGCAAAGTGAAATTTGCATCAATAGTGGATCTAAACTTTGGTTTGGTGTAAGATGTGGTGGAGAGTTGGGCCAGTTTTACTTTTTCAATTAAAGAAGGTCGCTGTGCTGTATGTATTATATATATGTGGGTGCTCTTTTTTGAAACAGCCCTCATGACGTTTCTCCATCTACAGCTGCAGCTCACATTTCATTCTCCTTTTATAAAACCAAACGTCTCAGTGTTGGTTCAGTTATCTCTGTTAAAACCACACATTTGAAGTCAGCAGATCGGAAACATCTGTGGAGTCATCGGTCACTTCTGCCTGAATCAGGGCCATTCTACCGACAAAGATGCTGAGCTGACAGATTGGAAACATTAAGTGCAAATTAGTGAGTCACTCTCAATGTAAGTTCAGGGAAAACACACTTTTAATTATATATGATTTTCATTTTTCCATTTGAAAATAAAACAGTCTTTAGGTTGAGACAAATTCAGATTTTGACTGACAGCTTCCAGAAATCACTGGATTCATTAAAAAGACTCCCCTGTGCTCATTTATTACATCTGCAGTTGGGCACTGTGGTGTTTTTTTTGGAAAAACACTGGAGCACAGCCCCGCCTGTGCTCCAGTGTGAAGATCCCCACCCTATCTGTCATCTACCTTGATGTTGGCTGCAGCACCATCCACTATTGCACACTCAGAGTGGACACTGGACACTGCCAATATAAATGTTTTTATTTGTGAATATGTTTGTGTATTTTTCCTGGACACATTCCTGCACGGCCTGTCCGTCCTGGGCGTGAATCCCTCCTTCTGTGGTTCTCCTGAGGTTTCTCTTTTTTCCCGGCTGGATTTTATTGGGGAATTTTTCCTTACCCTGATGGAGGGTCTAAGGACAGGGGATGTTGTCTAGTGCAGTCTGTTAAGCATTTTGAGGCGGCTGTTGTTGTGATATTGGGCTATACAAAAATAAATGTCTTGTCTTGTCTAGTTTGAAGTTGGAATGTCCTGCTGCAGTAGAAAAGCCTGGCCTTCTCTTCACATCACGGCCAGATGGTCAGTTGTTCTCTGTGGGAGACATGCTCAGGCACGGCTGCACGAGATCATGGGCTCAGTTAAACTTCAATTCTCTTACCTGAGTTTTCTGCTCCAGCCTTCTGTGCCAGTCTGACAGCCAGCCTTCTCCTCAGTATCTGTCCTGACTGACACTGTGCTTCTTTGGTTTTTATGACTTGTTATAAACAGGTCACTTGGGACAGAAATACAAATCAGGATATAACAGGGTTTTCCAGATAATTTTTCTTTTACAGTAACTTAATGACAATCTTAACACTGTACCCAATTAAGAGGTGGTCATCAGTTTTCCTTGTCCTGACATTTCTCCATATTTACAACTATATATATTATATACTATATTATATACTATACTATTATACTATATGTATATATATTTTTTTATTATTATTATTATATTTTACATCTTTCTGTGAGGAGTCTGCATGTACTCCACGTGTTACTGTGGGTTCTCTCCGGGTACTCCGGTTTCCTCCCACCGTTCAAAGACATGTATGTTTAGGTCAATTGGCAAATCTAAAGTGTCCCTAGTGAATGAATGTGAGATTGAATGGTTGTCTGTCACTGTCTATGTCTAAATGTCAGCCCTGCGACTAACTGGCCACTGTCCAGGGTGTACCCCGCCTCAGGCCCAAAGCAGCTGGGATAGGCTCAAGTTACCCGCAACCTCTAACGGGACTAAGCGGTAGAAAATTAATGAATGAATGAGAGGGGCATCTGCCAGGCGGGTTGTCTCGTTGCAACATGGCTGACATTGCTTTTGTTGAAAAAGTAGCTGCGCTATATCTGATGTGGAAGGCTGTAAAACGGCGTAGACCCGTTCGGCGCCGTGTCTGTGTCCATCAGATTTTTTTGGAGGCAAAGCCAGCTCGGTGAGTTTCACTAGCTCCTCCAGGAGGTGAGCCTGGATGACAACTGCTTTCAGCGGTACTTCTGACTGAGCCGGTCCCAGTTCGGTGACCTGTTGTCCTGTGTCGGTGTGAGGCTTTTCCTCCAGGACACCAACTACATGCGCTCTATTCCACCTGCAGAGCGCCTGTTCATCTGTCTCCGGTCAGTAAATCATTAAATATTCAATGTGATTAGCCTATAAATTATGATTGTTAACCCCCAAAGAAACTGTCTTCTGAACACAGTTATCAACTTCAATAAAATAAAGATGTCTCAAACACCAGTAATTGTAATTTTTTAGGCTAATATAGAATTGCAATCTACATTAATAACAATTATTATTATTTTTCTCTTTTTCAGACCACTGTCAGACTCCTTCCTAACCATCACCAGCAGCTCCCGTGTTGGTGTCTTCACAATTGTCCCAGATGTGGTGACTGCAATCTAGGACAGCTTAGTGGAGGAGTTCATGGCTGTGCCCTCCAAGGATGAATGTAGGTCCATTGCAGATGGTTTTGAGGATAGGTGGAACTTCCCGCTCTGCTGTGGAGCACTGGACGGACAGCACGTCCTGATAAAGGCACCCCCCAACACCGGATCCCTGTTCCACAAATACAAGGGAACTTTTCCTTGGTTCTCCTTGCTGTTTTTGTGGATGCAAGGTACTGCTTCAAGGTAATGTTGGGGGATATGGGCGGACAAGCGATGGTGGGTGTTATAAGAATTCTATATGTCCAAAAGAATTCTATATCCTTATATTATCCAGAGAGACACGGAGACAGATTATATTATAAAAGCGAAAGGCCAGGTTTTATTCCTTGCAAGGAGAAGCAAAGTACACAGATATATCAAAGGTACATAGTGCGTTTTGCTTACCTAAGTAAACAAAACACTACATTTTATATCACTGGGGGCTGTCAGTGGGAGGCGTATCTTGCATACACACTCCCCTCAAGGCCCCAGCTCCAGGTGCAGAAGTACCATGGCAACCCATGTCTATCTAGTTATGTCTACTCCATGCTTGGACTAGAATGGAGGACATGACATGATTTGACATGACCTGTAGAGAACTATGAGCACCAACTAACTATAAACAATATACACAATTATAAGAATAAAATTCTTATAACATTCCCCCCTCTTTATGCTGATAACAATTAGCATAAACAACCTACTAGCTTGATTTTGAGTTTTAAACTATGACAGAAGCGAAAACCCAGCAGGGCGTTGACCTAGCCAGAAGAACATTTTGACCCATTGGTAAAATGACCTAAAGCTGGGAAAAACTCTTCTATCCACCCCTTGCCCCAAAGGCGGTGACCAAACACAAACATCAAGCATCAAACGTATGTAATCACTTCAAATGATTAACTTACAACACATGTCAAAACAAACATAACAAAAGATTATAATGGAATATGTTTCAAATCAAATGGGAACCTACAGAGTAATGCACTGATTCTTCAAAGTCAAATTCTTTAAAGTCCATAAATCATAAATGTCCATAAATCATAAATCAAAACACAGTGTCACTCCAAAATAAAGTAGAAAATTTTGCCAGAGGTTGAGCTGGTCGACCCATTGGACTCAAGATCTCTGGCCTGTCCCTGCCTGTCCATTTCTGTCCCTGTAACGAAAAGAAAAACACATGGAGTGAGACTTATGCACATTCATAATGATTAAAATCAATTCTCTTCAGCATAATCAATTCAATGAACCATACGGCCCTTAGGTCTGTAGTATGATCCGTCCTGGAGCTGTTGTCCCGTTGGTGTACATGCAAACAATAACGTCCCTCAGATATCAAAGTGTTCATCTGAGGTCAAAGCCTTGACCTTAGTCGTTTGGCAGGTGCATGTCCAGGAATGTTGACCCAGCAATGGCCACATTCATCAATCTCACCAACAAGCTCCGGTACATGTAAAGCAACATAAACAAACATTATTAGACATGGAAGTGCAACAACAACTACAAGTACATGTACTGTATCTCAATTCAGATTCTAAAATCCCAGTCAATTTTCCAAATATGTTGTAAAACCAGGTCAAAATGAATTTCTCTATTCCAAAATTAATTTCTCTAATTTCTCTGTTAGAGTTTGAAGTCCTTTCTTAAAGACTTTAGTTCTGCTGTAACTAGTCCTGTGTTACTTTGGAGGAAATCCTTTTATAGATCCCCCCTCTTCAGCTAAAAGCATGCTCAGTGCTATTTTGTTCTGTCCAGTCCTTGGATCAGTTTTCTCTCATTTCCAGTTTTAATTAACAGTTACAGCATCTCCTGTGTAATTCATAAACCTTTGTTGTTTATAAATATACTTAATATAATCCACATTTTCATAAATTGTCTCAAATGGTAAACATTCAAATCCTAATGCTAATTTAATTTTAGCCTTATATTCATGAAGGACACCTTCGAAGGACACCTCTGTCGTCGATGTAAATGGGGCTCTCAAATGAACCTGAGGGAGCTGCTGTTTGGCTCCTAAAGTGTGAGTTTCCACTCACGATGTTCTCCGTCACATTGTATGTGAACACAAATAAAACGAGGATCCTTTAAGGACGCATGTTTCCGGTCAGCAGGCAACGCTGGTCTAATGGTCTTACTTTCACAAAACCTCCAGACTTCTGCTTTGCACTGCACCTGTCCCTGATCTCTACGTTTGTCAAGTTCAGAGTGATGTCACAGGAAGTCATGTGACCCACGTCACTAGCCCTGCTCACAGGTGTTCTTCCCTTCACAGATGTAAACCAAGATGATATAAGTTCAAAGAACTATGTTAATATTAGCTCTTACTGGTGGTGGCTATATTAATTGTCAAAACTCCTTTTCTGAACTGGTATACTTGTTGTAGTTGGCTTCCATCCAAATAAAGAACAAACAAACAAATCAGAACGTTATCTGACATTATAGACCCATAGAAAGTGCCTCCTAGGTTTTCGTCAAACGAACCCATAAAAGCCCTTAAAATGATCAAACCATTAAAATGGAACAGCAGATAAACCCTGTTTCCACAGATACGGTCTGCTGGAAATCTACTTTAATCTGAAAAGGTTTAATCAGACTAAACAGTGCTTCTCCAGAAAAGTCCTGTCAACTTTCTTTATTTCATTATTTGATTTAAACTTTTAACTGTATTAAACACTGTTGTTTCAGCCTCATGCTAACCATTAGGTTAACCAAGCATCCCTTCAGCACTTTAACACAGCTTTGTTTAAACCTTCATCTCCCCCCTTTTTGAGACGTGGCACAACCATGGCTCAAAATACCACAAAAATAAACAAAAATCAAAACAAAAATCAAAAAAATAAAATCAAAACAGAATGGTTTTATCCAATTACCACCTTAAATTGTTATTTCATTAATTAGCCTTTCTAATTATTCATCTTCTTTATGTTTTCCCAAATAGCATCACTTTTGTTGATGTTATATTTAAAACTTAACTTTGTTTAGTTCAGTTTTATTTTTAGTTACCATTAGTTGTAGGTCTTTACCTGTAACTGTAATTGGTATCATCCACAATTTGATAAATTTTAACTCAGTTGATGCAAACATAAATAATTTATATAGATCAGAACTGGTTTCTCATGATCTATTTTCACAAACCTTTAAACATTCACCTTCAATTCACAATTTATTTCACGTTCTTTTAAATTAGAATATTCTCAAAATATTGTTTAATTTACCTTAAATTACTTTCTTTAGAAAGAAAACACATTTTTCTCTTACTTCAAAACCAAATTTCTTAATCACCCTTGGGTTCAGACCCCTCTCTCTGGGGTTAAACCAGTAACAGCAGCATGTCTTGAACACACCACCTTTTTTTAAAGGAAAGACCAAACATAAAATCAACAAATTTCCTCTCAAATTCTGCTTTATTTTTAAATAAAATTTCTTCAGGATTTTGTTCAGTATAGATTTGTTCTATACTATCTCTGTAAAACTCAGTTTTACCACCAGGTGCTCAATACAATAAACCAGTTTGTTCTTGTATTTTTCCCATATTAATTTAAACGTAACATAAAAACGTTTTATCAATTACTATTTTCATATTTCCACTAATTTGGCATTCAGATGCCCCATAAAGAATTCACCTCACTCAATGTTAAACAGAAACTTTAAACATCAAGTGTAAAATTAAAATAACGTGTCTCTCTTTATTTATTCAAATTCACCAAAATTGTAATCAGTAATTATCATTACTGTTCATTCAATAAAATGTAACATCTCAACCTCTTTTTTTCTTTTTCTTTAGGTTAAAACGACCCAAAGTTTGATAAAAACCAAAACCAAAACAAAAACTTAACGTCTGTTCAAAAGGACCTTGTGTTAGTCCCTGTATTCCAAAAAAAAAAAAATCTAAAATCACTTCAAACAGTGATTAAACCCAGCGAGCCATTGGCATAAGCTCTTAAACTTTAATAATTCACCTTGTTAGTTTAACAATTATCTTTTATTCACTTATTTTTCATTAACTTTAATTTTTCAAATAAAACCTTTAAGATCGTTTTAACAGTTTGAACTGTTTTAACATAGATATGTTTTTAATCACCAAAACCAGATTAGATATAGATGACACTATACCTTAATTATAAAGTACCAAAATAAAATAAAATAATGATTATTATTTATTTTGAACTACCTTCATTTCAATTTTTCCAATTACTTAAACTTTAAGTTTAAAAAAACATATTCAATCTCATTAATTCAATCGTTTAGTTTACCAAATCATGTTTCATAGATTCAATAAAACTCAAATGTGGACTTTTATTCATGTCAACAGACCTGTCAGGAGGTCAAACAGTTTTCATAATTAAGTATCATAAACTTTATTTAACACAGTAGTTCAGTGCAATCTGTTTCTGTCACTGACATTTCTAACTCAGCATTTTTCTCAACATTAAAAGTCTGTTTAATGTAAAGGCTCCCACACTGTCTGTGGAGGTAAAAAACAAAAACCCAAACAAAACATTTCTCGCTCTTGGGAGCAAAAAAGGAGGGTGCTGTGAAGCTCCTGTTACATTGACTTACATAGAATGTTATCTTGTTTTTAAACATTCCTGTGAATCCAAACAGTGGTTGTTTTGAATCCACTTTCTCCATTTTCACACTTTGTTAGAACCAAACCAGAGAAATACATAAATGTTTATTTCCTTTACTTAGGTTCTGTTAACCGTGTTTTCTTTTAAATATGAGCTTATGGCCCATAACTATAAAGTTATATTATCTTTATAAACTTACTCTGCGCAACTCAACTTTAAAACATATATTTAAATTCTTCCAATTACAAAGTATTCATTTTCCTTCTTTTATTGGCGTTATACCGTGTGTTTGAACCACACTGATATTAAGGACCTCTATTAAGTCTCGTACTAATAGATACACAACATTGTTTAGCAAAACATCAATCACTACTTTTAGGATCCAAGTGTTGGATCTTTAACTTCTTCAAACCTCTAATGTTCACATGAACGTGTCACATAAAATACAAAACCAACTCTGTTCTTTAACAGAATACTCATTATTTTCTCTCATAAACCAAAATCACATCCTTCTCTGTAGATGTGTGCCTCATGTGTCCGTATTTGTGTCTTTATGTGTCTGTATTTACATGTGTTTATGTGTCTTTATGTGTTTATGTACCTGACCTGTTAGTTGAAGCGGTCAGTTCATGAGGTCATTCTCCTCGCCCCCCTCCTCCTCCTCTCAGTGCCCTCTCGTCTGTCACGCCCACCTCCACCTCGCTCTCGTCTCCAATGGCAATTGTGCATTTTTCCTCAGAGAAATACATTACATTCATATTAATTTCAAGTTTCATCCAATTTGCAAACACACTTTACAAATACCTTTTTGGTCAATCTCAATAGATCAAAATTTAAAACAAATAAACGTTAGTGTGAATTGGTTTATCTTACCGCTTCCGTGTTTGCTGTTGCTCGTCTGTCTGCAGCTTTTTTTTTTTTCCTTTTTTCTCAGCCGAAAAGGAGCAGGTGGGAGGGGCAGAGAAAGGTTGGAGAGAGCACTGTGTGAGAGAGGGAGGAAGCCGATACCTAGAGGCTCCAGAAACATTTAAACAAAATACAAATGATTAGTGTTTTGAAGTACATGTGTGTACTTCTTTCAAAATCTCTTCTCTACTTCTGTTTTTTCTCAAATTAGAAAAATAGCTTCTGGAAGCTACCTTTCTCTCTCATGTTGTTCAAACTTTCTCTAAACAAAAACATTACCGTTGTTCTGATTCACATCATTAGACTCATTCTTCATCCAACAATGGCCCATTCATAACACATTTATTCTCTCAAACACACCTTTTATCTTTAACTTTTTAGGTCAACAATTCTCAGTATTGCCAACAATTCTCAGTATAAGCCCCGTCACTTTCAGTGGGCTTTTCCCTTTTTTCTCTCACTCACCAGCAGTGAACATTTTTCAGCAAAAGCTCTCGTGGGCTTTTCTTAAAAATCACCGCTTCACATGCAGTGAACATTTTTCAGCATAAGCCTGTCACTATCTAGTGGGCTTTTAAAATCTAATTTCTCATCTGCAGGAATCAATACTACGTAGGCAGGCCTTTTTATAGTCACATTGACTTCGGACTCATTCATCTCACCTTTTGATGTTTCCAGTAAGGATCTCGATAATGGTCAATATACTCGAGTTTTCCTGTGCGTACACCGCACCATTAAAACCAACAATACTAGCTATGCAAGGCAGTTCGATTGTGGCGTATTACGATACGTGATTATTAATCTAAGATAAATTCCTGTGCTCTCTAGACAAGCTCTTTAGATCTCATACTCCTTCTTGTAATTAGGTGCTCTATCTCGCATAGAGGTTCGCACTTGTCACGGCCAAATGAACTAAACGCACGAGTCAGTTTCAAGAAACACCATAAAAACTTACAAAGCATAAGGTATCTATCAAACTTAAATCTAGCAAGACAACAAGCTTTAACACAGATTACCATCAGAATATCCCGTTTAAAACCTCACCCGTTAAGATTTAACATGTAGGATCTCGATCAAAAACACATACTTTTTCGGCTTTAAACCTCACCCGTTAAGATTTTACATGTAGGATCTCGATAAAGCGGATCTCACCATTAGATGACATTTAGGGTCTCGATCTTTCAGCGTTTAAGAATCTCGCATGCTGGCCCACTTCATGGAAAAACATCAACTAATGATGCAAACTTCATGTAGCCCGCTCAACATACGTCAGATTTCCAAAACACTACTTCCGGAAGCTTTGGTAATTACAAACTCACACACACACACCAAAAATAAATTAAACAGCTGTTTACCTGAATTTTCAGTCCAATAGTCCAGTTGTTCCGCAGCCAGACTGTCTGTTCTGTCCTCTCGTCTCTCTGCTCTTCTCTTTTTTTACGTCCAGATCTCGTCATCGTGTTCACACACACACAGAGGGGATATCTGGCCCTTTACTGCTAAATAGCACAGCTTGGGACTTACAAGAAATGCTTTGTTTTTGCATTTCTCCGTGCGTCAGTTCACCTCTTTGCATGAGAAACAACGAATATTGAAATCCGGGTCACGGCACCAAATGTTATAAGAATTCTATATGTCCAAAAGAATCTATATCCTTATATTATCCAGAGAGACACGGAGACAGATTATATTATAAAAGCGAAAGGCCAGGTTTTATTCCTTGCAAGGAGAAGCAAAGTACACAGATATATCAAAGGTACATAGTGCGTTTTGCTTACCTAAGTAAACAAAACACTACATTTTATATCACTGGGGGCTGTCAGTGGGAGGCGTATCTTGCATACACACTCCCCTCAAGGCCCCAGCTCCAGGTGCAGAAGTACCATGGCAACCCATGTCTATCTAGTTATGTCTACTCCATGCTTGGACTAGAATGGAGGACATGACATGATTTGACATGACCTGTAGAGAACTATGAGCACCAACTAACTATAAACAATATACACAATTATAAGAATAAAATTCTTATAACAGTGGGACTGTGACCAACTCAGCCTTTGGTCAGGCCTCTTCCCGGAGCTGACCACAGTGGAGCCCAGCCCCATATCTTTGTGGTAGATGAGGCCAAGAGACGGATCTTTAATTGTCGTCTCTCCAGAGCCGGGCTGGTGGTGGAGTACATCTTTTGGGAGCCTGTCCTCACAGTGGAGGATATATTGCTGCCTCATAGAGATCCACCCTGATGTTGCAGAGAGGCGACATACATCCTCCACAACTTCATGAGGAGATCTGCGGAGGCACCTGCTGCGAGGGGGATGGTGCAAGGTGCAGAGGACTCACTGCCAAGCCTGGGTCGGGCTGCAACCAACAACTCTGCCAGAGAGGCCATTCAGATCAGAGAAACCTTCATGCCCGCTTTTCAGGAGAGGGAGCAGTCCCATGGCAACCCACTGAGTAGTTTATTGTATTATATCTTCTTCTATTTTTTTTTTTTTATAATTAAGTTTTATAGTTCATGTGTTTTTTATTTCTTGTTTTCAAATAATAAACAGCCATCCTCCAAAAAGAATCCCTGTCCCTGCTGCATTCTCTTTACACTATACCACAACACTGGACCAGTCACAAATAAGTATTTACTATACAAATGTGGGTGTCTTTGCAATAAGAAATAATAATGAACAAATGTTAGCCTTAAGTATTGTAAATAGTGAACAAATATTATTGACATTATAAAAAATCAGTCTAAAATATTTAAATAATTTTATGTTGCAAATATAAATTATGATTTGCATGCACAAAGTAACACACCAAAACCTTTGGTCATTGTGTAGAACATTTATTAATAAAACATTAATAAAATCTTAAAATGGCCATTAAAACTATATACAAGAAACATTTACAACTATTTACATGAGGAATGAAAAGGGCCAAAGTGAAGATGAGGAGAAAAGATAGTTCATTCCCTGCAGAGATTGCTGTCTCTTTTAAAACTATTCTGTAGGCTCTAATCGTTCCAAACTAAACAGAACTGTGCTGCTTTCAATAATGTTATGTATTTGAAATTTGTCAAATTCTTTGTCTGATGTGGTAACCTCTGCATGGAAGGAAACAAGTTTAAGCGGAAGAGCTCATCCTCTGAACGTGGAGGCGGCGCTGGAGCTACTGGTTGGGCCCAGAGTGCATCCAGGAGCTGCCGCTCCACCTCCGATGGCAAGAATGGCTCCGATGGCTGAGCTCCGCTCGGTTCGTCCCCTCTGTCTTTGCTGGGTTCTCAGCATTTTTCAAATATTACCAGTGGGTGGAGTTAGGCTAGGAAGGTAGAAATGGGATTGGGCCTAAAACTGAGTAAAGACCATAAATCTACAGAGAACAGACTATTTAGTTATTTTCGACTTGTCATGTGGAATTAAGGTTGTGTATTGAAAGGATAGAAATGCAAGAGAAGAAAAAACATTTCCACCAAATCCAATAGGACCTCTGCCAGCTTGATTTACCAAGACCGTCTGGTGGGGGGTGGGCTTTATGTATTTTGTCACTGGATGAATGAATGATCTTGAATGTTGATCTGTTGTCATTTTGTCTTTGTATTGGTCTGATAGTTTAAACAACAGCTCATTGTGGAGAACAGCTGAAACTCTTGGGTTGGTGTCTTCAAACCACTTTTCTGACACAAACGAAGTGCTGTCTAATTTCCTTCCAACAAGCCTCCACTTGTTTTCAATAATCATGTCGCTGGAGCCGACGGCAGGCTGGTGCGCTTTAAAACAAGACGTAGGCGCGCTTCGAGTGGCTTCCCATTTGTTTGGTTTCTGTGGGCGGACGACACGCGGGTAATTAATGCAATAAATACAGCGTCGAGACGGATTCAAACAGTCTCGGTGAATCTAAGGCTAGATGGAGATATTAAACGCTGCATTAATTTATTTTAATGTAATTGAGATGTGCAAATTTTAATAAATGAGAAATGTTCAGCTTAAACTGCATCATTTTTAAACAAAATAAGGCTAATGCACAGTTAATCCCAAATCCTCGGGGCCACATCCATCTTTGAAAACATCTTACTCATGTTGTAAGATCTGGAACTGAACTCAGGCACAGTCTTGTATATTAACAGTAGTGATAAAAAAAGTTTAGTCCTGCTTTTAATTCCCATTTTTCTAGACCTGGATTACATCTGGGTTTGGTCCTGAAGGCTTTACCAGAAAACTGGAAGTTAACTAACCACTAAGACCAGAAGACATACAGTACATAGATTATGATCTACATGTGACAGTTCCTTTTGGTATTTGATATTATAAACAATATAACTAGGGTGACCAGACGTCCCGAAAAATTCGGGACAGTCCCAAAAGATTCGGGACAGTCCCGAGATCTAAACTGTTGTCCCAAATCCCGAATCTGGCCCTAATTGTCCTGAAAATTATACTGAAGCAAAAGCTTAAGAAGTTATTGTCTGATAAACATTAAAAATAATAATTATTTAATAAATTGAATTGAATAAAAACTGTCTGTGGAGGTTGAGCCGTCCCGCAACCATCCCCCGCCGCCGGCTGCTCATTGGCTGCAGCATTCTAAGTTAAAAAAAAAAAAAAAAAACTATGCGGCTAGGTGCAAATTTAGATGTCGATAGGCTAATTTTCATTCATTCCGTTGACATGGCTGGTGTACCGGAACCCCAACATGCTGCTAAAAAGCAAAAACGCCTCTGCAGGTACCGGGAGGAGTGGGTGGAGAAGTATCCATGGATTGCTACAGCCTTAAGCGATGAAAGTAAAGCGTTCTGCAAAGTGTGTAGGAAAGATTTTGGTGTTTCTCACGGAGAGGAGGCAGATGTTAGGCTGCATGCTAGCAGCAAATTACACTGTCCTAACACCGCGACTGTACAGACACGTTGGTCTTGTTCTTCTTTAAGAAGCAAGGACTACAGATGAAAAAGAGCCTGTTGGCTTACTCTGGCATATTTACAGTCTTCTGTATATGCACTGTCCCTGAAATAAATAAATAAAATAAATCATAAAATAGCTGCTGCTGAGCTGACCTCAGTGTTCCAGTGTGTGTTCCACAACAATCATACAGATCGCTTGACTGTGCGATGAAGTTAACACCAAAAACTTTGTAAATATGTTTGATTCAAGTTTGGAATTCATCATCTGAAATTTGAAATACCCCCCCCCTTAACAGGACTGTTGCAGCTCATTCAGTCTTAGTGCTGTTAGTGTGGCTCTGAGCCTTCACTAGTCTTTATGGAACAGGTCAAGCTCCTAACTCTGATGCAGAGAGACTTCAGGCTGAAGACATGCATTTGAGTGACTTTTATGGAGCGACTTTGATTTATACCTGCTTTAGTCTCAAGTCCCCAGTAACAATGTTATTGAGCTGGTCAGTACTTTGAAATGGCTTTTTTTTGGAATGATCATGTGGATGTTTTGTGCAGGCGACTGGCCCAAAGACTGCACTTCCTCCGCCGGCTGTTTGCGGTGAGCAGAGCCGTCATGTGGGTCCTTTACTCAGCTGTTCGAGAAAGCAATACCAGAGACAGAATGGCAGCAATAATAATAATATACATTACATTAATATACAATTATAATAAACATGGTAAAAGTAGCAATGAAAGTGATGGGTCTAAAAGACTTCTCTTCTCTACAGTTTATCTACAGTTTATCTCAGGGCGCAGTGGCTCAGTGGTAGAGCAATTGTCCTTCGACTGGAAAGTTGGCGGTTCGATTCCCGCTCTCCTCACAGTTCATACTGTTGTTGTGTCCGTCGGTAAGACACTCAACCCTGCTTTTACAGATAATTACTGGTTACTGTATGAATGTGTGTTGTACTTATGTATGTTCTGTCTGTTCTGCAGCTGCTCAGCACTGCCCAAGACAAATTTCTCTTTAGGATTTAATTAGTTCTAGAGTTGACCTGGATTTTGTCTTGGTTTAGTCTTGCTACACTTGAAACACAGTCATAAATATAAAAAAAGCACATATTTAAAATTCCTCATACTCCTTTTTTTACATCACTGCAGTACTTCAAATCTAAACTCGATGGTGGTCTCAAACCCTTTTTACCACCCACCGCCTCCTCAGCTCCCATCGATCTTCACGGGGCAGATTCCAGACCATTTTTAACGACAACTGAGGCCAAATCTCACACAATGGCTCATCTCAAAAAAAACAAAAAAAACAGCAGATGTCCGGCTGGTCCTCTCAGACGTCGCTCCAATTGGGAAAAAAAACAGAGTTAAAAAAAGGAGAGAATGCAGTGCTCCTTTACAGAGTTCAAGTGGCCGTTTGCACAATACGGCCTTTTGTAGACGAGTGGGTTTTTGTCTCGCCTTCATGTGGCCATCGGGACCTTGAGAGAAAACTAAATGTCGCTGCTGTTGCTGCCAGTTTCAAAGATGTATTCATGCATTTGGCTCTGGGAGAAAAATGAATAGAGGCACAGCTTTTGCAGTTTGAGTGCAGCTAAAAGTGCATCAGAAGTGTTTTTTAAAGCAGAGTTGGTGCTCCCTGATGTCCACTTTTCTGTCACTGAGGTTCGTTTAAGGGACTTGTTTTTGGAATTGGACAGCTGTTTACTCTGGAGAAACAAGATGTGAAGTTTAATTTGTGGTTTTGTTGTTTGCTGCGGTGCTTTTCTTTTCACTGACCACAAATAAAAACGTTTATATGACTGCATTTGATTTCTGTGAGAATATTTCTGCAGCAGGTTGAACATATACTCAAAACAAATGCTGTAAAGACTTCACCTTCACCAAACACTGACCTCCATGAGACTAGACCTAAAACTGGACTTGGACTGTTTAAGATATTTTTAACTTGTCTCTATTACAGTGTATTGTTCACTGGTTTGGTCTTGTCCTGGTCTTGGCTTTGACTCAGGCTCGATAGCTAAACATTTTGGTTGGAACAGACTCTGGTCTTGGACAGGACTTTTTCGGACGATGCGGACCACAACACTAGGAGAAAGTAATTTATAGTTATGGCTACAGGCTGTAGTTTGTTGGATAATGAAATGTAAATTAAACCGAGCATTATATTGACCTTACCGCCAGGCGTCTGACCTTTTTAAACAGATGTGATTTCTATAATTTCCAATAAATAAAATGTACAATAATTCTAGTCATTGCTCCTGAATACCAAGAAGAGGGACCGGTTCAATCCAGACTTTGTCGAAATAGAAGTTTATTTCTGCTCTTCATCCTTGTCCGTTTTCAGTCAAAGGCTGGTAATATTTTGTGTTGGAGGTGAGTCACTTCTGCAGGTGGTTTTAAAGGTGCTACAAAACAAGTGTGAGACGGAGATTGGTTTGGTGAGTGTCGGCTGAGTGAGAAGTGTCAAACGCAGCAAAATATCTGAGAAAAACAACTCCAAACTGGAGACGAGGACAGGGTTAGAGATTGGAGTTTGACACTTGGAGAGACATCGAGAAACAATCAATACACATCATATAGTACTACAGAAAATACAAGTCCTGCATAAACAAGATGGTTTTGGTCAAATGTGAGTGGATCGAGAACCTCAGTGACTCCATATTCAGACGCTCATTACTAGCATTTAGGCATCAGCAGGTGAAAGTTCAAAGTCACTGGACGAGAAGGACTAAGTTCTGCAGAGTGACAAATAACGCTGCATGGAGAAGAGTGACATACAGATGGTTTTAGGACCTGTAATTCCTCATCAAACACGGTTAAACCAAGATCTGACGCTAAAGCAGCTAAACTACATAAAGGTCAAAAATATTTACATAGCTTGTTAGCATTCTTTTTCATCTGCTTTCAGTTAATATACTCGCTCTGATTTATATTAGGCTGTTGGTCCAGAGAGACAGACCTCCTTACACAGTCAAAGACCCAATAAATAAAACAATATCAATGCCACATGAAACAAACAAAAGCTCAATGTTATAATGATATGATCAGAAATATTTTAATGCTCATTGACATAGTAAAAAGTTTAATATAACAGCACGAGAAAAGGAGTTTTTGACTAATGTAGCTTTAACAAAACTATGTTTTAAAGATGGTATTAAAGAGTTAAATCCCCAAACTGTCTGACTGAATAATCAATCTATAAGTAGCTCATACAACCACAGAATAAACCATGTAAAAACCGGTACAACTAGTCTTCATTAAGGCTGTGCACATGAATATAAGAGAGCACAGCAAATATTATGCTAAGATTTGTTTTTGTTTTTATTGTAATATAAAAGTTTGCCTCCTGCAAGAAATGAACATGTCAAGTATAGGCCAATGAAAATGACTGTATTAAGTATGCTATGTATTATAAAGACCCACTGTACACCTACAGTATATATTCTTGTAATATTCCTCCAAACAGACTAAACCCTTTACTTTAATATGCGGCACATGCTAGAGTCTCATAAAAACACGTGTCTCTTCGGCAAAACACACTTTTCGGATTAAAGCGTTGAGATTGTGGAGCTGCGGAGGTTATTTGAGCCATTATTACTTTCCCCGCGCGAGTCTCTTGTCGGGCCTGGTTAGTTTCCTCTGCCACCTACAGTAGCACATCGCCCAAAAGCTGAATAATTCATGGGCCGCGCGTTATTTATGTATTCGCTTATTCATGAAGGCAGCCGTGAGTGAGAGTCTGCGAGGGAGAGTCGTCGGGAGGCAAATGGAGACATCTGCTGAGTTTTGAATCGAGGCAACACGAGATACTTATACTTTGTCTTTTTTATTGAGATCTTGTCATGAGACTGGGGCTGAAAGATGTTCGGCAAAGAGAGTTTATAAGAGGTACATTATCACATTTCTGTTCACTTTAGACAGATTTTAAATGTGACTCTGCTACATTCAAAAACACTCGCTGGTTGAGTAAAAGTTGGACGGGAGGAAGAATATAGGAGCCTATAGCTGCCTTTGGATAATACTGTCTGGATTTAAGCAGAGGAGGGACACTATGGGATTTGAGGAGTTTGTAAAAATGAATCTTAGTGAAGAATCTATTGCATTGTGAAGAGCTCTGAAGGACAGAAAAGAGGTCATTTTTCCCCGAAGTGACAAATTGAGTTTGTTGAGCAGGTTAAATATGTCACACAAGCAAAGCAACTTTTTCAACCCACTCTGTGCTATTTACTGTGCTGCAAGTGGTGACTGATTTTGTAAAAGAAATTAAGAAGCAGCTCTTGTACCTCAAACTCAGGCCAACGATCTCCCACGAGGAAGCCATCTCACTGCAGAATAAGAAACATCTGTGTCCTGCATCCTTCTCATCAGAGCTGCTCAAACCTACAGAGCAAAATGATTAGAACACTTGGCATATTTTAGAGGTCACAGTTGTTTTTGTTGAATTATTCAATAAAATGCAGATAAAACAAATGAAATGTCTACAAAGTCATTATGTTTTAATAAAAAAATATAGGAGGTTTAAATTATTTTACACAAAAACAAGCAAGAAAACTGAAACAAACAGTATAAATAGGGCTTCTGGGAAAATGAGGTGTGGTTAAGGTGTGTTTGAGGCGTGGTCTTAAGTTGACACATTAACTTCATTTGTTGTGAACATGAGGAAATCAAATTATGTTTTGGAGCAAAAAAAGATAAATATTTTCAGTCTTTCTGTCTGTGTTCTAATCTGTGTTTACAACTTAGTCCAGATTTGTCTTCTTTGTGTTTTTTTTTAAGTCAGTGCTGGAAACTAACCCTAAACCCTGAGCCCAGAGGCAACCCAGAATGGAAGGAAAAAAACAGTTTGAAGATGAATGTATGGATCTGCTACTGATGCTCTGAACATTATAAAGCTGTTAACAGGCAGCGACTGTGACGTTGTGAAGTAGGATGTAACACAGTGGCATTAGTTACGACTGTGGCACAGATGTAAGGACTGGGTCTTCTATAGAGTTGTTCATACGCACCTTTTTTAAACTTTTTGGTTCTTTTTGACATAAGTAACATTTACATCAAACTGTCCTTTGGAGATGGACATGATCATTTGGTGCATTGCTTTAAGATGATGTGTGCCAGATATTCAAAATGTGGCTTGGTTTATTTTTCATCTGTTTCCATAAACAATTTCTAATGCAATACATCAACATGTGACTAAAATGTGATTATGGAAATGACTACAGACTATCTCCTTTTTAAATTCCTTGGTTTGACTGAGGGCCGCTGTGGAAACAGAGTCTGTGCTGGTAACATTTGAAACAAGGCTGATGTAAGAGCACAATTAGGCCTGATGTAACCGAGCAGAGCCGCGTGAGTCACTTTAAGAATCCAGGCCTGTGACTGATGTGCGGCGCGAACACAGAGGACGGATTGTTGTGCCTTTTGTCTCGCTCCCTGATGGACTCAATGTCATCCTCGCTCCGTCACTCCAGCGGAAAAACCAGAGTCCCCTGAGGCCAGGGCATCCCTCTGCCGCTGTTACTAATCTCATTTAGGGCCCGCTCTGACAGCCACCCCAAACCAGAGACTGCAAATACAAATGGACTGGCTGGGCTGGGTTTGAGTCTGTAAAACCTGGATCCCATTTTCTCTTACTCAGAAACAAAAGTCCATATTTTTTCAGTTTCATTTCTGATGTGTGTTCTGCTAATGGGAACAGTGAAAACACACTTTTAGTACAAAATATGTCTTCTACAACTTCAAAAACCATCAGTGTAGTTATGTAGAAGGGATTTATGTGACTTTATTTTGACATTTGACTGATTTTACTCAAACTCTGGGCCATTCTCCTGCAGTTGGTCGAAATATCATCTATAGACGACACACGTTAAAGGCCAGGTGTTTAAATCACTCTGGTACTATTTACAGAAAAACATGGTTTAGTGTCTGGAGTTGCTCCTGTCTGCAAGTGTTGTCACGAGACTAACATTTTGAGTTTTGTTCGATACCTGGCTTGAGTATCACAATACCGATACAAGAATGATACCTTGACATCAGTCTGAAATATAATCATAGGAAAAATTGCTCAAGTTCTCTCTTTGTCCTGCTCCTGCCAGGCTTCTGAGTTCTGACTGTATATTTCTGTAATATGCAGCTTTTTACTTCGGTAAGGGATAACAACAATTATGTTTAAAATATTCAAATAGATAAGTCTTATTCCCCAAAGAGAATGTGACTAATATTTCCCAAACTCTGCTCTGGGACAAATACCAATAACATTCAGATTAAAAACTACACTAAAATGCATTATATTTTAATGACACATCAAAACTATTTAATAACTTTGTCAGTTTTTTACTTCTGTTGCTCGTTCATTATTAGCCAATGTAAATACCAAAAAATGTAATATTGTATAAATTTAAGCACCACGGTGTATCAATACTTCAAAAGTATTGATACACCGTGCAACACTACTGTCTGCTTCTCTAAACTGGGAATGTGCAGATAACCAGCGCTTAATTTGTGAGGAGCACAGGGGAATATATTCCCCCACCGCCATTTATTAAAATGTCTGTGCATAAGAAACATGGGACTTTTCTATGGTGGCAAGAAAAAGAATAAAGTTAGTTCTGGACAAGACATTTTATACTTTACGAGAAACTCAAGCAGAACTCCTCGCTTTTAACCACGGACAATTTAAATTTCAGTTTTCTCATTAACATTACATTTACATTTAGTCATTTAGCTGACGCTTTTATCCAAAGCGACTTACATTAAGGTTCCATTCAGCAGTGTTACAGCTGGAACACCACTGGAAGCAAAATGCGGGTTAAGTGTCTTGCCCAAGGACACAACGACAGCGTGAACTGTGGGGAGAGCGGGTCCAAAAAAAAACATGCTGAAAATATTTGGCATTAATTATGTCTGAAGTCAACAAACAACATGAAATTGAATCAAAAATAAGTCAATTATTGTCTCGTTGCATTAACTTTCATTTGAATTTGTCTGACTTTGGTGTTAATGAATGTCTCCTGAGGCTCTCTATATTTTACACTGACACTCATCGATTTTAATTAAAAACTGTAAATTACCAAAGTCATTTTTATTTTCCATCCTCTTTGACGCTGCTGTAGAGAATCACAACGCTGACTGAAAGATCGACAAGAAAGACGCGTGGAGGCCAGGGCTTCCCTTTGCTGTCACTAATCTCATTTACGACCCCCTTTTTCTGACAGCAGCCTCAAACACAGAGAGTAAAAAAAAGGAGATGTAGTTGGGAAGAAAACACGCAGGGAGTCAGGAGATAAGTCAGAAAGGCGACGTGAGCGGCTCAGATAACACAGCGCTGATGTACCGATGGCAGAAAAAATCTCTTCTACAACAGCCTCCAACCCACTCAATAATCCCGCTCAGCACTCCTTCTATTTTAAGAGTCGACACTCGCGGTGCCGTCTAATCTCACCTCCTGGCCCACATTTCAATTGACTCCAATCATTTTCTGCTTGCACCGCAACACATGTTCCCAGGCGCTATCGGCAGCTCATAGCCGTGTTATTTACTCCAGGTCTCAGGACGGCTCAGGTAACAATTAAAATTGAAATGTTTTGATTTGTCTTGATTAATTAAATGTAAAAAAAACAATTACATTATAATTTTACACTTATACACAATAGAGATACAAATAAATGCTTCCTATCTTGATAATTTATTCATTAAGTGCAATGAAAACAAGGTTGATGTAAAAGCATCTGGACTCAGTTTTCAAGGTGAAGATGTTTCGTCTCTAATTTCAAGAGACTTTGTCATTTCTGAGATCAACTGGTAGGAGAGCTGAGCTTATATCTCTAGAGGAAGGAGTTTCCCTAAAACCAAACCTGATGGACCAGGCTAGGCATGTTCGTTAGCTCACGAACATGTGAAACCGAGTTCAGATGCTTTTACTTCAACCTTGTTTTCAAGATGTCCTGGATGACTGAGAACCTTCCTTGTTTATTTCAAGGAAGAGCTGTAGACATTAAGTGCAATGTTTGTGAGATTTGCTACATATTTCTAATTTTTCAACATTAGTTAAATTCTTCTAATGTTTTAAGCTTGAGACACTTGTAAAAATCTACTGTATGTGTCTTTAAGCACCGCCCTTGATGGTAAGTCTGCTCTGATTGGTTAAAAGACTCTGCCTGGTCTTAGGACTGGGCTTCTCGTATCAGACCTCAACAACCAACTGTGTGACTTTTACAAAGCTGCTCCAAATTAGCTCTCGATGGGAAAGCAAACTGGGCAAATACTGTACCTAGGATTAATGACTCAATACAAGATCTTTTTACCTGTAGAATGTGGGTTTCTCATCAGGATCACGTCTACAGTGACTCAGACTAAACTGTGCCTCCTGTTCTTTGAAATTAAGTCCTTTTATATTAAATATAACATGGTATTAGTTTATATTTAACAGGTATTTTTTATTTTATTATGCTATACTTATTTCTGAGCCTAATGTGTTAAAATCTTACATAACGGCATAGAATGTATTGAAAGTAAGTTATGTAGCTATAGAAGGACTTTGTTTTGCTGAAGTCTTTAGTCTTGGGTCAAGGCTTCACGAACCCAGGAGCTCAGAGGCCAACTTTGCAGATTTTCCACTAAACCTTTTGCAAAAGCATTCAAATATGTTTTTCTGAGGCTTTAAATGGCCTTGAACTCAGTGGGCTGCCAGTGTGTTCCCGCGGCTCACCTCAGGACGTGGACATCAGCATCACAGACAGGTCTATGTCATTGTCCCCGGAGCAGCCGACTAGCTGAGACTCATCTCAGAGACATGTACAGTTGAGTGCTCAGCTGGACATTTATGCATTGCCAACATTGCTTGTTGTCTTGCTCTGAACTGAGGAGAACCTATGGAAGTAAATACATTTTGAAATATTAAGGCTAAATTTCTCAGACTAAACTTTTTAATGCTGGAAAAGTCAGAATTTTTGCTACTGAAATTAAGTCTCTGAAGTTTCAGTACCTCATTTTTAGTTTGAGTGATTAAAATTTCAGAATTAAAAATTTAGTTAAAAAAAAAAAAGGATTCATATTTGAGTCCTAAAATTTCATAGGCCAAATTTGGAGTCTATAATTCACTGTCAAAATATTCACATGAAACAGCCACAAAGTTGAGGCATAAGCAATCGATGCTGCGTGAAGCCAGCAGCCAATCGCGTTGTGCTTCACTGGTCACATGGTTTAAACAGGGGCAATGTACCTGAACAATGTGAAGCACAAAAACCCCAAAACCCTTAACCTCATATCAATTGATATAGACGAAAAAAACAAACAAACAGCAGTATCTTATTAGTGAATAAAAAGTTAAAAGTTCTGTACGAGACCGAACTATTGATGCTAACGTTAGCAGACATTTTTCAGAAACTTTCTGAGGAGAAAACGGATCAGTTTAGGATTCAAGGAACAGAAAACGGGAAGGTCGTAATTTAAAATCTTAATTTTTACTGAAATGAGTTACATTTGTACCTCTCTCACATCAAACACACACACACTGCTGGGAATTTATCTCACCCCTTCGTTTCACCCGTTAGCCTCTATTAAACACACAAAACCGAGGCGTAGAGGTAGAAATGGGCCAAAATCAAGATGTATTCTGCTGTCTTTCCTCCTGGAGACAGGTGCAGCATAGCAGCCCAAATAATCACTAATTTAGTGTGTTTCATGTTTTTCTGAAAGGGTCTGAACTGATTGAGACAATAAGTTTGATCTCTCTTCTGTTTAGCTGTGATGAGTTGAGTTTTTAGCTGAAGATTCCACTCCTTAATTATCCTTAAAGCGCCTCGTGATGAGACGTTTAGCTAAATGCCTCTGAAATGTGACGGCAAAGATGGATACGCCGCCATCTGCTTTGGAAAAACACTCCAAAAAACACATTCAGTTTGTGGTTTTAAGCTTTAGCGGTCACAGCGCCGTTCCTTTCTGAAAGATGAATCTGGTTTTTCGCGGCTGCCTTTCGTAATATCCCTGCTCCTCCAAAGCGAGAAGAGGCAGCAGCGGGGAGAGCTAACGGTGTGACGGATGGAAATAACCACAGGGAATCTCTGCGGAAAACACTGGGCTAAATGAGGCCTCAGTCATCAGTGACACAGATGATTATGGAGCGAACGGAGGAGGTCTGGAGCAGAGTGCAGCCAGAGGAGCCCCACAACAAACTGCACACAACACTTCACTCAGCCTTTTGCATTTTATGGCACATTTATGCATAAAGATATAAGTCTACTTTTACTTCTTCTATAAGCTTCTTGGAGGGAAAGTTGTTTATTTCAAGGAAGAGCTGTAGTTGTATTTGAGCTATTTTATGAGCTCAGTAGGTTATGTTTGTCATCAGTGGCAGATTTGATTAGATTAAATGAGAACAAGAACACAAAATCCACAACTCAAATGTACAGGATTTAATAAACCAGCAAAAGTATCCAATAAAGTGTCAGGGGATCTCAAAGTCAAGGAGCAGACAATAGTTGACACATGGAATAATCACAAAATGAGCTTCAACAGAAGGTCAGCTGACATAAGAGGATAGACACAATCTGGAAGAGAACAATGGGAAGGAGTGAGTCTATAGGTGGGAAGGCAGACCAGGAAGTGCAGTGAACAGAAACAAAACACAAGGTGAGTTTCAACATAAAACAGGAAATGACAAAAGTGAGAACAGAAACATGACTATTGGAGACAGATTATTTATGTATTCAATATTGTAGAGCTACGGTATTCCATTAGTTTTTATTTTTGCTAAATGAAAAATGAGACACAAATATTACACAACCTCCAAACAAATGTATTATAAGACCTTTATGACGAATAAAACCTTGAAAGAATCCCTCCTCTCACGGTGCCAAACACACCTTTTTTGGGCTGTTTTTTGAGTTAGCAAACGTAAACAGAGCTGGCCCTTTGTCATTTAAGCCTCGTGTTGATTGGGACGGTGCAGTGCTGGTCGGTTCTGGCGCATTTCCATCATCAAAAGGAGTTCGAAGCATCCCTAAAAAGTGTGCTACGTGCCCTTTGACTAGGGGTCCCAGTCGGGTCCAGGTTTGTGGTCTGCTTTGAGACGAGCATAGTTGATCACTGCAGTTAGCTGTTTGTAAGAGACAGAATTCATACTCGAGTAAAAATGAGAAGCAAAAGGATAAATTAAACATAAATGTTTTATATTGTATTACCCTTCGTTTTTGTAAAAAATGTATATTCATACAGAAAACATTATGCAGCAGCTGTACCTCCAGCCTCTCACTGCCACACACCAGGATTTATTTAATTTTTTTAGATTAGTTTATTTCTTTAGGACAATGTAGCTTAAGCCGGAGCAGAGATGCTTGTACCAGATTATAGCTTAACAGCTCATTTCCATCTGTAGTCCTATATTGTACATGTTTTTGGTGGTAGGGGAAACCGGAGTACCCGGAGGAAACCTAGGCAGACACAGGGACAACATGCAAACTCCACACAGAAAGGCCCTGCCCTAGATGGGAATCGAACCCTGGACCTTCTTGTTGTAAGGCCGGAGTGCTAACCACTTTCTTCTGATTTGATAATTAACACGACTTCCAAGTTTCTAAAAGTCTGCTTTAAATATGTTTTAGAAGTCTCTTTTTGGATCCAACAGAGTTGAAACGTGTCTCTTAAAGCCTTTCCTGTCCTGTGTGTTTAACTTTAAGCTTTACTAAATTAGCACATCACATCTTGTTGTTCTAGTTGTGTCTAGTGTGTAGTCTTGGCAAGTTTATGAACATGTTTTTTTCATTGTTTAGTTTTTACATGTTTATTGAGTCTCTAAAGAGAACAGACATGATTCCGAGCAGGTCATGAGTTTAAAGCAGTGTTTGTCGTCATACATGCTGTCACTTCAGCAGAGATCTGGGGATGTTTTGTTTTTCCATCTTGTTTAGCATTTGACCCGTGGCGTCTTTTTTTTTTTTTTTCCTCCATGACTCTAAGCCTGTGGCCGACCTAAATCTTAAATGGACCTTGAGGCCTCGGAGCCGAGTCTGTTTGTCTGAAATAAACATGTCTCTCTCTCGGCGCTGGTCGTCCATATGTATGAATGTGTTTATGACGCTGCTGCTGAATTATTCGTTGTCTTGATTTCTCTCCAGCAGTTAAATTCAGAGCTGCTGAAATGAAACCCAGGCGCCTGAAGGCATCATTGCGGTGCGTTTGGCCCTCGGCAGACACAACTAGAGTTCACCATTTTGCCACTGCGTTGAGTAAAGTGAGGTCTGACAGGAGTGTGCACACTGCAGGGATCTTTCAGCTTTCTAATGGTCAAAAAGCACTTTCAAGGTCTGTTTTCAAGCTTTTCCAGCACGGTTCATCTCTTGAATTCACATAGAAATATAAAAATGCAAAAGGACTAGTGTTTGATATTTATTTCAGGTTTGTGGACTTGCATTGTCTGCATTTGTGGCATAAGAAACCCTGCATTTTTTTTTGAAAATGTCAGAACTTTTTAAACCATTGGAAAAGAATTTCCCCTTGGGGATAAATAAAGGTAATTCTTATTCTGAAAAAAAACATCAAAACTTCCCAAAGATTTCTTCTGTCCCAGCTGCCAGCTCTTCCCCTTACCCCTCCTTCCCAACAGCTGAACAACCTTTCCTGCTGAACCTGATCAAATCCAACCCTTCAAAGTCGCAAGTAAAATTGTTTGACCCATCAAAGCTAAAGTTTGTATTTGACCAGTTGGCAGGTGTTAATGTCAATCCCTGGTTTAAAGTCAAGCTTACACTGGACGCAGTTGGTAGTAGATTTTGTAGTATTAAAGTTTTACTCAAAAAAGTCTAAAATTGACTTTTCCTTAATCTATAGATAGTCTAAGTGAGAAACAAACGCCTTATGTGCAGCTTTCTGTTCAGTGCAGGCCAAGAGAGACTGAGCCAGAACCAGAGCAAGTCTCTGCCAAGTCCCTGTCTCTGCTCGGTCTCATTGATTTATATAATACAGTAACCATCAGAAATCTGTTGAACTATACAAAGAGCTCCTGTCATTTAATGTTTTGTAAGACAAACTGTTGCTGTCAGAGAGTTGGAAAACATGTTTTTGATGTTGATTAACATTTACAGCTTATTAAAAAAAAAAAAAACATTAAATCCACTTGTGCTTGTTTCCAGATCAGGAGGTGTTTTAATTGAAAAGAAAATAAGGGAACATTCAGTGAAAGGGGTGTTTATTAAAGATGGAGCGTTCAGAGCTGCCAACAGTTGTAACCTTGTGTCTCACTGCATTTGATGAACTTATATTTGTCCACAGCCTGTTGTTCATCAGGAGCTGTTTCAGGTACACTGAACACTCAAAGCAGATAGATCTTAAATCTGACAATCTTGTTTCCAAACCTCTTCCTGTTAGCTGGGGTGTCCCACAAGGGTCAGTTCTTGGACCTTCACTAATCTGAATTTACACTCATCCATTTGCCTTAACGCTGATGACACAATCCTGTGTGCCTCTGACCCATCTCCAGACGATGCATATATTATTTCAATAAAGTTTTAATACAGTCCAACAGCCAATGTCCTCCCTAAAGCTGCTGATGTTAAGGGTCAATAAAAAACAAAATAATGTGGTTTGGCAAAAAAGGTTCAATGGCATCCGTGCTCCCAAACATCACCACCTTAAAGGGCAGTTAATGAAGTGTCTGAATAAAAAAGATTTAGGTATTTATTATTCTCACAACACATCAGAGGGTTACAGTCTAAGGTCAAATCAGAAATATTTTTTTGTCAAATTTGTTCATCAAAAAACTGTTGCTTTATGCTTTAAAAGCCCTGTGTATCAAAGTTGAAATTTTGATTTTTATTTTAAATAGTTTGAACCTTAGAAGTCTTGTTGCAATATACTGTAGGGGAGAGTGGGGTAAGATGACCCAGTGGGTAAGTTGACCCACCCCCTGTTTCTAGGCAACTATACACATTTGGTGTCATGTGACCATACATTCTGAAGGACTCCATCATTTCTATTTTGCTGTGAAGAGGAGAAGCACATGGGACAAGAGGTAAGTTGTTTTTTTTAACAAAAATACTTATTTGCTTGTGAAAGTAAATTTTCTGCATTGCAGGTATATTAGTTGTTGTGCCAAAGCAAATTTATCTAGGACTAAAGTTGTGTATGGTACATGTTGGTGATTTGTCAACATATAAAACCATGTGAATCATTAAGCTAAAGGTTAGCCTGAATTGCTAAGCTAGGCCGTTTTTACCAAAATGGTGACTATGGGGCAAAGTGAGCCAGATGATGTGGGGCAAATTGAACCAGTGGTTCAACTTACCCTAACTTAAGACACTGAAGTTAAGTTAAGTTTTAAGCATAACATTGTTATAAATATAGTATTACATGACTGTTAACCATACATTACACATTGCATAAAAGCTATCATGCCAAGAACCTACAAAAGAAGAACCAACTGGGGCTCAACACCCTTAGAAGAGATGGAGAGAGCAGCCATTGATGTTGAGGGCGGAAAATCCATCAGATCAGTGGCGAAGGACAGAAAAATTGACAGGTCAACACTGCGGAGGTACATAAAAAGAGGAGGTAAAGAAAGTCAAAACAGTAGGGTACAGTGGAACAGCAGAAGCCAAGAGGGTCTTCACAGAAGAGGTGGAGAAGGAGCTTGCCGGTCACATCAAAAAGTTGGCTGACCAGTTCCATGGCCTCACTCCAAAGAAATGCTGTGAACTGGCATTCCAGTTTGCACAGAAAAACAACATCCCTGTCCCCAACAACTGGAAAGAGAAGGGTCTAGCGGGTAGGGTGTGCAGGAAATTACATTAGCCTATTCATTAAGACAGGAAAGGCTGACATCTGTGGTTTCACACTACAGTATCTAAATTGAATTAATTCTATTTTGGCACGGCACCATCTCTCCTGTCGTATGCCGGAAACAACATCTTTAGGAAGAGCAACAGCTTTCAACAAAACTACTACTACTTCCTAAACCTCAAAAGGTTGGAGGAACTGCAAGGAGGAGCAACAACTCATATTTCCCTGCAACCTTGATGGATGGAATGTCCAATAGTCATTTTCATTTTGCTGAGGTCTGAAAGTTCAAACTGTTCTTTTCTTCTCACAAGTTCAAAACTGTGAAACTGTTTAACAAAATTTGAAACTGAACTGAACACACTGGTGGGGCGTTTTTTTCTGCCAAACACGTTTATGTGTGTGTGTGTTTTTGTTTGTTTGTTTGTGATTGGACATGACTTGATTTACAGCATAAGAAATACAGCATATAACCATATTTCTTGCTCCTGAAAACAATGCTGGCAGTCCTTCACTTAACAGAGATGTTTAAACCTATTCTTCACCAATACAAAAATAAAAGATTAAAGGAAAATTAAACTTGAATTGGTTTATTTTGTGTTGTTTGAGGTAGCTTTAAATTTTTTTACATTGTTTGGAAAGGTAAGTGTATTATTAAAAAAAACTTTTTTTAAAGAGGCAAGTTATTTTCTTTTTATTATGCTTGCATTAAAATGTGAAAAATAGGATGGTCAATTTACCCACTGACTGGGATCAACTTACCCCTATCCTGGGGTAAGTTGAGTCATATGAGCACTTTTTTTTCTGAGGTCATTTTTCAAGGCTCTTTGTCATAGGTGCATTCTTATATTTTCAGTTGATAGGCAACATCCCAAATTAACAGTAGATGTGTTCATTGTACTTCTGTCTCAATTTCCCTTGCCTGTAGATCCACATAAGTAAAATCTGGCTCATCTTACCCCACTCTCCCCTACTTTATGTAGGCATAATTTCTTACATAAGAGTTTGGGTTGAGAAAATGGTAAAGAAATTCAAAGTTTAAAAATGAAAAATTATAATTTCCCCAAATCCCAAAACTATATAACCTCAAATAGACCTAACAGAGATAGTTTCAGACTCCTCTTTTCTCGGATGTGTTCCATAGGTTAGCGTCTGCTCTTCGTACATCATTCGTCTAAAATCCCGTCTTGGCCTCCCGGTCTCGGCCTAACTCCGAGCCCCGAGGGGAAACTGGGGCCAGATGCCAGGTCGACACACGAACGCCTGGATAGCAGCAGCAGGTGGCGTCCGGCGTCTGCCAACAAACTGCTGGCAGCAGTGCGGCGCTTACTTAGCCTGTGCCTCCAGAAAAGGCTTGGCAGTGGCGCGCGGCTGTGTTAGGAAGCTGATACGCCTACGAATAATGAGGCACAACAAAGCCGCTCCGTCCCACTCTCAGCTCACACTGTTCCTCCGTTTGTCACTCATTGAGATGTCTTTGTGTCGTTTTTTTTTTTTCAAATCTACAGTTGATCTACAAACACAGTAAATTATCCTTGCTTTGGTTCAACATTTGCAGATTTTAGATTTTCAAGTCTTGCTCTCGAAGGCAGTGGAAACACCCTCGACCCTCCGCCTCGGATCGGATTAACTCTCAGGGTTTGTACTGTCATGTTGAAATCTGATTGGGGTTTATTCATGAGATACAAAAAGAACATATGAATAATATTTGTAAGAGACTTAAATAAAAGAATCATATCTGCAAGTTAGTTACCAAGGATCGAGCCAACAATGTCATTGTGATGTCCAGTTGGACTTTCCATTTGTGTTTGAAAGTCCAGATAGTTTGTCAGGTCATAAAAGAAAAATAAAGTCTAAATCAGAATTCAGGAGGTTAAGAATCTGCCAAAAGCCCAGAGCTGAGCTTTTAGGTCCCTAAAAAAAAACATTAAAGGTTGATTTCATTCATTAACATGGCCATGACTACAGGGAAGCAGTACATTATGACTCAATAGCTTTGTTCTTATCTCTTGTCACTCCTAAAGACGGCTGATTACAGAAACATTTATACAGGACGGGTGAACATTATAATGGACAGTAAGAGATCCTTAAAAAGACCTCAAAGTGCAAGCTCTCCTTTTTTGTCTTGAGTCTTTGCCACAGCTGCTCCAACCCTTTCTTCACACATCTCAGACTCATTACAGGCATTTAGCCGTCCAGACCCATTCACTTTCTTAACAATGAGTGGGTCTGGAAACTCCTTCCAATAAACCCATCTTCCTCTGAGCTTAGTGCTATCTGAGCAATCATCAGCTTTTATCAAATTGGGGCAGGCTTTACACAATGTTTGTTGGTCTAGAGACAGTTTATTATGTATTTATTGTTGGTGCAGCCCCTGAAATGTGACTGGTTGTACAGTAAGTTCTTCAAATTACATTCAGACGTTCTTTGTGCAGAAAAAAAATACGTAAAAATAAATGGCCAGAGAAAAAGCAAAAGCTGATGTCTAATAGCTGTGCAATAAAACAAACCTTATTCCATTATGTGTAGTATTACATAAGGATCTGCCTTTATTGTGTAACCTATTATTCAATCACGTAAAGAAAATGTCGGGTTACATTCTGAATAACACCCATCATATGCCTACCACATACTTTACATTATATTATACTCTTCAGTGATCATTAACGATGTAGAGACTTGATAGAATGAAAAAGTCCCACAGTGAATGATTAAAATGCAGAGTGTGGTTTTGTTTTGAATCCGTCGACACAGACATCATGTTCAGATCTTATTTAAATCTCGTGTGGATCATCAGTTTGTGTTTTCCCATGTTCAGAGCTAATTAGAGTCCGAGCATCAGGAAAAATGTGAAAAAAAACATTTAGATTTAAACTTTCAGCCGAGTCCTAATGGTGTCAAACATATTACAGCAGCAGTCTCCTCTCATCATCGTGTGTTAGCATTTGTTTTCGGAGATCGATCCCACATTTATAAAAGTCTAATGTGGGCGCTGTTGGAGTGTGAGGTAATTATCCCTCTGGGAGTTTTTAACCTTCTCCTACATATGTGCTTATATTCACTTTTCATAAGTGCATATTTGTAAGTTTTATTTCAGGAGAAGTCTCTGGGGGATTCAAATATTCACAGCTTTTTCAGAAAACATAAACATCTTCACAGAATGATTTTAAAGGAATTACTTATGAAATATGTTTTAGGGTTAGGGTTTTGAATAATAAAACTCACAAACAAAATGGTCCATGGATAAGTTGAAAAAAGCCTTTAATAGCAATACATATACAATTTATAATATTTATACAATAATTAACTAATTATCGATTATTAACTACTTTTCAAAAGTCTTGGTCAAGAATTCATTGTAACTCTCTCTTATCTTTGTCTCAGAAATCAAGACCATTCAAGACCACAACTGATTTATTAGTCCACTCTGTCTCCTTCACAAACACTGACCTCCATGAGTCTGGACCTGGTCTAAGACTGGACTAACTCTGTCTCCTTCAAACACTGACCTCCGTGAGTCTGGACCTGGTCTAAGACTGGACTAACTCTGTCTCCTTCACAAACACTGACCTCTATGAGTCTGGACCTGGTCTAAGACTGGACTAACTCTGTCTCCTTCAATCACTGACCTCCATGAGTCTGGACCTGGTCTAAGTCTGGACTAACTCTGTCTCCTTCAATCACTGACCTCCATGAGTCTGGACCTGGTCTAAGTCTGGACTAACTCTGTCTCCTTCAATCACTGACCTCCATGAGTCTGGACCTGGTCTAAGACTGGACTAACTCTGTCTCCTTCAAACACTGACCTCCATGAGTCTGGACCTGGTCTAAGACTGGACTAACTCTGTCTCCTTCAATCACTGACCTCCATGAGTCTGGACCTGGTCTAAGTCTGGACTAACTCTGTCTCCTTCAAACACTGACCTCCATGAGTCTGGACCTGGTCTAAGACTGGACTAACTCTGTCTCCTTCAAACACTGACCTCCATGAGTCTGGACCTGGTCTAAGACTGGACTAACTCTGTCTCCTTCAATCACTGACCTCCATGAGTCTGGACCTGGTCTAAGTCTGGACTAACTCTGTCTCCTTCAAACACTGACCTCCATGAGTCTGGACCTGGTCTAAGACTGGACTAACTCTGTCTCCTTCAAACACTGACCTCCATGAGTCTGGACCTGGTCTAAGACTGGACTAACTCTGTCTCCTTCATAAACACTGACCTCCATGAGTCTGGACCTGGTCTAAGACTGGACTAACTCTGTCTCCTTCATAAACACTGACCTCCATGAGTCTGGACCTGGTCTAAGACTGGACTAACTCTGTCTCCTTCACCAAACACTGACCTCCATGAGTCTGGACCTGGTCTAAGTCTGGACTAACTCTGTCTCCTTCACAAACACTGACCTCCATGAGTCTGGACCTGGTCTAAGTCTGGACTAACTCTGTCTCCTTCACAAACACTGACCTCCATGAGTCTGGACCTGGTCTAAGACTGGACTAACTCTGTCTCCTTCACCAAACCCTGACCTCCATGAGTCTGGACCTGGTCTAAGACTGGACTAACTCTGTCTCCTTCACCAAACCCTGACCTCCATGAGTCTGGACCTGGTCTAAGACTGGACTAACTCTGTCTCCTTCACCAAACCCTGACCTCCATGAGTCTGGACCTGGTCTAAGACTGGACTAACTCTGTCTCCTTCACCAAACCCTGACCTCCATGAGTCTGGACCTGGTCTAAGACTGGACTAACTCTGTCTCCTTCAAACGCTGACCTCCATGAGTCTGTACCTGGTCTAAGACTGGACTAGGGTTAGGGTTATCTTAACACTTCACCTGCAGACCCAGTCTTCGAGTCAGTGTTTGTTCTTCTAATGTTTACTGCACAGACCTACAGGACAAAAACACAGGTGAGAAATAAATCAAATGGTCCAAACCCCAAAGTAAACCCAGGCCAATCTACTTTATGTACGACATGCTTTACAAGGTGAGCTACAAAGTACAACTTTTTTTAATTTGAGAAACAAGACTGTAGACGCCTTTGTAAAAGTTTGAGGCAGAATCGCAGTCAGATATTAGCACCAGACCAAACATGTTGAAGCTTTGATAACTTTGCCTTCTCTTTGTTTAAACATGAATATTTCAGAGCATTAGGTTCTAAACTCTTGTAATTTCACCTTCAGCAAGGAATAAACTTTGAAATTGTTCTTCCACATGAAAACAAAACACATTCCTTAATTTTACCTTCATTGATCTGTGTCTTTTATCTTTCCTTATAAGTGTCTTTTTATTTGTAGTTTTTTTTTACAAAAGTACAAACCAGACACACAGTTTAAATTGGCCTTGTTTCACTTTTTCCTTTTGTTTGCTTCTCACAGAAAATGCAGGTGGTTGTGGCAGGAAGCAGCTCCAATAAGACGTTTAACTGAGGTTTTGAGCACAGTTTTAAGTTTATTTGAAACAGGTTAATTTCATAATCTCACGCTTTGGTCTGACTGGCTTTGACTGGCGTTTGATGCATGTCTCAGTGTGTGATTAAAAAAATGGAGTGCTTTGTAGGCTTCAATTTAACTGGTCAGCAACAGGCAGCGTACACTTGAGGAGGTCATGTGATCATGTAACTGAGAAAGGAGAATGGAGTCTGGTCAAGTTTGTTTTACAAATAAATCTTAAGGTAAGTCTTTATATAGCTAAAGGATATTATACTGTTTATTAATAATGGCTGAATTAGTAACGTTTTGGCTGATATTTGTCACAGCCAATCTTTAATCGTTCTTTGGTTGGTGGTTTTAGATCTGTCATCTTTGATCTTGTCCCACTTTGTAAAGTTCAATTACCAATTTAAAGCCACAGCAATTGTGCCATTGCTGATGAATCACTCGACAGCAACAGACAAAAGTGGCTTCAGGGACATGCACTGAAAGACAACCACTGAATATATAAGTCAGTGGTTGTTATTATTATTCACTTGAGGACATTAAGATTAGCACAGGCTTTTTAAAAAAAAATTATTAAATTGATTTTATTTGTCAGTGAAGACAGACAGAGGAAGCAGGTTGAGAGAGAGAGAGAGGGTGTGACTTGAGCAAATGAACCAATCCGGAATTAAACCCGGGTCTCCTGCGTATGTGGTATGCACTCTACTAGATGAGTCACCGCATGGGGTGTTGATCACATGTGTGTGTTTTAGCAGAATATTATTAGTTCAAAATATTTTTTACATGCTTACTTTACAGAAAGCCATTTGTTTGTGAAGACATAAAAATGCCACTTGATTTTGTTTAATCTCTGTCAACAGCAGTTGTCTCTTATACAATATATAAGAGGGAAGTTGGTTTGGCACATTTTACTTGTAGTCTGTGTTACTTGTACTGTATTTATTTGTTTCTCTAAAGGTCTAGTTGTAGAAGAACCTGGTCATTAGTGGTGATACTTGTACAGTCCATTAAGTATCCTCCTTTTACACATTTTCAAAAGACAGTAGCTTTTTTTTTAAATCATCATTTACCCTTTAATTGGTCAAATATCATATCAAAGGAGTTTGACTTCACTTCAATATTTTTTCCAACTTTGGGGCCAATGGGTCCTAAAGTGGCCTGGTTTAGCCTCAGTATAAACTCTACAGTGACCCACCCACTGTTTGTGAGTCACCATCAGTGCATTATTAAAACTGCATAAATAGAGTTATGTCCGAAACCTAATTTAAAATGAAGCCCACGCTGTTGCATAAGCTCTGTGTTTTTCGCGTTGAATCCTGAGCCCAGGCTGTGCTTTGGCCCGAAGCCTCCAGTGTTCGCGCGTTCTCGGGGTTAACATGTGAGCGGTGCACGGTTTGACCTATGGCCTTTCCCTGAGTGTGTTTCCCTCCTACACGAGCCCAGCCGCCCACTCAGACTTCCACAAACCTGACACGTCTCATCTGAACGCCTTTAATTCAACACGGCGCTCTGATAATCAGCCGCGGACACAAGAATAGAGCATTGTACAGGCAGAGCGAGGCTGAAACTAGAGAGATGCACGGCAAAAGGTGAGAAATAATGGGTTACGTTTACCTGATGGGTTTGGATATTAGCCATATGCACATCATTTTTATAAAATATTATGGTAAACTTAAACATATTGCCTCCATTTTTCAGATATTATTCAAATCCCAAAAACAGCAACAGTCTGCGGTTAGTTTAATAAATGTGACTTTGATGCATGTCTCTGTCTGTGCTTCACACAAATGAAAGACCTCACTTGTTTAAAATGTGTATTAATTACCATCTGTGTGTGTAGTTTTTGGTGGCATCTGCAATCTAACAAAGCTCCCAGTCATGGCCACACACAGCGTCTTTAGAAACAGTGAGGTCAAGAAACAGCTCGTCAGGTTTTGGAGGAAGAAAAAAAAAAAATTGGATAGCATACATTTAGACAAGCTATTTGTGAAAAGGTACAGTACTTTAAAACTGAACAAAATATCTTAAACTAACTTGAATTTGGAGAAAATTTTCAGTCTCACATTATCACCAGGCACTTTCAGCAAATATAGTATTAAATATATCTGGTCATATCCCAAATGTGAGATGGTTTTAAATTTTTACTGACTCTGGATGTGTAAAACTTCCCCAAACTTTCAGGGAGACCTTCATTTTAAATAAATTGCAACACCCATTTCTTTATGTAATTGTATGAATCTTCCTTCTTCTTCAGAGGTGTTTGAGTTATTTCTTTTTATCGTCTTCACTGTTCTTCTATTTATTGGTATCATTACCCTGGCTGGCCAGACCCATTCATTTTCACAGAAGTGAAGTGGGTCATTATCAATGTTTTATTCCACTTTATCTAACTTCACTTTTTTCCCCTTGAAAAATGTTTTGCCGTTTTTGCAAAGTTTCCATTCATAATTGCACAATTATTATTTGATCATGCATTTATTGTTTTTTTTTTTCAAGTCAATCTATAAGAGTATAAAATAAATTAAGAAGGCTGGGTTTATAAAATGTATTTGTTACTCTACCTGCTCAATGGTTAATGCAAACTCATGCACTATGTATGTCAACATTTCAAGATTAATAGCCTGTGCTGTCGGATTTCCAACCATATATTAAATAAATGTCTAAAGGAGGCCCTTCCAGCCACGTGTTGAAATAAACATGAGTGTACAGAACATAACTCACTGCTGCATTCACAAACAGCTCATCCAACAGTGTCCTACAGACCTCCATTTTCTTGAGGTTTCCCTAAAAATAGCCTGTAATTTTGTGCCTCATGTTCTATGTAAATACAGTTCATTACCAAAGCTGCAGCAGTGGGAAGCAGCAGGAGCGAGAAATCCACCTGCTGCGGCTCAGAAAGTCCAGATAAGTCAATTAAAAACAGCACGACTCCCTCATTTTCAACCCCAAAAGTTCAAAACTATATTCAAGATTCCCATTGAAGCTCTCCAAATCAACTTCTCCAGATGTAAATGCGCTGTTTTCTGATGTTTTTGAAGGTGTTGGCTAAACTTGTAGAAATGTAAAAAAGAGTCTTCACAAAGCAAAGCCTGCAGACTCAGCACAGAATGAATTTTTGATAAAAATCGATTAATAATGCATCGTCTATAGAAAGCAGGAATCCTAGCCTCGCTTCGAGAGGACTCATATTTTACAACTTACTGCTCGAACAATGTATCGCAGACATCAATATAAGACGTAGTAATAATCACAGTTTTAAAGATATATAGTGTTTCTGCATCGAGCCGCAATAAGAATGTGAGGAAATGTGGCCAATGCAGCGGAAGTCTCTGGATCTGTGTCGGAGAAGAGGATGATTTTATCAAAGCAACAGGGAAATTATAAGTAAACTTTTGTAGACAAAGAGTGGAGTTGGTTATGACTAAAAAAACATGCTGGGGAATATATTTAAAGTTAGTGTCCTGGTCTCAACTTGTCCACAAAAAAGGAGCAAAGATAGAAGGACTTAAGAAAAGTATGGGTCTTTCATTTGAGTAAAATTTAGTATTAATCAGTTTGAGACTGTGGACAGCAGTAGGCTAACATTTTAGAAAAAAATATAATTTGTGTGTCATAAATGTCCTAAGCTGCCATGTGTTGAATAAGAAACATAAATTGGCTTCTGTTTTCAAATAAATCATATACAGTATACGCATTTCCTTGACTTAAAGTTATTTTCCTTCCTTTGTTCGTCTTGTAGTTTATTTTTGAGTGTTTTTAATTTCAATCCTAAACATAATAAAAAACATATTTTGAAACTATGCATTCTTATAAAAAATGTCCAAGATTCAAAAATATACAACCAAATCAGCAGTGTTAAACAGACTCTCTAAGTTTGAGCAAAGAACAACCAAGAACATGATGGAGCTTATTTAATATTCAGTGCTGTAGATAACATTTATTAGTTTACAACCTGCAAAATAACATTTACTCAACTTGTGTTCCATAAATGTCAGGTTGCATCCTCAGTTCTTGTGAGTGAATCAAAAACTTGTGTTTGTTCAATGCCTGCTTTTAAAAAGGCATAAATATATATATTGTGCGTGCGTACATGTGCTTTTTAAATATAATATAACAATAAGGTTTCAACATAGTCCAGTATTGAGGAAAGAGAGGTCCATAAGATGTTTTGTGACGCTGCCTTCTCCCCTCCAGTAGAGAACTGTCAGCCCTGGTTTGGAGAAGCAGACAGGAGCAATGGGCAATGGCTAATGTCCAGGCCTCTATAACAATATATTAGTGCGAGTGTTTGGTACATATAATCTGTTTATAAATGTTTCACACCTTTTCTTTTGCACAAGCCCCTCTGTGGACCTCACATTTAACAAGTAGTTCAGGTCAGACTCTGTGATAATGTTTAATGGGAGTCAGTTAGAGTCAGGCTTCATGAAAATAACCAAACACATTTACAGTCAGTTTCTAAAACCTACATTTAACCCACGATGCTCCTCTTCATTCTCTGTTCTGTCGCTGCTGAAGCTAATGTTTGTTACACAACTGCCTCCTCCATCGAACGCCGCCGACCTCTTCCTCCATTTTTCTCCACCCAGGTCACATGACTCCGTTTTTCCCACTCAGGTCACATGACTCTAACAGAAACAGCAGTAATTAAAGCTGCTCTGCTCTGACCTCTCTCCTGCTGCAGAAACAGTTCAGTTATTTGTTTTTATTTTTTTACTAATAACCGCTCGGGCTTCATCCAACTCCACTCAGCTCTACCTCTCACTTTTAAAAATAGAAATTTATTCATTAAAATTTATAAATATGCATTAGTTTTTAGGTGAATGGGGCACAGAATTAAATTGTAATTTTAATTCCCAAAATATTTTGCCAAATTAATTATATTTTAAACGTAATCCCACGGTTCAGAAATTGAGTATTTTTTCAGTTTCTGCTTTTGTTCAACATGACACCAGGTCCAAACTCAGGACTAAAAGCTAAATCCAAAACCAGAACATAATTAATTCAATTAATCAGGGTGCTCTTTCAGTTTGGCTCATTTGTTTTCATTTGTGTTTTTAGCTCAACGTCTAAATGTTAAAGTCAGAGTATAAACAAAAGAACATGTGTCTAATGCAAATAAAGTCTCTAAATGGATTTCCAAAAGAGGTAAAAATCTGCTTTTCTTTTCAACACAAGTCAGTATTGTACAGTATTGTACTGTATTTCAAATGTAACCACATTTTACATTTACATTTAGTCATTTAGCAGAGGCTTTTATCCAAAGCAACTTACAAGTGAGGAAAACAATGGAAGCAATTTTAACAAAACAAGGTACAAAAAGCATAAGTGCACCAAAAACCCAGCACAGTATACAAAGTAATTTCTTTTGAAGAAAAGGAATAGAGGAATAGAAGGAAGAGAATAGATAGGACTCAGTGTTTGTCCGTTAGGTGTTGACGCTGTTGATCACTAAATTCAGTTTAAAATGTATCTCTATCCTGTATCCTGTAGGTCATTGAGGAAATGTGTTTAGTGTTACATTGCTTTTTTATTTAATAACCAATAAAGGGAATAATGTTTTAATGTTCAAATTAAATATTCTTATAGTTATTTTTGATGAGGCCATGGCTCCTGGAAATCCTTAGGCCTCTTGCTATGACCCTGACGATAAAGATGCTCGGGCATGTTATCCGCTCCAAGAGTAGCCAGCAACTGTACCACTAAAATGCAATCTAATATGCAAATGTTTTTTGTGTGTGTTTATGACAGTATATAAAGTCATAGGAGAGGTGTTTTTGGAGTAGTTGAGTGCTGCGATGGGGCGGGGGACTCCTGGGGAGGCCTGGCGGTGAGGGGGCTTCCCATTCGCTGGACTTGCTGCGAGGTCGCTGTCGGGTTGTCAGACTTCTTTTTTGTTTTTTAGATTAGTTACTTTTTCTTTTTAAATCAGAGAAATTCTACAAAATATACAGCTGTATATTTCAGTGGTGGACGAAGTACACAAACCAAGTACTTGAGTTAAAGTACAGATACACTAGGTCACTTGAGTAAAAGTACAAAAGTATTTGCCTTCAAATGTACTTAAGTATCCAAGTACTATCATTTATTATGGCTATAATGCCCTTATAATTGTTGTCAGTCTCTTGCTTAAAATAATTTAATGTGCTTTTTGCTTGTCATAGATATAATTGATTTCAATAAATCTAGTGATATATTTAAAAATTCTTAAAGTAGATCACTACGGAGCCTCAGATATGACATTCAGGAAAAAAATAAGCTAAATTGTGCGCACGATTTAATAATTTGTTCCTTCGAGTTTCAAAATCATGCACATAATTTATAAATCGAGGAAGCAAAATAGTAATAGTGCGCACGTTTTAGTAAATCAATCTGGGGGAAAACACAGTAATGTTAAATCGTGCACAATATTTTTTTTTCTTGCATGCCATGTGCAGGGCTCTGTACATCACAGTCTTTGGAAGCTGAACTTTTGAAAATAACAATCTTGGTTTATAAGCAGCACTCCACTCCACCTTTCAACTGTTTAGCATCATACGCTGCAAATAAAACTAGTCAAAATTTTATTTAGATTCTACCAAAAGTGTTAACATCAATCGACTGTCATTTCACAAAATCGAATCACTCAGTTTAAAATAAATACTACAAAAGTTGATGAATCAGCTAACTAACATTAATTTAAACACAATGGTGTGAGCTACTGTTAGATTACTCAATAAAAAATGACCACCAGAATGAAAATGGCTTACTTCAATGTGTTTCCGAAGATTGGAAGGAGAATTCCAGTACGAAGAAATATTACAGTTCCGAGGCAGGCAAAGAAGGCAGTTAAAAATGAAGGACTTGTTTTTCTTTTCAACGACTTCAAAATAACACCTCAAATAAGGCCACGGATGTTGTGGCACTGGCACTTTAGATTCAGGAGTTTGTGATTCTTCCATCCTAATGAAGAGTGAAGACAATCGTCACTCTCAGAATGATATGCTGTTGCACTGACGCACTAAACAAGCGGTAACCAGAGTTACCAGACCAAATTCAAAACAGAGTGCGCGCTGTTTCCTGATTGGTGGTTTGCCGTGTGATTGCCCTCTTCAGTTTTTTTCTATCCACTCATAAATAAAAAGGAACGACAAAAATGCATACATGCAAAATGTAATTGAGTAAAAAGTAAGATATTTGACTTTCAAATGTAGTGAAGTTAAAGTAAAAAGTATCCCTGAATGGAAATACTTAGTAAAGTACAGATACTGGAAAAAACTACTTAAGTACAGTAACAAATTACATTTACTTTCCGTTACTGTCCACCACTGGTATATTTATATTACATCTTCAGCCTTCTCCGTCTCTGTCATTGTAAATTTTTCATATAAAAGCTATTTTGAGTGTTTGAGTGGGTCCCTTCTCATCCTTGAAACGATGGGACGCAGAGGTTTTGCTGCAAGTGGCTCAAGGAATGGGATGCTGTTGACATTCCATAAAAAGCAAACAATGAGGGGTGTTAATCTAGAGTTTTCTGCTGTAAAAGCATTTGTGTTGCCTTGGTGTTCTGTTCTTTAGTAGTTCTATTAGTAAGCCTTGGCCTAATTATAGAGGATTTCATAAGGTGGAATGTAAGAAAAATTAAAATTTCCCAGTCACATGCTCGGAAAAGGAGCGCTCCCAATGGTCGACACCAGCTTGTCATGTGATGTTCCAGGAAGTGTAACAGCTGCCGATAAATGAGTGTATTTTCAGCTGAATATGTCTTTTAACAGACAAACATATATATATATATATATATATATATATATATATATATATATACATATATATATATATATATATACAAGAATCAGAACAGAAAATCAGGGAATGGAGCTTTAAAACAAGGGTTTGTTTTTTCACAATGACAATGCGTTTTTAGGAGAAAACCCTAAAAATCCCGCTCTGAATGTGAAGTAGGAGCCGAGTGGGACAGAGATAAATGTTGGGAGTGAGAAGTGGCGGAGGAAATGCTGAAGAGCTAATGAAGTTTAATGCTCAGTGGCAGTTTCTAACGAGATGTTTTCGTGTCCTCATTACGTCAAAGCCACTCGCTGCGTTTGGACCAAAGCCGAGTCAACTCCAGACTTCCTGTTTCACAGAATTAAACCATCAACTCCTGCCACTTTGGATTTAATGATTTAATTACTTCAGTATGCCTTAATAACACAAGTGGACAACATGACAATATGCTTTCAACAATTATGTCAACTCAGCTTACAGCAATACTGTCTTACATTAATATCTGAAATAGTACTTTCTGTCAGTTTAAAGCAACCCTGCATAACCTTCAGCCAGCAGAGGGCGCAGGTCCCTGTCTGTGCAACCCATGGATGTAGCGACAGAAATTTTATGTTAAAGTTTGCATTTTTTGTACAAATAGGGTCCAGTGTGTCGGTCAGTTTTCTTGAAAGTTACAGGAGGTTTGTGTCCAGCTGTGGGCCTGTCAGAGAGAGAGGCATCATTCTACTAATTTTGAGAGTATATTTTGGGCTAGGTTACGCAGTGCTTCAACAATTGCAGGTTGTTTTTCCAACAGATTTTTAGACAGTAGACTGACTGCTTTTACTTTCCTATCACTTTTTTTTTTTTTGCATTACTTGTCTGTCGATGCAAATAGCAAAACATTTGGCCAGGTTTTGTATTTTGGAGTGAAATATTCACAATTTTTCTCATTTTAGTCACTTAGATATGCCTTTTAAAGAAATAGTCCCTTCTGAGTTTCTTCAGCTTTTCTTGTGCCATTGATTACCATTAAAATGCTTGGCCTCACCTTCATTCATTTATTTTTTTAATCAAGAATTACTCACAACATGCCAGTGAGCACAGAAAGCTGTTCTGTAACAAATGTGAAACAAATGTAAAAGTCAACATAGCACAAACTTAGTCTTAGAAAACCTAGTTTGAGAACATATACAAAATATATTACAAACAAAAACATAAAAGAAACAAAATAGTTTAAACTCTTGGAGAACCTATGGCAAAAATAACATTTAAATTAGTGTCAAAAAGTGTTAAGATTAAGAGACTGTGTAAAGTGTTAAGATTAAGAGACTGTGTTAAAAACAATGTCAAGGGGTATTAATTACAGTTTTGAAGCTGCTTGTTTTAAATTTTATTTGCAGCCACAATATTTTTGAATTTGGATCACACTTAGTTTTGTTTTAAATAAATGTATACATTGTTTCTGATTTATTCTTTTCATATTTTTAAGCAGTTTTCCCCCAGTTTTACATGTTATCTACCTTACATCCTCAGAGTCTTAAAACTTACACATTTATACAGCCAGCTTTTCTCTCCTTCTGGCTGTGACCTTGTTGCTTCCTGTTTCTCAGAAGAAATAGCCCCGCCTCCTTTTACCTCCAGATTGATTGCTATTGGTTGATCACTGCACAGACACACCCAGCGATCATTGGTTAAGAGTTTAAAACTGAGTTGAAAGAGGAAGTTGAATATAATAGACAGACAGAAAATGTAAAAGAAGATAAACAGTAATCAGGGGAAATATGTAAAGGGAAGGGATTCCAGACCCAGTTCACAGAGCTTTGTGAATAGGTAAAGAAGCACAAGCTAAGGTAACAGCAGGTCTTAGTGCACAATAGTTAGTTCGGTCAGGTCTTAAGCTGTTTACAAATGAATAAAACAGAACTCCAATATGATCCGAACAAAACCAATGTATTTTTTAAATTATGCATTTCCTGCTAGACTTAATGATGTAATCCAAAGAGCTGAGGCAAACCTCCAGAGAATTAGAAAACATGGCAGATCGCCTCCACTTTACTCACTTTACTCGACCTGACCTCGATCTCAGTGTCGTCTAATAAAGCCTGAATAATGGTGCTGTGCTTCCCGTGGAGCGTTTGCAGTTTGTCTCACATAAACACGATTAGACTCTACTCAGAAACAACAGGCGGCAGGTCCTTTTATTGACGGCACACAGCAAGGTCAGAGGTCGAAGTTCACCAGGAAAGGCCAGGGTCAAGGCTGCATAACTCTACACATCAGAGTCAGAGACAGAGCTGGAGGCTGCAGCGTGACCGATAAACCCAACGCTTCATCAACAAGAAATGGATAAGACTGACTTCCTGTTTGTTTCCAATTTGATAGAACACAGTCAGTTCAGGTAGTCGTACCTTTGAGTTTATAAGATGTGAGTAAATGCAAATATAGCATTTGTTTATAGTAATTTCCAGGTTTTGATGTGTGGGGAACATCAAAAGCATAGAAAAAATACACATTTTGTAGATCTAAACAACCATCTATTCATGTTTTTTTCTTTTACTATAACACAACATATTGTATTCCAATAAAAATGTCAGTGAAAAAGAACAGTAAGGGAGCTTTCTCACCTGCACTGTTTGGTCTGGACTTTCAGATGTTCCCATTTGGTTCAAACCAAATGTTCAGGTGAAAGGTCTCTTGGTCTCGCTCTGGACCAAACTAAACCAAGGTCCGGTTCATTTGTGAAAATGTGGTTTATGTTTTGTATGTCTCTATTTTTGTCTCTCCTCTTTGACAGAAGCCTCCTGTGAAGTCGACCGTTTCCTAAAGAGTGTCAGAGTGATTTTAAACATGTCGGTATTAACTCTATATTATTAATAACATGTCTCTATCGGCTCTGCTCCTGTCTGATTATTGTATTTCTCCAGTTCAACTGTAAAAGGAGCCTCTGCAGAGACCCATTCACCATGAGATTTGTTAATCATAGAAAATCATAAACCTGCAGAAAACACCCCAAAACAACAATAAAGTGTTACATTTTGAGTTTGAAAAATTATAAATTTATGCATTGTGCAAAAAGTACATAAAAAGTCTTATTTTCGATATTGTATTTTTTAACATGTTTGTTTTTTTCATTCACTTGCTTAGATATTTTAATTACCCACAGTTGTACTGGAAAGTGAGCTGTCTATCGTCCAAAGCAGCTGGGAGAGGCTCCAGTTCTCCACAAGCCGAACAAAGAAAATTTGATATTTTGTGAACTAAACACAATTAAATTCCACTGGCCATCACGATGATTTATCAGCCATTTTCATGTCCTGTGTTTTACTCCCACACTGTCCTGATGCTAACACCGTTTCTGTTCATATCCTTTACCAGCGGTGAACCGTGCCCATCCAACCCAGGCCTTCACACTCTGAGGTCTCAGACGGAGACGCTTTGTTTGACAGAAACGCACACACAGACTGCTCTGAACAACAGCACACAATAACTGATGAACAAAAACAAGAACAACACTCGCATCACACACAACGTTTTATCCACAAAAATAAACTGTGCTCAACCGCCATCATCACCACTGACCTCATTTCATTATTATTAATATCTCAAACATTTACAGCGCATTACATGTGGAGCCTGACAATACTTCAGCCAAACACAAATCAAAAGCACATCACTGTTAAAAGAGATGTTACACAGATGTTCTGAGCTGAGGGACAACGTGAGGAGGGCTACTGTTCATCTGAAGAATGAGTTTAGAGGTTATGGTAAAGTTTAATAGTTAAAAACCTTTATTGTAAAATCTATCTATAGTCACTTATTAGGACATGTAATCTGTAAATGGTTTCCTTCAGTTATACATAGATATGCAATTAACATTTTGGGTTGTACGGTATTCCTTCACTTTCTCCTGTGAATGTGCTGTTATACAAAGGCCCATTATCTGATGTTGCCTGAAGAATGCACTGAACACCCAAACAAAGGCACTGAAAAAATCTCTAAAATGTCCACTTGAAAATAGACATTGGACTTTTAGTTTTGAGTGAATGTTTATGAAGGTTAACCATGTTGTGAGTAGACATCTGATTGGTCCACATTTCTTAAAAAGAGCTGCCGATTTAAGAGAAAACGCTTCATGGCCTCATTTTCTTTTCTCTGCTTTTGACAAACAAGGTTTTATATTGTGGGCTCCCAGACAACTGTCAACGCTGAGTGGAATTTGTTTGACTAAAATTAAAGCTGACAAATGGTGGCAATTTGGTCACAGTTACGCGAGTTTAAATTGGTTTAGAAACCTATTTTCATCTGTTTTGGGCGCTTCAGCCATTCTCTGACTACTCCAACTATATAACCTTGATTCTTGCGAGATAAGTGAATTTACAAAATCCATCTTGAACTGCTCCAAGAAAAGTGTTCTCGTCCAAACCCTGGTTTATCAGCTCCTTGTGTACAATCATGTGACAGCACTTATAGGGTTGGGTTTTATGTTTGAAGTAGAGACTGTTTTTTCATTACAAACAAAACAACATGGAGCTGCTCTGATTGGATAAATCACCTCCAGATATTAATTTAAAGTACCTGCCCTTTTGCAAACACTTTCAGCGGGAGCCTCAATTTATTTAATGAAACTTTACAGGATATTGTTTAGATATGAACACAAGATTGCTGCCTTAAATTTAGCTCCAGCAAACCAATACTGAACTAATTTCTTTCTCACTAACCACTTTTATGGACAGATTTAAATGATGTGTTTCTGTAATATTCTTTCTCCGTTTTCATTTAACAGAAGATTTTGCGGAGTTATTTCTGTTTGAATAGATTAAGTTTTCTCCCAGAAGAGTGTGGTCCTCAGGTTTTCAGCTGATAATGCATTGTGCACTGTCTCTACCGGTAAGTGAGGAGTTCAGGTCATTCGAAAGAAGATACAGAGATAAAAGCATGTGACCAAGATAGACAACTTTTGAACCTGCTATACTAGGGCTGATTGTTTCTAGGTCCAGAAGAACTGGAGTTTAGCTCAACTGCTTTAGGAATGGGCGACAGACACTGTCCCATAAATGTCCCATAGACACTTTCACTATGGGACATTTATAGACACAACTTCTCCAACACATCTTTGGACGCTAAAAGGAAGCCTGACACAGAGCAAACTTATGGTAGAAATAGAAGGCCATGACCAGAAAACCTGTGAATAATTCACAAAGGTCTTCACTGCTTTGTCAAGGTGTGCTGTGCCCCCATTATTACAAGAGTTACCATAATAGGTGTTTTTAATGTAGCGCTAACTCTAGCATGTTGTGTTCAAAGGAAATTCACAACCATTCAGCAACTCATTTGTATATGTCATTGTTTTATTCCACTACAAAGCCATTTAAACATATACAGGGTTATGAACATAGAAAGTTAATGAAAAACACAAAATACATGCTTCCAGGTCTGAGTCTGCATTTGTCACAGTGACTTGACGGGAAGTTATTTACCTAAACGTCAGGAGTTAGTCCAGATTCAGCGTTTGTTTGGCAGATTGTGGAGTGCTGCAGCTAATGTTCGGCTGAGCGCTGGGAACATAAGTAAGCATTATTGAAACGCTGTAATAAGCTTCTCTCGGTGAAACAAAGTGACAAGCCTGAGGCGGCAGTCACCGTGGACCTGTCTGAGGCGAAACATGTCAAAAATACCAATTAAAGATTTGAGAGTAGGTGTCGCGACCTCGTTGCGGCAGCACGGCGAGTCTCAAACTGTTAATAAGACCCGTACTTCCTGCTTATCGCTAATAAAGGCCCCTCAGTCTGTGCTGACACATCTGCTCACGGCTCCTCTCCTTCTGCAGGCTTTTCTAAAAACAGCCGAATGAAGAGTGCAGCGTGAACTCGGGACACTGCTGTTAGTGAGAAGGAAACCCTGTGGTAAATAAAGAGTGGAGCAGGTGGAAGAGACAGACTGTACTACTGCTGTTACAGACTTGACAGGCATTTAATGTGCTTTTGAACTAAAGAAAAAGCCTAGTTTGATGAAATAATAAGGCTTCTGGTGATAAAAATTACCACCATAATTGAGGTTATGTTAGATAGTGTATCTAAGACCGCATTAACACCAGTTTTCCTGCTTAGTTTGCTTCAATGAAAGTCCAGGTTGTTTGAGTAGTTATGGACCAAATAAACTAAAAAAAAACATACTGTAGGTCTTGGTCAACTTCCAAGTAAAAAGAGCAGTTTGATTGTGTGGATCAAATAATGAACCAGAGGCTGGAAGTCAATCGTAGCACTGTTCGTCATTAGAAACAAAGAAAATAAAATCTTCTGATGAGAAAAAAAAGTGGGAAATGGGGCAAAGATATTAATAAAAGATGTTGACTTATGAGTGAAGAATAGACACAACTGACTTGGACCAATATCAGTTTTCTACACTTCTACAATTCTTGGGTTATTTTTTCATGTTTGCAGCTGAAAAGGCAATATACGAGCACATTCTTCTCCTGGTGGCTCACTAGGCTCTCAAAATAACCCTCAATACAGTACAGTACACCAAAACCAGAAGGTATGACCACATTATTCCTGTTATTACATCTCTGCACTGGCTTCCTGATGCTCAGAGAATTGACTTTAAAGCAGTGCTGGTTCATGACTTAAACACAAGCAGCTCTGATTCTAGTTCTATATGAACCTTGTAGGACCCTGAAAGCATCTGGGACTCGGCTTCTGTTCGTATCCAAAGTCCGGACTATGCAGTGTTTCAGATTCATGCAGCAAAAATATGGAACAATCTGTATTTGTGTTTTTTGTGTTCCATTATACATCTTGTCTTGTACCTTCAAAAGTATATTACTGCTGTTAAGCTCGATCAATTACCCAGTGTATAATTTGTGAAATAAAACTACCTTGTCTAATGTGAAAAAACAAACCATTCATTTATTTTCCCTTTCCAAATGGTCTGTCATCTGTTTTTATTTTTTTCCTTTCTCTAAGAGTTGTATTAAGGCTCCATCTTTGACTTTTCAAAGTTTGACATTGTTTGAGTCGTGGAGCTTAGCTAAAACTTTAGATTGTATCATCCACAAAACCACATTTTTTACAGCATCCAAACAAGACACTGAATAGAACGTGTCAAATTTTATTAAGACAAACCTGCACAGAAAAAACTTTTATTGGATTTGCTTTTCCACAGCGTACCCATACTTAGAGCTTTATTAGAGTCGCATTGCAGCATTGAATCTAAAATCCCAGACAACACTGAAACTGTGTTAAGTCGTCTCTAATTCTTCAAATGTCATCTTTACTTTAATAAAACCAAGCGTCGAGCTAAATCCAAGTATGAAATTTATGCAGCTGGTGGCGTCTCCAAAAACAAAGTTTAAAGTTGACGTCCCGGATAAAGTAATGTAATAAGGTCCTGACACAGCGGGAAGACGCCGGAGAAATAAAGCGGTGATCCAAAAACCTCGCCTGGCAGAATCCGGCGTCAAAAATATTCATGCCGACGCCGAGAGAAATTTGTACCGCTTGTCGAATAAAACTGTTCGAAAAAACTCCCGCTATCTCAGATTGGATTTGTTCGATATTATGCAGTTTGTTGTTTTTAGGGAGGTCTCCGCCAAGAAAGTTCAGGGTTTCCAAGATCAGCCATTTCTGATTAATAATTGCACAAAGTCAAGCATTTGTCTTGCTTTGCACTAAACCGAGAAGCTTTGAGTTTATGAAGGCAGGAATTACTATTTTATGAATAAAGTGAAAAAATATCTATTGTAGACTTACAGCTTAAAAAACTCTAGTAGTTTTGATGCTATCTGAAAGGTTAGCAATAGCTGTGCATTTAAGAAAACATATTTGTGTGAACAGAAAATTCCACACCTTTGTAGATTAAGAAATGATAGTCTGGGGTAGTCTTGATGCTATGTGAAAAGTTATGTGTAGATGGAGAATGTACCAGTGCAGAAATATGCTGCATTCACATTTTTTTCCAAAACTTTGACATCTGTTACAAACATGGCTCATTTCTAGTTTCTGAATCCCTCTAACTCCTTCTTTACCAACAGCTAAAAAACCACCATGAGTCTGGACTTCTTTCTATGAATCCTATGCAAAAGTCATTAAAAGCCTCGGTCTCAGTCGATGTGGTCTTACCTACAATGCTCTCTCAGTGCTTAGTCCTCCTGGTCCTGCCTTTGTCTTTGAGTCCTCACCGAGCGAGAAACAAAGGCTGCAAAGGAGCAATTACTCAGAAGCTGAAGTTTTGGGACCGAACTCAGATAAAACGGCGTCTTCCTTGTCTCTGCGCCGTTTCCTCGACTTTAGGGGACGATAATTAGACGGAGACTGGAAGCTGAGGGAGCTGACTGCGGCTTTGAACAAACCTGAGAAGAACGTTTCTGTCTAATGTGGTGGAAAATGTAAAGGGAACTTTTGGAAAAAAGTCCTGAAGTCGTCTTTTTTTAAGAGACTGTACATTATTGATATTTGGAATATAAATTATATTTGGAAAGAAATGACCAAGAGTAGAACATATGAAAAAAGAGTAGATAAAAGTGAAAAGTGTGAAGTTCAATTAGTCAAAATTCAGTCTAAGGCCAGACTCATGGGGTTTGGTTTTGGTGAAGGACGAAGAGAGACGTTTGAGGGATTTAAACTAGAAATGAGCCATGTTCTTGGTGTATTTAAAGATAAAAACGAACGATTATTGGCTATGCCTGTAAGATAAACTAAAACAACTCTCAAACTTTGTTCTGTTTTCGAAATGTTTATTTTTTAGAAAAACAGATGGGAACAGAAAGAAAGGGCAGAAGTCTCCTGAGCTTTGTGGGCTAATACATTTCTACTTTTTGGCTCTGGATGTTGGCATGTCTTTAGATCGTGGGGGATTAAATGTTCTATTAAAAATGTCATGGCTACAGATAAACTTCCTCCAACTTAACTGTAATTAAAGTGTATCATTGGTCCCAAAACACTGCATTAACTTAACCCTCTCCATAGACGGCTCCACAGTTAACACTAGGACTGAACGATATATCATTATCGTATCTATATCTAAATATGAACTTTCAAGATATTACTATAAAAAAAAGCAACGATAAAAATGATAGAGACTAGATATACATTTCCTCTCTCCGCGCTTGCCCTGCATACAACTCTGGTAGTCACAACAAACATCAGTTTTACGAGTGCCCTTGAATGCACCGCTAAAGCCAGCGCGCACACACTACCAGGGACGTGGGAACTATATTGTGAGAGGGGGGGGGCGGCGTTTCCATGGTGACGCGTCATTGCTTGTCACGTGACACACCGCAGCAGCAACAGCGCTGAATGAATGATGATCTGCTTTTATGTCATTTTTCCTTTTTTATTCAGAATATTCACAAATGTGTTAGCTATGGCATGAAATATCTGATATTCCGATTGTCAAATACATGCAAGTGGAAGTATATTGTTGTTTAAACACCTTTTATAACGATCACGTTAGTTGAGCTGTATGCGCGATGGGCGCCGCTGTGTTTGTGCCGCAGACGCAGTTCAGAGAATCGGATCTGTTGGATTTACAGCCTCTATGTTTACAACACGTGAAATCATTCACTTCTCTCGAAATACTTAAAAGTAAGTGGCTGGTGAACTGGGAATAGAATAGAGTAAACATTGAAGTTACTTACACAATGTGTATCTGATATGAATAAAACGTGTCGAATTATAATGGAAAGGATTATTATTACCTCTTCCATAGACATCAGTGTGTATTTTACAAACTCTAAATGTATTGTTTTTTTAGTACTTATGTGAATTTATATGTTTGAAACCTAAAATAAGACAGTATGTGGTTGAAAACACTGAAAAGTTGTGATTTGACAGCCATGAGCATGCCTGTCTCTGGCTAAATTCAACATTTGAATTTAGCACTTGATCATGTGATGCACTTGATCGCACACTCAAGGGACCAGCCTAAACTGATTACACCTGTGTGATCGTACGTGCGAAAGGCATAAAAACAATACATTTTCTGACACAAAATTTTGAAATGTAGGCTTAAATCAAACACATTTTAATTCAGATTCTGTATGTATGTATACATATATAATTATTTTTTTGGTAATTTATGTTAATGTTGATGACTTGTTCTTAAAAATAAAACTATACTTTCCACATTTTTTTGTATTATGATCTTTTTATTTTTCTGAGAAATGCTTGGTTTTCACCGAACACGTAGTCATATCGTATTGTATTGATATCGAGATATCTGGCATGAAAATCGAGATATGAAATTTTGTCCATATCGTTCAGCCCTAGTTAACACCTCCCCTCATCTCTGTAACCACACCCTCTCCTACAAACACCACATCAAAACACATCACGAAGACCACCTCCGAAACATTCTCATCTGCTGAAATACTCATCCATGCTTTCATCACCTCCAACCTGGTCTGTTGCAACGGCCTGCTTTACAGTTCCCCTTCCAAAACTTTCAAAGACTACAATACATCCAGACCTCTGCTGCTCGGCTCCTCACCAGCACCCCCTTCCATGACCACATCAGCCCTGGCTCCTCATTCCTCAGCCCATCCACTTCAAACTCCTCACCATTGTGTACAAGCCACTGCCAACACTTTTCCAGTGTTTAACTGTCCAATTTTGGTGAGCTTGTGCAAATTGTAGCCTCTTTTTTCTATTTGTAGTGGAGATGAGTGGTACCCGGTGGGGTCTTCTGCAGTTGTAGCTCATTCGCCTCAATGTTGTGCGTGTAGTGGCATACCTCGGTTGTAACGAGTGGTTATTTCAGTCAAAGTTCCTCTTCTAACAGCTTGAATCCGTCGGCCCATTCTCCTCTGACTTCTAGCATCAACAAGGCATTTTCGCACACAGGACTGCCACATACTGGATGTTTTTCCCTTTTCACACCATTCTTTGTAAACCCTAGAAATGATTGTGGGTGAAAATCCCAGTAACTGAGCAGATTGTGAAATGACATTCAGTTTGGAGTTCAGGAGATTGTCTTGACCAGAATCACACCCCTATATGCACTGAAGCAACTGCCATGTGATTGGTTGATTAGATTCTTGCATTCATGAGAAATTGAACAGGTGTTCCTAATAATCCTTTAGGTGAGTGTACATACAAGTGTATAATGGCAAATTGGAGATAAAATGTAAATGTTACAAAAAGAAAATATTTTTATTTCTTAATTAATTTCTTAAGTACAAACCTTACATCTTTTAAATACACATTACAGTTTTTTTCTTGAACGTAATGAAAACTGTTTTACCTAAGAGGATATATTCAATCAATTTTGATCTGTAAATACACATATCTTTACTATCAAGGATTTTAATAGTGGTTGGTGTTTGTAGGTGTTAATAATGAACTCCATCCTCCAACTGTTTTTATGTATTTCTCTTTATTAAAAAAAATTAAACCGGACCATTTTGTCTCCCACTAAATACACTTAATACAGTACACCAAACTTAAGTTTAGAGTTAGCATAGCATTAGCTTAGCTGTGACTTTAGCGTCAAGATGACTCCGCCTAGTTAAAAATCACGTGATTAAACTGTAGTTTTACGTTTCCTCCCTTTTCTCTGTTGATGTTTTTCATTTTTGAGCTGTTACTTTATTTTACATTTAGCTGAAAATGCACTTCATCAGCAGCTATTCAACTTCCTGAAAAGTCACATGACAAGCCGGTGTTGACCAATAGGGTTTTATCTAATAAAATTCTCTACAATACAAAGTACTGTAGTTGGCATCATAAAGCTTGTTTTTTCCCACAACGGATTGCTTTTACAATTAACTATTTGGGGTTTGAACCATTTTTCTAACTGGAAGAAAACAATATCAGGTACACCCTTTCTACACTGTCCTCATGTTTTCCCTTCGGCTTCAGATGAATTATTCTAGTCTCCGTCCGACGGCTCAAAGCTCTGACACTTTTTGGAAAAGCCCTGTCGCTGAAATCATTTAGAGCAAAAACCCACAAAAGGTTGGAAAGGTTTGAAGTTACAGGCGACAGGTTTGTGCCTCTGTTTCCACCTGTTTGCATCAGAAAAGTAGATTTGAAAATGAGCGTGAGAGAAAGACAAGGTTAAATGCCCGAAAGAGGACTCACCTGTGAAACCAGATTAGGATTAGCTTTAAAGATATTTCACGCTTTAACAGAGAAAGAGAAACTGATGGGGTCTGGGGCTGGTGTTGCATCAGAGGCTCAGAAACAGGAAACACCAGGAGAGCACTAGGTTAAAGAGAAGAAAGGAAGCAACCAATGAGGAAGAATCAGGTTTTAATTTGTGTTTAAATCAATGCCTAGTAAATGGGAAAAAGGAGAAAAGATTAAAATGGAATTGAAAACACAGCCAACAATGGTAATAAAAAAAACGAGATCCTGCTGTAAGTCTGAGATCAGAGATTATGAGATACAACCAGAAACATATTGTTTGAGTATTTAGAGTGGATTCAGGGAGGCTTTGTCTGCATCAAAATAGTTAACTATTAGTTTACCTCAATACCACAAGAGCAGACAGTAAATAAAACTGTACACATGGATTTATTTGCTAAACTGTAAAAAAAAACAAAAAAAAAAACTGTTGTCTTTACAGGAAAACGCTGTTAGCTGTGGTTACCAAAGAATTCTTGCTAAAAAATACAGCAGCACAGTAGATAACTTAACTGAAAAACTATAAAAATTTACATTGTAGGAAAATATCGCTGAATGAAATAAAAAAAAATTAAGTCTACAAAAAAAAGTGTTCATTTTTCATAACTGTTTAATATAAATAGACCATTTCTTGTATTTTTTAACATGTAATAATTGCTTATTGAGCATCAATAAATGATAAAACTAACAGTAAAATATTAAACTAAAAACTAATTTAAACTGGTAAAACAACAGTAAAACTGCATTTTAAATGGAGATGTACTAGAATCCATTCATATATGCTGTATTTTGTTTTAATAATGAAGTTTTGTTGTGGTATATTTCAAAAATAAATCTTAAGAAAAGACAAGAAGGAAAATGTCACTTTTGAGAAATTTATTTAAACAGCCATCATCAATAGTTGTAAACAACGATGCACTTTTTTAAAACAAAGTTTTCAACGTTTTTTGAACAAACATCTATCTGTCTGGCATGTTCCACAGTATGGCTTAAAACGTATCTCCATGGAGGCAATCAGGTGATGCCAACAAGCAGGGGCGCAACTACCCAGTGCTAGAGGGGTATGCAACATCAATTTTAACTTTTAACAAGGAACCTCAAATTCCTTGTTTTTTTAAACACACCCCTTTCAACTAATTGCCCAATTGCACAGCCTTAAGAGCGTGCATATCATGAATGCTGGGTCATGTTTGTTTTCTGAGAATCTACTGCACCTACTGGTAACTTGTTTGCCATTTAGCAATAAAAAATATACTAAAACCTGGATTATTCTGGTTTGTTACATTGTACTGCTATTATTTTGAACAATACTGTAAATATATATTTTTTAAATGGCTCTAATCCTGTTTTGTACTTTTGGACATAAAACTTGTTTTTATATGAAAATCCCAGTGCCATACTGTTTTCATACTTTATATTGTTCTTAGACAAGCCTTTGCAATTTTAAGTTTTGCTCCAGAACTGTTTGTGAAGTGAAACTTTAAATTTAAGTTACATTTTACCAGATGTTGCAATAAACTTAAGCATATTTTAGGCTTATTGTTTTGTTAATTCCAACATAAAATGAGGAGAACAAATATTAGTTTTTAGCAGTCCTTAAAAGCCTTAATGTGAAACGTACACCAGGTTTCTTTCTAAAGTTGAGCCCAAAGTTTGTTGTGTGCCTCAGTGTGAACTTTAAAACAGCGAGCGTAGTCTGTAGGAAGTCTTTATTGCCATATGACGATGTTTATTAATGACCTGACGTTGGCTGGAGTTGGGGAGGACCATGTTGCTAATGCTATTCGCTGGCACACGGCTCGCTCCATGGCACGGCGCACAAAGGCGGCCTGGTGGACATCCATATTAACGACGCTGCGGCCTGTGTTCTGCTGCCATGGGCCCAGACTCCGAGGGCCTTTATCTGCAGCGAGCCCAACACACGTCCAACACATGTCCAAAAAAACAATGTCTTCAGACGGATTCCAGACGTTTGGGTTCACTTCAGACGCAGAGACCGAGGGAAAGGTGAGGCTTTGAACAACAACAAAGAACTTACTGTACCCTGTTCTATTCTCTTATTGATTTATTTAGGGGTTTTAAGCTTTTCTAAATTAGGATAACATACAACAAATGATAAAAGTCATATAACAAGTGAAAAGTCAATTATTACAGCAAATGTAAACAGAAAATGATAAACGCATCGTTTGCAAAGTGTGCAGTGAAATATTTAAGAAAAACATGCATAATTTGAATCTTCACTATGTAGTAAAATATATGATCTGAAAAATAAATGAGTGAAAGAAAGACCATATACTATATAATACTTCTAAGCAACATCATTAAAATAGGCCAGTTTTGAAGCATTAAATAAATAAATAAACTAGTACTCATGTAAGTTTTAGGTCGATACAAAAGTGTAATTGATATTGTAAATGCTGTATGAATTACCATCAGTGAAAATGAAGTTTCCCACACAACAGCGATGGTAACAAGACACAAAAGTTCCAAAGATTTAGTTTGAGTTGCCAAAATTTCTCCAAATCCCACATCTCCTAAATCAGGATCCATTTGACTGGATCCAGCACCTTCTTTTTTTTTTTTTGTTTGTTTTTTTACAGTAACAACTGGCCTAAAAATCTGATGTAAAATTTTACTTGTTTTTTTAATTCAGATTGCAGAAATAACCCACTAATTTGTTAAGTGGACATAGTTTAGATAAACAAAAAGATATGATGTAGCCTTCAAAGCAATACATGTTCATTGACTTTTTTAATTCCATCTTGATGCTGAGGTAAAATGCCCCAAAAAGTTCTCTTTGTGCCCTCACCTCCAGCTGTCTCTACCCTGGGTTCACAGGATTAATTTTCAAGTTTGCCTCTAGCGTTTCTTAATTTACTTATGGCAGTAAATCAGGACATGAGAACCATGTAAATGAGCATGCACATTACGCGCTGAAACAGCAAGAGTTTCAATCCCGAATAAATTTTCATTTAGCTTTTATCCAACGCGACTTACATTAAGTTTCCATTCACCAGTGTTACAGCTGGAACACCACTGTAGGCAAGGACACAACGACAGTATGAACTGTGGGGAGAGCGGGAATTGAACCCCCAAACTTTTGGTCATAGGATGACCACTCTGCCACTTTACATTCAGAATATTTTCGTTTGTTTCCCTAAATGGCTGTGACTTTGCGAGCCTGTTGGCCAAACTGACCTTCAATATAAGAGTCCAGTGTAAACTCTGCTCTCAGCAGAAGAGTGCAAACCCTGAAAAATGACACATCCCTCTGTGGTTGAGATAAACAGAGAGTGAAAGTAGAAAAAGGTAAAGATCTTTGTGTTTATGTGTTTGTCTGATCGCGGCTGACGCTCAATATCCCTTTGAACGAAGCTGAATTCACTGGAGACAATCGATCTGCGAGAAACACAGCAAGGCCACAGAGGGACGGCTGCAGGGAAATGAATCATCTGCAGATACAAAGACACCTGAATACAACCTGACAGAGATTTAAAAACTAAAGGAACTACTCCCAAATGATTCATTATTTAGAGACCGAACCGTCTCTGGAGGAAAATTACTGCGATAGTCAGTTCTGTTTGTGGCTTTATTCTTCTGAGAGCAAGAACACATTGTTGTGAAGAGGTCAATCTGCAGCAGAATCATTGTGGTTTTGTCAAAACGTTGGCAGAATACCCAATGTTTTTTGCTCTTACATTTAGTTTGTAACAGGAATCATCTGTGAAAAGAATGAGACCTTAAGACGTCCACTAGGCTTTAAGGATTTTAACAGATGAGAGTGACCAGCCCACCGCGGGAGTTTGGCCAATCACAGCTCGCTTCAGGAAAAAGGAGCGCTCTCATTGGTTGACACTGATATCAATAACAAAGGACAAAGGAAATAGGTTATTTTGTTGCAAAAAGAGTTTTATTTTACAGAGAAACAACTAAAAAAAGAAAAAAAAAACACTTGAGAAAAGGGCCGAAAATTTAACACAGATAAATGTTGGCAATGCTTCGACGCAATGTTTAACGAGATAATAACAGGATCACTACAGTCTAACTCAAAAGTTTCAGGTCAGCTCAAAACTTCAGTTAAATGTAATCTTTTGTGTTTTGTGGAAGAAGGTTTTACTTTTTTAAATAAAAGATCCCATGGTTTCACAAAAGCCCTCACAGATCTGAGACTGTTCTACAAGTAAAACAATGTCAGGTCTGTGAACACTAGAGCCACATTTTAGGGTTTTAATGTAAATACTATGTATTGTATGAACTGTATGTTTTAATGTGTTTCGGTCTGTTGAGTGCATAGATTGTATAATAATTATGGATGATATCCGCCCATTGGTGCCCTATTCACCAATATTGTCATTACGAATGGGCAATAAAATGGCCGTTACATCCAGGCTTTTCGGGTTTTACTCCATAGTAAAACAATAGTTTTTAGATAGCATAAACCAACGTAATTTTCAAAAATTCACCCCCCCCAGAGTTGTCACGTAGTAAAAACTTAGCTCTAGAGACCGGAGCCATCTTTTGTACCAGGCTGTAAACATGAGTTTTACTCTTGTAAAGTCGCCATTGGGTTTCTCCTTATATTTCCGCTTTTGGAGCCTGCCCTCTGGTGGACTGAGGTATATCGCTGTATTTTGCTGTAAAATCACCGTATGGCGGCGCCCTTACACGACGACCATTTAAGAGGTACCATAGGAGAGGCTTGGTTGAGTGTCAGGGACCAGGTCTGCATTAGCTCTCAGCTCAATGTTCTGTCATTAGTTACACTTTAAGCTGTATCAACGTTTTTTAATCTGTCCTTATTAACTAAAAATATAAATAAAAAACGAGACTGGGTCGGCAAATAGAAGATTGGGTAGTAGAGGTAGGGAACAATGTCAAATTAGCCCTAGAAAGAAAGAAAACTGAAAATACCAAAAACTGAAAAATAAATAAGGTCATGTAACATTTCCTCTTTTAAAATACACAAAAGGTTTGGAAAACACTTTTGTCTAAATAAACATTTATTTGGAGTAAAGCCCCACAAAAATACCCATTGCCTATACCTATTTGACAAAGACGGAGTGAATAGAAAAGTAATTTAATCAAAATAATAGCACTTTGAAAGGGATAAGGGTTGACATTAATCTAATGTCGTCTTTTTCTTTTGTCATATCTCGTACATCATTTCTGCTAATGTCTCAGAAAAAACTGCAATAAACCCATCTCTATAAAAGCGCGTGAAGCCCGTTTAAACCCGTCAGCTGTCATAATCTCCTGCTGTTGGACCCGGATCGATGTGGAGGCAGTGTCGGGGATGGATGGAGCTGTCCAAAGGTTAAAGTGGGAGGGGTTTGTAGAAGTACGACTCTGTGTTTTGTGATCGATCTTGTGTCGAGTCGTATCAGCGCCGCTCTCTGTCTCCTGTCGCCGAATAACAGTCCTGGAAGGTTTTTAAATATCAGCGCAGTCGGATAGAGGTCAAGGGAAATGCTTCAGTCAATATCTGGCTCTGTGTGTCATGGAGCTTTTCCCTTTATGCATTGGATTGTATTGGGTTAATTGAGTGCATATGGATATAGTACACATTTTAACATTATATTAAAATTTAGTTTAAAATAGTTTTTTTCTCTTCATATTATATCTGCCCCGTGACAAAAAAAAATATATTCACGCCTGGTTTTGCAACAAAACAAGCAGTCTATCATTCATTTATTTAAACTAACATGATGAACGTGAAAATTTACCATTTGAAGCATAAATAAATAAATAAGTTGTCACGTTTATCAAATTAAAAGTGATGTTTTTCTGGTTCAAAAGTTGACAGGTACCTGAGATATAATAATGTACATGACCTTTTTTTTTTGCAAAAAAAAGGATATAAAGAGAGCAGATTCAGAACATTGCTAAGATCATTAAGGATGTGTTTGAAGTCTCCTCCTAGTCACTAAATAATTTGTGTTGACGTCTGCCTTACTAGTGAACTCAAATGTAGTGCGCTCAACGTAAGGGTGACCAAATGTGCAAACCTCAAAACTGGAACACTACTTAAACCCACTTATAGTCCATTACAGTTTTTCACAATCGCTAAGATACATTTCTCAAAACTTTAAGCACATTCCTTTACACCTCTAACACAATCTCTAAAACTGAATCTAAATTAACAGAGCAGACACAACACATGGAGCAATCACAACCGAGAGATCAATACAGTTGATTAGCCCTGATTCATAAACACAGCAAGAATAAATATGGAAATAGGTTTGGGGTTTGTGCTCTTCTTTGTGTTTTAACTGTGCATCACTTCAGATCTAATTTCTGTATTTTATCCTAATTATTCTCATATTACTGTTGTTTAAAGCATATTTCCCATAAGGCCACTTCTTTATTATTAGGTTTAACCCTTTCAGAGCTGCTTTAATATTGTCTTAAAGGTCCTCTACTTACAGACATGTGCATTTTAACATTATGTGTATGTAGTTTAAGCTTGTATTTGATTTTTCTGCAACACAAGGAGTTTTTAATGGTAGAGCTTCTCATCCAGCAGTGTTCAGTTTGTCCCAATGTAAGAAAGAACCCTTTAAATTTTAAACTGTGATGGTGCAACTGGGCTTAAAACGTATCTGTGTGGTTTGTTCAGAACAAAGAAATATGATACATTGCCAACATTTTAAAGCTGAACTGAAAACATACTGTAGTAAATGGCAACTCCAGCCACAGTAAAAGAATATACAGACTCATGACTTGGGAGAACGAAAGGCCCCCAATTAACATTCACAGTTTAAAATATTAAGTGCAGACCTCTGTGGTTTACAACACCTTCATCTAAATTACCATTTATTTTGGAGAAAACACAATAAACACATCACAGTTTGCTCCATTAGACAAAGGCAGCGTTCGAACCAAGGCGTGAATGAGCCTGTTTGACAGCTTTTAAATTCACACTTCGCCAAAAACACACAACATGAACCTGATTCAAATATATAATTACAACCCTTCTGAAAAAACTCCAGGAATAACCTCGATAAAAGTCATGAGAAATCACTAAAGTTTGTTTTTTATTAATTGGCAGAGAGTTGTTTCTTCATTAGAGGTGTGACACGTTTCAGCTGGCAAGGACTAAATTTGGAAAAGCTCCTCACGAATGTTGATATCGTGATAATTTTCAGTCCTCCACAGAAGCTGCTGATCCAGATGGCTCGGTTGCAATTACCGAACAAACTCGATGTGATTCATCCACCACGTGCTATTTCCAGATGCTGCTCGCGCTCACACCTTTTTCCACCGCACTTACCCAGCCCTGTTTGCTCCTGACACACCAATCAAGTTTATTCTTTCTTTACTCAGAAAGAAAACTCAACACAATGTGACAAATGTAACCTTTTCTCAAAGGAAGTGCCATACTATGAGACATTTGTGCAAATCTAAGGCACATGGAATAGTGCCGACTTTTGAAACCGATGTGGATATAATTGTTTGGTGTTGTTTGAGGTTTTCGTCATGGAGAAAAGAGATGGAAGCAAGTTGAGGAAACATAGCACCAGGAAAGATCTCGTCTTTCTCGCTGATGGACACCATCTTATCTGGCAACACGGTCAGGTCCTGTCCCAATACCCACACTCGTGTCCCTCAGTTCTTGCTGATGAGTGCGAGTGCGTAAGGTGTCACAAATCTCCAGAGTGGTTAAACGCCCCGCCCCTTTCATGCCCTTGATGCACACTCTCAGTTAGCATGGCTATTACCCCTTATTTCTTTGTTTTTGTGACTTTTAATCAAAAAGGCAGAAAACTAGCCCAATCGAGTGCATCAAAATAAACCTATTTATAATAGGTTAAATGTCTAATTTCCTTCAAAGTTTGCTTATACTGTATATGTTTGTGTAGGTTCTCCGTCACCTAGGTCATCTTGAAAAAAGGTTAAAGTAAAAGCATCTGGACTCAGTTTGCGTATATCTCGTTATGTTTTTAAAATGTGCATATTATATATAACGGCTTATCAGTTTATATAAAACAACCCGCCACATTAGTAGTCAATAGTGACGCACTTAAAAAATACAACGTGCATTATGTAGACAATTAAAAAAAATACTTTTTTAACATGGTCTGATGAAATTTACAATTTGTTTCTCTGTTTTTTTAGGGTAAAATGATTCTATGCTGTAAATTCATCATAATTTTCAATAACAATATTGCGTTAAGCAAGATCAGTGCTGTTGCAATTATGAAGTACAGAAGCATGTTGAGGCCCAATTTGTTCAATTCTGTTAATTCTGCACGCTGGATCCCTGCTAAGTACACCCTTCGTGGAAGACCACAGGGTGTAGTGTGGGTATTGTGAAAGGGCCTCAGTGACACTGACCTATCAGCTATTTCTTGTTCTGTAACTTTTCACGTGATAATGGTTTTTGGACAAACACCAAAACGTCTCAGTAATGCTAACTCCAAGGAAGTACAGAAAATGATTGACAAAAACACCCGCACTGTTATTTTATGGAGTATACTCAGCAGAAAAAAAAACACACCAGATTAAAAGAGAACAAAAAACAGAGAAAGATTGTAGAAAGATTTGTGGGGGCTACGAGGTCTCGCCATCAACAGCACCAGGTTTAGAGGGTTAACCGGCTAAAATGAGTTTTAAACCTGTCACGCAGATGTAATAGGACTCAGATGCAGCACACAGCCATGTTGTCTAAATCAGTCTTTATTTTATTTCCAACAATCGGTTTCTTCAACCGGATCAAAAGGCCAAAGTATTGCATCAAAGTGAAAAAACCATCAGGGTCAGTAACAGGAACTCAGTCCGATGTAGAAAAAGAATCTGGCAGTGAAGGCAAAGGAAGGGTGTGTTTACTGGTTTGATTGGGAATGAGTAACGACTGAGCACAGGTGAGAAGGAAATGTGTAGTTTCTCTGTTGTGTAAATGGAGTTTAATTGATGTGAATGTTGTTGTTTTTTTAATAAGAGCCAATTGCAGTAACACTGAGCTACAGCAGGGTTCATCCGGGACTAAAACTTATCTTTGCTGCTGTATGTCTGTAGATCATCAATCAGCAATTAATAATAAACAGTTTGGGCATGTAGTTTTTGAAGGTGGTGTCACTCCTGTATCAATGCTAGAATGAATCCTGTGGGTTGTCTCTGGGCCCAACTTTCTCCAATTATAAGACATCTATGTATCGGGGAAGGTTTAAATAGTTTGTCTGTCAGTGCCTGTCACTAAGCGTTAGCCCTGTGATTCCAGTGAAAAAGGGAGTATGTGAGACAAACTTCATCCCAGGGACCTTCAGAGGAAACGTGGTAGACTTAAGGGAGTCCAGTCTCTTCCCTTTAATCCATTAATATTCCACGTCTGAGCATTTTTCTCCAAAAGTCACATCGATGCACTTGATCTGGGAGACTGCGTTGGACAAATTAGACCAAAACGAGTTGCAGAATCATAATTAATAAATCCTGGGGCCCGCTTTGGGATTTGTCTGTGCTGTCTGGAGCCGTGTGTAGTGTAATCGCAGAGCTGTTAGCTAATGATAACTGATGGTTTACGGCTGACGGGCGAAGCTAATGGGGAGCGGGCTAATTGTGGTCGTGTGGTCACGGCTGTAAGGACTGTCTCTGCCAGCAAAAAAAAAAAAAAACTCACTTTATTCTTAAATTACAAGCCCCTCTGTGCCGACGTGCCTGTCCTATTATGTGCTAATTAGCAGCCGCTTGGGACACTTTAGCTAACGAGCATCGGATAATTTTAACCCTCTGTTTTGCTGCAAAGAGACAGAGATGCAGCGAGTTTGAGCATATGGCCAGGCTTATATAAAACACACACACTCAGAGGCACACACATACACATTCTTGTACATTAGTGGCTTCCCAGCATGCACCAGCTTAGCTGCCGCTGTGCTAATTGGCTTGATGTGGCTCTGAAAATAGTATCTGTACAATCCCCTGTCTGCCTTCAGAAAAGATCGTGCCCTTTCAATTCACAGTCCCAGCAGGCTGTCAATAGGAAATGGCTGCAAATAAAAGGCTGGGTTTTTAAAGCAGGATTTCTCCTTATTGTCCCAACATTTGAGGCGTTTCTTGGTTGTTATTTTCTGGTCCACATCTTTAGTGTTTATTTACACTCCTTCCTCTCAGCTGGCACATCTTTCTTCTCACTTTTCCCCAGTGGTTTTCAGGCGTTAGTGAGACTCACTTTGTGGAAACAGCAGAGGCTTGTCGTGGTAATGTAGTTTTCACATTAGAACGTGAGTCTCATTAGTAAAACACCTGGAGACTGGAGCCGTGAGATGACACTATATTGATATGAATATGTGGCAGTATTTTTACAACACGTGGCTGGGTTTATGAAGATGTTCACTAAAGTTGTGACAGGAGTTAGATTATGTTCTTTTTAGTCAGGTGTTAGAGAGATGTGTTCTCAAAGTATGAAAAAATTTAACATCTCAAAACTTAACAGTGGAACGATTTGAAGACGAGCTCGTATATAAATATGGATTGAGGGTTAATCATAACACAAAGCCTGGCTAAACGTGCATCTTGTAACAAAACAATGAGACAAAATATAATAATGGATTAGATTTATGCACAATAGCACAATTTGTCCAGTATTTGTTTGGCAAATGCTTTTTTTGGAGTAAGTTTTGATTGTCGCGATGGCCATTGTGTTGTGCAGCACTGATGCCATTGAGGTCTGGACAGTACTTTTGCAAATGTGTTTAAAGGTAATTTCAGGAACTTATTGTATTTATTTTATATATTGTTTTACTATGGCTATGCATGGATAGAGGCTACAACATTTTGCACCACAAAAGTCTTGGAGTCTTGGACTTGGAACAGTGAGATTTATTTACAGATGAAACAAAGTATGGTACTAGGCCTTCTTTAGGTGAATATTTATCTGGCGCTAGGCAAGGTTTTGTATTTTATATATATATATATATATATATATATATATATATATATTATATATATATATATATATATATACAACTTTGGTCACATATTTACACATTTAAACCATTTCTACACCAAGGATTAAAAAAAAAAAAACAATATAACCCAATACATGAGATAATTCAAGCTACAAAGTATGTGAGAAACACAGGCAACAAGGGTCACATCACAGCAGCAGGACTCTTGCAGCAGCGTATCAAGTCAAAAAAAAACCTCAAGAAGGCCACCACTTCTTTCTTCTACATCTGATGAGTTTTTTGGTAAATTTACAGTTTACATGATCTATTTCCAATACAATATTCCACAGAAAAGCTCATTAAATCTGTTTATGGAATTGTGACAAGGATATGCAGGACATGCTTTCTATCAAGTTTTCCCAAGACATTTGAACATTTTCCCTGACTTTATTCAAGACTCATAAACAACTGAGCTATAACTGCAGTGGAGCTGTCTGTCAGGAAAAGTATACATTTCATTTCATAAACAGGAGCCGTGGAAACTGTCAGGCTGAACAGCTGGGGTCTATTTTTCCCGTCAATCAACGCCGTCCCGCCTCTAATCATGCAGAACTGTAGTCTTCATTCATGGCACTCACATAAATGAGCCCCACTCTGCTGCTTACAGTTGTCATCAAGGAAAGGTAAGCTCTTAAATGTCACATACCCAAAGAAAGAGTTCAGTTCAATAGCCAGATTATGAAGATTTAAAGCATAACAATGTCTCTGTATTTAATGAAGAAGCTAACAAGGCAGAGTTCATGGTCCAGAGACATTCCTTCAGTCTTCCTCAGTGACAAAACCCATCTAATCTGCTAAGCCTGATGTTCATCAAAAAGTAACTTAGTAAAGAATAAAAAGACTTTCAAACAAAATTTAAGATACGCAGTTGACTTAGTGACATAAAAGATAAAAATAGCTTGGAAAAATAAAAAGTTATGTTAAAAATTCATTTCAAATAAGCACAGATGATGCATGGTTATTCATTTTAATGTTCAAAAATTAGCCAGTGTTCTGTCGAGCTGTGCATCCTCGTCAAAATCTACATCCCGTAGTGCAACTTGACAGTTGACAGTCGAATTATGCACCCCCTGTCATGGCCCTACCGTCTGGAACAGGTGAGACGCCAATGCCAAAACCCCAAACAAAGGCAGAAGGTTCAAAAACAAGGTTTATTTTCCGGCAAAGATACAAAAATGACAAATCACATGAAACGCCAGGAAACTTTAGGAAAACAAGACTCTAAACACATGTAATAACTAGAACCACGCAAAACTGACAGCAGACCCATGGTAGGGGGTGAAGACGACCTGGCACTGAGCAGGGGAAAACACACAGGTTATAAAGACACACAACGAGGGACAGGTGAAACACATTAGGGCGGAGCAGGTAATCCCAGAGACCTGAACACAGATAGACTAACAAAACAGACTAACTACTAACCCAGGTAGGGATGCTTCCTATAGCATTTAAATGTTGCTTTACAAAATACACAACTATCGACTAGTTTTGTAGTTATCAACGTACAAGTTAACATAATTAATGTTAAAATGTTTGCGTTTTAGGCCAATATGCCTGAATACTGAAGTAAAAATAAAAAATAAACTGATAAGCGTCTAAATATGTTGTGTTTAATATTAATCTTATGAAATCAACATATTATACATGCAAATACAGTATATACATATTAAGTCATGATATTTTGACTTGATGTCATGACTTGCTTGTGGCCAAGACAAAAGTAGTTACAAGGCGACTAAAAATGCAAGAAAAGAAAAAAGTGATTAAATAAGACCGCAATAAGAACAAGCTTTGACTACACTTCCAGTTTTTCTGTTTGAATGTAATCAAACCAATCGGCAAAATGGTGTGTTTTTACGACAACCACATTCGTAAGTTCACAAACTCAAAATCATCTTGTACTGCTCCGGGTGAACCACTGCTGTTTTGAACCAATCACGTTGCACTGAAAGTTGTAGGCATCTTTTAAATTTAAAAATGAAGCAACCATTTTACAGTTAACATGAACAACATGGCTTTTTTATTTGTTTTTATAATAATATATCTTATTAATACTAACAATTTAGGCTTGGCCTACAGTTTATTCCAGACAGAAGTTTGTAAGATGGTCAAATCTGCTCATTTAAAAACACAGAAGGTTGTAGGTTTGATTCCTGGGCCAGACTCCAACCATGTGTAATCCTATCAGAGGTACAACTGCAGCTACAAATTATTAAAAGATAATACTAATCAAATAGCAAGTAAAAATGGAAAACAGTGGCTCAGAAGGTGGAGCGAATTGCCCAATAACAACAAGGTTGTTGTTTAAATGCCTATTTCTTCAGTGCCTCTGTTGTTAAACCCCGCCTTGGCTCCATTAATGAGGCTGTGCTTACAAACCACATCTGATCCTTCATAGAACAAGAATGTCAAGTTAATAATAAACTTGACAGTGTGTACTATTTAGAGACTTTTGGAGTCTTCTCTTGAAGCAAAAGACAAAGAACTGTAGAGCTGCTCGCTGTTCAGCATAAACCTTTAACTATGGATAGAAAAAACTTGGATCTGCAGTTTCATGACTGAGCTCTGGACAATAGTAAAATGTGTCTCGAGTCAAAATGAAAAAGAGTCACAAAGACAAGCAGAATAAAGCAGCATGAACCATGGGGAAGGTCACACACCTGTTTTGTTTTCAGCCCTGTTCCCTGTATTTACTGTCTGTGTGGAGGCATTCACAGCAGCTATTGTTATTCTCATCGTGCTACAGCCTTTTCTTAAGGCTTTTTGTCCATTCTGTCATATTCAACAAACCCACACAGACACAGGAACACAAAGGTTTATTATCCAAGTCTTAAAAAGGGCAATGTTGACGCCAGAAATCATTGACAGTGGATTTGTATCAGTAAAAGAAAGCTGTATCATTCAGCATAAAAACACACTGGATTTGCTTTTTGACAATTGTTCAGGGAATTTTGGATTGTTGAAGAAAATAAAAACAAGCATTGACACTAGTGGAACAAACTGACCTTGTTATGGGTTGACCAAAGTTGCAAGAAAAGAGTTAAAAAAAAAAAAAAAAACACATAGGGTGTATACACTTTTCTGCAATAATGTTCTGTAACTTCCTCAAATTTCCCACCATAAATTTAATTTAATTTAAGTATATCAATTATGATGTGTGGTTATTGAGGTTTTACTGTCCCAGTCAGAATATTAAAAAATCTTATCAAAACACCTTGATAACGTTTAAAGTTTTGGAGTTAAATTTTTGTAGTTTTGCTATTGCCTCTAAATAATTCCTATTTCTATGGCTTTTCCAAAAGTTTTGCTCAAACAATAAAGAAAGCCAACATTTTACTAAAATATAGAAACTGTGTTTTTAGCTTCTGTGACTTTTTTATGAACACCTATCCATAGGAAATAATATATAGCATAAAAAATAACAGGTGATTAGAAAAATAAATAAATTACATCTGTTGGTCAAGTATTATTATTATTATTATTATTATTATTATTATTATTATTATTATTATTATTATTATTATTAAGTGTATTGTCCTTTAAGTTAAATGAGTGTTTTCTTTAAGATTGATTTGGGATGGCACTGAGAAAATGGACCTAAGTCAGGATTTGAACCCAGGTACATTATGAGTCACTTATTTTATATTTCACTAAATCTGCTAATGGAAACATGATCCTGACCTCATTTATCTCTGCAATGGTCCAACAAAAGAATGTTTCAGCTGCTTTTGTCAAGAGTAATGCTAGGTTTTTGCTTTTTTGTTATCTGTTGGGACCAGTGCATACCTCTTTGTGTGTCCTGTGCTTAAATTACATAATCATTCACTTTGTAAATTTATTTTGGGTATTTCCTCCACTCAAAAGCACCAGATATTTTTTGACCGTCCTGGCTGATTGTGAGAATGAGTTAACAGTATTTTATTCCTTCTAAATGTACTTAAAGAAAAAGTACATAACTATGGAAACATATACGGATCAAACAAACCTTACTTCAGGGGTCAAAGAGTCTGTTGTGAAGGTCTAATGTCACCTGATGAATGTCTGAATGCTGTCAGTGTTCCGACAGCGACGTAGTGACATCATTATTGACGGCCCCCGAGCTGCTCCTCTGATCCAGACTGTGTTTATTTAATGGGAGAGAGTCTAACGTCAGCGTGAGGTCGAGATCAGAAGGTCACTGATCAAAGAAAAGGCCAACAACTTGACTTCCTGTTCAACCACAGACCTGCTCCTCCTCTCTGCAATTCAATCTGACCTCTGACCCTGACTGACTTCTACTGAAGGACAATTGAGTGCTCTTTATGTTTATATCCTACTAAACCATCCCTCAGCGTTCGTTTGTGGTGCTTAGACGGGATCTTTTCCACTGCAGATATAAAAATTAGTGAATAAATATAAGTCAGTTGTTGAGTTTTGCTGTAAGCTCCACTTGACTTTTTGACCCTGACCTTCTGCTGGTGATGGGAAATACACAGGGATTTTAGCTCACCATTAGTGTCTATATCTGGTAAAGCACAAAATATAACTGTACTTTTCTTTATGATCATGCTAAAACTGCTATAAGACTTTTTCTTTTCTTCCAGCAGCAAAGGACTCATGATGTTCAACCATCCGTCCATCTTCTTCTGTTCATAAAGGAACAAGTCATTTCAGGTTAAAATACTGAGGCGTTCCCAAAACATAAGACCGGGTAGCCTTTGCCCCGGTGCCTCCTCCTGTTTAGACATGAACACCTCCTGAAAAGAGCTGACACTATAAAGACATACACTTGTCACATTTAACTCAATCAGTATGGGACATTCGTCTACAGATGGACAATGGGAGGGAAGCCAGATCCAGAGAGAATCCTCAACAGCACAAGAAGGACATGGAAAAGGAAAACGCAAACCCATGAAAATCATTCTGTGAGGCAAAAGAACATAGAGCTTTGCCACTATGCACTCCTATTATATCAATATTTTTTTGTTATTATTTATTTATTATTATTACATCAATTTTATAAATCGCTTTTCCGGAGACGCAAAGAGGCTTTACATATCAATTATCGATTCACTCCACAGTCACACACTGGTGGTAAGCTACATCTGTAACCGCACCATCACCAAATACATTCACATTCTTACACATTCATACGGGGCAAGGTGGGTTAAGCGTCTTGCCCAAGGACACAACAACAGTATAAACTGTGGGGAGAACTGGAATCGAACCTGCTACCTTCTGGTTGAAGGACAACCGCTCTACCACTGAGCCACTGCCGCATTGTTAAAAATATCAAGATTCCATCAGGCAGCATCCACAAAAGTCAAAGAAAAAACAGAATAAACGGATTCATCTTGGATCTACAGCACCACATGATTATTATTTAACTTATTAACCTTTGATTATTCTCACATCCTTTTGTTCTCACTTTATACATTTGTTTTTTCTCCATTTATGGCGGTGGTGGACTCTTTTGTCTGTATCTTGCTTATGTGTGTAGAGTCAAAAAATAACGTCACAATATCTTCAACAAATACTTGATTGAATTTAACTTTGTGTCGAGTTACAGCAAAAAAATAGATCAAAGTTATACAGAACATCTTTACAAATGAAAAATCTTTAAAAGTCACAGTGATCGATGACAATTCCTTTTGGCAGAACTTTTAAAATGTAAATGACATTTGCCAGAGACGGTCTACATGCATCATTTGTGTCCAGATAGAGCTTAATTAATAAAAAGATTAGATTGTGTGCGATGCTTTTTCTCCTCCTGCGAGTTTTCCCCCTTTGGACTTCTTCTGTTGCTTTTCTGATCTGCAGCGGCTTGACAACCTTTTGCTCATCCGAGGAAAATCCCATTATGTGGCGTTAGGACATGAGTAATGGCAGCTCTGCTTAAGCGGCTCGGATAGAAGCAGACGAATGCCTCGCCGTTTCTCGCAGACACACACTCGGCTCCTCTTTACTTTTAGTTTTCTGTGAGATTCGAGCCTCGGGCCAAAAAGGCACGAAGAGAGACTCGGACGCTGCATCAAATCTGAACAGCGCGAAGGAACAAGCGGTCATTGATTTGAACAAAAGCAGTGTCTCTCAAACTGTGCTCTACCCTCCACAGCTGCAGGCCACAGTGACTTTAACACTCAGTGGGATTTCAAATGAAGAATAAGTTAAAGGATTTATGACACTGTGGCCTTCACTTTAGACGAAATGTTAAATGTAGTTAACGTTGTATCAAGTGCACACAGCTACACTGGAGCCTCCTGCTCTACCAGTTTTTTAGTCTCTAACCAGAATCCATTTATCCTCTGCCCAGGTCAGAAACAGAAACTCCAGGTAATTACATATTATTGTTGTTATTATTATTGTTATTATTGTTATTATGATGATGATGATGAAGGTAGGTATAAGGCGTCCAGCAGGTGAGTTATCACTGATGATAATTTTCCCATTGATGTTTTCCCATTCACGTGTTAACCAAAACACAAATAAATATAAACCAAAATACAAAGATATATAAAAACTCAAATAACTCAAAACCAGTTTACCCGCCACCAAGGATTTAAAATGGCTGCATAAAAGACACACCTCCTCTTTGTTCAAACCATGAGGTGGTAAAGGTGTGAGGACGGTATTTAGATGAAAGTGTACATTTTTAATAAACTGAACTATTTTAATATAGCATTTTAAATGAAATATGTTTAAGTGTGATAACTTATGTAAGAGCCATTTTGATGGTCATTTGTTTATGGACCTTTTAAAATCCTTCTACACACGTTTAACTTTAAGACTTATATAGACTAAACAAACCAGAAGATTAATGTCTAACTGCATATTGTAAATTATATTTAAAATGAATAATTAATACACAAATTAAATGATAAGTGACAATTAAAAAATGGGACAAAGTGAACAACCCACTTTGTCTCAAAGTCAAAAGGATTTCAGAGAGCAGAACAGAACTCATTTATTTCATTGTCCAATCTCACTTTCTGCCTGATTTGCAAAACCAGACACAAAACTAGAGCAATAACCCTCTGTACCAGCAACGGCACAGGACTTCAATAAATAAAAACATTATTGTTTTTTTAAAAGCAATGGGAATTCGGCTTCTTTTCATGTCCGGACAGAGCTTAGCCTTCGGCCGTTTGAACATGTCCTCACACAAGTCTTACAATCGCTCCTTTTAACTCATTTTATTAATCACTCTACATCAACTATACACCATTAAAGTCCACAAATATACTGGCATCTATGCAACCCTAGAGTACGACTATGTTTAGTGAGTGCATTAGCTGCAGTGGATTACTGTCTGTCTGGACTCTGAGAACAAACCCAAATAAAACTTAAATGTATAGAGCTATACATTTGAGTTTTATTCACTCAAATCAGAGTCTCAGAGTGTAGCTCTACTCTTTAGCCACATGTCTGTGTTCATTCAGTCTGTGGTGCTGTGGCGTTTAGTGCAGTTACTTTACAGTCTGTCTGTGATTACTTCACTGCTGACTCTCAGGTCCACACAAGTGGCTGACCCGCTTCATGATACCACTGACTAGCTTCATCGTACAGGGCCCTGGAATGGATCCAAAAGAGAAAAATAGAGAACATGAGCAATAGCCCTCTAAATGTACCTCGAGACCAAAGGGTGCATGCATTGTCGCGCTAGATTTCTATGAAACAATGGATTTTAAGTTTAACAGCAGCCATTTTTGATCTTGTTCGAACAACGCATGCAGGTGATTGAGGACACATTGTTGTTTACATCCTATTTACCTTCTGTTTGTCTAAAAGCAGCTCTGACAGACATTAAAACCTTTGTAAACAGAGCCGGCGGTTGTCAGCGCCAAAAGAAGGAAGTTCGAAATTCGTTTCTCTCTGTGTTTTCCGTGTTTGTAGTCGGATTCGTGTGGGACAATGTGATTAAAGCGGCTGGTTGACTTAATTCAGATCGAAAGCTGGGCTACATTTGCTCATCATTCTCTTTGAAGTCGCTGCTGCCTACCTGCTTCCTCCTCCAAGAGTCGACGTTATATCACATAAAAGCCTGCCATTCTCTCATTACCTTTGCAATTATTTTAGTGGCTGTCAAAAAGTACAGCCCTAATCCCAATCAGAAAAGAGGAAAAATGCTATTGTTTGATCGGATTTTGATCTGGTACGTGTTCAAACGGCTCGATTTTACTGCACTGCTTATAATGCTGTCAAAGGCGTCTTTCATCTGAGGAGTTTTTAGACATAATTCTCAAGTTGAGCTGACTGGTTGCATGGTGCAGTGTCAAAAAAGGTAAAGCACATTAGGAAAAGAGAGCAAAGTCGACGTTTACAATAAGAAATATCCATCAAGAAACCACTTTTTTTATCCTGTCGAGTCATGAAAGCAACTGGAGAGAAAGGAGCTGACATTTCCAGCTCCGATTAATTAACCGAATTCAAATATTTTTTTTTACATAACCTGGAAAAGAGGAGTGAATACTTTGTGGTGAATTATTCAATGGTTTCTCAAACTGATAGAATAAACTCAGAAGTCAGAAGAACAGTGGTGTAACATTTATCAAAGTTTGAAATGATTTGGAGATAATTGTTGGGCTTTTGAACGAGAAACCAAGCTCTTATGGTCAAGTGAATAAGACACAGGAGACACATTTATTTAAAAAGTAATAAAGTTGATTCTAGTCAAGATGTCTATAAACCTTTTGCTTCCCTTGTGGCCTTTTGGATGGTATTTTCAATGTAAAAAGATGTTGATTGTGTCAAGCAGTCAAAAAAATTGGATTTATGCTTCTTTAATTTGAAAAATGCTATTCGCAATGTAAGTCCCTTGAAGTCTAACTCAAGAATACGTCCTGGAATGAGGCGTCACTGTTAATTTGTTGATGTTTTCTCACCACTTTACACATCGTGTTAACCCCAACAGCCTGGCTTGTGTTTGAGCGACGCTCTCCTTTCTTTTTATCCTCATTACAGTCTCCGAGCCGCTCCTAATGTTGTACTAACGGTGTCGTTACAAAAGCCACAGCGGCGGGTTTAAACACACAGCGCTAAGAGGATGCTAATGAGAGCAATGGGTGAAGGATGGATGGACGAGGACAGCGAGGAGGAGGGTCTGTGGCGTTTGTTTTGAAGCCGATAACGAGGCGGCGTTTGTTACAGGGCGAGGAATAGCACAGGTTAAACTGACACATAAAGATGAAGGATAGAGGAGGTATTTATTTGTCAGTCACAATGAAGACACAAACAGCAAGACCTCTGAATGCATCGTTCTCATATTTTCTGAGGGAAATTAGAGTGAAGCCTAGTTTTGGAGCTGCCGCCATGTTATAGCTTCGGAAATGAAAACCTTAAAAATTAAGGTCAAATTAAAAATATTGAATGGTCTTTTTAAACTCCCACTTTATACAAAGGTTTTTATTATCTCTGCCAGCAACAAACAAAAAAAAATCACTTTGTACAAAATCAGAATGTGCTCCATTTGCTTTTGAAATGGGACCTTTAAAAGAAATCTCAAAATTCCCAGAGCTTCTTAATCTCACACAGTAGGTATTCTGTGTATTTGAGCTCACACTGAAGTGAGAGAAGGTCAAAGGACTGACCGTTATTCAGTCTCCAAAACTCTGCACTACATCAAAGCACAATCTGATATCTCCACTCTCAAAAAGAAACTCTTTACATGGGTCACAAATATATAACTTTGTGTTTTGCTCCAATATAGATCCAACCAAGTACCGGACAAGTGTGTACCGTCATTAAACAGCACAACATGTAGATGCTCTACTTGTTAATGTCTGTGGAGGTTCTCCAGGAAATATTCAAGAAAAGGTTTTAAAGAAGCCATCTGGACCTGGGTTTTAAAGTAGAGACTTTTGTCCCCCAGTCCAACTGAGTTCAGCTGAGGTTTATATCCCTCAGAGAGACAGGTTTAACCTGAGTCTACTGGGATTGGACCAGAGCTGATGAATACAAGACTGGTTTACATTGATCAGCTCAATCACAGTCTTATTACCTCCTCAAAGAAAATTAACTGATAAGTCGACAGGTCAGTTCTTCACTGTATATTTATATGGACCATGAAGGGAGTGTAAAACCAGTTTAAATCTGTTCAAATTCAATTAAAATCTTTTTGAATCCAACTAAAACCTGTTCAAATCCAACTAAAACCTGTTTGAATCCAACTAAAACCTTTTCAAATCCAACTAAAACCGGTTCTATACTGTCTAATTAATTGGGCCATGATGGGAGTGAGTGCATGCATTGTTTTCTGGCGTAGGCCTACTGCTGAGGTGATGACATTGAGAAAATTAGATTGTACATTATTCATGATGCATCATATTCAGTTGTATTTGGATTAATGCAACTTGCAGCACAGCTTCTTGATCTAGTGGTGCCTTTGGTCCAAACCCAACATAGTTCCTGAATAAATGCATTTGTATTATTTTGGGAGATATATACAATATACAATAATATATAATTTCAGACCTAAAACAGACAATGATTTGAGGAAAAAGCAATCATAAATAACATTGTAAAAGACATAACAGGGTCAAAATCCAACCAATGCATTGCAGTTTGCAGTAAGAAAGTAATGTAGGAGATATACTGTATGTAGAGCCACGTTAACCATCAGAGCGTGTTAGAAGAGACTGCTCCCAATCTCCCCCAGTGTCAAACTCATTCTTTAAAGCCACACAGATGTACAATCCGACACGGAGCGGGCTGAATTATTTACATACACACACATATGTTTAATTCATACGAGCCGTGCCGGTAAAGAACCCCATTAAGAGGCAGTGCAGCTGAACTCGGGAGGTTTCCTGGCCTCGTCACCTCGTTACCGATCGGCGGAAAGTGCTGCTTAATTATTCCCCGCCACAGGGCCAAATGTTCATTATGCCAGAACTAATTACTGCTACAGTGGCGTAATCCTTCACAGCCAAACGGACGCCACACGGTGAGCACACAGGGATGGAGACGGGCTTAATTTTCAACTGAATGAAATGTAAAATGTGTGGTCACAGCTGCAGGTGAGACTTAATTTTTCTAAGTTTGGACTTTTCTGAGACTTAGAGGTGTGTTTGGTGCTTAAAATAAAGATATGCAAGATAGGTAATAGAGTTTGAAGCTAAGTGAAATGAATAAAAATGAGCTTAAATTCCCAACATTTAAAGCATTATGTGAAGAACTTGGAGTTTAAAGTTAGTTAAATTTGTGTTGAATGGGTCCATATCAACTGGACATTTTTGTCGTCCAGGGGCTTTATTTGGAAAGCAACATAAGGGCTGAAACTTCTGTGTGCCACTTTCTACACCAAAGTTGGGATTTATAAAAGTCCAACTAAACAAACTGTGGGTCTTTCCAAAATGACTCCTTACGCACTTCCACCCTTTAGTGCCCTCGGTGCTGAGTGGCACCCACAGCTGAATCAGGTTCCCTTAATCACAGAGTAGGGTTATATACAATGCGTAGAGCAAGGGACTAGGGAGCCGATTCGGAAAGGCCCTGTGTGTGAACTCTGACCCAGGTGTGCACACAGACCCACACAACAGAGCTGATGACTCCCTCAAGCAGCTACAACAAATAAATGTTTGAGATTGTTTCATTTCACTTTATTTCTCTTAAAAAACATTATGACATAATGAAACTAAATAGTGCCAAAAAGAAAGAATCCTATTTAACTTTTCCGTAAAGTGGTTAATGAGTCGCCTGGTGGAGCAAAGACCAAATACCAAAGCGGCCTGTTTCCTGTCGGTCTACACTATCTCAGTCAAATAAAGGCCCAAAACCAAACATTAAGAGGTTCAGCATTGGCTCGGCTTCATGGGCCGGCTGTGGAGCGCAGTGTGAATTGAAAGACTTTATGATTAAAGCCTAACTAAGTTCTACAAGGCGAGGATGGAAATGTGAGGCAGGTTTACCTGAGCCGATTTCTTCTAAAGAAACACAAGGTTTTATGAATCTGGACATTTGGGCCACTACATGGATATAGTATAGTATCCATGTAGTGGATACAGAAGTCGTCACCAGGTGTGTCTAAAGTAATGATCATATACACAATCACTAGTGTTATATTAGAGCCAATGTGAGTTCATTTAGCTCTGTTGATGCTGCTGTGTGAGTGTGAAGCTGTGAATAACTGGCAAAAGGATAAGTGTTAGAAAATGACTGATATGGATGAGAAAACCTTTGATCACAGTTTGTGTCTCCTGGTTCGATTCACAAACCTGAACAAGACTAAACTTCAATTTTATTTGGTGTTAAAGCATTAAAATCTCCACTTTACTGTTGTTTCATTTTGCTCCAGGCAGACCTTTCATTTTGTCTCTAATATCTTAAATAAATCAGATACTTCCCACGCCTTCCATCTTTTGCAGTGGTTTTCCGTTCACTGGGACATTCATGAGTGTTTTTGACCTGTGTGATTTTCTCTTTAAAACCCTGTGGAGAGGCAGGAGAGCTGTGTGTTAGTGTCTGTTATTAGCTGCTGAAGTGAGGTAGAGCTTTTGTCTGTAAGTGGTTTAGCTTTTTCTCATTACGCCAGGATTTCTGTGCAGCTAACGGACAGTCGGGTCGCCGCGCTCCTTCAATTACACCTGCTTCATTTCTCATCGAAGCAGAAACACTGGGTCGAGAGAGATGGAAACACTTACAAAAAGAGTTAAGGCTGGTCCCGGCTCGGCACGAAAAAGAAAAAAAAAGTACAATATTCAACATGCCGATAAGCGTTTTATGCTAATGATGAAAACAGTCTTGTGTGAGAAACTAAAGCAAGTCTGTGGAGCCCCAAATGGCAAAAAGCTCGTTTTCTCAGGGCAGAGGCAAAAGGACACTGCAGGTCACAGTTGTAACAGTGCATTATAGTAACTTACCCCATAAAGTTGCATAAGAAAATATATTACACCATACAAGCAGTACAATACAGCTTAAAGCAACAACAGATTAGTCAGTTCAGCAATGGCATCGCTGTCGTCCCTCCATCCCGCTCTCATCTGGGGGACTCTGATGTCGCTTTGTCCCGCTCTCCTCTGGGGGGCGCTGACGTCCCTCCGTCCTGCTCTCCTCTGGGGGACACTGACGTCCCTCCATCCCACTCTCCTCTGGGGGACACTGACGTCCCTCCGTCCCGCTCTCCTCTGGGGGACACTGACGTCCATCCGTCCCGCTCTCCTCTGGTGGAGTGAATACTGTTGCAGATGTCCCACTCTTAGACGTCCCAGTGATGATTGGACCATAGCTGTGCCCCATCTGTGATCCTGTCTCCAGGCCCCTGTCACTGGTCCCCTCCTGGATGTGTATATATTTATTTGAATAATTGAAATGAGAATGATAGAACATTCCTGGACACATCTACTGCAGAGCCTGTCCGTCCCGGGGTAAGGGAGGGTCTAAGGACAAGAGGGTTTTGTCTGGTTCAGTCTGCTTGTTTATTTTCTTGCTTATTTTTTTCTGTGACCCTGTTTTTTTTTTTTTTGTTATTCATATAGCGCTTTTCCACCTAGTCAACTCAAAGCCCTTTGTAACTGTTGTTGTGATTTTGGGCTATAGAAATAAAACTGATTTAAAATTGAATTGGAAAATAATATTGTAAGGAACAGCAGCAGTTTGCAGATTTGGATTCCTTTTTATGATGGTCATAGTTTAAAATGTACCTTTTATTCAAAGCGACTTACATTAAGGTTACATTCACCAGTGTTACAGCTGGAACACCATTGGAGGCAAGGGGGGGTTAAGTGTCTTGCCCAAGGACACAACGACAGTATGAACTGTGGGGAGAGCAGGAAAAATAGAGTTAGTTTTCTTGGTACTAACGGTTTCCTTTCATTTTAAATATTTATTTTAAAAAGTTTTAAAAACTCGGCTTCCTGTCATTTTGACTCCCATTCATTATTTTTTCCTAATGTAACCACCACAGACACTTGATGCTCAGGTCTCTCTGAAGGTCAAAGTATTGTCCCCATTGTTGAAACCATTTTCAGTCCAATTAAACACGCTGTATGGAAGAGTATAGGGGCTACATAATTCTTTCCTTGGAGACAGTTGATTTGGTTATTCAAAGCCAACTTCAGCCAATTTGACAGATGTGTTTACAACATCCACAGAGATGTCGAGTTTAATCAAATAAACCCAATCAAGGCTGTATTTATGTGGCACCTCTCCGATGATTAATGCCTGCAGAAGTGACAAGCCGATAATAAGGCTGTAAGCAAAACAATAGGAATATTTTTATCATGTTGGATGTGTTGTTGTGTTAGCGCTTCCATTTCATTTTTTGCACCTGGAAAGAGCAGTAATCACTGTAATAACTGACAAATAAGTGAAATACCAGGAGTGTGTGGTGAGGGGAGGGTCTGTGTTTAATTATAAATAAAAAACTCCCTCTGAGTTTGAATTAAATCAATTCAAGTGTATTGTACCATTTAATAGTGATATAATTATAACAGTGGCAGCAAGAAATCAAAGTTAAACAATGTAATTTACAGACTGATAAATAGAAAACACAAATAAATTAAGCTTAATAATGTGTAAAAGTCCATGCATAACTGAATAAAAGTCGCCTGTTGTGGCTTAATACAGTGCACTAATGGGAACTTTTCAATCCGACGACAGATAATCACATATAGACATTTTTCAGTCTTTGCTGCGCATCCATTTTTGTTACAGAAGAAAGGCCGACCGATATACATTTGTAATGAACGACAAATTAGCATTTGCTCCAAAGTTGTGAAAACAAGATGGTAACAACAAAAAACAACCGACTGACATATGTTTTTATTATCAGGGCCTCAGGAGAGAGCATTAGCAACCGGCTCCATATTTAGCTGTTGCACTACTGTACATAACCCTCCTCACTAAAATGCTTTGAATGTTCTAATACTTCTATCATCTACAAGCATGTGCAGTTTTCGATGGCATTACTTGTGGATAATTCAGTGGGTTGAATTTTGTCCATATGTCATCCCATAGAGGGGTCTATTTTCTCCGTCTGGACCAAACTGGAAAGTCCAGACTAAACATCGCCGATGTGAAAGAGCCTTCCCTCGTCACATAACAACAGGGATTAAACATGATAGTAGACAGTGGTTGGGACAGTGTAAAGAAAAGTCCCAAATTACAGCAACACAATTCAAAAGAACTGCAGACTGTGGCAGACATTTTGTGTACAGATCTTTATAATGGATAATTCTCCAACATCTTGCCCAACGACAACAACAGTATGAACTGGGGAGAGTGGGATTCAAACTGTCAACCTTCTGGTTATAGGAGGTTTTAATGAAAAAAGATGGTTAGTCTGTTCATGTTTATTTCAATTTCATGCCACGCCACTAAACTAAACATTTCAGAGCTATTCTCTTTGTCTCTTTAGCCTTCAGACTTCAGTTTCACAATAAAGCATTTTGTGAGATCATTCAAAATTAAAAACCTCCATTGCCAAAACCTATCCATATATATCTCTGTCTGACTGCATCAGCAGGTGTTTTGTGAGACTGAACCTTTTCATAAACGTATTTCTCGGCCTGATCCCAGCCCCTGACCTCAGCCTGAGTGAGCGCTGCTTCACTGTGCCTCGCCTCGGGCCGTTCTGGCTTCACTGGTCCTCTCTGCGCCGGCTCCTCCTCTTTCCCCGCGGCACATTCCTCCAAACGCCTTTATGCAAACCTCCGGGGCTTTTTACCCACAATCCTTTGGGCCCGCTGTATCTCTGCAGCCCAGAGTCCCGGTCAGCGCCCGCCGGCCATGGCCACCCCCAAAAATATATTTAAAAAGGGCTTTAACACAACCTCATCCAAGCTGTTCTCCGCAGAGACTGGAGGAATACAGCAGCATCTGAGGCCTGCAGCTCCAACAGACAGCTTTATTTTAGCAACAAAGTCAGAAATAACGAAAAAGTATCTACAAGCAGAGTTCATTTTCACTTTCTCAACACTTAAAGTTTTTCATTGGGCAGAATTTTTGGAAACTTACACAACATTTGACTTTTTAGATCCTGTTTCTGAAATGTAGGAATGTAAATAACTACCTGTAAAGTCTACACACTTATTTGTTGAAGGGTAACAATAATAGAACAATCGACTACTCAATTTTAATGCTCTTGATGCCGGCTAGTCACTGAATGCCAAAATAATGTCACAGATGCAAATAATGTTGATTTATAAAGAAGAAAAAGAAAATCTATAAATGACACACAATGGTGGGAACTGTAAAACCTGTAACGTGACAGGTTTATATGGAACAACTCTATTCTGAGCTCTGAGGCAGAGACTAGACAGTGAAAGCTTGTAGCAACCAATAACGTAATCACAGTTTTGAGGATTTTCTTTAATGCTAGGGCAATAACATAACATTCTCCTCTGGGGGTCTTTGACACCCCTCCATTCCACTGTCGTCTGGGGGACTTTGACGTTGCTAAAAAGCTCTAGTTATGTTTGGCAGGTCATACACAACAATAAACATGTTGACAGTGGTCCATTTCAGACCCATCACAGTCTGTATAATCTGTCTCTTGATCATCTCTATTAGCTCTGAGTTTTGTAATGGGGGGCCCTGGGAGCTCTGTGGTCACTCACAGAAGCACAAGGTCAGCTCTGTCGCCATCATGACACTGGAGCATCACTGTCCTCATGCTGTGTACTCTCAGTTTAGACAGTGCTAAACGTTAAACTAACCAGAAGTGTCAAATGTGTCTGGATCAGAGTCAACAGAGAGGGACAAACAGTTACTGATTACTGAGCAAAAACATATTCACTGAAGTGTTCTTGTCATGTGCTCACTGTCAAGAACTGTACAAGAAATGGATTTGAAAGAAGACACGCAGACACAAATCCAATTTTAATTAGTTTAATGGGTAATCAGAAAATTGGTGGTAAGTTCTTCAACGGGGTCAGGGCCAATGACTGAATCAAGCTCTGCCATAGAAGAGCAACTCTGAGGCCACAACCAAGATGTAACAGGGGTAAGCTTCAACAGTCCCAGAAGTTATTGTTGTTTAACACTTCAGTCCAAAAGAGCAATCAGGAAACAGTTAGACAGACTTTCAGAATCCGACAGGGACAAGCAGAGGTCGGGTTAAGCAGGTTGGGTTGGCACTGTCGAGAAGGACAAAGCAAGTTACATAGACAGAAACCACAAGGCACAGGTGAGAGTTATCAAGTTGCTAATGAAAAGTGTTAAGTAGAGGCACAAAAAATGGTAAGGGTTAAAAAATAAAAGCTCAGGACAGGAAGTCAACCTAATATGTGACAGACCCTCTGTTTTATAAAGATGTCAGTCCATGTGTGACACTGTTCAGTCAGTGTTAAATGTAAATCTATATGATTGGCAAAAGCTCAGGTTTTTGTGCCTTTCTGGTTAGCATCTAACTGTCAGAACCCATTCACATTCAGTGGGAACACACCATAAGAAGACAGATCTGGCATTATGACTAGATTATGACATATTGTTTCATAAAATAGATTCCTTCCAGTTCTGTCAATTATCAATGCTTCCCTTAGTCTGTCTTTAAATGTGTCATTGACAGACCTCACTTTGAAGAATTACCATTAATCTATACACTTTAATCAGTCACATTTCTCTGCTTGTGTAAATCTCCAGAGAGGTTCTGTCAGTGAATGGTCTTTATCCATAATGGGTTTTACAATAATATATCTCATATTTCACATGGGAACGGTTTACGCCAATGTTAAACCTGTTTATTCATGTTTACACGCTTTAATGGAATACGGCTGCCATCAGAGTGGATGTTTCTGATCAGGGAAATGTCAATGTGGCCTTTCTGTTCATGTTTCTGACAAAGACAAATGGTTGAACGATTAAACAGTGATTTATCGACCGCCCGCTGCCCTCAAAGACAGAGCAGTGCTGTTATCAGATCAACCTATAGTTACGTTATGACCTTTAATTATGTTCACAGGGACTGAGACAAAGATGGACACAAAGCGTTTTCAACATCCTGACAACTGAAGAGCTGAATTTGAGCCTTTTATTTTGTAACGTTCACAGCATCACTTTGAACCAAATGCTATGATAGACGGAGGTTTTGTTCAGAGACAGACTTTAGCTCAAAAGCCTTGTTTTTACTCGAGGGGTAAAGTGTGGCTCGGGTCAGAACATGTGAGTTTACATCAGTGGAAGGAGTCTGAAGATTTACCAACAACCAAACCCCGCTTGTGTGGTCTACTTTTCCAAAAGGTGGAGCTAAAGTTGTGTCCTGTAGTTTAATGTTTGGACGAGTTAGATCGCCACTCGAGAGACATTGAGACACAAAAGGAAAAACTTAAATCGGACAAGTATGTGTTGTTGTTCTTGAGATAAATATTGTCCAAGAGAAAACATGCTTTTATTTTTTCAAAAACAAAGCTGGTTCTGTTTTCTGCTTCAACTGACCTGTACTGCACCCGTCTGAGAGAAACACCTCCTGAGAGCTCCATGTTTGGCATCTGTTCCTTTGGGTTTTCTTCTTGTTTATCTTTGTTTGTACATCTGTGGTCTCTAAGGCGTCTTCAACTAAAGTTACCTGATACAGTAATAGAATACTCTTAGACCAAAACTGATAAACACAAAGTTCAAATTAAGCTTGTGAAGAAAAAGCGTGAAATGTGCCATTTTCTTTCCATAAACAAAGTTTCTAGAGTTTAATATCATTCTTTTCATTGCTCTTACTTTTAGAATTAAAACCACTCCATTCTCTGTCTACATAACTTATACAGGAGCAGGACTTGTGACATGAAAGAATAAGGCCCTAAAATAAAACTGCTACAGCCTCTGAGTTTCAAGTGTAACTTTTTCCCACAGTTCAGAGCAGTTTACTGACTTACTACAAACGAGAACATACTCTCCTCTCTATCCAAGTTAGCAGCAACACATTTACATTTTAAAAGTTTTCCTCAAATATAATTTATTAATCACAGGTTAACCGCACCCCTCTCACAATGGCACATCACGACCGGAACTTTCCCAAAGTAAAAGAATAAACGTCTAAAGGTATTAAAACTATAAGATGACAAACTGATTTAAATGTCACTAAATTCTGTTTTAAAAGTGCTCGGTTCACGGATCAGCGCAGTGCTGTTGTCATGTTGATGGGAACACCTGTCACACCTGAGACTTAATTAGCTCGTCTCCTATCAGCAGCTCCGAGGCTCGTTAAAAAGCGACACGGGGAGCACTCGAAAGCTGACAGACGGTTTACGAACGTGACACTGAGACAAGTTTAGACACAATTTTGACAGACGAGAAGGAAAGGGACTGACTGAAGAAAGTACTGATGGTTTACTGTAAAAGAAGCTGAGGGTTAAGAAGAAAAGTAACCATTTTGCTTTAGTGAGAACAAAACAATTGACATCAACAGATCTTAACCTGTTTAAATCATCCACAAGAAACAGGAAGTTTAGCATCAAAACGTGTGAAAGTAAAACACTCAAAAACATTGGTCTGACTTTAAGAAACAAAAAATTAACTGGTTGCACTTTATTTTCCAGCTCAGTAATATGGAAAGAATAATAACCAGTGTTAGTACGGTGTATAGGTAAACTAAAGCTGTATTTGAATATTATTAGCATTCAGTGGTTAGTCAAAGAAATAAAATAATCTTCAGTGTATCTTCTGTCACAAAGCAGTTCAAGTCCACATTACCTCTCACTTCTTATTCAAATGTTAGACTTCTCTATGGCCTGTGTTTTTATATAATGAATGGCAGCGTGTATAGCAGCTGACTCGATAATAAAGTGTTAACAGTGGTGACACTTGAGCATAAGCACCACAGCGGGAGATATTCTGAGAGTTTTTGTCTTGTTTTAATGACATTTGCTCGCATTGAATGTAAAAAGTGTAGAGGATATTCAGAGCTCTCAGTCAAGTGAGGCTAATGCTGATGGAAATGTGGAGTTTAAATATGTTTCTGTGAGAGCATTTAGATTCGAGCACAGATTTAGTAACACTCTGCTTTTATCGAGTCTATAATGTTTGTCAAGGGCCACTATTAATCACCAAACGTGAATTTTGAACCGAAGAGAGCGCACGTATCTCCTCTATTCATTAGGCTACACTGGCTCCCGGTTGACGCCCGCATCAAGTTCAAAGCTATGCTCTTGGCCTACAAGACCACCTCTGGTTCTGCACCCCCATATCTCCACTCACTAATACAGACCTACGTTCCTACCAATCCCTGCGCTCTGCAAATGAACAACGTCTGGTGGTACCGTCCCAAAAGGTAAAAATCACTCTCACGCACTTCTCTGGCTCTGTTCCACATTGGTGGAATGATCTACCTGCTGCTACAAGATCAGCAGATTCTGTAGCCATCTTTAAAAAACACCTGAAAACACATCTCTTCCGTCAACACCTGACTGACAAACACTGAGTCCTACTTCCTTTCTATCGATTCCTTTCTATAAAAAAAAAAATAAATAAAAAAAAAAATTCTCTTATCCTTAGTATTGTATACTGTGCTGGGTTTAAACTGACTAGTTTTTTGTGCACTTATGCTTTTTGTACCTTGTGTTGTTAAAATTGCTTCCATTGTTATCCTCACTTGTAAGTCGCTTTGGATAAAAGCGTCTGCTAAATGACTAAATGTAAATGTAATTGTAAAGAGGAGACACAAAAAGACTAAAATGTAATCTGTGAGTCTTGTAACTGTTTTTAAACCCGACCAATCTGTTTTTCCCCATTCCCCTCTTCAGTTCACTCTTTGTGTGTTTTATTGTCTTTCTTTCAGCATTTGGTCCAAACAATCACCAAATGACCCGGACCTTGGTTCAGTTTGGTCTGGACCAACACTAAAGAGCAGCTGTTTCTGAACCACGTCCTCCTAAGTCGAGTCGAGTGGCATCGAGTGGCAGATCATGTTTGTGTGCACTAGTCTGACCTACTGAGTGGGCTTTAGATGTTTCCAAATTCTTTACTTTTGAAGATATTAAGACGTCCCATTGTGCTCTTGTCTAAATGTGGACCTTTTAATTACAGAATGTGTTTTCATGATAAATCTATACCGATACATTCAAAGGCACTTAGCAAGGCTTAGTTTTAAGAAGGTATCAAATTAAATAGTCCAGGTTATTAGCATAATGGGTTCGCTGGGTTAGCTACAAATTAATTGATGGTGCGTTCACTTACCTCCTTCTTTGACGTCTGTAGATCCCTGTTTTCCCTGGAGTCCAGAGTGAGCCCATGGTCCAGATTGGTGGCTATGTTTACACAAACATTGCCATTTATTTTCTTTTTAAATGCTGTACAAGTGTTCTCACTTTTCCAAATTCAACCTCATCCCAAACCTTTTTCACATCAGAGTTTTTTTTAAAACAGCCATGTCACGTTTAGCTTCTCTTTCTAAAATACCTGAACTATCATTTTCCTGGAAACTCTCAAGCCTGCCTTCCTCTTTTCCCATTGATTTATTTATTGCCTCCGAACTAATCGACATTCGGAAATGAGCAGAGCAATGAGAGGTAACCAGGCAACAAACCCGTGCAATAAAAACCCAATCTAAAAACGAAACGGGGAGACCAGATCCGTCCATTTGCTTTTAATTGAAGCCTGCATTTGTTTGTTTGCTTCCATCCATCATTTCTTTCCCGAGTCCCTCGTCTCGATAAATATTACCTTTGCTTGAGTAACTTCACCTGCCGCTCGCCTCCTGTGCCCCTGGACACTTTTATTTCTTTATTTCACCTCGTCATAAATTACAGTGCGTCTCATTCTTTTGCTCTGTCCATTTGCGTCGTTGATAAGAGAGAAGTTAGGTCCCCAGCTCTATCATTGTATTCAACCATCCACAAAGAAATCATTTATAGGGATTCTCAAACGGCTCCTGAATGCTCCGCAGACTTTTTAAGGTCTGCAATAATATACTGTAGGTCTTCAACCAGAATCCCCTTAATCTCTTCATGTCTGAATGAGCAACTCCAAAAGCAGTTTCAAATCCCTAATTTAATCCGCCGCCTAATTTCAAAGTGGCTGTCACATTAACGCGCCATGCGGTGGGCAGAGGATGCTGGGAAATCAACGGGGAACCACCGGTCAAAGTCAGGTTTTGTGATGAAGTCAGTCCATTTGGTGGAGATTCCTGAGTTTGACTTTAAAACCTGTGGAGATTAAAGAGAAATGTGACTCTGTTGCTGCTGAAAGCCACAAAGTTCTACGGACCTAAACTGTTTTTAAGTCTAATAGTGACCGTAGTAAAAGGTTTCTACGATCTACATTCCAACACACATCATTTCAAAGAATGATTCAAAGAAAATCATGCCAAACTCTACATTATGTCCTCCATGTTCCTTTTCTCTCGGCCTAAAAAGTTTGTTGTTAAAGATGCACTCGTATAGTATTCAGTGAAACAAAATGGCATGGTGGTCCCCAGCAAGAGTTTAGTCCAAGGGGCTGGGCTGGATGGGACCTTTTTATGACTGGACTTTGTATGTTCTGTCCGTGATCAGGTGGGTTTCCTCTGGGTACTCCAGTTTCCCCCACCAACATCATGACAGACATCAGACATGTGGCGGCTGCCGACAGTCAAGGGTTAATATTATATATATAACACTTAAATCACTTCCAATGCTGTTGGAGGCAAAGCAATCGTCAAAAGAAAATCTGTTTTTATTCAACACATAAAATACACTTCACATTTGTGATGAAAATTATATTTGTTGTCAGAAAAGCTGTTATTCTAGTTTTATCATCAGTATATAGCTTTTCCATTAAATATGACAAAGGGTGCAGGCAAGACTTTTACAGAAATGGCAATCTAACAAACTTAGGACAAAGAATTACAAAATAAATACATTATTTTCTTTCAAACACCACTGAAAATGGGCATTAGTTCTAAAATGTAGCTCTAATACATAAAAATACATTTGAATAACCAAATATATTTGTAAAATAACAGTGTTTTAAACAAAATTAAGTAAATTGAATGAATCTGAATGAAACAGAAAATGCATTTAAAAGTTGTTGTAAATAAACACCGAGCAGCGGTGAATGGGGATTAACGGCGGCAGGTTATCAGGGATTAGCTCCTATCGGCCTTTTTCTAATATTGACAGCCGTATTGTGGCTTTAATTGCGTGTTGGTTTGTTGTGGGTGGATTACAACTTGTACCGACCCCCACCTCTTTTCGCCTTCAGCTGTAAACATTCTCACTTTGTCGCTGTGTTAACATCCGGTGTGTGTGGATTTAACCAAGGTTTTAAATCAGGAGTGGATTAAGAGGAGTTTAATCCAGCGATGGACATTACAGCAGCACGACCCCAAAACAAGTGTCAGGGACCGAGCCGACACCTCCCTGCTGCAACAATAAAATGACTATAACTGATATCTTTATGATATATTTATGATTTTTTGTGTTGATTTGAACAAATGTGCTTTGTCCAAGGATTTGTATGGGATCTACGAGCAGAGACTTAAAATTATCTTTTGTTGAACAGTATATAATAGGGTTAGCTCAAAATTTTAAACAAATTACCAAATGATGTCTGGAATTAAATCATAGTTTCTCTCCATACAATACAAAAAAAACATGAATTTATTTCATTATTTGGTTTAACTATAGGCCTGGTCCTAGTTTGGTGCTTGTTAAGTCATCTTAACTGAGTGTTACACGGCTCTTCATCCTTCCACTCACTACAGGATGTTCACTTTAATATCTCACAGAAGAAAAGACTTAATTTGTGGAGTGTGCAATCACAAAAACATGCATACACTCACATTTACCCCAGCATTAAGTTTAAAAGGAAAAAATAAAAAAATGATTAAAAACAGCATAAATATTGATAAAACTAATTAAAACCCATTAAGAAGGGTAAGACCTGCATAAATAAGTTAAATTAAGTACTAGATAAGTGCCATCTTTAATAAAACTAGAGAGATAGAGAGGCAAATATTTTACAAGAGGTCATTGGGAAAGGTTTCAGAAATACTGAATATTAATCCAGCTCAACTTAGTTTAAATAAAAAACAGTTTCTGAAGTTATGTTGTCAGCAGTGCACGGCTGGTATTTATACTGGATAATAGTGTTTATTATTTCATCTCAAAGGCTTCCTTCAACATATTTTTTATTTTAAGTATATCAATTATTAGGCTGCATAAAGCTATTATTATAACATATTAAAACATTAACCGGGCACACAGTGTCCTCTCCGTGTTACTGCGGGTTTCTCTGAGTGAATGTGAGAGTGAATGTAGTGCAGTGTTAACCCTGCGACTATTGGCCATTGTCCAGAATGACGCCTCAGGCCCAAAGCTGCCGGGATAGGCTCCAGTCACCCTTAACCCCTAACCCCTACTTTCTACTTTCTGAGGCGGCTGAGGTCCTTTGACATCTTCAGGACCATGTTCAGGATGTTCTACGAGTCTATGGTGGCCAGTGCCATCATGTACGCTGTGGTCTGGACTATTCTTTCCCTTCCACCCGCTCCACAAAGTGCTGGTCAGCTGCAAGAGCTCGTAATCATTCCTGCCAGTCGCCATCAAACTTCTAAACTCTGTAAATCCTCTGTAGAGTCACTGTGCAATGTTCTGCCTGCTGTACAATAAGAAGTCCACTTGTAAACTTGTAAACTGTACATCATTAGAATGTGTATATAGATTGTTAAGGATATTCATAGTTAAGTTGGTCGGTTAAGCACTGGTTGGTTGCATGTCTGTAACAAAAATAATTTCCCCTTTGGGATGAAAAAAAGTAATTCTGATTCTGATTACATAATTTCCCTTAAATTCAAATTTATTGTATTATTATTGTATTGAAAACCAAAAAAGACAACTCTGAGTCTCTGAAAAGAAATAAATATGTATTATAGGATTTGATTTGACAAATTAACAGACTCTGGATTTTTGTCAACATAAATGTGGCTGAAATATTAACGCATCACTTTCCTTCTGACCTGTGCGTTCAAAGCTGAAAACGTAATGTAGCAGGATTCTAGTTCATACACATCATGTTGTTTTAGTGACCGGCTCTTTCCTTTCTCTTGTTCTCTGAAGTGTCCCCCGACGCCCACTACATCGACCTCTGACCTCCGACACAACTAGCATCTGGATTAATCATCCACGTGGCGTAGATGAAGAACTAATCCGTAATAATCCAGGCATTAGATCCAGCAAAGGCTGCAGCGCTGCTGTAATGACCAACAGGGATTAAACGAGAGCCACTTCACTTCAACAGCAGCAGCACAAGTCTACCATCAGGACAAACATCAGGAAAATCTGACCTGTGTGTCCTTGAAGAGAACGTCAGAGTCTGGAGGAGAACACTGCTGGAAAACAAAGTGCACAAGAAGATCAAAGCTACAAAGTCTTTAACTTGTTAAACATCACTGGAAACATCTTGTCTTCTGTCACTCAGCCTCATGTTTTCCTCTCTACCTCACACAGAAGTCCAGGGTGAACACTGGTGAGCCTTTGGGGAAACTTGAAATATATTAACCTACAGATCTAAAATGTATTATAGTTTGTGTTTTCTACAGCACAGTTTGAATATATTTGACTTAATGAAAGATGCAGCAAAGTGGAAATGATAATCTGCCAAAGTCATAAGGAACAAAACAAAGATAAAACGTCTGAAAAACCAAAAAGGCTTGGTTTATGGTCATATCTAGCCTCAGTAATCGATTGATTACAGGCCTATTGTGTTTCACTGTAACAAAAAGCATTACCAATAAACTGTCATATGTCACTGGATATTGAATAAAACCTCTTAAAGCTTATTAATACACATTGAAGCAAACCAGAAATGAGCCATTTATCAAAAAGGTCTGAAAGAATTGGTTGGTTCCATCTGTAGACTTTGTAGTCCTTTATACGAAGTCTAAATGAAGACCAACAAGGTACATTACCATCTTGAATTGGTCAGAAAATACGAACAAATGCACAGAGACAATGTGATCATCTCTAAAAGCTTTCCATAAACGAAGCCTGAGCGCGTTGTGACGGAGACAGATGGGGCTCGGGCCGGAGTTTCCCGTCAGTCCACTGTCACTCTGTGGGTTTGTGAGCGTGTACTTTTGCTGTGCGCATCCTTAATGGCGGCTGCATATGTCAGTGTTAATCTGATTTGGGAGAGTGGCTCGATGGAGAGACGGATGGAAGCAACAACAGATGAGGGAAATGTGAAAGGATGAACCAAAAGAGCAGTGTCTGAAGGAGCTGTGTCAAACTAAAACACCTGGGAAGTAGTTTGTAGCTGGGTTTTGTTCGGTCTGAAGCTAAAGCAGGAGTGGCTGAGTAAAATTGATCATACAGATAAAGTGGTCAATGGAGGATGTAATGTGGACAATGCAGCAGGAGGTTTAACACTGATCTGTGTTTGTAATGTGGGTCAGAGCGGATTTTAAAGAGTGTTTATGTCTAAAGCAGATGAGGCTCAGTTAAAGCTGAACAAAAAGACAGTTTGTGCTCAACACTGCTTACATAACTCTCGGAAACAGAGATACACCACAAAGAGAGTAAGCATCTAGAAAAACAGTGCTGGGATCGAATAAAAATCCTGTTAGAGTTTTTATTCATTTTATTTTCCGCTTGGTACCGTTAGGGGTCATGTGACTAGAGCCTATTCCAGCAGCTTTGGGGCTGAGGCGGGTACACACTGGACCTGTACATGCATGTGTTTGGATGGTGGGAGGAAGACAGAGAGAACCCACAGCAATACAAGCAGGACATACAGACCCAAGGATGGCCACCCAGACCCTGCACTCATTCTGCATAAATATGACAGTTTAGGCAAATGGCACTCACATGACTACATCCAGACAGTCAGGTCCATTAGTTAGAAAATGACTGTGACTGAACTATTTATACTGTACAAGCATTAAAAGCGCCACTACCTTAGTTTCTTTTTGCCGTCCCTGCCTCAGATTCCAGTCCCCCCAACAGCAGCAGAGGGAGCTCTTCTGGTTTTCCTTTTATTAAAAAAGAAATAAAACTGGATTGTTTTTTTTCTCCACAAAATACTAATACATTACATCAAACTGAAGTTTAGAGTTTAGTGTTAGTTGAGCTGCGAGGACGGCAGCTATTAAACTTCCTGGATCATCATATGACAAGCCGATGTCGACCAATAGGAGTGCTCCTTTTTGTGGTTTGTGAGAGCATTTATTGGCCAAGGTTTCCCGTGCCGGTGTAGTGGTTCTCATCTATAAAAATCCTCTATAATCAATAGTAGATGGCATCATAAAGCCTGTTTTTTTTCTCAAATCATTGCTTGTACAATAAACTATTTGGGGTTTAGAAGAAAAACATTTCACAGTCTGTTTAAGGGTTTTACAACAAAGCCTGAGCTAGCATTTCCACAAACCAGTCTCAACTCAGCTCACTTTAGTCACTTGACCAGCTCTTATTCAAGTCGCTGACAGAAGTTGAAGCTGTTACATTTTTGCCTGGACTTATTAGTCTTAGGTTTCAATCAAATCCTGTTTTGTGGTTGGCTGTTGCTCCTCATTTGCATAAAGTTGAGTTCTGTGTGCATAGGAAAGTCTATAAAAGTCAATCATGAACACAATAAAACTGGAAAAATGGCTTACAAACGTGTTAACTGTCTCTCAACCTGAAGGAGACGTAACAATGGTTTGGACCATGTTGAAAACTTTAACTGAGAATCTCCTGAATAAAAAAATAGAAACACCAGATTTATTAAGTGTTGTGTTTTGCCCGACGGCTTATTAAAACTTTAGAGAGAGATGTCACTGTAAACCTTGAGCCTGATTAAAATTAAAGAGCTCAAGGCTTTTTTACTTTAAATCTCCACATTCTCAGTTTGTCGTCTGTCAGCACTAATTTCTTCTGGAACAATAGCTCCAAAAGTCCATTAACATCAGCGGCCTTACCTGCAGAAAAGCCATGTATTAATTGGGATTAATCTTGAACATTTGCTGCATATTTTTAGCCAAATTGTGTGAAGTGAACCCAAAAATAAAGGCCCCATCTGCTCCACAAAGACGAAAGCTGAAATGAAAGCCTGTGAAAAAGAGAAACAGGAAACAGGTTGTTCTCTGATGGAGTGGTGACGTGAAGGAGAAAGTTTGACTAAAAATTGACAAAAGGACTATTTAATTTTGTTTTACAGTTTTGTTATTATTCAGAGCTTTAGACTGCACTAAACCATTTGGACTGAAACTAAACTGAACATGCAATTTCATCTACAGTCTGTTTATGCATAAGGCTCCAACATAAAAACATATTTTCTACTTAACGAGTCTCTGCGACAATTAACACAGCAATTACATATTATTATGATCCTTGAATTAAGACTCAAAACTTACATTGCAGGATCAAATTAACCACTGTCTGAGTTTCTGCTTTTGAATAACTGTGAAAAATGTGTTTATTTGTATTAAACATAAACAAGCCTTGAAAAAGTTTGGAGGTTTAATGGATGGTTCTCAGTCATCCAGGTCACCTTGAATAAAAGGTCAAAGCAAAAGCATCTGGACTCAGTTTGTCTGGACTCAGTTTTCAAGGTTAGTCCAGACAAACTGATGCTTTTGCTTTGACCTTTTCTACGATCAAGAGACTTTTAGGGCCTAAAATCAACATGGCAGAGTCTTGTCCAGTCTCAGACCAAACTCAGCCAGGACTAAAGGGGTCCTAAATAAGGAAACTCAACTAAAGCCCAGACTATCTCAACACTTAATCAAGGCCTAACCCAGAGTAAACCAGGTACGAAGGACTACAAATGGACTAGACCAGATCAAAAGCAAATGTATAACCTGTCTCTGCTCAACTACATCAAGGCTAAACCAAGACTGAACAATGATTTAATCAGGATTAAGATCAAAGAGGAAACCAGAACTTCACCAGAACTCATATCTGGTCATAGACAGACTTACTAAAAGCTAAATCAAGACTAAACAACAACTAAATCAGGACAAAGCCAGGACTAACCCATAATTAAGTCCTGGATAAAATCGGGACTAAACCAAGGCTAAACATAACACTATATTCTGCCACAGTTTGTCGACATATTGCCTGCATGGCAGAAACATGGCAGACAAATCACAAAATGGTGGCTTAGGTTTGTAATTGGGAGGGAAAGGATGAAGTGAAGATCCATTACATGATGGTGGACGAATCAATCAGAGTCTAACTCTCTCTGTGTCGAGCGCTGACTGACTTTAATTACAGCCTCTGCCTCAGGCCCGGTCTTTAGTGTCCACTCGTTCAGTTACATGTGTTATAACGGGTTTAAGTCTTTATTATAAGACCCGTCTTTTGTTCTGAAAAATATTTTTCCTCAACTGTGCTGCTTAGACCTGGAGCTACTTTACTCCATCATTTATATTTATATAATTTATATTAATTTCTTATATAATTTTAATCTGGTTTAGTTTTGGTTTAGGTTAGTCTAGTGTTTAAGATGTTAACGCTTGGTTTAATCTTGGCTTTAATATTTATTTATCTTAACTGTCTAGGTTTATACCTGGTTTAAATTTTGTTCAGTCGGTTTAATCCTGTTGGCTGTGGTAATGTCTTGATTTAAACTTAGTTAGTTTCAAATCCAACCATGTCACCCCTGTGTGTCCAGCTGTGGAGCATCTTATTGCCTCCTCAGAGACCTCCAACTAAAACAAGGTTTAACCTAATGTCACATTGTAACAGGAATTCATTAATTTTCTACCACTTAGTCCCGTTAGGGGTCGCGGGTGACTGGAGCCTATCCCAGCATCTTCGGGCCTGAGGCGGGGTTCACCCTGGACAGTGGCCAGTTTGTCGCAGGGCTGACATTTAGACATGGACAGTGACAAACAACTATTCACTCTCACATTCATTCACTAGGGACACTTTAGAGTTGCCAATTAACCTAAACATGCATGTCTTTGGACGGTGGGAGGAAGCCGGAGTACCCGGAGAGAACCCACAGTAACACATGCAGACTCCTCACAGAAAGACCAGAGTCGGCCGAGAATGTTTGAGTCGGCCGGGTTTTGAACTCACGACCTTCTCGCTGTGAGGCAGGCAGTGCTAACCACTCTGCCACGAGCACCCTAACAGGAGTCATCTGTGGAAAAAAGAGACCTATCAAGGATTTTCATAGAAGATAATGTTCTTGAAACATGAAATTTATCCAATCACAGCTCGCTTCAGGAAAAAATGGAGCCCTTTCATTGGTCGACACTGATGTCAATAAGAAAGTAATTGTTGCCCATTAAACAGAAAGTGTAGATTCAGCTCTGGAGACATCTTTTTACAAAGAAATAGCACAAAAAAAAAGGAAAAGACGCAACATGAAAGTTTACGGTCTGCTCTAAACATCAGTTAGGTAAAATGTATTAGTATTTTGGAAGAATTTTTTAACAAAAGAAAAGCACGAGACGTCCCGGCTGCTGTTGGTGCTGTTGGGGGAGAGTGACAAGGAAAAAGAAAGAAAATAAGAGGTAAAGCTTTAAGACAGAAATAGGACTAAAGATCATGACATTTACATTAACATTTATTCATTTAGCAGATGCTTTTTATCCAAAGCGACTTACATTACATTACCAGTGTTACAGTCACTGGAGGCAAGGTGGGTTAAGTGTCTTGCCCAAGGACACAACGACAGTATGAACTGTGGGGAGAGTGGGAATTGAACCGCCTACCTTCCGGCTGAAGGACGACCGCTCTACCCACTGAGCTACTGCCGCCCCATAAAGAGTTATCAATATGCAGGTGACAGTGCAAGAACAGTTCTCCCCGTCGGGAATTCGAACCCTGGTTTTCCGCGTGACAAGCGGAGATACTGGCCACTATACTAACGAGGACATGACATTTTATATAATTCATTCATCCAATTAACAGACTGCATTTTAGCTCCAGCTTTTGGAAAGTTGTCCCCACACACTTGGATCTCTGTTGTGTATTTTCTTAGACCACTCTCTTATCTCGGACATCCCGCTCCAGTGGACAGCATTTGTGACAGGCACCTGTTTTGTTTGGACTCACCATCTCCTCTTGTTGTTCTTCAGTTTGTGTTAAAAATACAAGGAGCCCAGCAACGTAGCATCTTTAATTAAACACACAGTAATCCTTGGCTATTGCTGCATGGGGTCTTCATGATCTCACTGCCGCCAATTAACACCAGGCCTCACACCTCAGCAGCGTTTACTGTCACACAATTTACTCACACTACAAAACTTTCACAGCTTCCATCTTCTAAATATGAGATTTGAAGAAACATGGATAAATGGTTTTGGAAGCAGGAATACACCATTTATTCGAAAGGCTTTTACATTAATACTACAATAATTCTGAATTTTCTGCTTGTGTTCTGATTCCGGGTGTGCAATAAGCTGTATAATGATTATTTGTTTGAGTTCCTGGGATTAACAAACACATTACATACATTACATACTCTAAATAACGTTAAACACTGGTAATACTGGTATACTCAAACCATATTTAACTCTGTTTCTGCTGATGTTGACAAGATAACATCCAAAAGACCCATTAACATTTTATCATTAAAATGATGTTTTATAACCTGCAAAGAAGCATTCCTACAGCGCACTGGGACATCTTTGTGTGTTTCTGTTGTTTTCTGTGACGGTCCCGAAGCCTTCTAACCATGAGCTTTTCCTTTGTTTAGAGCAGCTCTGGTGTAAGAATGTGTAACTGTAGAGGGGGGTTTGATGGTGGTCGGGGAAAGCTGTGAGCCCAATGTGTACGGCAGCCCCCTCTCTGTCTGCCCCAGGTGTGAGTGTAGGTGAATGGAAGAGCTCTATATAGCTCTGATTCTAAGCTGTTTCAAGTCTGCACAGTGTCAGGTCAAAGATCACAGGTGCTGTACGAGGAAAGACTGATATCTTGAAAACAGTTTTCATTATAACCAAATGTGTTCAGAGCACAAAGAACGCTTTAGTAGTCTGTTGTGAAAACTGAGAATAAACAGTTATTTGGGGATATTTTTACTGATTTTGCTGACGCTAATGACTCAAACTACATTTCCCAGAATGCACATTTTCCCAAAGACGTTACTGGGATGAGCAGTTTCTTTACAGGGTTCAAAGGGTTTAAGCCAAAGCCAATGACACCTCGGCTAAGACAAGTGAATAAAATAGTTAAAGAAAAAAAGAAATTCAACCCTATTTCTGAAACTGAATATGGTAAATGGCATGCATTTATATAGCGCTTTTTGAACCCTTCTCAGGCACCCAAAGCGCTTTACATCGTGCTTCCACTCACCCCATTCACACACATTCACACCTGGGGCAGACAGAGATGGGGGCTGCCATACAAACGGCGCTCAACCTTCTCCTACCACCACCAAACACACCTCTACAGTCTCACACATTCATACACCAGTGCTACGGACACTGGAGGCAAGGTGGGTTAAGTGTCTTGCCCAAGGACACAACGAAAGTATGAACAGGGCAGAGCGGGAATCGAACCGCCAACCTTCTGGTTATAGGACGACTGCTCTACCACAGAGCCACTCCGTTGGATTTGAACAGGTTTTAGTTGGATTTGAACAAGTTTTTGTACATTTTATGAAAGGAATACAGTCTCTTTAATTAGGCCCCCGAAAAGACTTTAAACCGAGTCCTCACAGAGACACAAAGCCGTGAGTGTTGGAGAAAGGCGTTTGTGTTGTGACAACAGCAGCAGAAACATCACGACACCTTCAGTGACGTGGCTCTGGCTCTGAAGTGTCATCGAACGCACAGAGGAGATCGTATTAAAAATAACTCAATAATTAGCACAGAACCAAGAGAAAGAGTCTATCACAGTTCAAAACAAAGGAACAGCCAGTGGTACAAACTTTCTGTCAGAATCTGAGTGTATATGGTGAACGAGCTGGAACATCAGTCAGACATCTGCAGCAGTGGCTCATCAGACACACAAGGACTGAACTTAGGACTAAACAGTATTTAAGCAAGAGCTAGTGGTGTTCATTTACATTTTATTGCAAATCCTTTTATATGTCTACATCCTGTTTACCCATGTGAGCCACAGCAGACACTAAAGGAGAGGAACAAGACCCATCAAAAACATGGGTTTTGTGTGGTTCTTTAGTGTAGCATTCAGAACTGCACCAAACGTTTGAAGGATTCAGCAGGATTTGTGTTTATACAGGAGATAGTCCGGTGGTTTTAACGAGAAGTGGGGGATGGACAGAGCATCTCTGAACACTCCGCTTACAGCACAAGTCACATGGAATATTCATAATCAGCTCCTGTCTTTAGCACAGCCATTCGAGAGCTCTTCTGGAATAGAAACTGTGCACAGCTGTATATGAGCAGTCTATAAGAAAATAAAATAAAATAAACATTTTATACTCCAAAACAAAGTCTTAGAAGTACTCTACTGTGCAATGATGCACACTATTATAGAAGCCATTTGTTAGAGCTTATCATAAAGCTGTGTTAGATCGTTTTTACCTCCTTATACATAAAATAATTGTTCCAATAGTGGTTTTCTCATCGTAACAAGAAAAGTAAGCTGTCATCTAAAGAGTCTGGACAGTTCTATTAAACCTGACTGAGAGCAAACTGCTCCACAGAAACACTCAATTAAAATTGAATTAAACCATTGACGTTCTTTTGGAATTTAAGACTAAGTACATTAGAATAATTTCTTTACACATGTTACACATTAGTTTTGTAAAAGCTAAAGCAAGGCCAGAGACACATTTAGACTCTTTAAAATGATGCCTGTAAAGTTTAAACTGTCTTTTGGTCAAACTGAGCTTCATAAACTCACAGTAGTTGCAGGTATAATCGATGGCACCAAAAACACGAGGCCTTTTGTGTCAATATTTAATCAGCACGAGCAGCGGTGGCAGCACATTAACATTTAATAAACCACATTAGCATCGATTCAGAAGCTGCCGCAGATTAAAGCAGAAAAAACCTAAACTGAGCCCAAGAAGAATCAAACTCTTCATATTTCAGATCCTGTGCCTGGAATCAGACGTATTATTAATGCCATCAGTGACACCTGCTCCTCCTTTGACTCTTTGGGAGCAGCACACGCCGACTCAAAAGCCGCAGGAGGGAAATAATTACTCCAAATTCAGAAAGCGGCGGTAATTAATGGCTGTAGGTGCGTCCAATAATAAGTTCAAACTCAGAGGTTTTTAGAGAAGAAAAAGCAGCTAATTAGAGAAACACAGAAGAAAATAGTTTCTGGATTTTGACGAAAAGTGAAGCTGCCATATTGGGAAGGTCAGGAGAGGGAGGTAAACAAATACAATGCAATAGATCGACTAAATTGAACATAAATGAGTCTCTGTCCTTTTCTTTCACGTTTTCTCAAACAGATGTTATTGAGCTCCAATTGTAGATGAATAATAAATATCTTAATTTTCCAAAATATTCAGTAGTTCAGGTCAATACAGCATGGTTTTCTTTCCTACCAGAGTAAAATTGTTCTGTTCCAGAGTAAAATTTCAACACTATTCAAGTGTTAGAAAACAGCCTTTAGTCTTAATTGAGCCCATGAGTGACAGTCAGAGACCAGACAGAGATGTACTTTATATTTAATTTTAGATTTTTGTAATTTTACTGGAGACTCAGACAGAGTCGACTCTTGAGGCCCTGTCAGGACCTGTAGTAGTTTTACAGTTTTTCAGAGAAAAATTAATTAGTAACTGCTGAGTGTGAACACCTGTAATGTGGTAATACCATTATTTATAGTTTATAACTTTAAAACATTTTATTTGTATGATATTAGACTTGATTTTCAGTGTTTTGTAGAACTAAAGCTGTTCAAACGGTTTCTAACCTGTCTCTGTCGATGTCAGTCCTGATCCGACCATGACTCAGAGGAACAGCAGCAACCATCATCTTTAATCAGTAAGTCACTTAAAACAACAACTGCAACAATCTTATTATTTACTTTCAAAACATGCTCATTAGTTTTTCTTAACCACCAAGACTGAGCTGTAAACCTCCTACAGGTCATGACACTGTCTCAAGAGTCGACTCTGAGTAAAAATGACTGACATATAAAGTACATCTTTGTCTGGTCTCTGTGACTGTAACTTATGGTCTCCCTCTTTTTTGTTTAAGGCTGTTGTTTAACCCTCTCATAGTGTTGAAATGTAACTATGGAACAGAGTATATACTGTATGAGTCCAACTTTACTCTGGAGGTTTGGCAGTGTAAGTAACCCCAGAAAAGGCTTGTGCTCCCACTTGGCTGTCTTAGCAGGTTTTTTCACTTCTTTCTGTTTTAAATCATTCCTGAGGTGAACATCATCATAAAGGCTGCTTCAGAAGAATTTTTAAACAGACCTTTATTGTCTGGAAAAACACATCATTACAAATGTTAATCAACTCATACTATTTGCATGAAAAAATAAAACAAAAAATTAAAATAAAGTCAAACTAAAATAAACACACAACCAAATTACAAAATATTACATAAGCATGTGCCCAAAGCTGAGACTTCCTCCTTGCACAGAACACAAACCCCCACTGGGCCTCAAACACACATAGATCCCCATTTACCCGATACAATTCAAAATCCACCACCAGTCTTGCCTTCACCATATTCAAAAACAAAATATTTCCATTAACACCACCCTGACCCTCCACCTTCTTTTTCCTGCTCATGTAAACAGCCATCTTGGCCTGACCAAGCAGGAAGTTTAAAATCTGCCCTTTTTCTTTCCTTTGGCGAGTGTAATTTAAACCACAGATAAAAGAATGTTGGTCAAAAACTTCACCAAACTGTCTGAACTGAAACTGTCTGCAGGTCACCATGCTTTTTAGTCAGTGAGGGCTTGTAGAGGACATTCCAGACAGGTTTGAATTTTTGGTCCAGCCCTAAATGGGTCCTCCAGACCGTGTCTGCCCGAACAGTCATTTTCTTATAGTTCAGGGCTTGGACCATACTGAACCGCCCACACAGTGCCGGCCCCGCCCATGCAGGACCGGTGAAGCATCCGTGCAGGAGAGGCTCCTTCAGGAGCCAGCAGAGTGAGATGGTATCAGCCTCTCTCTGTTTTTTAAGGACACTCCATACAGACATCAGCCCGCGATAGAAAGGTGGCAGTCAGCAGAGACAGGCCCAGCTCCCCGGTTCTCTGCAGAATAGAAACAGCCAGCGGTCTCCAAACCAGCACCTCAGGACCTTTGAGGAGCCGCTGGGGAAACTGCAGCCGGAAGGCTGCCCCTATACTGGCCAGATGGATGAGTCCCTGTCCCCCCTCCTCCTTTGGCAGGAAAAGGATTCCCTGTGGTACCCAGTGCAACTTGTCCCAGAAGAAGTCCACCAGGAGCCTCTGGATGGTAGATAGGAGAGAGGCCGGTGGGTCAATGCACATTAATTTGTGCCAGAGAACATAACGGAGACCAAATTATTAACTACCAGAACCCGCCCCCTGTAGGACATCTTGCGTAACAACTATCTCTACTTATTTAGCCGCCCTTTGACTCTTTCAACAGTGTCATCCCAGTTTTTTGGACATAATTGCAGTCACCCAGGATGACCCCCAAATATTTAAGTCCTCCATTATGCCATACCAACCCCCCCGGCAGGATGATTCCTCTCAGACCCTCTCCAACCAGGATGGCTTCACTCTTTCCCCAGTTGACTTTTGCACTAGACACCAGTCTAAACTGCCCCACAGCATAGACTAAACAGTCTATATCGGCCTGGGAGTCCACAATCACAATGACATCATCAGGATAAGCAGACATCTTGAAGCTGGCGTCACAGCCCGGTATGTGTACTCCTGTCAGTTGGGTTCTGAGTCTGTGAAGCAGAGGTTCTATGGCCAGGGCGTACAACATCCCTGAGAGAGAGCACCCCTGACGTATTCCTCTGCCCACAGAGAAGCACTCAGGCCCCCATTGATTTTTAGTAAACTCATGATGTCACTGTACAGCGTCCGAATGTGTGGTATAAAGCCAGGGCTGAACCCAGAAGCAGCCTTTTCCTGGTCTATTGAAATCAGAACCAGGATAATGCCCAATGAACCAGAGATCTCCAAAACATCCCGAATTACAGTGACATTGTCACTTATAGGCCTGCCATGCACACAGTAAGTCTGGTCAGTGTGAACTACGGAGCCCATCACCTCTCGGAGTCGGGAGTCCAAGACTTTGGACAGGATCTTATAGTCCGTACAGAGCAACGACACTAGCCTCCAGTTCTTAGGGCCTACTCACACTAGCCAGTTTGAACCGTGCCCGAGCGCGTTTGACCACCATAGCGCGGTTCGTTTGACTAGTGTGAGTGCTCCGAACCGTGCCCGGCGCTGCTCGATTAGCCGCCCTGGCCCGCTTGGAAGAGGTGGGCCAGAGCACGGTTAGTTGGGCTCGGGCGCGGTTCGCATGTAGTGTGAGCGCCAACCGTGCTGGAGCATGGAACAAGACGCGTGACGTCACGGTTTTGCGACGCTCCAAAACAACTTGAATCTGTACTTGAGTGGATTATTTATAGCTGTGCTGACATTTACACTAGTCTGGTGTGGAAAACTCAAGTCTACACTCTCTTTGATTCTGGCAATACTAGTGTTTTTCGCGACAGGGAAATGTCACTCTTTGGATTCTTAATGTACATACCTGTTATTTTCTCTAAATGCTAGTCTGCAGACCGTTCATTTTATGCATGTTGCAATGTGGTAATGCACTTACACTTGATTTAGGCTTTACCTAAGTTGTAAATTTAACTTTTGCTTCCAAAGTGTAAATCATCCGTGCCTGTTCTCCTTGGTTTAAAAGTGTACTTTAATGACAACATATTACATCTTTATCATTGGGCTACAGTAAAGTCATTACAATACATTCATTCCTTGGCATGTTAAAAGAATTGACAAAGTTGACAATTCAGTTCATGATTATTCTTTGCTATTATGTGTTGGAGAAAAAGTGAAGTGAAAATGTAAATGAAAAATGTATTTTAATCATAACATTTCATCATGTAACACCCAGTCTTGCAGTGTCTATGCACCAGGGCAGGTTTCTCTCAGGCATATGGGACTGAGGTCTTGTCCAAACAAACTCATGAATCTAACGTCTTCTGTGCGGTATTTGAAGCCAGGATGAGGCTGTTGTTGTTGTTAATACTCTTATTTGCTTTCAGAAGTTGTTTAATATACCGTAGCATATATTTACTATGCACTTTAACCTAACACTACCTCAAACCTCTACACTTTATAATTCGACCTCGAACCTCTACAATATATACCACACACTTCCATAAATTATACACCACACACACAAGGTAGCCTATTTTGTTTCACCACTGCACATGGTTGTGTTATGTGAAATACTGTTTTTTTTTTTTTTTTTGTGAGAAGTGCTGACCAATCCCAAATAAATGGGAGATGGTTCTGAACTCTACATTTGTGGCCAGTCTCCATATGCATATTGCAACACGTTGGTCCACGGGCACTGGTTTTCTGAATGAAGTGGTCTGTCTTTGAAGGTGCGGCTGCAGGCTGTTGCACAACTGCAAGAATGATGTCCTTCTCATTCTGAAATTAGCCTTCCACTCACAGTCTGTCCAGCTGCTGAGAACATGCTGCCACCACACAGCAGATCTCTGCCGAATCCATATGGTCCTGCAGCAGAATGGAAAAATATTGTTAACTGTATATAGTTTATGCATACACAATTACCTTACAGCACTTTGAAGTGAAATTAAATAAACAACAAACTACTACTCCAGTGCATACATAACAGTTATGTGTCCCGTTGAATACGGGTGTCTTAATACAAGAATGTAGCTAATATTAACCAGCAAATTATATTAAGTTACATGATTATTACCTTTAGAACGCTACTGTCGTAATTACAAAAAAACATTATACACATATTGTATTTCAAATTTCACAATACACTTTTCAATTGTATTCAATGACATTTCATTATATTAATTCTTACCATGTCGATGTACGGAACTGTAGTCCGTAATCAAAGCTGCAAAGTCCTTGCTGCACTTCAGCTGGTACCTTGCAAACCTCCTCATACGAGCAGCACGATTACGTGAAAATTTTCGCGCCACTAAGGCGAAAAATCTGTTTAACAACAGGCTGTGAGAGGGCTGTGGACCACCGTGTACCAAACGACACAAAATTATCCACAAATAAAACAGAGCGATGGACTCCGTTGTGTTCAGAGAGCGCCGCTCTTCCTGTTTATCCCGAAACCGTCGCACCATAATGACGTAAGCGTGCTCCGGCACGAATGCTGAAACCCTATGTGAGTGCAGGCCAGAGGGGGAGTGGGGAGGGGGGACAATCGTCCTCGGGCCCGGTTCATGGCAACCGTGCCTAGTGTGAGTACGCCCTTAAGCAGCTGCAGGTCTCCCTTTTTTGGCAGCAAGGTAACTACAGCCCTCCTGCAGCTCAAAGGGAGGCGGCCACTCAGCAGACTGTCTTTAATGACCTCAAATAGATCCCCCCAGAATATCCCAGAATGCCTTATAAAAGTCAGCCGGAAGACCGTCAATACCAGGGCTCTGCCTGTTTTCACACCATGTGAGTACTGCTGACACAGCTCTTTGATTTGAACCTTCTCAAAATCCCACCACTGTTGATTACATATAAAATGTGCTTTACAATTTCTGTGTGCCCTAATATTAGGTTCATATCACACTATTAACCCGTGAGCCGAATGTCCGGAAACCCCTTTTTCCCTGAACGTACTTCTTTTGGCCTTGTGCTGCTGTCATTTTAAATAAAGCTCCTGTTCTAAAACTTTATTTTTTACTGAGATAAATGCCATTTCCTTCAAAGTTATACAATGCTAATCACTATTTTTACTAAGGATATGTTAAACACTAAACAAATGTAAATGTACCACTCGCTACGTTCTTTAAAATCACATGACATTAATCCTGTAATCTGATTGAGTGATGACTCGTGGAAACCAAAGGCACAGTGTCCGCCAGGCGACACTTTGACACGTCTTTTTATTTTATTTAACCTTTATTTAACCAGGATAGTCCCACTGAGATTACAAATCTCGTTTGCAGGGGAATCCTGGCCCCATGTGTTTGGGGGTGACTATTGTACATGTTTTTGGTGACAAAATAAGATAATGGGACTCACAGATTATGTTGTTCTATGTTTATACGTCTATTTTTCTCTCTCCCTCCTGATGCAGAAGCCCTTGAAGTTGTCCCTTTCCTAAAGCATTATAGTGATTTAAAATATCTCTATAGGCCCTCCTCCAATCCGATTATTGTATTTCTCTATTGTCCTTGTTTAAGTTCTAGGTTTGATCCTGTACATGACCTTGATTTGTGTTTATTCTTGGTTCATTTCTGTATTTCACTTTAGTTTTGAGCTTGTTTAGTCCAAAAGTAAGTCAAGTTGTTTAGTTAAATTGTATTTCCAGGTAGCAGTCCTAGAGCCTGGACACACTTTAATAAAAACATAAAATCAGAGAAACAAAGAATAAAACTTTAACAGTTACAACTGGGCTCATGGGGGTTAAACTAAGTGCAACAGGCTCCTTTAATTAATGGGGTCAATAGATTAGAACAAACTAGGACAGTGGAGAATAGCGTCCGTTTGTGCCAATAAGGCTTCTGTAGTTTTGAGGAATGGCTTTTAGAGGCCTTGACTTAGTAATAAAATAAAGAAACTGGTCAGATTTTCTGGAAATATATTTGTACAATGCAGTTCCTCTAATGTCCACAGGTGTGTCTTCTAAAGGGTTTATATTTAAGTTACAGTGTCTTATAACTGCAACTTAAATAAAAAACACATTTCTCACCCAAATCATAAACGCTGACAATAATTAGCTGTGTTCTCTGCTCGGTCGCCCACTCGGGTTAAATCCAGCGCTTATCCTCGCCTCGCTGTAAACAAACAGTGCCGGATGAGATGCATTTAGGAATAGTGCGAAATTACAGCGGCATGGCTCTGCGCTGACCTCATCTCCAAATGGACGGACGGGGAACAAGATGAACCAGCAGAGGTCAGGCTTTGGAGACGTCTGTGGGAGGAATAACTGCCTCGACCAAAAACAAATAATAAAAGGAAACTACACCAAATGATTTCTGTGAGACGGGACCTGATGGATTTGAACAGTTTTAATGGTTCAGGTGCTTCCAGGAAACCCTTAGTGATGGAAAATATGGATAAATGCCCAATAAAGAGGCGTTTCCATTATTTATAGGAGTTTGAAGCTTCCCATTTAAGATTGTATCCTCTCTGTAGTGGCTCCAACATTGAGAAAATGAAGTTTTATTGAAAGTATGGATTATATCTGCCATTTTTCTAAATAATGAAGTCCCACCCGGAAAACACTGGTTTTGGGTTTGTCCTTCCTGTAGTTTGCCACTGGATACATCTCAAAGCCTCGCTTGCACCGGAAGTTATTGCACCATCTTTAATGCTGTCCCAAAGGTCTTAACGCTGCTCCGAGGAGAGAGGAGACTTCTGTAGGAGACACTGATGGAGAAAAGCTCTCCAACACTCAACATCGATGGAAAAGCCGCACAAGTGCCACAGAATCTAGAGAAGTTTCTCTTTGATGAAATGGTTCGTCTGTGAATGTTTTAATCAGTCAATCATAAATTTATTCATATGTCGCCTTCCAACCCCCACAGACTGAACCAAGGTGCCGTACAACATTAACAATAAATTAACATAATTACAAATAGGTTTAAAAACAAATTTACACAATAAAAACAGAGCAGTGTTAAAAGCAATTCTGAATAAGTGGGTCTTAAGTTTGGCTTTAAACAGAGGCTGGTCAGTGATTGAACAAATGGGCAAAGAGTTCCAGAGTTTAGGACCGGTCACTGCAAAAGAACAATCGCCCACTGTTTGAACCGGTACCGGGGGACCTTCTGCAGATGTTGTCCAGGTTGGTGAGGGGTCAGAATCTCACACAAATAAGAAGGTGCAAGGCCCCTGACTTAAAAAAGAAAACACATTCAGATTTTAAAATAGATTCTGAACTGGACAGGGAGCCAGTGCAGGGAGTACAGGACAGGTGTTATGTGCTCATGTTTACGACTGTTAGTTAGCAGTCGGGCAGCAGCGTTTGGCACAAGCTCCAAACGGTAAAGACCAGTTTGGTGAACTCCCACATAGAGCACGTTGCTCATGTCATGACGCTTGTAAACTTTATATCTGTTCCTTGTACTTTGTTCCTCTTTTCTTCTTCTAAATGCATGTAGCCTACATGCAAATTATTATTATTTAGCCTATTGTATTTATTTTGGAATGTATTTATTTATTTATTATTTAATTTATGATTATGAAGGGGTGCACTTAAGACAGTATGTTTATCATAAAATAATTAATGAATGTTTTATTTAAAAAAAAAAAAGAAAGAAAGACAGTTTTTACAGTTTTAGAAATGTTTGTGTACTATTCATTCTTAACATGAAGACTTTTTTTGGTGATTTTATTATACTATGGTTTTTGCCCAAAATATGGGACATTAATATCAATATTAATGTCTGAGCTTTAGATAAGCTTGTAAATGCTAATAGCCTTTAACGTTTGTGCTATAGATGCTAACTTTCTCTGTGCCTAACAAAGAACAGACTTAGACTACGTCCACACGAAGCCAGTGCATTCCCTATCCGATAATTTTTTTTTCCTCGTTCTAAAAAAAAAGTCTGTAAACACGCCGTCGTCTCAAGAAATATCTGCGTACACACAAAACCGCTGAAACCGACTGAAAACAGTGTAGTATATATGCCAGACCAGTATGGGGCGCTGTAATTCTGCCACAGATATACACTATACACTGAGAAGAAGACTTTGAGCATGCTCATAACCTTGCGCGCTGCAGCCGACACGCGATGTGATGACATCATCGTTTCACAAAATATACGGATTGGCTGTACACATGAAACCGCAAGGGTGTCGTTTTCAGATTTATCCACTTTAGGACCCGGTTTCAAAAAATAGCGGATTCAGTCTCCCAAAACGCCGGATCCGTGTGGACGAAACGCCAATACGATAAAAAATGTATACGTATACAGTGATACGCGTCTCCGTGTGAACGGGCTCTTAACCTGAGACTCTGTCTGACTTACGTCCACCTGGAGTACGAGGGTGGTATTTTTATTGTTGTATTTTAATTGTGTGAGTGGGTGTGTGCAGTTGCTATGATTCCATTTTGGCTTTAATATTTGCTTAATAGTGACACAAAAAAAATCTACTGAATGGAGCACAGCCTCATGTCTAATTAGTACTGGACCTGTGTGACCTGTCAAATCAATTCTCCTGCTGAACAGTGTTTGTATTTGTCTAAATAGAAATTGTTAATCATCATAAAATCAAGACTGAGTGAGCAGACCTGCTTGAACTGAACTGTACCACTCTACATCCATCATTGGTAAGTGCTCCTACAGGAAATATATTGAGCACTGTGTAAATAAGATGACCTCTGACACCAGACGAAGGCGGAGGAGGCTGTGGTTCAGGTGTTGTGTTTAGTACAAACAGGAGACGAACAGAACAAAATGATTCATTAAACTCTCAGCTGTTGCGTCTAATTAAAACACATCTGAGTTGAAAAAGTGAGCTTTGACCTCAAAAAGTTACGGAGAAATAATCAGTGACAGATGGAAACAGTTGGCATTGTGTATTTCTTCAAAAGTCTCACCTTATCTGTGTCTGCTTTTGCTGAATTAGAAGAAAAAAATATCTTTATTACTGTAAACGTAAATTATGTCATTAAAAATGCATTATTCATTTCTACTTCTTAAACTGCAACAGTGCAAGTGTATGGACTGTTATGTGTCTTCTGTGGATTTAGACAGTGGTTCAGTTGTTTGATCACAGTTCAGTCCATGCTTTATTCTTCTTTAGTCTAGTTTTAGTCTTGGTTTCTTTCTGAGACTGACATTTAGGTTTAGTTTTGTTGTTCTAAAAGTAAACTTTTTCTCCTAACTTTTCTTGCACAGAGTGAATAACAAACTTCTGAGAGAAACCTGCTGTGAGTCGGATTAAAGTCTGAACCAAACCCAGATTGAGGGGCGTGGCCTTTAGCTCAGGGTTAGCCTCCAGCGCTAACCTCTGCCTCTGTGAGCGCCGCTGTTGTTTTAATGAGACCAGTTGGTGTCAGGGCCAGTGTTTCTCCTTACTCGGCCCAGTAATGGCTTCTCTGGGACGCCCCGATTGCGTTTACAGCGTTTGACCTCCGACCCTTGGCTGGATGATCAGGGGCCAAACGAGACTGGCTCCAGCCTCGGTCAATAAATAATTAGCGGTAGTTCCTCTTCTCGGACGCCCACACACTGCTCCTCCTACTTCAGACCAGGTTTCAGGGAGGGTTTAGAGATCTAGAGGGAAAATATGTGAGGCTTTTGAATGGAAACCTATAGAAGAAAAAAGTATCTCTGTAACTTAAGCCAGACCTCCTCTAGTTTTAATAATATCAAACTCCAAAGTTTAGTTATTAGTAAATAAAGGTATATCTCCTGTAATTGATTTGGTTCTTGAATCAGAGACACAATACAATCATTAAAAGCAAATGACAAAACTGACAATTGTTTGGTTAATTAGAGAGAGTAGAAAACTTACTTCAGCAGATTTGAACAATGAAAATACTCTTCTCCTTGTAGCCTACATGCTACTGTTGATCCTGAATCAAAAACTGTGCAAAGGCACCTTCAAGGCATCCATTAATTTAATTTCTCCTGTTACAATTAGTCACAGAGCTATGTCACTATGTTTACCTGCAGAGCTTTCTAACAGGACTTTAGACTGAGTCCACAAACTAACAGACTAACACTGTTTACATTTGGGCTGATATTTAACAGCATTCAGCCTTTGTCAGAAAAAGGAGCTAGCATTAAACCTGACTAGATTGTAACATAAAATACTTTGGGATCACAATTCGACCCTTTTAACTGTTCACGAGAGACAAAGTGAGTGAGTGCCTTTGGGCTTAGAAGTAGTTCACGAGTAGCTTGGCAATGTTTATACGACACAACCCTCTCCATTTTTCTGAGCACCGGCCCCGTGACAAAATGTTACTAATTTGGGCAAAAATAAAAATAAATTACGACTTGTTCTCTTGGTTCTTCTGTTCCTTTAATATGCATTGATCTGTTTTCTCCTCAGAAAGTCTGAACAATGTCTGTTGACAAACAGGTCACAGTCTTTATACAAAACATTTTAACTTTTTAATTATCAAATGCATAACACCGCTCTGTTCTTTAGTCTACATCTAGTAATATGACGTAAGTGAACAGTTGTTTTGGTTTTTGTGCTGGTTGGGTCTGAGACTGTTCAGATCAAGACTCAAGTCAAAATCCTCACAATAAACTGTTCACACTCTGTTTAATGATGATGTATTATTAGACCTTATTCTAATATTACTATACATTATAAACTATGAGATTATATATAGACTATATTATAAAGACTTGTATTAAACCAGTTTTATTTGAATCTGTTTGTTTAAAGCTGTTAGAGCCATAAATATATTTTATCTCTGAAGCTAAGGACCACATAACCTCTCTCACCTTGGACCACGATTGGCCCACGGGCTGGACTTTGTTCATGCCTGCTTTAAAGAGAAAAGTTTAAATGATGTGTATTTAATAAACCAGATTTGGATTTGTCTTATTTTTAATAATAATAACTCTGCAGCTGCTTTGTTGCTTCAACAGTCACATGACCTCTTAGGTCTAGAGACAATCCTGTAACCTGTGCAAAATCCTGATTTGTATACAGCTCAAATATTGACTCGTTTGAGGCAACTTTATAAGAAAAACACTGTTCTATTCCAGCCCTAACTTTACAAACATTCATGAGTCTCAATTTTATGAGGCCGTAGTGCTGTATTATTTATGTTTGGTGTTGAATCAGATGCAGCATTATTTGAACACACTGCCTTCTCCCTCAGTGTGGAGCCTGTCTGTACAGCAGCCGAGGATTGTGGGAAATCCCCTACAGCGAGAGCCGTTCGAGCTGCACAGGTTCACAGACTCACACTTTCGAGGTGAGAGACTTGGACCCAGCCCTGGAGCAGGTTTCTGTCAAAGACGGACCACACTCTTCTCAAGAAACACTTCAGCAAAAAGTTTCTGCAAAAAGAGCTGGGTTCATTTAGATTTACCCTAAACTGAAGAGAGGAACAGGAGGAGGAAAATACTGCTGTGCTCCACATCATTCTTGTATTACCACCTAGACTTTTACATTTTTTCAAAGTCTGGTTTCATTGTCAAGCTTTTTTCTGTTGGCATTTAATCATTTTGTTTCCTTTTCAGATAAATAGATTTGTCATTGTTAGACTTTGGTCCTTAGTAATGTTTGGGTATTACAATAGTTTATGACCAAGCTATGCTTGGGTGAAAGGAAGTGGGTGCTGTTCCTTTCATATTGCATTATTTTTGAAAAACTATTTTATTATGTCACCATTAAACCTTAATTTCACCTGTGCAATATTTATAATGTGCAGTTTTACTATTTATCACTGCACTAATCTATTTTGGTTTAGTTTGTTTTAGCAAAGTTTAACGTCTGGAGGTTCTCAGTCATGTCAAGAACAGGTTTCAAAGTAAAGCCTTTTTATTTCTTGTGACTTTTTACAATTCTGAGTTTAAATGATACGAGAGCTGAGCTTTATCTCTAGAGGGAGGAGTTAAAGCTGAAACTAACTCTGATTGGACCAGACTGTTCTGGTCTCATTGTCGTTACCTTGAAAGGGGCAGTGTGACTCCTGTCGTAAGGGTTGTTGTGTTCCCTTCAGGTGGAAATGTCTAGTGAAACTGTTGAAACTGTTTTAGTTTCAACACACTGTTGTAAATTGCTGGTAAGTGGTGTCTGTGGTGGTGTTTTCTTTACTCCTCTCAAACCACCTGGCCTCCCTCAACAAGATTCGGACATTGCTGTCCTCAGCTGTCCTCCATCATTTTGCTCCAACTCTTTCCACCTCCTGGGAGGTCATAAAGGTTCATTAATCAAGGAGATGTGGGCTGGATCTCAGATTGCACCGGATGTTATTCTCTGTGCACCATCTTTTGTGCCATCCTAATGCTCTTAACACTGCTCCGAGGAGAGAGGAAGCTTCTGAGAGGAAGCATAAGTGAAGATACATCGGAGCTTCCTACAGAAGTCAAACTCTTGGAGGAGAAGAAAAAACCCTGCCCACTCCACACGTTCAATTGTCTCGTGTGGTTTATGAAGAATTTCAGAGACTAGAGAGGTTGCAATGGTTCATCTGTGAATGTTATAATAATCCCTGAAGTTTGTGAACCTTATATTTGAACAAATAAAGAGAAAGAACCTCATATATTAATGTATGTGTATTTAATGAGTGTGCAATTTAGAGACATTTTGAAAATGTTATGGCAGCTGCAGGTGGAGGCTCACGGTTGACCTATGACTGGGGCACCGCAACAATGTGGGCGCAGGAAGCAGGAAGGGAAGGGCAAAGCACCCTCCCCAGTGTTCTCCTCAGATTAAGTCCTTTCTGAACATTTTGGGGGGGGTCTGAACATCTGTTTATTGGGATTACTGCTCCACTCTAAACCCATATAAATACTTGTCTTTGGATTATTCCTGTTGATCATATTCCTCTAATGGGGCTGTTAACCTACTTTTTTACATTAAAGCATTATGTCTTTTTGGAAATATTTTGGTCAAAGGTAGTTATTACATTTGTTTACCCTAGCCTGTTTTGCCTTGTGTTGTTGTTTTGTGACTAAAAACTAAAATATATCAAAGAGACCTTTATAAAAAAAAAAAAAAAAACTAAAGGCAGTTGGGAAATGACTCATGCCTGATAGAAGTGGAGACACCTAACACTTGAAAATGTTTAGACGTCTGTGTGGCGTGCATATTTCAAACACCATACTAAACACGTTACTAAATCCTCCCGAGAACAGAAAGAGCAATATCTGTTTTTCTCAGAATCATGAACATGCTCTGTGGACCTGCAGCGGGACGAGGGAGGGACACAAAACTATAATCAGTCGAGATTTACAAAGGAAGAACGTTTTGGTGTTAAAGAAGAGTTTTTGAAGGAGTTCTGAGGAAACACACTATAGTTTGATTAAAACAAATCAAACAGGGCTGGTGTGACTTTGGTGCTATTTGCTGCTTTTATGATTCTCAAACCTTGGTGTCTCATTAAAATATCTTCCTCCCAGATTTTTAAACTGGGAAATTGGTGCCACCATTGGCAAAAAGGAAATGAGGCCACTGTGTTTTTGTGATAGTCACATTTCTGATTAACCAAAGTAGCATTACGTTTGCCCTATTTAATCTCTTCCAGTTTCTTGTCCATTGCTCCTGTCGGTTCGTCTGCATTAATTACATCCTTCTACTCTAGGCTCAGCTGTAAAAAGTACCATTTTTAAATCTTTTAAAATCCTGTCTTCCTCCATTTGCCATATTTCTCGACACAATCTGAGCCCCATCCATCACGCGGTGGGAATGAGACGTTCAGTGACTGACAGCGTGGGAAAACCCAGTGCTGTGACACCGAATGAAGAGTGACAGCCGCCGAGAGAAAGAGGTTCGACTTCGGAAAAAGAAAAGAAAAAATGCCACAAAATGTCTCAAAAACAGAGTGAAGGCTGCTATCTGTGCCGGTGGACACTCGCAGAAGCTGAAGCAGAAGTCTGCCTCCCGAAACTGAAAATCAATTGTGTTTATTGTGGTTCCATATTATCTGTAATGACTGTGTGAGTTAATGGGAAGCGCTCGGCTGCCTCTGTGTCGAGGCTGAACTCAAATCACTTCTGTTTTCAATTATTTACTTTAATTATTAGGAAAAAAGCAACAAATGTTGAACCATTTAGATGTTTGTGTTGTAATTATTATTTTTTATCAATATTTTTACGCCCTCACATTTATACACAATATTCAGTAAACTCATTGTTAAAACCTGTTCAAATCCAACAAAAAGCTGTTCCATCCATCTTCTTCCGCTTATCCGGGGCCGGGTCGCGGGGGCAGCAGTCTAAGCAGAGACGCCCAGACTTCCCTCTCTCTACACACTTTATACAGCTCTTCTGAGGGAACACTGAGGCTTTCGCAGGCCAGCCGAGAGACATAGTCCCACAGTATCACTGCTTTTTGCAGAAGATCTTATGTTGCCTTCATCAAACCAGGACCTTCAGTGTGCACTGGGACGGTTTGCAGCCGAGTGTGAAGCGGCTGGGATGAGGATCAGCACCTCCAAGTCTGAGACCATGGTTCTCAGTCGGAAAAGGGTGGCTTGTCCCCTTCAGGTTGGTGGAGAGCTCCTGCCTCAAGTGGAGGAGTTCAAGTATCTTGGGTTCTTGTTCACGAGTGATGTGGTCGATGTACTGGTCTGTTGTGGTGAAGAAGGAGCTGAGCTGCAGGCAAAGCTCTTGATTTACTGATCAATCTACATTCCTACTCTCACCTATGGTCAGAAGCTTTGGGCCATGACCAAAAGGACGGAAAAACATAATCGAACTAAACTAAAACCTGTTCATATCCTATTAAAACCATCACATTCACTGTGCCTCAGACAGTAGTGTTTTGCCTTCTAAAAAGGCAAAACATTACACTATTATTATAAATAAACGGTGTTATAAATAGATGTTAATACAGTTATAAAGAGTTTGTCTCCATCTCGGGCGGCAGTAGCTCAGTGGTAGAGCGGCTGTCCTTCAATCGGAAGGTAGTAGGATCGATTCCCGCTCGCCCCACAGTTCATACTGTCGTTGTGTCCTTGGGCAAGACACTTAACCCACCTTGCCTCCAGTGACTGTAACACTGGTAATGTAATGTAAGTCGCTTTGGATAAAAGCGTCTGCTAAATGAATAAATGTAAATCTCCTTTGTGTTGATGTTACTCATTTCTCTGACCCACTGGGACAACAGTATGTTAAAAATTCACATTCCTAAAGAAAAACTTATTTGAACATTTACAATTTGACTGTCTACTTTTTAAATCTTTAGCTACTAGAGAGCGCAGGCCCCTCTACAGACTCATTTTATGGACATTTTATGAGACTATTTAAGCAGCAAGTTTCTCAGAAAGAACATATCTCTTAAACAGGTCATTTAGTGTATTTAGTGCAAACAAGACTCTGTAGGGTCCAGTGTATCGGCCTGTTTCTGCTCTCTCTGTTTGAACCGTAAAGTTACTTACGGGAGGTTTGTGTCCAGCTGAGGAGACTGTCAGTGAGACATTTTTAAGAAACATCAACATGAGAGGGAGAAGATATACTTTGAGTCTAAGACTTAAACGGTGCTACTTCAACAAACATTATTTCCCCATTTTTAAATAAAAGAGCAAAGGGCACATTCTAAGTTTTAGGTAAGTATAATCATCACTTCAGGATGAGCATTTTTTTTTAAAGAAAAGCCAACAATGCTTTCTAACTTTGTCTTTGTCCATTAAAAACGTGTGCAAGTGCTTCTTAAGAGTTCACGTGGGCGTTTCAGAAGAGTTTTCACCTGTAAAGGCTATCGGTTGTGCTCAGATCTGAACGTTTGATAAAAGCGGTGTGTTTCCTGTGACTACGGCAGTGTCACCAAGGCCAGTCCTCCCGCCGCTGCCGCTGTTCAGCAGCCTCGGCTCTATTCAGCCATTAAATAGCTAAAATATTCACATCGTCTGAATTGTAAAAACAAGGACATTTCCATCAGAAAAAAGTCAGAACACAAGTTTAAAGTATGCAGTAATTACTTTCACTAAAGACTACTCTGTGCTCAAACTTTAGTTTTATTATGTTTCAAAAACAAAAAAATATTACTTAAAAACTGAAAAAGAGATATTGTACCAACCTGATAAAAGAGGACGGCGAACCAGACAAGTTTGTTTGAGTTTGTTGTAACGCAGAAGTAGGTTGTGTGGTGTAATATTTTGGATGCAATATGTTTATTTTTGTATACTTATTTAGTTATTCATTTATGCATGATACGTTTATGTTATGTGTCTTATGGTTTATACTTATGCATGGTTTATAATAAAAAAGGATGTTAAATGTTATACATCTAGAAATATATCAATAGAAAAAAGAAAACAATGTCAGAGTGTATGGTTTTAACATGGTACGTTTAATGAACATACACACACACAGGGAAGATAAGAGACATGTGCCTGGCACAGAGGGGTCAGAAAGTAACTAGGGCAAGGTTGAACACAAAGGAGGGGGTCCTTGGCCCACTGGGAAAAAGAAGTTGTAAATTGTTAAAAAAAAAACTGTCATGGAAAATGTATAAAAACCCTATTGAAAGACAATATTTAGTAGAAGCTGGGGAAAGTCTACTGTTGTTGTGATTGTGAACAATAAAAGACTCAATGGCATTGGAATGGTTGTGCGTTCATAATTTATTCCATAAAATCGTGCTACTGAAGGCTGAGCGGTCAGTTTCAGTTTGTTTGTGTGAATTTGACAAGACAGTTGTAGAACTGGAGTTATTAGTCTAAGTAATGATTGTAGGAATAAAAGTAATAGTAGCACTTGGGATACTACTGGTCTTTTTATCTAGAGAACATTTGGCTCAGGAACTGGCTCAAGGATTGGACAAAAAAGAAAGACCACAAGGTTTTAAGGATAAAACAATTGTACATTTAGAAAAAAGTTGTAAGAATAAGTTGTAAATAATTACTGGAACGAATAGAGTAAATTCCTGGTGTTTGTTGTTTTGTTTTTTTGTTATTTATTTGTTTCAGAGCAAATAAAAAATACATACATTAAACAAATTTGCATGTATCCAACAACAAACATTCATTCATTCATTCATTTTCTACCTTTGTCCCGTTAGGGGTCGTGGGTGACTGGAGCCTATCCCAGCAGCTTTGGGCCTGAGGTGGGGTACACCCTGGACAGTGGCCAGTTAGTCACAGGGCTGACATTTAGAGACAGTGACACACATTCATTCACTACAGACACTATTAGATTTGCCGATTAACCTATAAATGCATGTTTGGTGACGGTGGGAGGAAGCCGGAGTACCCGGAAAAACACGTGGAGGACATGCAGACTCCTTAGAGAAAGACCGGAGTCAGCCGAGAATGTTTGAGTTGGCTGGGTTTTGAACTCACGACCTTCTTGCTGAGAGGCAGGCAGTGCTAACCACTCTGCCACGTGCACCCCCAACAACAAACATTTTCTTGTAATGACAAAATATACATGCTTCCATTGTGATCCTTTCAAACAGATTTCATCAAAGTTTTTACAATAAACCGTACAGACACTATCTGCTCGAAAAGGAGTGGGAAGAAGAAAAATCCTTGAAGAACGTGACACACTGTAGCTGCTTCAAAGACATCAAACCCTTTATAAAGTTCTACAAATAGAGTTAACGTACAGTATCGGGAGTAATTAGGTCTCACACCAAAATAGTTCAGAATAACTAGCTAGAATATAGTCCAATAAAACAAATATATAATTAATCAAATTTGTTAGTAATTATGTTTATAATATTGACTGTACATATATTCACAATAATGTCAACACGTGTGGTGATGTGAGGAACTGTTGCTGCTTTTTTTCACAGCTTTATGAATAATATGTTTATTTTACAAAGCGTAAGAAACCGATAAGAAACACTATCTTTTGTTTTCCCCTCGTCCAATCAGACTGCAGTGTTTAGTCTACTACATGCTTAGGCCAGGGCAAAGGGTCCACATTTACTGACCCGACCCACACCAGAACCAGGAGATGACTCAGCACTATAACACCACTCTTTTATCAAACACACAATATATGACTAACAATGATTGAAGAAGAAACCGTTGCCTTGAAAATGAGCACTATTTGTACAGATGACAGTTTTATAACAGAGGCTTATAAAAACAGCAGAAATAGCAGAAGTTGCGAGTATTGTCGGCTGCTTAGGTTCATGCAGCGACATCCTTCTGGAGCTGGGATCGCTCCTATCAACAAAGCCTCAGTGAGACCCACAGATAAGGTCTGGGCTCAGAGCGGATTAGCCTCAGTGCGTTTGGCTTCACCTGTTTCTGAAGACGCTGATGAATCAAAGCTGCTCCAACGAGGCTTTGATGTCAAGATGAAGAGATGAAAAGAGCGTGTGACCTCTCTTTCCATTTCCCTCATATTTCACCTTGTACACAAACCACGCCTCGAGACCGGCCCTGAGCCGCTCTGAAGGGTTTAGAAGAGCACTACATTTAAGAGTGACAGCATTTACATAAGATCGACTCATTTCCACCGAGACTGAACTGGATTATTTAAAAAAGGCATTATTTAGACCTTACATTAGCATGTGTTTTTGTCTTATTACATAATCTAACATGGCTATTTTTCACTCTCACTAGGACAAGAAGGAGAAATTATACACCTGTTTACATAAGGTCCATCTGTTTACATAAAGTCCATCTGTTTATGTAAACAGATGGATTTTATGTAAAGTCCATCTGTTTACTTTAAGTCCAAATGACTAAAACCAGTTCAGATCCAATTAAAACTAGTTCAGATCCAACTAAAACCTCAGATCCGTACTGACCTGACCCATAGGCTTTTGTTGCTTTAAATGGAGAGTATTTGTATTTAAAAAAAATCTAAATGAAGTGGACAGTAGATGTGTCTGTAACTCAAACCTGTAAAACCTCTGAATCCTCGGATATCCGAGGTGTTTAACGTCTGTACTCGTCCCGGTGGAGTCGGTGTAAACGGTGAGGAGTGGGCGGGACCTGCGTGGGCCCATGGCAGCCCCAATTGCCCGGCGGCAGGTGTTTTTAGTGAGTGGCGGCCGTTAATGAGCGCTCAGGGGAATTGAACTACAGACCCGATCGGAGCTGAGGCGGCCGTGGGCAGAAAGCCTTCATCTCCCATCAGCCCCCTGTGCACACCGACCAGCTGCGGCCCGCGGAGTGTTCAAGGACGATGGACGAATGGGAAACCACAAATCTAAAGCATGTCTGTGGGATTTTACTGTTAAGATCAGACACAAACTAAAACCTGTTCTAGTCCCAGTTTTGTATAGATGAGGAAGATAAAGGGATAGCATAAGTGAAACACAGTAGATTGCTCATGGGCCCCAGACTTGTTTGCTGAAGGTCACATATACGTCCTTAATTTTCTCATATGAGTCAGGAACTGATCAAACCTGCAGAGATCCCCTCCTGATTAAAACAGGACAAGGATAACAACAGATTATTTTATCAGAAACGCAGAGATAGGTTTATTTACTCTCGTTTGGCCATTAGCTGTCCCCTTTAACTGTGTTTTTTTTTCAATTATTTCTGTTAAAAGTTCATATTTTTGGTTTATCATAGGTTGTTAAGTCTTTATCTCAGACCTGCTACGAACATCGTTTTTAATTTTGCTAATAAAAAATGTCAAATTAACATTATTGTAACTAAAACACTGACATTTACTTTTCATTCCCCTCAATGAACAGACATATTCAACACTCAAGGTTGAACCACACTTTTCCAGTTTCCAGTCAAGTGCTCAGATTAAAAATAAATAAAAATGTAATTGCAGTGAGATATAAGCCGGATTCATTTCTCTGTAATTCTTCGGTTTTCATCTGGAAAATGTTGAAGTCATTACCGATGAAAAGGCGCTGACCAAAGCCACACTCCTGATGTGACTGAGAACTCTCCAGACGTTTAGAGTTTGGCCTCAGATCCCACAGAGCATCCTTGATCCCACTTAAACCGTGTTTTTTTTATCCAAAGACGACTCATTGTCCAGGTCACCTCGGCTCTGAATGAAGTCACTCGACACTCGCTGCAAATCAATAACAGAGAAATTAGAAAAGACTACGAGCTGCTACGTCGGGTTTATTGTTTAAATTTGAAGCTATTGTTGTTGACTGTGAAATTGTGAAACTGAAATATGGTTGACTAGTAACAGTTTATAATAATTATAATTCATTGCCTACAACAGTGCTGTCAAACTCAAAGTGGTGAGGGGCCAGTGAGCATCCTTTCAGGGCCCGAAGACTGGGACATTTGAAAGCTTTTATTAAATATTTAACACGAGGTTTCATCTTTGAGTTTTACAAAAGTTAGCTTTAACATTTATTTATTTATTTATTTTATGGAAACAGGTTGTAGTTGGATTTAAACAGGTTTTAGTTGGATTTGAACAGGTTTTAGTTGGATTTGAACAGGTTTTAGTTGGATTTGAACAGGTTTTAGTTGGATTTGAACAGGTTTTATACGTATATCTTTATAAAAATAAACTCAAATCCAACTAAAATGTAAAAAGTTAAATATCATTTACCAATGTAAGGGCCACATAAAACATTGCAAAGGGCCGTATTTGGCCCCTGGGCCTTGAGTTTGACATGTGTAATTGTCATCACAGCCCTAGTTTGGTGAAGCAGACAGAAGAATTACTCAATGTTAAAAACTAAATGATCAACAGGCGACAAAGAAAATAAAAAACAAAATGGTGGCCTCGCGTAAAGATTTTATCCACATTAATATAATGCACCACTTTAGCACTGACTGAACACTATATTAAGATATACATTTTTAGTACATTTACATTTATTCATTTAACTGACGCTTTTATCCAAAGCGAATTACATTGAGCTTCCAATTACCAGTGTCACAGCCACTGGAGGCAAGGTGGGTTTAAATGTCTTTTCCAAGGACAGTATGAACTGTCGTTGTGTGTTTCGTTTACTTTCTGGCCAACTGATTTTCTTTAATCTATTTTTTTTAGACAGACAATTTTTAATCTCAATAGAACAAACTATTTTCTATTTTAGAACTACCAGTCATTTCTTAATAGTTTCCAATTGTGTATTCTGATTTACTATTAAAACAAAAATAAGTTGTTTCCAGCGACAGAGTCAGTCGTACATGTCAGGAGCCCGTGTTATGATAAGGTGGCAGATAAAAACAAGTGTCAGAGTGATGCTGTGGGGCTCCAGGTTTACATCATGCAGCTGACTCCTACTGGCACTACTCCTCCTCAAGGCTGACTTTGGGAAAAACTATTTTACTGTGGAGATCGGGATATTTAGAGTTAAATACTCCTTGTTCCTCTCCATTTATGTTTTTGTTCAGTTGCATCCAGTCTAGACTAATACAGCGCGGTCACGAGTGCAGTAAAGGAAGCTTTTTTTGGAGGTGAGGAACAATGCAAAATAAGAACATTTTGTCAAAACAACTGCATATTCCCATTTTAGAATTTTATCCAAAGTTCATTCTCTTTTAAATTCTTAAAGCAGTGATTCTCAAACTTTTCTCAACAAGTATCTCATAATAAACTAAGTACCGTCTACATTTGCAGCATGGAGCAGAAACAGAAGAGGTCTAAAAAGATTTTAGTTCAGTCTAAATACAGTTTAAATGGTTGTTTTTGGACTTTTAAAAGTTATTCTAAAGTTCCAAAGTTATTATTCAACCAGTTATTTTAACTAGCTTTATGATGTTTTAGTTAGTCTTTGAAGAGGTTCCAAAGGATTTAAGTCAGACCAAATAAAGTTTTAAGTGGATTTATCTAAACTTGTGAGGTTTTATTGTTTTTGCCTCAAACAGTTGTAATTGACATTTTGGGACAAAATAAAATAGATTATGATTAACGCAGGCTCCTTTTGAGGATAATAGAGCTGTACTTATACTGTTTAATTTTAATCTTAAAAACAAAACCTCTGAGTACCACTCAAGGAGCCAAAGCACCACCAGTGGTCCTCGTATCACAGTTCGAGAAGCACTGCCTTAAACGTTATGTTAAACTTATATTTCCATGTTTTTCAAGCACCTATGGGAGCCCTACAGTATCTAGATCTACATCTTGGATATTTTTATTGAGTGTCATTAATTTTGAACAAATAAAAAAAACTAAATTGAATTTGATTTTGAGACTTTGCCCTTAAAGATAAGTTGAAATATTGTTTTTAACCATTTTTTCTAAAATGACCTCGTGTGTGCCTGACGGGATAAACTGTCTGTGCCTTCTTGAATAATTATCAATCATAATTAATGGAAATGAAGCTTGTGTTGGCGCTTGACCTCACCGTTTCCGGGGCGACCGTAGCGTGTTTGTGTGCGATTGGCAGTATTTCAGGTGATCGTCATGGAAACAGATGTCGAGAGGACACACACAGCGGGCAGCTGAAAAAAATAAACTTATTTAATGTTTACACTGTTTACACGTTTAATTTTCACACTGTATTTTTGCAGCTAAACAATGGGATTTATGGAAAAAGTGAAAAGGAATTATTAAAAAAATACTGTTAGTTGAATGTTAATATTTTTTTCTGAAAACCATCCCATACTTATAGTTAGCCTTTTATTGACCCTACAAACATGGACCTGCCTTTTAGCTTTTCAGTTTAGATGTTAATGCATGGATTATGGAACTAAATGTGTATTTTAGATAGAAATGTTTCACTTCCAAATGACATATGTCCCTTTTATTCCACTCAGTCCACTTTGTGTCCCACAGATAAAAATAAAAGAGAAGCCACTTTTTATGCTCTGTCTTGGCGATGCTAGTAAAATATGTAGCAGCTGGATAGCTCAACTGGTAAGTCACAGGTTCAAATCCCCCTCCGGGCGCAATGAGCGATGACCCATCATCCAGTGTGGGTCCTTAGGCAAGACCCTTCGTGCTACTGCCTACCTCATAATGATGAGTGACAATAAATGCTATGAGAAGCCGGCTCAGACGTCAACCGGCCAAACAAGGTCTGCGTCAGGTGCTGAGGAACCAGAGCACCTTGATGAAAAATGGGCTACTGGAACAAGAACAAGACAGAGCTGGGCGAGCTCCGATAACAAGGCTCTGTTGGAATACTACTACTCCAGTAACCCTAGTCAGAGGGGTTACATGAAGAGGATGTGGGATGAATGGTTACTTCGAAACCCACAATCCAGGCTTACATCGAAGCAACTAGTAGCTCAGTGTTCCAACATCCACAAGCGGCAGCTGCTATCACAACTTGAGATTGACGAGATACAACACAAATGCTACGGCAAGGGGGAGCCAGGACGAGAGGTCAGAGGGGAGCCAACGCCGGCCAGAAGAATACACCGGCTGTTCGCAACTCAATGCTCACGCTCAATGGCAGGGTAATAACAGCAGAGCAGACCCAGGCTCGAATCTGAACAGTACTGAAAAAAAGTATATGGGAGAGGGAGGCGTCACAATACAGTGATGCACAGTGGCTGGTGGCTCTGAGAGAGGACCACAGCAACCTCCCTGAAATGAATCCAGTTACCATCACAGTGGCAGACTGGTAATGGTCAACCAGACATCGTGGTGGTGGACAAACAGCAGAGAAAAAACGTTGTGGTTGACGTGGCAATACCAAGTGATGGCAACATCAGGAAAAAAGGAACATGAGAAACTAGAGAAATACCAAGGGCTCAGAGAAGAGATGGAAAAAGGCTTGAAAGGTGAAGGCGACAGTGGTGCCCGTTGTCATCGGAGCACTCGGGACAGTGACGCCAAACTGGAAGAGTGGCTGCAGCAGATACCTGGAGTTCGCCCCGGTTAATGAGCGGGTCTCTCGCTGTTCTTTATGCTTACGGGCCCAATGGCAGTGCAGAGTACCAGACCTTCTTGGAGTCTCTGGGAGATGTGCTGGAAAGTGCTCCGACTAGTTTTTCCACTGGGGAACTTCAACGTTCACGTGAGCAGTGACAGTGAAACCTGGAAGGGCGTACCCCCTCAATCTGAACCTGAGTGGTGTTATTGTTATTGGACTTCTGTGCTGGTCACAATTCATCCATAACAAACACCATGTTCAAACATTAGGGTGTCCACCAGTGCACGTGCTACCCGGACCTATATGTAAAACCTATAATGTAGTCTTCATAACATATGCTCCTTTAACTTTTCTTCCCTTCTCGATGCTGTGGGAATACAGTATATCCCCTAAATATTCTCTCCATGTTCCCAACCTAGGTTGGGTGCTTAATGTGTAAAGCTGGAGCTTCAGCCTGCAGCCATTATCTACTGTATATGAACAAGATAATCCAGAGCTGCAAGTTGCATTTCACAACCGACTCAAATACCTGTTTTCTTGTATTTATATTAATTTAATTGCATAGTTGTTAAAATGTATGGATTTCTTCTTTCCTGTACGAGTATGAGATACGGAAACCTTAAACCTCTTTCTTTAGCTGAGGTTTTAGACCATGGTTTATTCTGCATCCAAATATTTTTGGTTTAATCCTGGTTTAGTCTTAATTTGTGCAGCTCCAGTCTTGGTTTAGTCTTGGATTAATAGCTCTGATAGATTTTTGCCCGAGTCTGGTTTTATAATAATAATGATAATTAAAGCCGCAAGCGGCGATAAAGGCCCTCGCCTCCCTTGAGACCGCGGGGACACATATATTCGGAGGATTGCATGTCATGCTTTAAAGCAAATTTGGAGCTGTTTAGATGAAAACCCTTTAGCACAAAGTGTACGATTTAGGTGGTCATGTATTCCACCCAACATAGATTTTCTGTTGAGTTTACGGTATGGCTGTAATAAACTTTTCTGTTTGCCCTAAGGTGTCCTATGGATGTACCAAGTTTTGTATTTCTACATTGGAAAAATTTACTTTCATTTTCCATAGAACCAATTATTTTGACTTTTCTAGGGTCGCCACTGAGTCATTTTTCCTATTTTTTTTCAGGGACTTCAAATACATACATTTTGCCGGGCTTGAAGTCTGGGACCAATAAAATGACTTTTAGTTGCACGTTTACTGGGTCAAATTGAAAATCATTTTTCAGAAAAATTATAATAAAAAATATATACCAAATTATAATAAAATAAAATATACCTCGAGCAAAAACGACAAGAAAAACGCCTGTCTATTTTACACACATGTGTTTAGCTCATTTTGCCCAAGTTTGGTGTCTGTGGAATGAAGCAGCTATTTTCTGTTGTTTTTTAAAAGAGAGGTTGTATTCTAAGTCGGTTCACATCTTCAATTTAAAATGGCCGCCTTCCCGTGTGTGATAAGGTGTGGTCCCTTTGGCTTTTTGTTCATAAGCCCATACTGGATGTGTGTACCAAGTTTCATTTGCCTACGACAAACTAAAATTTTCACTTCCCATTGACTTTTTCCACATATTTGGGACGTTGCTATGGCAACACATTTATAGATAGGGGGTGGTTGTCATTGGCTTTTATGCTCCTCATGACATAGGAGATGTGTGTACCAAATTCCATGTCTCTATGACAAAACTAAATTCTGGTCCCATTATAAGTTTGTAGGGGCGCTGGAGAGCCATTTCTAAAGATAACCCTTTTATTTACATATCTTTGTGTTCAGGTCATGAATGTGCACAAACGCCTTTTTGGTTCCAACTCGATCCGAGAAGGCGTTTGAGAGTTAAGAGACGTTTTATTTTCACAAAAATGGCCACCTCGTTACAGGCTTGCTACACCCATACCCGATAAGATATCAACAACAAAGTTACAAATTTGGTTGGCACACGTGTCTAGATGATACTCACCAAATTTGGGGCCATTTAGATTAAAACACAATGATTTGCATCTTTCTGCGCAAGGGGTGCGATTTTAGTGGCCGCTCGTTTCACCCCACATGGCGGACTTCCTGTTGAGTTTAGGGTGTGACTGTCATTGACTTTTCTGTTTGCCCTGAGGTGTCCTATGGATATACCAAGTTTCATTTTTCTGTGTTGGAAAAAAGTTACTTTCACTTTCCATAGGCCCAATGTATTTTGACTTTTCTAGGGGTCGCCACTGAGTCATTTTTCATTTTCTTTTTTTCGGGGACTTCAAATACATATATTTTTCGCCGGGCTTGAAGTCTGGGACCAATAAAAATGACTTTTAGTTGTTGGTTTACTGGGTCAAATTGAGAATCATTTTGCAGAAAAATTATAATAAAAAATATATACCGAATTATAATAAAAAAAATATATAACTCGAGCAAAAAAGTCTAGAAAAACACTTGTCTCATTTACATACATGTGTTTAGCTCATTTTGCCCAAGTTTGGTGTCTGTGGAATGAAGCAGCTATTTTTGTTGTTTTTAAAAAGAGGTGTATTCTAAGTCGGACCAAATTTTCAATTCAAAATGGCCGCCTTCCCGTGTGTGATAGGGTGTGGTCCCCATTGGCTTTTTTGTTCATAAGCCCATGCTGGATGTGTGTACCAAGTTTCATTTGCCTACAACAAACTAAAAATTTCACTTCCCATTGACTTTTTTCACATTTTTGGGACGTTGCTATGGCAACACATTTATAGATAGGGGGTGGTTGTCATTGGCTTTTATGCTCGTCATGACATAAGAGATGTGTGTACCAAATTTCATGTCTCTATGACAAACTAAATTCTTGGGTCCCATTATAAGTTTGTAGGGGGCGCTGGAGAGCCATTTCTAAAGATAACCCTTTTATTTACATATCTTTGTGTTCAGGTCATGAATGTGCACAAACGCCTTTTTGGTTCCAACTCGATCCGAGAAGGCGTTTGAGAGTTAAGAGACGTTTATTTTCACAAAAATGGCCACCTCGTTACAGGCTTGCTACACCCATACCCGATAAGATATCAACAACAAAGTTACAACTTTGGTTGGCACACGTGTCTAGATGATACTCACCAAATTTGGGGCCATTTAGATTAAAACACAATGATTTGCATCTTTCTGCGCAAGGGGTGCGATTTTAGTGGCCGCGCTGCTTCACCCCACATGGCGGACTTCCTGTTGAGTTTAGGGTGTGACTGTCATTGACTTTTCTGTTTGCCCTGAGGTGTCCTATGGATATACCAAGTTTCATTTTTCTGTGTTGAAAAAAACTTACTTTCACTTTCCATAGGCCCAATGTATTTTGATTTTGTAGGGGTCGCCACTGAGTCATTTTTCGTTTTTTTTCGGCGACTTCAAAACATACCATTTTGCCGAGCTTGAAGTCTGGGACCAATAAAAATGACTTTTTGTGCATGTTCACTGGGTCAAATTTAGGATCATTTGGTCACAATAAAGATAAAAAAAAAAAAATCCGAGCAAAAACAATAGGCCCTCCCGGCCATCACCGGCTCGGGCCTAATAATGGATTGGATTTATATTGCGCTTTTCTCCCGAGGGACCAAGGGACTCAAAGCGCTTACAGTCCGTCCATTATTCATTCATACACAGTCACACTGGTGATGGTAAGCTACAACTGTAGCCACAGATGCCCTGGGGCAGACTGACAGAGACGTGGCAGCCATTTTGCGCCTACGGCCTCTCCGACCATCACCACATACATTCACTCAACATTCATACACATTCATACGAGGCAAGGTGGGTTAAGTGTCTTGCCCAAGGACACAACGACAGTTTGCATTGTGGGGAGAGCGGGAATCGAACCCACTACCTTCCGGTTGAAAAATTTAGTCTTATTTTAAACCAGGTTTACTTCAATAAAACTTATACTTAATACTTAAGTATTTGTACGTTTTTGATTTAGAGGTTTGTTTATCATATTCCCTAATAATTACTGGATGTAATCTGAGTTTTACAAAATCTCTTTTTCCCAATACCTTTAATCCGTAAAGAGCTTCTAATGACTAAAAACCACACGCAGCAGCCTCATTATTTTCACATTCCCAACTAAACCCATTTGAACGTCATTAAAACCAGCAGTGCATCACTTCTGCCTCCAATCCCCCCTAAAAGTCAAAAAATCTCAGCCGCTAAATGGATAACAATTTTCATCTGAGGCTAATGAGACTGTGACAGATAAATCCGGGTTTGCGAAATAGATTTTTTTTTTCCCGAGGAATAATCCATTAGTGGAGGAAATCAATTGAAAACCAATGCTGGAAATGATCCCTTTTGTAATTAACAGGCCTAAAAAAAAAAAAAAAAAATAGAAAAAAAAGAAAAATTACACACAACTCGAATATGGAGCTGCTTTCAATGATTCAAAGCCATTTAATCGAGTCATGTTTCCGTAGCAACAGAGGAGGTGTTAAAGAAATGAAAAAGCAAAACATCAGCGTTAATTGCTGTCGAGAGAGAAGCTGGAGTGGTTTAATTATGTGTTCAAAAGGTCGGCCAATGGAGGTGGGCGGGGCTTAGAGGCAGGTGTGAACAGGGACTGACCTTATGTTTGTGGGTTTTGGAGGTGAACTTCTGAACAGTGCAAACACAGTGCTCGTTATCACATTAACAGAGAAAACATGACAGAAACATGGTTAAAACACTCAAACACAAGGATTAGACGGGGTTTTTAAATATTTAGGAGTTTAGAGATGGTCCAAAGCTAGAATACACTCAGACTAAGAACAAATTATGGCAAAAAATATATATTTCAAGTCTCTTTGGAAGTTATGAACCAAAATTTAAACACAACACTTTTTCATGAGCTGAACTCAACGATCTAAGACTTTTTCTATGAACACAAAAAGGCCCATTTCTTTTAAATATTGTTCACAAATCTGTCCAGATCTGTGTTAGTGAGCACTTCTGCTTTGCTGAGATAATCCATCCACCTCACAGGTGTGGCTTATCAAGATGTTGATGAGAGCATGATTACTGCACAGGTGTGTCTTAGGCTGGCCACAAATCCATCTAAAAAACCTGTTCAATCATGATAATACCCAATTAAGACTAAATCTTGTCCAAATCCGTATAAAAACTTTTCAAAACAAACTCAAATAAAGTTTGTGCCACTTTGCCTCATTTTAATCCCCATCATTTTGTCTTTGTTGCAGAGCATTCTTTGTCCCAAACATTTCACATACCTGAAGGGCCACACTGAGAGAACAGACAGAGCTCTGGTTTTGTCACCTGCACACTCAAACGTTTAGACCCACATTCTCATTCAAATGTTTATTTTACATCTACATTGTAGATTCATACTGAAGACATCAGAACTATGAAGGAACACATATGGAATTATGTGGTAAACAAAAGTGTAGCCACCTTTTGCTTTGACAATTTTGCACACTCGATGTTCTCTTTCAGCTTCATGAGGTAGTCAAAAAAAAAAATAAAAAAAATTGAATGAGGTGTGTCCAAACTTTGGACTGGTAGTGTGACAACTGCAAAAATAAAACCAGGAATACAGAGACAATAAGTCTGTTCATAAGTGCATTTGTCGTAGTGAACAGTCAGCCGGACTAAACTGGACCTGTCTCTGGACCTTCAGCCTGAGCCCTGTCTCTTCTCCTGTGTCTCTTCCTCGGTGCGTTACAGGCAGGTCAAGGTGCTAACGGGTTAATTAGCTGGATGATGATGTTGCGCTTGGAGGAAATGTCAGGCTCTGTGGCTGCGGCTTGACTTCCTGATCGAGAGGTTGAAGGTCGAGAGCAGCTTTAGTGAACCTCTTCCCTGTTGCCTTTATCTAAATGTCACACGGCAGCCATTAACGACGATCAGCGGCAGACGAACACTCGACTGAAGAGAGAAGTTTATAGACGGACGCAGCAGGAAACGAGCAAGAGAAAGAGACTGAGAGAAATGTTTAAGTCTGAGGGTGAAACAGGAAAAAAAAAAAAAGGGACCAAACTTGGACTAAATCTGGAGTAAATTGTAAAAGTCATATGCTATATTTAAACTGAGCTAAACTTAAGCAGGACAAGACGTAGAGACTGAACTGAACTAAACCTATATAATAGGACTAAACTAATCCCTGGTTCTAGAAAAAAAAAGACAAATCTCAAAAAACAAACATGGTCTAAACATAGGTTTAAAACAGGATTGAGGCTAAGCCCGGTAAGCAAAGGTTTTACCAGGATTATACCAGGGACAAAACGTAGACTGAACTGAGACTACTCGAAACGAAAGTCATACTAAACCAGGACATAACTGAGCCACAGCAATTAATCTCAGAGTTAGAGCAAAACTAGACAAACGCTGAACAGATAGGATAAACCAGGTCTGAACCAGTCTGAGATCAATTTTGTTATTTCAAGGTCATAATTTTAATCTCAACTTTAGTTTTTATTTTGTATTATTGCCCCTATTCTCTCATACAGAAGACTACTATACTCGAATAAACTAAAATAGAAAAAAATGCCTGAATATTTACTATTGTGATATGTCTCAGAAGTGGGAGGGCAAAAGTAAACTGGCTTCTGTCTTTCAGCAAAGAACTGCTCCAAACTGAAATGCACTGTAGTACGATACAGCAATTTTTCCAGATCGTCAGCAGTTCATATCACACACCCCTAATGAGATCTAAAACGGGGCAAAAACATGGACTGAACCAGGATAAAGGTAAAAGGGACTAAACCTTAAAAGACTCAACCAGGATTAAGACTAGGCCCATAAATAAATCAAGAGTTTACCAGGATTAAACCCTGAACCAAACAGATTAAGAACTTACTTAAAGAAATGAAATCAAGACTAAACTGATGACTTAGCCCAAATTAGAGCAAAACCAGGACTTACTCTGAACCAAATCCAAGGGCTAGGAGTTGTAGTCTTATTTAAAATGGCTCCATTGTTTCTCAACAACAAATGTGAGAACCAAATTTTATTTCACTAGAAACCTGTATTCTTCCATGAGACGCTGCAGGGTCTTAGTGGCAGTGTTAATTTCGTTGACGAAATATTTTCGTCATTATTTTCGTCACAAATATTTTTTTGCGGACGAAAACGAAACGAAAACTAAAAAATAAGTCACTGATGGAGACTAAAACTATAACTAAATTGATTGACATTATCGTCAATGAATAAAGGACGAGACGGAAATAGACGGAAAATCCAATTAGCAGACGGGAGAGATGAACAAAAGAACCAATCCGCAAAACCGAACAGGCAAACACACTCCGGTACAGTAGGTGGCGGTATGCACCGAAAAAATTGGTTGCGACCCGCCATTAATACTAGAGAAGAAGAAGAACGAAACTGCATGAGAAGAAGAGAACCAATCAGAGACTGACTTATTTGACTGAGCTCCCGGGAAGACGGCATTCAAAGAGCGACAAAATGTCCAAAGCTGGGAGAAAAAGAAGCGGAGACTTGTGGGCTCACTTCACGTTTGACGACGAGCAAAACAAAACAAAGTGTGAAGCATGCGGAGCGATCATTCGTGGAGAGAACACAACCAATTTAAAAAGACATTTACAGATGAGCCACCCGGACATTTTCTCAAAGGTAAATTCACAACGATGTTCTTTTGTTTATTGAGCTAAGCAAAATTGGAAGACTGCAGTGGGTAGATGTAGCATTAAATATTACGACCTGAAAAGTACTGTAAAATAGCCCCTTCTTCAAGTTAGATGGGAGCACCATACTAATACGTAATATTATGCTATATACATTTGATTAATACTAATGTTTAGTATATTTTACATTGTTCTACTTGTTGACAATATCACAAATATTTCTAGCTTTTGAATTGAAATAAAGACACCGTTGTGTTGACATAAAGTTGAATTTGTGTTTTATATATTTTGGTTAAGTTTATTTTCTATACCAAACTTAAAAAATATTGTAAAAAATTGTCTAGTAAATCTGTTATTGATTTTAGTCTTATTTTAGTTGACTAAAAAAACAAGCAATTTTAGTCGACTAAAATAAGACTAAAATTAAAACAAATCAGATGACTAAAACTTGACTAAAACTAAAAAGAATTATAGTCAAAAGACTAAGACTAAAACTAAATTAAAATTTTGTGTCAAAATTAACACTGCTTAGTGGTTTTACTGTCGAATAGTGTCCAGGGCGTTGATATGAACAAATGCTATATTTGGTCAAACCAGAAACTCCGACAGAAGGCATATGTCTTTTTTTTTTTTTTAAACCCAACAGTTTTCCCTTGAGTGTAATCGGCCGTAACTTCCTGCATTTGGTCTAGGGCTTGAATTATCTCCAAACCTTTTCACAAATGAAATGTAAATTCAGTATTCACTATTATCCCAGCAGGACACTGTACATGTTTCTAAATTCATAGCCTTGTGTTTACTCTTTTGTTAATTTCCAGATATTTCTCCCTTACAGAAATCCTAATTCAGTCACCCAAAGCCCCATCATTTTGAAATAATCGCTTTGTCTTTTGCTAAAACCTCTTCTAACTCTGTTGCACTTGTGGACCACACACCACATCTGATTATTGTTTGTTAATATCATTTTTTCCTTAATTAACTCGCTAATGGACCGGCTTCTTTTCACTGGAGCCCAATAGAAAATGGCTTTTTTAAATAACATCTTTCACAAACAAAACATACAAGATATTCAACTCAATCAGCTCCCCGCCGCAGCCTGTGACGCGGCGTTTGCTAAGTTTTTCAAAACGAAGAATGGAGCTGATTGGTGCCACTCATTAGGAGCCCTTTCAGCCGGGTGTTCAAACAAATGCAGCGTGGGGGCTTTTTAGGAAGAAAAAAGGAGCCGATTATTGCATTGAAAAGACGAGCCAAGCCTGTTTAGAAGCTTTGGAAACACAAGCCGGGAGATGGGAAATAAAAGCTAAAAGCACACGGATTAATTACAGTTAAATAAAATAACAAAGAAACAATGAAAACAAATGAAGGAAATGCACATAAAGACATGTGAAAATCATCTGAACATGTGACTGAATTATATCAACCCAGTTGTTTGGGAAAGACTTTAAAGTTTTATCATTTTATACCAGCACCTAATAGTTTTGAATAAAGACCATCATTTTATTTCCAATGTCAAAAAGCATCTTAAATTCTACTTACAATAAACGAGACACAATCACAAGTTAAAATACTGAATTTTACTTTTCAATGTCTATATCCCAGTCTTTCCTGTTACTTTTAATCCCCCTAAAACCACAGCAGACCCTCAGCCTTGTCCCAGTCTTAAACACTCACCGTCCTGTCCGTCTTTCTCTGGACTAAACCAGCGAGGTCAGGTCTCGGGGGCTCGTCCTGTCTGCGTCTGGGGGACATTTTTAATAACTGTTCTCTTTTTGTTTGGTGAAATTGACATCGCTCTTTTGTGGCTCGTGTTTTTACCTTTGCCTGAGTTAATTCACTTTTTAATGATTAATATTATCAGTGGGCCCCGAGTGTGGCCCTTCCCCATCGGACCCCTCGGATTAACGTGCCTTTTCTCTGTTGGACTTTACCCATTGGACGCTGCTCCTGCAATGCACCATGGGATTTGTTCTGAAGTTTACTGAGGGACTTTACCTTTTTTTTTTTTTTTTTTTATTTATTAAATAAAGTAATGAACAATGGGAGAGATGGGTTTTATATCAAGGTTAAATTCTACATTGTCTCAAAATTAAATAATGACTTATCAGAATTCAAAAAGCAACTATGAGACACTGGCTCCTTCCAGAACCACCCAGAAACTGGTGACATCATGTCTTCAGCTCTATCTCTTATTGGCACCGTCCAAACCCACACAAAACAATCTCAGCTCTCTGCAGCACAACTGTTCTGTAACTGAGCGCAACTGTCACGTCAGTCCTTTACACAAATGTGATGACCCTGGAAGTGAGAGGCAGGCATAATGTACACATAGTTCATGTACTGTAGGCTCTTTTAACAATTCTTAATTTAAATGGTAAATGGTAAATGGCATGCATTTATATAGCGCATTTTTGCACCCTTCTCGGGCACCCAAAGCGCTTTACATCGTGCTTCCACTCACCCCATTCACACCTGGGACAGACAGAGATGGGGGCTGCCATACAAACGGCGCTCAACCTTCTCCTACCACCACCAAACACACCTCTACAGTCACACACATTCATACACCAGTGCTACGGACACTGGAGGCAAGGTGGGTTAAGTGTCTTGCCCAAGGACACAACGACAGTATGAACAGGGCAGAGCGGGAATCGAACCGCCAACCTTCTGGTTATAGGACGACTGCTCTACCACTGAGCCACTCCGTCCCCCTAATTAAAAAATATATATTTTTTGTCTTTCCCTTCCTCCGTGACACCGGCAGCTTATTTGTTGTTCCTGATTGGTCAGTGTTCGTGTTTCTATTGTTTACCTGTAACTTGACGTGCTCCAGAGCAGGTTAGGTATTAAGCCTGAGTTACCAGAGATCTACCTCGACAGTGAACCAGCTCTGATAACGAAAACCCAGGGTTGACCTTGAACTTACCTCTAAACCTCCTAATCCAGCTTCAGACAGGACCCTGGATAGACAGTTTAGTCCGAGTTTAAGTACAACTGGTCTAAGCTTGGCTTTAGATTGTGTATTGGTCCCAGTTTAGTGCGCATCTATTCCTTTTTTTTTTTTTTTTTTTTTTTTTCTTGGTTTTGGTTTTTATATTTTAGTTTTATTGTTTTTAGAAAAAAATATTTAAAAGCATCTGGACTAAAATGTAAAGTTTGAAAACATGAAAATTCTTTGTATAGAATTAATTAAGATCTTTGATTTACACCAATTTCTTTTCTGTGTTCTAACATATCATTGCTCCACGAAGCCTTCTGCCTCTTTCTGATCACTTTAACCTTAACAAGGTTTTTAAATGCTATAGCACAATGGCTCCATAGCATTTAAAACACCTGAAGTATAACATTTCAACAAATCATCCACTTAACTTTTACAAACATTTGAGAAGGAATGTGTGGCTCTCCGGAGCTCAGTGTATTCCAGTGTAGCACTGAACAAAGTAGTAGGGATTAAGAACAACAGCAAATCGGACACAAAGTGGTCACCCACGTTACATCCCAGAGCGGGTCAGCGGATGTTGTTTTTCAGGAGTTCTTAGTTCCAGGAAAGGAACGGTTAATGCTTCAGCATACCAAGACATTTTGCCACCCTTCTTGTTCCAACAAAACTGCACCAGTGCATAAATTAAGGGCCATAAAGACAAGAAGGAGCGAGTCTGTTGTGGAAGAACCTGACTGGCCTGCACAGATTCCTGACCTCAACAAAACAGAACACCTTTGCGATGAATTAGAGCCTTCATGTCCAACATTAGTGTCTGACATCACAGACTTCTGGAAGAATGGTCAAAAATGTCCATAAACGCACTCCTAAACCTTGTGGAAAGCCTTTCTAGAAGAGTTGAAGCTGTTAAAGCTGCAAAGGTTGGGCCGACATCAGATTAGATCCTGTGGTTTAAGGGCAGGATGTCACTCCTGATTATGTGTGTGTGGAGGCAGACGAGTAAATACTTTTTGGCAAAATTAACAATAATAATAATAATTGAAGCCACAAGCAGCGATAAAGGCCCTCGCCTCCCTTGAGACCACAGGGACACATGCACTCGGAGGATTGCATTTCGTGCTTTCTTGCACGGTAATGTCAAATAACCAGGCCTGTGCTACTGCTTGAATCTTCTTCTGGCTGGAGCCTGCTTCATCAGCTCGGGCCTGTGCTACTGCTGGGGCCTGCTACACCTCCTTGTTATTTAGAGTTAAAGGTCTCCACAATCCCTGGTTTTCCTGGGAGCTGTCTGAACCTTTGAAAATAATAGATTATGCTTGGGCTAAGGCGAGAAAAACAAAGTACTGGCTGGAGATTTGAGATGACTCAGAAATCGCTGCACCCCCTTGTTTTAAAAAGGAAAAATGTAAATATTACTTGTTCAAAAGTACAAGTTTACAAGTTACAAAAGATTCTGAGGAGTTTTCTAAGACTCTAGCCGTGGCTCTGGAGGGGCCTCCTCTAAAGGAAGGATCCTGGCAATTGGGAAATGGCATTTATTTCCCAAAGAAATGGCTGCCTCTTCACAGACTCATTATGACCACAACCACAAATGTATCAAAAACAAATTGATAACTTTTTTGGCACACGTGTCTAGATGATACTCACCAAATTTGGAGCTGTTTAGATGAAAACCCTTTTAGACACAAGGGGTGCGATTTAGGTGGTCACGCATTCCACCCAACATAGTAGATTTCCTGTTGAGTTTACGGTATGGCTGTAATAAACTTTTCTGTTTGCCCTGAGGTGTCCTATGGATGTACCAAGTTTTGTATTTCTACATTTGAAAAAATTTACTTTTACTTTCCATAGGCACAATGTATTTTCATTTTCCAGGGGTCGCCACTGAGTCATTTTTCATTTGTTTCTCTCGGACTTCAAATACATACATTTTTTGCCGGGCTTGAATTTTGGGGCCAATAAATTTGACTTTTAGTTGCACGTTTACTGGGTCAAATTGAGGATCATTTTACAGAAAAAATATAATAAAAAAAAAACATAAGTCGAGCAAAAACGTCAAGAAAAACGCCTGTCTATTTTACACACATGTGTTTAGCTCATTTTGCCCAAGTTTGGTGTCTGTGGAATGAAGCAGCTATTTTCTGTTGTTTTTTAAAAGAGAGGTGTATTCTAAGTCGGTTCACATTTTCAATTCAAAATGGCTGCCTTCCCGTGTGTGATAGGGTGTGGTCCCCATTGGCTTTTTTGTTCATAAGCCCATGCTGGATGTGTGTACCAAGTTTCATTTGCCTACGACAAACTAAAATTTTCACTTCCCATTGACCTTTTCCACATATTTGGGACGTTTCTATGGCAACACATTTATAGATAGGGGGTGGTTGTCATTGGCTTTTATGCTCGTCATGACATAAGAGATGTGTGTACCAAATTTCATGTCTCTATGACAAACTAAATTCTTGGGTCCCATTATAAGTTTGTAGGGGGCGCTGGAGAGCCATTTCTAAAGATAACCCTTTTATTTACATATCTTTGTGTTCAGGTCATGAATGTGCACAAACGCCTTTTTGGGTCCAACTCGATCTGAGAAGGCGTTTGAGAGTTAAGAGAAATTTTATTTTCACAAAAATGGCCACCTCGTTACAGGCTTGCCACACCCATACCCGATAAGATATCAACAACAAAGTCACAACTTTGGTTGGCACATAAGTCTAGATGATACTCACCAAATTTGGGGCCATTTAGATTAAAACACAATGATTTGCATCTTTCTGCGCAAGGGGTGCGATTTTAGTGGCCATGCGTTTCACCCCACATGGCGGACTTCCTGTTGAGTTTAGGGTGTGGCTGTCATTAACTTTTCTGTTTGCCCTGAGGTGTCCTATGGATGTACCAAGTTTCATATTTCTGCGTTGGAAAACAGTTACTTTCACTTTCCATAGGCCCAATGTATTTTGAGTTTTCTAGGGGCCGCCACTGATTAATTTTTTGTATTTTTTTTTTCGGGGACTTCAAATACATAAATTTTTCGCCGAGCTTGAAGTCTGGGACCAATAAAAATGACTTTTAGTGCATGTTCACTGGGTCAAATTTAGGATCATTTTAAAGAAAAAAATAATAAATAAATTAAAGCCGCAAGCGGCGATAAAGGCCCTCGCCTCCCTTGAGACCGCGGGGACACATGCACTCGGAGGATTGCATTTCGTGCTTAAAAGCGTAAACTTCACGGTGATGTCAAATAACCGGGCCTGTGCTACTGCTTGGGCCTGCTACACCACCTTGTAACCTAACTTTAGAGTTAAAGGTTTCCACAATCTCTGGTTTTCCTGGGAGCTGTCTGAACCTTTGGAAATAATAGATTATGCTTGGACTAAGGCGAGAAAAACAAAGTACTGGCTGGAGATTTGAGATGACTCAGGAATCGCTGCACCCCCTGTTTAAAAGGCAAATGCAAATATAACTTGTCTAAAAGTACAAGGTTACAAGTTCCAAAGGATTCTGAGGAGTTTTCTAAGACTCTAGCCTTGGCTCTGGACGGGCCTCCTCTAAAGGAAGGATCCTGGCAATTGGGAAATGGCATTTATTTCACAAAGAAATGGCTGCCTCTTCACAAACTCATTACGACCACAGCCACAAATGTATCAAAAAAAAAATTGATAACTTTTTTGGCACACATGTCTACATGATACTCACCAAATTTGGAGCTGTTTAGATGAAAAGCCTTTAGACACAAGGGGTGTGATTTAGGTGGTCACGCATTCCACCCAACATGGTAGATTTCCTGTTGAGTTTACGGTATGGCTGTAATAAACTTTTCTGTTTGCCCTGAGGTGTCCTATGGATGTACCAAGTTTTGTATTTCTACATTGGAAAAATTTACTTTCATTTTCCATAGGACCAATGTATTTTGACTTTTCTAGGGGTCGCCACTGAGTCAATTTTTGTATTTTTTTTCGGGGACTTCAAATACATACATTTTTTGCCGGGCTTGAAGTCTGGGACCAATTAAAATGACTTTTAGTTGCACGTTTACTGGGTCAAATTGAGGATCATTTTGCTGAAAAATTATAATAAAAAAAAATTATACCAAATTATAATAAAATAAAATATAACACGAGCAAAAAAGTCTAGAAAAATGCCTGTCTATTTTACATACATGTGTTTAGCTCATTTTGCCCAAGTTTGGTGTCTGTGGAATGAAGCAGCTATTTTCTGTGTTCTTTTAAAAAAGAGGTGTATTCTAAGTCAGTTCACATTTTCTATTCAAAATGGCCGCCTTCCCGTGTGTGATAGGGTGTGGTCCCCATTGGCTTTTTTGTTCATAAGCCCATACTGGATGTGTGTACCAAGTTTTATTTGCCTACAACAAACTAAAAATTGCACTTCCCATTGACTTTTTCACATTTTTGGGACGCTATGGCAACACATTTATAGATAGGGGTGGTTGTCATTGGCTTTTATGCTCGTCATGACATAAGAGATGTGTGTACCAAATTTTATGTCTCTATGACAAACTAAATTCTTGGGTCCCATTATAAGTTTGTAGGGGGCGCTGGAGAGCCATTTCTAAAGATAACCCTTTTATTTACATATCTTTGTGTTCAGGTCATGAATGTGCACAAACGCCATTTCGGGTCCAACTCGATCCGAGAAGGCGTTTGAGAGTTAAGAGACATTTTATTTTCACAAAAATGGCCACCTCGTTACAGGCTTGCCACACCCATACCCGATAACATATCAAAATCAAAGTCACAACTTTGGTTGGCACACGTGTCTAGATGATACTCACCAAATTTGGGGCCATTTAGATTAAAACACAATGATTTGCATCTTTTTGTGCAAGGAGTGCGGTTTTAGTGGCCGGACGTTTCACCCCACATGGCAGACTTCCTGTTGAGTTTAGGGTGTGGCTGTCTTAGACTTTTCTGTTTGCCCTGAGGTGTCCTATGGATGTACCAAGTTTAATTTTTCTACGTTGGAAAAAAGTTACTTTCACTTTCCATAGGCCCAATGTATTTTGACTTTTCTAGGGGCCGCCACTGAGTCATTTTTCATATTTTTTTCGGGACTTCAAATACATAAATTTTTCGCCGGGCTTGAAGTCTGGGACCAATAAAAATGACTTTTAGTTGTTGGTTTACTGGGTCAAATTGAGGATCATTTTGCAGAAAAAATATGATAAAAAAATATATACCGAATTATAATAAAAAAAAAATATAACTCGAGCAAAAAAGTCTAGAAAAATGCTTGTCTATTTTACATACATGTGTTTAGCTCATTTTGCCCAAGTTCGGTGTCTGTGGAATGAAGCAGCTATTTTCTGAGTTCTTTTAAAAAAGAGGTGTATTTTAAGTCGGTTCACATTTTCAATTCAAAATGGCCGCCTTCCCGTGTGTGATAGGGTGTGGTCCCAATTGGCTTTTTTGTTCATGAGCCCATGGTGGATGTGTGTACCAAGTTTCATTTGCCTACAATAAACTAAAAATTTCACTTCACTAAAAATTTCACTTCCCATTGACTTTTTCCACATTTTTGGGACGTTGCTGTTGCAACACATTTATAGATAGGGGGTGGTTGTCATTGGCTTTTATGCTCGTCATGACATAAGAGATGTGTGTACCAAATTTCATGTCTCTATGACAAACTAAATTCTTGGGTCCCATTATAAGTTTGTAGAGGGCGCTGGAGAGCCATTTCTAAAGATAACCCTTTTATTTACATATTTTTGTGTTCAGGTCATGAATGTGCACAAACGCCTTTTTGGTTCCAACTCGATCCGAGAAGGCGTTTGAGAGTTAAGAGACGTTTTATTTTCACAAAAATGGCCACCTCGTTACAGGCTTGCCACACCCATACCCGATAAGATATCAACAACAAAGTCACAACTTTGGTTGGCACATGTGTAGATGATACTCACCAAATTTGTGGGCCATTTAAATTAAAACACAATGATTTGCATCTTTCTGCGCAAAGTGCGATTTTAGTGGTCGCGTTTCACCCCACATGGCGGACTTCCTGTTGAGTTTAGGGTGTGACTGTCATTGACTTTTCAGTTTGCCCTGAGGTGTCCTATGGATGTACCAAGTTTCATTTTTCTACGTTGGAAAAAAGTTACTTTCACTTTCCATAGGCCCAATGTATTTTGACTTTTCTAGGGGCCGCCACTGAGTCATTTCTCGTATTTTTTTCGGGACTTCAAATACATAAATTTTTGCTGGGCTTGAAGGCTGGGACCAATAAAAATGACTTTTCGTTCATGTTCACTGGGTCAAATTTAGGATCATATGGGGAGAAGAAGAAAGATAAAAAAAAAAAAATCCGAGCAAAAACAATAGGCCCTCCCGGTCATCACCGGCTCGGGCCTAATAAATAATCCGAGCAAAAACAATAGGCCCTCCCGGTCATCACCGGCTCGGGCCTAATAATAATTTTAATAATAATGGATTAGATTTATATTGCGCTTTTCTCCTAAGGATGGGACTCAAAGCGCTTACAAGGCCGTCCATTATTCATTCACTCCAGTCACACACTGGTGATGGTAAGCTACAGCTGTAGCCACAGCTGACCTGGGGCAGACTGACAGACGTGGCAGCTATTCCGCGCCTACGGCCTCTCCGACCATCACCAAGTACATTCACTAAACATTCTTACACATTCATACAACATACTGACAAAGACCAAAAGGATCAAGAAAAGCTGAAAGTTCTTTGACATTCCTGTCCCAAACATTATCCACATGCACATTAAAATCATATGATGACTATTTGTTCAGATTCTGTGCAGAAATTCATCAATAAGATCTTAGAGACTACACTTAAGGTTCTGAGTGAGTCTGACCAATAAAAAACAGTTTGGAACAAAAATCCAACAAAATAACCCGGACTTATTGGTTTGAGCTCACTTCATGAAATACTGCTGGTCCGAAAACTAAACCAGAACTAAACCAGGTCTTAAGCCAAAACCATGGACTAAAGTCAGGAGCAAACCCGAGACTGACCTGCAGACTGTAGACAAATGAGCTGAAGTCCAGAGTAAAAGTGCTGTTCGTCACTAATGGTCTGCTGGAGCCTGATAACACTGCTCACAATAAAACCAATAGAAGTGTGTTTCCATCGGGTTTTTGTTACAGAAAATCATTAAAGGTCTGTACAGGAGCTCATTTAAAAACATGGAGCACATTTGGAAAGTTTGAAACACTTATCCGTCGCTGTCAGACAGTCCTCAGAGATCACGTGAACTACAAGACAGGAACCAAAGTTTAAACTCAAACAAAGTCAGCATTTATCCAGGACTAAACTTGGCCCAAACCAGGTCTGAACCAGGACTAAACTTGGCCCAAACCAGGTCTGAACCAGGACTAAAATTGGCACAATCCAAGACTACGGGTATACAGACTGATCTCTTTTTGAAGCTTGACTGTCGACAAATGAACAGGATTTTAGCTTGGGCGTCTGTGGAACCTGATAAGTCCAGCTTATAGTGTTGAGTTTGAAATGAAGGAAGTTTAGCCTGGTCCTGGTTCAGAGCACTTAATTCAAGTTAAATTTACTACTGTCCCTCTAATGTTATCAGATTAATGGACTTTACTAACCAAAGGACACAAAATATTTAGGTAAAATAACTTTAATTTTGGCAACATGACATGTTTCTGGAGTAATTATTTAATTAAAGATGCTTTTCCTAGAGTTTCCTAGAGTTGAATTACTATCAACATACTGTATTTGTTTGGTCAGGTATTGGTTCGGTCAGCCTGGGCTAGAAGGACAAAGGGCAGTGAGGTAATCTCACTTTTCTCCTTCTGCGTCAACAAACTGCGGTAAAAGGTGGATTATTTTGGCGTTAGTTTCTGTCAGCTGTGTTAACTTCGTTTGTTGAAGGGATGTTGGAGGAGGGTGTAGTTTTTCAAGTTTGACTGCCTTTAGTCTGGCTCTGAGTCCAGACTAGTCTTAATGGAACCACTTTAGCTCCAGCTCATGTTTGCGCTGATGCTAGCTGGAATTTGGAAAGAATAGCCCCAAATTCCAGGGTTGTCAATATGAATCTAGTTTTTCTCCAGGTTTCAGCCCAACTTAATCTTGGTTTGGGTCTAGAATCAGTTTTGTTTTAGTCCCACGTTTGCTTTTGGTTTAGTCTCTACTGATGCTGGTTTAGTCTTGGATTACAGTTACTGATATCTTGGTTTTGGCTTGATTTGTCTTATTTGTGATGACTTTTAGTCCATGGTGCTTAATGGTTTAAACCTTAGTTTTCAATTGACATTGTTACGTCTTGGTGTGGACCCTTTTTGTCTTTTTGGGTTTAGGCCTGATTCAGTCCTCGTTTAATCCTGGTTTTATTCTGGTTTTTCCTTGGCTTAGTCCTTGTTGTAATATAGTAATTTGTATTTAATAACACATTTCCTGGAAACTCCTGGAAAACCCTCTCCATGAACCAGAATAAACCCAATCCTTGAATGACAGTGTATTAATTTAAGCCCTGAGCCCAAGTCGGAGTCTTCGGCAGTAACGTGGAGAGCGCAGCGGGTCGAGCATCGGCTGAATATTGATGGAGACATTAGCACTGATCACAGAGGTCCACACAGGCCCGGCGTTAATTACACTGAGGGATGCTGGGAAACGTAGGCCACCGCTGGGCTTTAAACTCCTCTGGAGACGGGTCAGAGCCGCACTTTTTCAAAGCAAAAACAGAGACTGGGATATAAACAGGCTTAACTCAGTCAGGCAAAAAAATAATAATAAATAAACGATGTGAATTTAAGTGAAATCTTTATTTTTACCATTTAAAAGATTTGTTTTCAGAGGTAAGCAGCGTTCACACCAAACGCGAATTGCGCGAATAAATCGCGCTATTCGCGCGTAGTTGGAGGCTTGAACATTTTGAGTTTACTCGCTTCATTCGCGTGTGAAATTCACTCAACAACAGACGCGAATTCGCGTCATGGGCTTCTGCCAGGCGGGTTGTCTTCCGGTCTTGTTGAAGAATGGTTGAGATGGGTTTTTATCGATAAAGTAGCAGTGCTCTATTTACTTTGGAGGACTGAAAAACGGCGTGAACCCGTTCGGCGCTGTGCGGGGGTCCATCGGATGCTTCAGAGGCGGACCCAGCTCCGTAAGTTTCACAAACTTCTCCAGGAGCTGCGCCTGGATGACGGCCGCTTTCAGCGGTACTTCCCACTGACCCGGCCCCAGTTCGATGACCTGTTGTCCCGGGTCTGCGCGAGGATTTCCCGCAGGACAGCAACTACTGACGCTCTATTCAAGTCTGTCCATCTGTCTCCAGTCAATATTTAGTGTGATTATGAGTAATTAATATGTGGACAACTACAGTCTTCTGAACACAGTTATCAGTCCTACAGTCAATATAGTATTATGTCTATAAAATCGTATTTAGAATTGTATTTATAACAGTGTTTTGTATCTCTTATTTGTTTTTATTTCTTTAATAAATGGAGCCAGCCTCCAAAAAGAATATATGACTCATGGCTTGTTTCTCATTAATACAACACTGGTCCAATCATAAATAACTGTTTTCTTACTGTACTATTGTAGATGTGTTTGCAATAGAATATAATAAAAATGAACAAGTGTTTACCATAAGTAATCTAGTCTTAAATACTGAACATTATAAACTTTCTTCTATTTATTCTAAATAAATCAGTCTGAAATATTGAAATGTTTGTGACAAACACATCAAAACCTTTGGTCATTATATAAAACATTTATTTAAAAAAATGGAATTATGAAACTATACACAAAACTTAATGCACTATTTCTGAGCAGGAATAAAAGAATCCTAAAGTGAAGGAGAGGAGAACAGAGAGAGTGGTTTTATCCTTGCTGTGACAGCTGCATCATTTTAAAAACTATACACTGGGTTCCAAATGAAGCAGAACTGTGCTGCTTTCATAGATTAATGTATGTATTTGAAATTTGACAAATTGTTTCGTCCAAGACAGTAACTTCTGCAGAGAAGGGACCAGACTCAAGAGAAGATCCTCTGAACCTGGAGCTGGAGCTACAGCATGTGTTCTGAGATCTTCTGAACTGGTCTTCTCCTGGGGTCTTCTCTTTGGTTGCTCTGTATTAAATGACACATGAAAAGGCAGAAAAACATTATCAACTCATTAACAAACCACCAGGGTTGTGTTTGTATCTGAATGTAAGAGGCTATGAAGGCTTACTGTAAATGATTGTATATGATATGTATTTATTGCCTGTACACACCTGTGGATACAGCAGCAGATGTGGATGGGGCAGGGAAGCTGCAGTTTTTCGCAGGGGGTGCCCAGGCTCATTGGCATCAAAAGTCAGCTCTGTCATGACAATATATATAATATACATATTATATTATTAAATTATAATACAAGTTAACAATTGAACATTACACCAGTCACAAACAACACATATCCTCTATAAACTCGCGGTGGAAAACTAGTTATAAAGCACGGAGCAAATTAGCTCAGGCTTTAGCTAGCTAGTTGGCTCAATATATACGACTCTAAAGAATTAAAAGGCGTTTTTGCAACTTACCAGAGTTTCCGACCCCTCACTCACTTTCCTTCGAGCAAGAACTTTTAAGATTCCTGGCTCTGAAAAATGACGAAGATGTTTCGTATCCCACAGACTGCCCCGATAACTTCGTCCTCCATTGTTGTTTTGGATTTCTGCCTCTACGGTCCGCCTCCGTTCGTAGAGCACGTCACTACTAGAGCAAGCTCCTGATTGGTTAACGCGCGAATTTCTGCAAAAGTTCAGATTTTTCAACCGGCGAATGAAGCGTTGGGCGCGTTTAGCGCGTCAAACGCTCAATTCGCGCTATTCGCGCTATTCGCGCTATTCGCGCCGCCTCATTCGCGCGAATCGCCTCATTCGCGCCGCAGGACTCCCACACGCGTCTAATCGCGTCTTTGCATTGACTTAACATGTAAATCACTCGCGCTTAACGCTTAATTCGCGTTTGGTGTGAACGTACCTGTAGAGTTTAAAAGCTTCACAAACCCTTTATAATGTCCCCTTTTGAGCTTTTCCAGCAGATTTAAATATAAATGTTAGCATATTGCTTTTACAAACCCAATTCTGATAAAGCTTGAACACAGACCACATCTTTATTGTGAATAAAATATCAAGTGTTAACTTATTTTACCATTTTTAATGAAAAATATTAACTCTTATTTGTTGCAGCAACACGTCCCAAAGATGTTTGGTATTGGGCAACAAAGCTGGAAAACAGCTGGATGAGCATAATCATAATCATCCCCTTTTTTTGTTCTCCACTTTATTCACCTTTTTTGACCTTTCCCCATTGAGGAGGTTTTTTGTTTTTCGACCGTGATGGACTGCAAATGAGACGTTAGACAGGCCCATCTTTAGTAGAAATGTGTAAAAAAATAAATAAATAAATACATTTTTAAAAGCAGCCTTTAAATCATGAACAAAGGTATAAATGTGGGATGTTCTGTCAGTTTACAGTCTTGGAGTTTGTAGTTGAGTACGTATGGAAAAGGTTGATGTGGGTTAGGTGTTGCAGTGACAGTGGCAAGAATGAAAATGATTGCTGGTATTAAGAATGGCAGAATTTTTTTGTGAATGTAATTTGTTTTGTGTGTATTTTAATTTTTGTTCTGATTTGAAGATTAAAGTGTAGGGAAAATAAAGTCCTGACTTTAGTCAGTTTTTGACCAAAAGCTATAAAAAAAACAAACTTTAAACCATGCTTGAGCAATGATAAAAAAAAGTAAATAAATAAAACATTAACTTCTGACTCCTGTTGTCTTTTTGCAATGTCAAATTTTCATAAAAGAGAATGTTTGTAAACCTTTTATAAAAATGTTTACAAAATAGTGACCAGTTTGAAAAATGAGTGTTTTAGACAATGACATGTTTTATTAATTGTGAACAAGTGTAAATGTCCAAACTGCTCACTGATAAAACAAACATGAAGAAGCGAGGTTTATAAATGCACTGACTTTTAAAAACCCACAGCTTCAGTTAAATTCATCTTTTGTGTAAATTTGTTAGTTTCCCATTAACTCCCATCTCTCTTAAACACATCTCTCTTTATCTAAATTTCTCTTTATTCCTGTTACTCTTCCAAACCAGTTTTCAAAGTTTTCCCTTCATCACTAAACTCCTCCCGAGAGATGAGTTACCGCGTTATTATGTTTTCCATTACCGTGCAGCTCCGAACTGCCATCTTTATTGTCACGCTCTCCACGCCGACAAATGAAACCGATTCATAAAAAGCTAATCTGCTCCCGCTGCTTCCCTCGCTCTGGATGTTAGCGACAGTCTTTACCTTCACCTGCAGAAAACCACTTTGCTTCACTGGAAAGAAAAAAGAAAGGACCTGGGGCTAATGTTGAGGCTGGTTTTATGAGGTGTCTTCTCTGATCTGCACCGTGTGGGAATCACAGCGAAGGAAGAAACATGGCACCAGATGATTGCAGCGAGACTCAGAGGTAGATTCTGCGAAAAGTAAAGTTTACAAAAGCTTTGTGACAGTTAGAGCAATGAAACACAAGTCTTACTGGTGTTAAATAAGGTAGTTTTCTGATTAAGATGCAGCTTCAGGACCATTAGAGAAAGTAATGTAGAGATTGTGAAACATTAATTATCTTCTGCATAAACTGAGAATTATTATTCATTACTTTGTTTGTTTGTCCTCTGCAGTAACGTGAGGTTTTTGGACATGTATGTCTCTAAAATCTGTTTGTTCAGTTTGTTGTATGTAAAGAGGACATTTTCACACCTGACAGTATTATTTATTCTTTTCTTTTTATTTATTATTCTTAGTTTGCTATGGTTATACATTGAAAAGAGTAATTTAGAAACCCGGGTTTATTTTTTTTACAGTAGACTTTAGACACCAGTAGATCTACTGGATCATTAGGGCCATGTATAACACTTGGCACAGTGATTAGCAAGAAAAGGTTGTAAGTTCAAACCCTCTCCGATTCAAACATCTTTGGCCGACTCCGTTCTTTCTGTGAGGAGTCTGCATGTCCTCCACGTGTTACTGTGGGTTCTCTCCGAGTACTCTGGTTCCTCCCACCGTCCAAACACATGCATGTATAAGTCAACTGACAACTTTAAAGTGTAATTAGTGAATGAATGTGAGAGTGAATGTTGTCTGTCACTGTCTGTCTCTAAATGTTAATGTTGTGACTAACTGTCCAGGGTGTACCCCCGCCTCAGGCCCAAAGCTAATGGGATAGGCTCCAGTCACCTGCGACCCCTAACATGACCAAGCAGAAGAATATGAATGAATAAAAGTAATGGAGAGATTGATCTATACTTTTTCATTTTTTTATATTTTTTGGCATAAAATAATTTTCTAAGAGAATTTCAGTAAAGACACGGTATTGTTGATGTTTGTTAAACTATATCACAAACAGATTTTACCTTAAAGCCCCACTCCCCAATTTTCTGTCCCTGTCACTCTCCCCTGAACGTAGCCTGGGGACCTTTTTCTGGTTTTTATTAAAGTCAGACAAAAATACTAATACATTTTACCAAATTGAAGTTTAGCGCTGACCGTACACTTTTAGCTCCGACTTCAGTGTCAGAACAGTTATCTCCTCCTCTATAAACATTACGTGACTGTAATGACAGTATTTATCCATGTTTTATGTTGCCTCTCTTTTCTCGGTTAATTTTTTTTCTTTTTAAGAGCGGTTTCTCTGTTTTTATACATTCAGCTGAAAATACACTGTTGCACTTCCTGGAACGTCACATGCCCTGTCGACCAATGGGAGCGCTCCACAAGTATGGGATCGAGTATGAAGGTTTAAGTTTTGTTTTTTTTTAACAAATGATTGCTTTCAAAGTAAACTATCAGAGGGTTTAAACAATGTCAACTTTTTTACTTTACATTTCATTGGTAGATGTCCTTTACCAAAACAGAGGACCTAGCTCCTGGTCTTGAACTCTTCCACGGCTTAACAATAACCACTCCTCAAACGCCTCAGTCTAAACGTTTAAAGTAATTGAACAGATTTCCCTCCGTCGTCAGATCCCAGAGGTTTGCCGTTCGCTTCAGTCTCCACTTTGTCCATCAACTTCTCCTCTAATGACTCCATTGTTGCTGATTTAATTGGTGCTTTTTAAAAACATACAGTGCTCTTCGGGGAGCCACGTCAAAAGCCCTTCACTTTGTTCCAGAAGTTTTAATTAACAGCACAATTTATTAACTTCATGACAGCGGAAAATATAATGCAACACAAAAACACAGACAATGTTTACCTGCAATTAATGAAAGGAAAAGATTGATCAGATGATGGTAAATGAGCAATAAACCGGGAATAAAAGCTGTCCATCACAACTTACTCTTCAGATTTTTATTTTTTTATGTTATACTCTTTAAAGATGTGGTCGTGATGATGCTACTTTTGTTTTCTGGTAATGTTTTAGTGTTTGGAGCAGTAATTAATCCATGTCCACTGTTGCCAGATGGAAAGTGACAATAAACAATAGGTTTTAAATTATTATGTTTGGACATGGATACAAGTGATGCTTAAATTATTGTGGTTTTTTTTAATAATATTATATAATACTATTATTTTGAATTGAGTTTGGTTCATGTATTTAACAGCCAACAAGAACTTTTTCCTCAAAGAAATAAAACAAAAATAAAAACAAAAAGGACTTGTTGGTTTTAATAATAAAAAAATTGAAAGTGACAAGTATTAAATTGTTTAATTATTGTTGATAGTGACAATGCACAGTAATACATATAGTTCACAAACCAGAAATATCTAAACTTATTTTATTTGTTGTCCTTGGACAGCAGCAAAGTGACAGTTATAACACTTCAGTTATAACATGTGAGTTATTACAAAGTAGCACTCAAAAAATTTGATTTAATATATTTAAAACCTAAAATAAAATACAGGTCATCTGTCACAAATAAATAACTTATCAATCAGATCAACATATTAGCACACATTAAATCTCTCTTGTAAAGGGCCTCATGCTCGAACAGTTGACGGTAACGAGTTCCAAGTCCTTATTAACTATTTTGAGCCCCCAACAATAATGATAAAGTCAACCAATGATTTTAAGTCACAAAACTGGTGTTAATAAGCCTTGTTCTTGAGGTGGTGTCCTGTTGTTCTCGACGCTCTGCTTCAGTTCTTGCAGCTTGTTCTCGACACATTGTCCGGGCAGAACGTCTGTGATGTCTGATAACTACACTATAACTGTGTATGTCATTGTGCTTGGGCTATAGGGGAAAAAATATAGCTCTTTTTTATTTTATTTTTTTCATTTATAAACACTATGTTCTAGACTCTTCCACAAAATATAATTCAAACAATGGAGATGCAAGTAAAAACTAGCAGCAGGTTAGCTCAGTCAATGAAAGCCACTAATGTAGCTGTTTAACCCTAATTTTACCACAAATGTATTACCTCGACCAGCGTTATGCTAAAGGTCAATACCGTGTGGCTACTTCAATCTGAGCAGAAAATCTATCTAAAGTATATTTATCAACAGCTGCAGAAAGGAAATGATTAAAATGGAGCCTGCGACGTAAAGTGTGGAGCTTTTATTTATTGATGCTGTTACACTGCAGCCTGTTGTGAACACCACGCAGCATGTGGTAAAGAAAATAAAAAAAAAGAGACTGGAGTCAAAGCAGCTTACTGTACAGTGATGTTAGTGCAACACAACTCTCTCGGATTACGTTTTTCATACAGTGGCTGCAGTTTGAGAGCAGCTGCTCAGTGGGTTAATCCAACACAACATTAAAAATATATTTGTGGAGGAAAAATGTGTAGGATAATACAGAAATATGCAGCAGATCGTAGGCTACAGGAGGGCGTTTTCAGCTGTTTTACCCTGTTAGACCGCGACGAAGAGTCAGATGTTGTGGAGGGCGGAGGAAGCTTTGTTAAGCTTTTATATTTTATAGTACCATTTTATAAATGGTACTATTTGATGTATTTCTGATTCTGTGCCTTTTATGCTCTGTGTTTGAACCCTACAAAGCAAAGGAGTATTTCTGGTCAGAGGAAGCCATCCTGAACAAAATGATCCCAACCTGGCATGGCCGCGGGAAGTGGGGGTGCTGGGGGTGCTGCAGCACCCCCTAGAGACGAGAGGGAGATTAAAAAAAATGTAGACCTATTAAAATATTTTGCACAATTTATAAATTCCTTATGAATATTTTAGAAAATGATTTTGACACACTTAGGCTATTACGTATATTTTGGATTTTATTTCATATTTTGAGGCCTAATCATCAGGTTCGGAAGTTGCGTGGTCAACGTCAGGCAGGCAGGTCACCGCCTTGAACTCCAGCTCAAAATGCTTAGGCCAAGCATCGCCAAGCAGCTTGCCGATGTCACAAAAGACAGAGGGTTTATGTGTGTCACAGTCCAAGATTTAGCATCATGTTTGATAAAGCTCCAGCCACAAACAAGAGCCATGTTTTCAGAGATAGAAAAACTGATCGAGTTATGTCTGTGCCTACCCATCTCCGTGGCCTCATCCGAACGCACTTTCTCCGCCTTGCGTTTTTTGAAGACATGGGTACGCAGCACCATGACCCAGAAAAGACTCACACACCTTTCGCTGATGCATACCAACACAGACATTCTGAACTCCTGGACATTCGTCCCTCATGAGAGACTTTATCTCCACGACCCCAGAGCGCACCTCGACATTTGGACACCTGTAACCAGGGCACCCCGCCTGCATGTAGCTCAGGTAAGAGCATGGTGCTGCCGCGCTTGTAACATTTATTTTTTTGCAACAAGTGTGGGATCAGCTTTGACTAGCAAAGCAATTGTAAGTAGTGCACTATAGTATTTTTGTAAGGTGGTGGGGATGGAGATGGAGAGTATTATTTCGTTCGTGTGTTCTTTGCGTAATGGTTGTGGAGAACTGTTAAATAACGTTTAAATAGTCGGAGATTATTTCCTTGTGGTTTGTGTAAAAGGTTGGAGATGGAGACAGAAAGCTTTATACCGTGCGTGTGTTTTTTGCGTAATGGATGTGGAGAACTGTTCAATAAACAAATTGCTTAAATAGTCAGAGATTATTTCCTTGTGGTGTGCGTAAAAGATTCTAGAGTTAATAGAGTTGCGTGTGACAAACGTGCAGTGACTCAAGCCAGCTGACCAAAATTGTCAGCGTTGTTTTAGCGTTATTGTGAAGCTTGATTAATATTATATTTTGTTGTAATATTATTTGTTGTATCTAAATAAGTTGCACGTATGTATAGGCTATGTCTTATTCTGCTTCAGATTAATAGCGCATTGCGCATATCTGAGAACTGATGTCTGTGTGTTTCAGACCCTGGCTGGCTGTGCACTGAAGTGTATATGACAATAAAGTAGTAAATCTCAATGTATTTATTTTTAAAATGTATTTTAAATAGGCCTATAGGCTCATAGGTTTTTTGTCAAAAAAAAAAAAAAATTCACAGCACCCCCTGTTCAAAATTACTTCCCGCGGCCCTGCAACCTGGTGCCCATGAGTGCCCATGAATGTGTTACGTTTTTATGGAACTAAATCTTTTACAATGCCCCAGACTTACTATGTTTTGATTTTCAAAAGAAATCCTGTCACTCTCTGGACCCAGAAATACAATGCTCAGTGCGGTCGTCCTATAAACAGAAGGTTGGTGGTTTGATTCCAGCTCTCTACTGTTGTTGTGTAAGACACTTAACCCTCCTTGCCTCCAGTGACACTCTGGTGTATGAATGTGTGATTGTTGGACAACAGATGGAAATTAGCCTGAGGCTACATTCTTTACATTCATGTGGCCGTGTCGCCTGTTCATCAACATGCACTGTTCTAATTAAACAAATGAGAAATGTGTCATACATTATTCTCACAAGAATAGAGACTCTTTGTACCAAATTTAGCTACAAGCTACTTTCCATCGGGTTAGCACAACAATAAAACATACATTATTTATGTTAAAATACTTACCATAATTTTTAAAATTATTACCAAACTGTTTCCTAAAAGACCTTTGTCTAAATTAATAATGCAACATAAAATATGTACACAAGTAGTTAACAGTGAATAATGTTAGCTTAATGGCTAAGCTGTGTCCAGAAACTCAAAGGTTATGTTTACGGATCATGACAAGTCTCTGTAAAAGTTATTTTTGTTAAACTATAGTTACATTAAGAACGCCAAATATTCCAGCTACATTTACTTCACTACAGTTCCAAGAACAGTAAACAATTTATTCCAAAGTCGGGGAGAAGCCTGACCTTTTAAGTCTACTTCAGTAAAGTACAGATAGTAGTGTTTTATTTCGTAGAGCTTTTAAGTTTGGCAATTAACGCAAAATAACTAAAACTCAGAACTGTTCTTTATGAAGCTTGTGGGAATGAATAAGACTGAAAATTATACTGTATTGAACATTTGTGGGAAAAGGAGTATAACAATTAAATTCACCATCAACTGAAAGTGGTAAAATTGTATTTCTCTTCAAGTCCCTATAGACAGTTTATGTTCATTAGTGTCAAATGTATTTCTTGAGGTTCAGAAAAAACTTAAATAATTTAAGTGTGTCCATAATCCACTGCGGCCACGAATAGGGCGTCATGTGACATGGGTTACAATAGCCTACTTGAAAATTGTACATTGTTCTTTTCCCCCACTGCTCTGTTCATCTACTTCACCTTTGTTTCATCATGAACACACTTCTCTTTAAAGTCTCTGAATAAATCCAGCTCTGACCCTGACTGCTGCTTCTGTCTCTGCCCGCTCCCACCTGTAGGGGGAGCTCCGGCTGCAGGAGTCAGCGCTGCAGAGCTGCTCTGCTTCAGGACAGTGAGAGGAATCAGAAGAGAGGCTCTGGATTTACATTTTACTGCCAAAGTAACTTCAGCTGCAAACAAGAGGAAATGCAGAGGTTTTTTTTCATCTTTGAGAAATTTAAACAGAAGAGTTATTGAGAAAACACATGATTGATGGGTTTTGAATAGACTTTAATAGAAAAGGTGGTGGTCTCATTTTATAAAGAAACACTTCATTAAGGGTCTTTTTGGGGACTGAGACTAAAAACAAATGCAGGATCTAATGACAAGCTTCAGTGGTAAAAGAGAAAGATCTCAGCGACGCTCCAGATGTGATAGACCAGTTAAGACCAGTGCACATCTACAGTTAGATACCGGTTTGAAATTGTTTTGTCCAATTCAATGAATTTATATGAAACTAATGGCTCAGAACAGAAAGGTCTGATTGTATTCTCGTTCCACAAGTACATGTTTTAGTTGGATTTGAACCAGTTTAAGTTGGATTTGGTCAAAAATTGTATTTTGTGTCTTAATGTTGGGCCCATGAACAGTATTTATTTCTGAAGCTGAGAGCCGCATAAAATCTCACCTTGTGCAACGGTTGGACCCTGGACCGGACTTTGGACATGTCTGGCTCAAAAAAAGAATAGAGGCAGCTTTTGTTCGTTTTTTTATCTGTCCTTGTATCAAAATAAAGGTTTGCAGTCTCCTGCTGTTCCAGGGCTTGGTTACTCCACGACTTGCGTTACTTTGAATTCATTAAAATGCAGGAGTCTAACCTGAGCTTTCAGTTGACAAAATAGCTTATTTAATTTAATGACATCATCTGAACTTCAGGTCCCATCTGAAGTACTCTTTTGGTGCTGGTCAATGATTATAGTTTAAGTTGTTGTTTTATTATTGTTATTATTATTATTATTATTATTATTTATTATTTTTGTTTTTAATGAATGCTGTGGTTCAGAACGCAGCCAGAAAAGTCCCTCCCACAGATCCATGTAAACCACGAAATCAGAGGAAAGTTGTTTTACAGAAAACAATAACTTCTACAGTTGTTTTAATGGGTCTCGGAGTGAGGTGTGCGAGAAATCCTTTTTAATGACGAACTAAAAAAACACAAACCTGTAACCATTACGTTTATGGATGCAGCAGGTGGAAAAGAAAAGCTTAACGACACTTAAGTGTGAACGTGATAATACAATGATACGAGGCTATATGCATTTGAGATCCAAGTGTGAGTTCAGGATGTGGCTCCACGCGCGTTAAGCCACAGTCAAAGCGGCGGTAAAATATGAGAAACGCACTCGAAAGTCTGATAGAAGTCGCCATACATTTCTAAAACGACGGGAAAACGCTGGAAAATCCACGGCAGAGACGTGACGAGGGAAGGGTGTGCGCATCCCACACACGTCCCCTCAGTCCCATCAACCCCAGCAGTAGCTCCAGCAGTAGCGCCAGCAGCAGCGTTGAGCCGCGCGGAGCACAGCGCACAGAGAAGAGGAGCTGAAGGAGAGAGAGAGAGATGCGTTCATGGGGTACTTTGAGACTGGGACAAACGGGTATCCTGCACCTCAAAACCAGTTCAAAACGGACGAACAGCAAGAAAATGAGTTTGTGTCATCAGCGTTTGTTGTACGGTCTTAATTAAAATAGTGACTCACTAAAATATCAGAATCAAATAACAGCATTTTTATTAAGGAAGCCGACACATGGAAACATAACACAACACTTGAGTGACAAAGGGTTGTATTGCAGCCTATTTAACCATTCATACCAAAAGGTTATTGCAAGAAATCAAACTTGAAGTTTATAATAAAGTTAAAGCATGTTTAGTTGGTGTTTGGGCTTCAGCGTCAAATCAGTATTTATTTATCTGCAATGTTTTACAAGATAGTTTTACATCTCAAGTCTGATAACATATTATTATTATATTAGAAACACTTCTGCTCAAAACTAGACCCTCTTACAGTTTAGGGTTATAAATGTGGCCTTATAGGTTTTGTCCTGGCCCTTCATTAGAATTAAGATCTTTTCCAAAAGCATAATTGTACTAATGTAGTAATCACATTTTTTTTACAACACGCTTATTTGTAATATTTATCTTGTAAAAATATCTTCTAAAACTGTCATATGAACCAGAGAGTAACCAAATCTGTGAAGGGTCCCCAATTATGGTTGTTTAGATGGCAACCAATATTTAAATGACTACCTGCTGCTAAAAATGGATAAATAATTTTCTTGTGAATGGATTTATAACTAGTTTGGCTCATGTTGGGGGCTCAGAGTGTGTGTTGGGGGGGCAAAAGTCCCTTCTACCAGAGTCTTTAGGAACGCCTCTGGGAGCCATCACTGAAATCCACTGACACTATAGAGCTGGCCTTGTTATAAAGTGATAAACACTAACAAAATATCTTACTAACAAATGATTTTAGAAAATCCCGAGTTGAAATCACACGAACACACCGAACACATCGGAAAAAAACTGCATTAACACGGAGTGAATACAAATTCCGTGAGTCCGTGAACGCAGCCTATATTGAGCAGGAGCGGAGGGAGGGGGAGGGAGGAAGGAGAGAAGGAGGGAGGAGGTAGCTAAAGCGGTAGGATCCACTCCACTCTCGCAGTCGTGCGACTTGCTCCACTCAGGACCAGTAGTAGGAGGTGGACTGAGCAGAGTTTCCTACCAGCGCAACAGTGACAGCTCCTCGGTTTGGAACGTTACCCCTCTTCCTCTGGTTCTCCCGGACCTAGTGGACCTTGTGCTTACTTGGGTTTTTTATTTTTTCCCCCATTTTTTGGGCTTCTTTTTTACTTCTGTTACAGCCTTCTGTCCAATTCTAATCACCAACCACCTTCACATCCGTCCCAACACCTCCACAACTTACAGCGGAAGATGCTACAGCCGTCGCCGCTTCACTAACGTCTTCCGCGGGGCAGCGTCGTCAGAGTGACCCGGTCCGAGTGGCTTGTCTCCGGGCGGTTAGCGGCGTGTTTCTCCGAAGAGACGGACCGCTGGTCACCACTGTCAAAGTGGACATAAAATTGTGAGAGGAATAGACGGAATAATTACCCCTATTTGTCTTTTTCATTCAATTTGGGATTGTTCTGACTTGTTTTTGCCGCCCTTTTGCAGCGTTTTGTGGATTCTTACTTGTGGTGTGGAAGGGCTCCGTGTGGACAGCGAGCGGGAGCGGAGCCTGTAGCCGGGCTGGAGCGCTCAAAGCCGGGGAAGAGCGCGGAGCTTACTCGGTCCAGGTATAAACTTCCACCAACATCGCACTTTTTCCACAAAATTCAACTCTACACCTAAAATATACCTAACCCTTTTATTATCACCACATTAAACTTACTGTCAGGCTTTCTAGGAGACATTTTCCTTGCGATTTATTCACTTTTTTTCTCTATTTCCTCCGAGATGAGGACTTGCATTTTAATTAAAAATCGCCCATTCTCGCTGGAGCACAAATCCCTTGGCTGTTCTAACACACTTGTCGGTCAAATAAACCCATCTCTAAACCGATTGAATGCTCATCTCCAGCGTCTAATCCCGTTTGACTGGTATTGTTCCGATATTACACTACACTTTATCGATCCGCATTGATCCGCCTGCCTCTTTAACATTACCTCCTTGTCTCACAGTCATAAAATATCGCTTTCTGGAGGGTCACCCCGGGCTTCCTAACCCCTTTTACCGCTGGAAATAACCCTTTTAGGGCAGCTCAGTTCGGTGCATAAGTGTTTTTTTTTCTATAGGAGGCTTGTTCAAAACGCAGTAGGGCTTCATTATGGCTCGATATGAGGCTCCTAAGAGTTCTGCAGGGACCACATCTGTAGGTAAAATGGCAGTAAAGAGAAGGCTGGCGTACTGTAATATCAAAGCTTATGTGTCTATAGGGAGCATCTCAGAGCTCACAAAACACTCTTCCCCTTTATTCATTCAAGTATCTGATTGTACAGGGCCTGTTGGGCACCTGTAGCATCAAACCTGTCACTTCAAACCTGTCATTTTGTAGAATTACCTTCACAAGTACTCAATTTTTTTCAATCAAACTCAAATAAAACATGAATATAATCATGTACAGACCCTATAGACATGTCTGTCAAAGCACAGCCTTTGAAATGCCAAAGATTTAGATCCAATTAGTAACCGTTTGCCTATTTGTATTAACTGACTGGTCATTTTTAATGCATTCAGATGTAAATAAGACATAATAGATTAGATATGACTTGAAAAAAATAGTCCACAATGCAATTCAAAGCCAATTCTGTCTCATTAAGTCATTTTCTTTTTTATATCATCTCATTTCCATTTGTCACGGCGTTTCTTCCACGAATTCAAGCTCAGATACTCAACTTGTCCAATTATATCTTGTCCATTCTGCAGATTTTGCGCCTGACGTTCAAAGAGAAGCAGGCTTTGCGAGAGAAGAGAAATAGAGAGGCTGGAAACCGACCAAAATCGGACCACTTTTAGCACACAGCTCTCAGACTTTGACCTACTGTAATGTGGCTCCTCCGTCGCTCGGATTAAAACTGGATTTAATCGTCTCCTGACCATATTTTTTGAGCTTTTTGAACTAAAATAAATCTGCCAAACAATTGCACATTTTTTTCCCAACCAAACGTCATATTAAGCCACATTATAGCCAGTTTTTTCTACATTCTCCACTTTCTTTTCTTGCACTAAAACCTATTTTTAGACTACAATTCCCCAAATCTCTTTACATTTTCTCATTTCCCCCCCTTTTCTATGACTAAATTGCACCAAATATCTACTTTTTGTGACACTTTAACCCTTTCCTGGCACCAAATACTCAATCGTTTCATCAGTTTTAGTCCCTTTTATAAATAAACTTCAACTCATAAGACAAGTGTACACGTGTTTTTTAAATGTAGATCATTCATATTTAACTCTAATTTTAGCTGATTATAGTTTATACTTTTCATCCAGTTCCATTGCACTGTAGTCCTTTTAAAATGATGATTATGATCTTCTAATGCGATTAATAGTTTATGGTCAAAATAAGACACCATGTGCTATTGAGGAATATGGAATCACTTTATACATTTATGGACTATTTCTCGCCATTTTCCCAAAATAACCATGCATTGTCACTCTTTCAACTTGAATTTTCTCATTTTTGTTATGTCCTCACTTCAAAAATAGTTTTTTTTTAATTAGTTAAAGTGATACTAAAAGTCAGATGCTGCTTTATTTGATGCATTTCCATCCGTCACGTGCAGAGAGCATGTAGTGTGTAGTGTGAATGTGAAGCTGTGGCGATGAAAGGCCTCTGAACAGTGTCACCGCTGGAGAATCCCCACGGTCCGACCAAATACACTGAGTTTTCTTACACTGGTGTAGGTACTTCACTTAAGTAGTTTGTAGTTAATGGGGATTTCGGCCACACTAAGTTTATCCACTCAAACAGTCAAATCTATCATAGAGTTCTCCGTTGGACTTTGTGTCCTGGAAAACCTGGAACATGGCTGACATCTATATCATCAGTGTCATAGAAAATAAGAGAAGGTGGAAAAATATACATCATTTGGTTCAAGTACAGTTTTGTTTTTTCTTATATATAGTTTTGTTGCCATTTTTTTAATGTGGCATTGTTCAGTTTTAACAGGCTCTAACTGTTTTATTCACTGGCATAAAGTAGATTAGTCCTGGAAAGGGTCCTGGAACAAGTTTTCCCCTGTTCTTCTGGGGTAATGCAGTTGCAGGTGAGGTTTGTTGTGTGACTGTAAAACCTGAACAGTGAGCGGGTGATGAATCGTCTCTTCACAAACGGAGCGAGAGTGACTCGTCAGCGCTGGGGAATCTGGTTGCTCCGGTCGCTCAGGTCGGGTCTGAGCTGAGGGCTGGAGAGGGGGGTCTGAGCGAGAGGGGAGGACGGGGAGTTTAAATGCACACAGCGTCCTCTGCTCTGCTTCAGTCGCTCAGTGTCAGAGGGAAACCTGCCTCTGCCTCACTTCAATGCGACTGTGCTTTGGTTTAGTCCCGGTTTAGAGCTTATTTAATCCTGGTTTAGACCCGGTTTAGACCAGAGGGCTGTTCAATAAAACTAGCTAACCCAATAAGCCATGTTTATTTGGATAAGTCTGGTTCATGTTGTTGTCATTTCTGTTAAAACGGGTTTATTCTGAGTCAGTCTTGTCCAGAACAGGTTTAAACTCAGGCTTAGCCCAAACATTTGAGGAATCAGAACTTTTATTACAAAGTGTAAAAGCACTCATATGAGATAGAGACTCGTTTTGTCCTTTACCTCTGGTTTAGCACTGGTTTTATTTTAGTACATGTCCAGTCTTGGTTTGGTACTAGTTTATAGTGTTGACTTAGTCTCCATTCACTTGTTTAGTACTGTTATAGTCCAGCATTGGCTTGGGCCCTGATGTTAAAGTTGCATTTGTTCTGGGTAAATCCTAGGTTAAGCTGGGTTTAGTCCTGGTCTAGTCCTGGTTTTGACCTGGTTTTAGAGCAAGTTTATTCTTGTCTTTTATCCAGATTCAGGCTTTTTTCTATTTATTTTTTTATTTCTTTTGATGGTTTTAGTCCTTGGTTTACTCTCAATCCTTGTTCAGTCTTAATTTAGACCCATTCCTGTCATTGTTTAAGCCCTGGTGTTAAATCTGCTTTAGTCCTGGTTTATTTTGGGTCTAGTCCTTGTTTAATCCAGGTTTAGCACTGGTAATATATGTGGTTTATGCCCTGGTTTATTTCTGATTTAAATTTCACTTTTTAGCCATAGTTCTTTCTTAACTCAAATTAACCCTGAACATTTCCACTGTACTTTCTATTTTCTACACATCACATACAAATACATCATTTAAGAGCTACAATTAAGCTTCTTTCACTGCCACTAAAAGCTTTATTTTTATTTTTTTTCTGAGGAGCTTTTACGATGAGGCAGCGCGGCCGGAGCAGAGGTTGTGTGTTTAATCTCTCGCTGCATTAAGCCTTAGTCACTAACTGAGAAACACTCCACAGATTCGAGTTTTAAGGGCTGTTCTCGGCCTTACCAAAGCAAACAGAGAAACGGGGAAACTCTAGGACGGCTTTAGTGATGACTCTGGTTTGATTTTTCAGTCAAAAGGCCAATTTGCCCCAGTTTCGGACACAATTTGTCATAGCTTTGTTGCTTCAATGGATTTAAAGGTCTTGTTATAGACAAATATATTGAACTTTTAAAGACATTACTAGTTTTTGTTTTTGTGCAAAATTGAAAGATTGCATACTTCTTCTTGTTTCAAAAAATATTTTTTTTATAGACAGTTTTCCTCTTGATTAGTTGGTAAATTGTCTTAATATTTGACTCAGTAGCTACTGGAAATGCAAATCCACCCTGTGTTCATAACGGTGGCAGCCGAGCAAAGAAAGAGCAGCTGTTTACACTACAACCCGTTTCACCCCAGGACGGCGTTCTCACTCCACGGAAACTTGTGAATCTAGTTGTGGTTTTTGTTTCCTTGCTGCACTCGTTGGCTTTGTCGTGTGAACCGGAAAGACTGTGTCATCAGTGAAAACGACAGCTGCAGAGTCCCAGAAAAGCTGCTGGCTACACAGTTCTTTTGTGAGCTACACCGAGAGTAGAACAACACTAACAAAATACTGTCTTTGTTCTTCAAAAGACGTGTTCTGATAATAGTATTCAATAAACACTGGTTTCTTGTTATATATATATATTTTTACAGTACTGTGCATATGGTTTAGGTCGGTGTATAGACAATTCCAAATCAAATCAATATTTAGTCTGACTTTGTCTCAAAACAGCAACAGCAGTTCTTGTTTAGCTGGATCTGTTCAAACATTTGGAGAATTCCAGACAGAACCAGACCCAGCAGAACTAAACCAGACCATGTGATCCCAGACAGAACCAGACCCATCAGGACTTAACCAGACCATGTGATCCCAGACAGAACCAGACCCATCAGGACTTAACCAGAACATGTGATCCCAGACAGAACCATACCCATCAGGACTAAACCAGACCATGTGATCCCAGACAGAACCATACCCATCAGGACTAAACCAGACCATGTGATCCCAGACAGAACCATACCTAGCAGGACTAAACCAGAACATGTGATCCCAGACAGAACCAGACCCATCAGGACTAAACCAGACCATGTGATCCCAGACAGAACCAGACCCAGCAGGACTAAACCAGACCATGTGATCCCAGACAGAACCAGACCCAGCAGGACTAAACCAGACCATGTGATCCGAGACAGGACCAGACAAAGCAGGACTAAAACAGACCATGTGATCCCAAGGCAGACTCATGATGTTGGGATCAGGGTCACACTATCACATTGGGAGAACTTCTTGTTCTGGGATCACTCAATATGTTCAATCACTGTAAATTTATAAAAATATATATACTGTATATCTTGACCACATTTTTAAATTACTACATATCTGCATAAACCTTTGCACAGTCCTGTATGTAATGACCGTGAGAAGCGGCCCCTGTGTGTCAGTAAAAACTGCAAAAACAGTAAAATGTTTTTTTGCCATTTAAATATTGTGATAACAATATGACCTTCTCTCATTTGCCTTCATCTGTCCCCATCCTTTTCTCTCAAACCTTCACTACCTTTATGTCTCCTTTACTACAGACATAAACCCCCTCTTTGGTCTTCCTTTCGGCCTCCTGACTCCTTCCTCTGAAACATCTGATGGACTTGTTCCTGAACCTATTCCGTTCCTGTCTTTCTCCCAAAGAGAACCTCAACATTTTCAGCTTTGCTCTCCCCAGCCCTTCCTCTTGTCTTTTATTTAGGCTAAGTCAATATTCCAGATTAAACCAAAAATAAACCAGGACGGGTCTAAACCAGGTTCTTAACACTTTACACACCACAGTTCTGCAGAGGATTTTGACAGGAAGACTAACGTTACTGCGATACAAGTCATACTTTGCCATCGATAGATTTGTGATATACAGTATTGTGCATCTCTAGAAGAAAACATCAGTGAGTAACTCCATATTCAGCAGCTAAAGGCTACCAGCTACAAGTCACTGTAGGCTTGTTAAGTTTACGACAAAACCTATTAAAGTTAAAAGCACATCACCATTAAAAACAGATGTTATAAAATGCATATTAGGTGAAACATAAAGTTTTAAATCTATGTAAAAATAGGTTCTTGTGTAAGTGGTAACATGACCTGATCGATTTATTACTCTTAACTCAATGTGAAATAATTATTTACGCTTTTGCGTCCATTCAACTCAAAGTGCAGTGCAGCCTTTTCACAAACCCTGTTGAACCAGACCCGAGTTCACCTCAGGTCTCCACTCTTGCAGCTTTGATTAAAAACCACAGAAGAAGAAAACAAACGGCCAGTGAAGTCAGTAGATCTTTAGCATTTGACTTGAGACCCATAAACCTCTCCTTCCACTGACTTTACGTCTCATTTTTTTGCATCCGGCAGATGGACAAACCTCGTCTTTTTCTCTCAGACGTCCCGCTTTAACGCCGTATTGATTTTCCGTTTATTACCCTCCATTCTGCACCGAACCACACATTCAGAGTCGAACTAATCCCAGAGCTTTGGATGCATTTGTTCAACTCCTACAGCTGCACTTCATTAATTAATTAAGAACAAAGCAGATAAACCATTCTGACTGTAACTTTATGTTCAGGGAAGTTCAAATAACACACTTTCTTCAAAAAAAATCTGACAAGGAAGCTAAAGCTCTTTAATGTCTTCTTGAATTTGCCTAGACATATGACAATCCCAAAATCTCACAAATTCAACATTTAGTTTGCAGATTTTTTTTTTTTTTCTGAACTAGGCCTAACTTAAACTCTGATTCTGTTTTTAACAAATTTCTCTTGTCATTTCCTTTATTCAGTTGTTGAGAGTTTTTGCAGTATTCTGTGCCATTATTATTGTCACCATAAAGAAGTAACAGATGGGAATATCAGTGCTAGATTAACAACAGAAGAGATAAAACCACTTATTTTCCCTCAGGCTGATCACATGGTACCACCAGGCCTCACACTAATTGCTAAAAGTCGGGTTAAGGAGTTGTTCTATGAAGGATTTTCCAGTACGTTGTAGGTCTGGTTCTGTTGCGTACTTGGAGTCATTACCCTTACAGACACATAGTTAAGAAGACTTAACTATGTTACTGCTGTGTGTCTTGACACTTAAAACACTCAACTACTCCAGTGTCCAGCTAAATGTATGGTCCAACCTTCCACGGAGAAAAGGAATGAATGATAAACTAAAAACTCTGAGCCCAAAGTTAAGCATTTGAATCTACCCAGGATTGTGTTGTATAATATAAAATGTATTATATCACACATAGTCGGGGCGGGAGTAGCTCAGTGGGTAGAGCGGTCGTCTTTCAACCGGAAGGTAGGCGGTTCGATTCCCACTCTCCCCACAGTACTGTCGTTGTGTCCTTGGGCAAGACACTTAACCCACCTTGCCTCCAGTGACTGTAACACTGGTAATGTAATGTAAGTCGCTTTGGATAAAAGCGTCTGCTAAATGAATAAATGTAAATGTAAATATCTGGATGTCTAGACTAGTGTGAGCTCTTGTCCAATAGAATGACATTTTCAACACATGGCCCACTAATTGGATACATTTATTTGATGCATCATTTAACCAATCGGTGCTCTGAATAGGTCTCTGATAAAGACATTATGAATAAACTATGGATGCTCTAATGTCCAGAAAAGGCAAAGGAATGTTCTCACATACACAGTTGTAGTTAATATCTTTGAGGTTAGTCAACATTAAGTGATCATTACAATGTGCTATAAAACTAAACTGTAAAAAGTCAACTGCTCTTACTGCAACTGTAAAAACAGCTGCAGAGGACGAGGCTTCAGTTCTGTGCACTCTGCTTGCAGCACCAGCCGCACGATAGACTCGCTAAATCCATATCACAACAATACAAAAGTTAAAGCAGATATCTTCTCCCTCTCATGTTGATGGTTCTTGGACAGGAGATGGGTAGAATCATGTCTCTCACTGACACCGTCCTCTCAGCTGGACAGAAACCTCCTGGAACTCCCGTGTCCCGGGATGAGGACACATTGAGGGAGTTTACATGAGTGAGGCGCCTTTACGGATCAAATAATGGGAGAAGAATAATATAAATACACTGGACCATAGCAGAGTTATATTTGTAGAAAAAATACTAAAATGACCCCTCCACATTTTCTTACCAACTTGCCGCTTGGATAGTCTCTACTTGAAAACAAACAATGTCCGTGAATATTGCACAGCTGTCGTAACAACAGCCACAAACAACTTAAATCAACTCGGTAATCAGGTTTTTTGGGGGACTGGAGTCCATGGCAAGCTGCTAGGACAAACTTTATTTGTTTCTTTTGTGAGTTATCCTGATCACAAAAGTATGTAATACATACAATAATTTTGAACTGGACTTTTACGCACCACATCCACATTCTGAATTGAAACTTTGTTATTGTATTGTGAATGAATGTGAGTGGTTTTGTCAGTGATTGTGTCTCTGTCAGCCCTGCGACTAACTGTCCACTGTCCAGGGTGTGCATCATTTAGCATAATAGTCACACATAGTCATGGAAATTCCTGCTATGTAACACACACTGTCACTGAGAGTAGTTTTGGAAGTTGTATAAAACTTGTTAATTAAGTGTTTTCCCACACATTGTTAATAAAGCCTAAAGCATGTGACCAAACCTGTTGAAAAAGTGTTAAAGTCACATGTCGTCATTAAAAGTGAGGATCATAATCAGCTGACAGCGTCCACTCCTTCAGTAAACAGTCAACAACAAAAGTCTAACTCAGCAAACAAGTGACTGACTCACTCACTTGGCTTTAGATTGGTTTCGGTGGATCGTCTTTCTCCTCTTGCTCAAGAGCACTATGGCAGGACCAGCACAGCCAAATCTCAAGACTCAGATTTCAAAGGGTTAGAGCAGAAGGAGCTGAGGCAAAAGGCAGGGTTTAATGATCAGGAAAAATGTGTGACAGGTTTTATTAACACTTAAAATCAAATCAAAAGACGGCTCAAGGTTTGCCGAGTCGGGTTAAAAGACTCAAGTAGATTCAGAACGTTTAAAGACATGAGTCTGGATTTGCAGCAGTCTCCACCAATAAAAAAATAAAATAAATAATAATAATCCGACACACACTAGGCCATAAAGACCATGTTGACTTTAGGAGAGATAAATACGGATCCAGGCATAAAACCAAGAAATAAATTAAGAATAAGAAAAAATGGCAACCAAAAAATCTAAATATTTTACATTTTACAGAGTCAGAGTTCTTTTTATTTATTTTATTTATTTATTTTTTTAGGCCAAAAGGTAAGATTGACTGTGGCATCTGTTTGTAATGTTTGTGTAAATTTGTATATTACAAAATAAATAAATACATAAAAAAAATAATGAAAGCATGACCATTGGAATTATAATAAAGTTACAAAACTCTAAATATATTATTTTACATTATTAAGTCAGTGATTAACCATTTTTAAGAACAAAATAGTTTTTTGTCTGTATTTTTTTACAAGGAGCCACACTATGGAAATTAAATTTTCCTAGTCGCTCTTCCTAAACACATTCAGACCTCTGCTGTTCTGATGTCTCATGTGACCATGTGCTGATCCCCTTGGCAACCATCTCTGCGGCATCAGCAGCAAGGGATTATGGGATGGATGGATGCCAAATGAACAGCAGCAGATCCAAAGCTTGTTTTAAATCCATTGCAACATATTTAGTGCACACGTCTCCGTACGGCAACCACAGCAGGACAAAATAGACCGCAGGGTCGCTCTGTTACGAGAAACAAAAGTTTTAATTTTAAATCCGTTTACTCAGAAATAGCTTAAATAGTATTAAGAATTATTATACATTGTTTTGGACTTGATTTAAATGCATCACTGACAAAACCAGTTCCTCTATGACTCACATTAATTCTTTTTTATTGTGTTCTAATGCGTCTGGTTCACTTCCTGTTGCTGCCACAGTGTTAGTCATTAGTCTGGGATTTCTGACACCTGACTTTTCTGGTTCTGCTTCAATAAAGAGAACAATACACACGTCTGTAAACTAAGGATTGCTCATGTACTTGTTCATTTTTTGCTATAGTAATGCTAATGCTTGTTCTTAGTAATGAGGCGTGGTATTGGACCGACGGTACAATAGACTGTACAATAGCAAACCTATTCTGATAGTGAGATTAAAGCCCTGTCTTAAGAGATTGCAATAATTCATTTGAAATAACTTTGTTTTCTATCTCATAACAACTGGAACATTTGCTTGTCATACATTTTCCCAGAACTGACAAACATCTACATTTGAATCTGCAATACCGTCATTCATGTATGCTCACTATTCAGAGCACTTGTCTTACCACATTATTGAGAGATGAGAAGGCGTAAAACTTATGTCTGTAGCTTGAAATGAATATTGATTAATAAATAAACAACTTGCAAAAAAAAAAAGTAATTTACTAGATTGGAAAAAATAAAATGCTCATAGTTTAACGTTTATAAAGTTTTGGTAGAACTAAACACTTGTTTTTTAATTAGTTAAAAAGCTAGTAATAAACAAGAAATTAAGTGCATTTGAATATGTTTTTATAGCATTATGTAACTTAAAATGGACAAATTAATTCCTGTTAACTATAACAACCCAAACATTTGACTATGTTCATATCAAGAATTAAAAACCATTAAGTTTTACTTTATAAAACTTTAATACAGTAATACCTTGATATTCTTCCACAAAGTTATCATACCGTCAGAATCTCATACGTGCACGAGCCAAAGAATGTCGACAGCCACCCGTAAATTTAAGTTAAAATGAGTGAAGTCATAACTTGTATTGTAATAAGGTTTTTGAGATAACCGTGTGTTCCTGGTGCAGTGGCAGGTGTGTGTTTAAAGAAGTATGTGTTTTAGAGGTGGAACCAGTGCGTCCAGATCCCACTCAAGTCTGAATAAAATATAACTCGCACAGAAATATCAAAAGAGGCTTTGAAGTGTCAGCTCTGTGAAGGACAGTGTGTGCTCTGCAGATGTGTGTGGAAGTGTGTGTGTGTGTGTGGTCTGTAACAAAGGAATCTCTGCATTGACTTTACTTTTGTTGGCTCCAAATTAGCTCCAGATAAACATCCTCTACATTCAGATGCAGTCAGTTGGTTATAAAGCACTAATCCATCACCATAAACACCTGTCTCTGATGCAGGCAATTAGTCCAATTTCTGTTTGTGCATTTCACTAAAGTAATTTCTACCAAACAGTCTAATGCATTTGACTTAGTTTGGCAGGTTTTTGAGCAGCAAATGACAAAAGACGAGCCTAATTTCTTTATCTTTAGATAAAGGTTAAAACTGTATGTATTGCTGCTGTCTACAAAAAAAAAACATCCGATTTTAATTTGACCACAGCTTAAAGCGACTAGGGGCAGGACTATTTAAAAAAAAAGTGCTTAAGGACTTCGGCCTCAAGCATTTACATGTCACTCAAAAAATTTGAATAATTTCCTCATGCCTCGCAAAAGTGGAGCTATACACTGCAGTGTGTTGATTGGATGATAGAGAATTCTCACTCGAGATATAAAAAAAAAAGACTAAAGATTAAATAACCCTCACTAATACAATGCAAAAACCAAGCAAGAGTTTATTCTCAGCAGCTGTTTCTGGACAGAGTGGGGTCTTACGGCTCTTACTTTGTGACGCTTCAGTCTGTGTCCACTGCATTAAACAGGAGCAGAACTTGTGACATGAAAGAGTGAGGTTCTAAAATGTAGGAAACTGCTGCAGCCTCTGAATTTCTAGGACCTAATGTAAAGCAGAGTTGAGGACAGACTTTAAACTTTGCCGGAGCCAGCTCTCGATCCTTCAGTTGTAAATGAAGTGGGCGGGGCTTTTGCTTTGTCTTTTGTGATGGAAATAGTAGTGTTTTAGTTTTGTTTAGACGCAAGAAGTGAACGTCACTTCAGTTTCAGTCAAGTTTTGGGTTTGTATTCTGTAACTGGATTTTTTTAACATCTGCTTGAGTCTCTGAACACAGATCAGGTCAGTCTGAACCCTTTTTCTGTGAGTCTGCTCCTTTAAGACTTGACACAATTGTTTGACAATTTAAAACCAATTGTAAACTGTTTATTTGACCCAGTTTTTCTCAAATGACTCAGTATTTCTTAATTTGGTAGCTCTGACTTTCTACAGATGTTGTAAGACTTTGCTTGGCTTTCAAAGCATTAATTCAACCACAGTGTCCATTTATGTGTGGGTATTTTGTCTTTTTAATGGGCCTTTAGGCAATTAAACATGTTTGTTGGATTTAGTGTTGTGAAAGTACCTTTTAAAAAGGAAGGTGACGTTTTTTCTGAATTTGTTAGTTTTGAATGGCAAATGCATTACAGCAGAAGTTATTCAGTTGGTAACCAAGACACAAACTGTGTAACTCACAAAAAACAATTAAAACTATATAATGAATCAGAAATTGTGGATACTTTTCTTCTAAATAGATTTTAAACCTCCTAAAAGTCCAATAAATATAGGATAGTATTTGTTGAGCTGCCATTTTGTCAGTTACTTTCAGCTAGTATCAGTTGATAGAGATGGATGTGTCGCCATGGCAACAAAGATCAGAGTTTACACCACCAACTTTTTTGATAAAAATCTCCAGGATAGATCCGCCATTTTGAAAGAAAAAAAACAAGCCAGCGTAGATTTCAAACTTTCATCGTCTATTAAAAAGTTTCATTCCACAGTTATTGGGCAATAAGTCACAAAACCTGCATCAATATCCCTGAGATTTCATCATCCAGACACATGTGATTTATGAAAAGAGTTGGGGCAATGACATAGCATTTTACCTTGTGGCTAAGTAGCTACTAGACTCTAGTCATTAGAGAAACACTCCGTCTTGATTTTTGCTCTGCTTTTCCTTCTTTTTAAACTGTGTGAAAATGAGCTCCATTCTTTTGTACAGATCATGTAAAAGAAAAGATGAATAGCTTCTCTTGCTGTCGCTCAGAAAATCTTTCTCAGAACTGTAAATACAATCCAAAAAGTTCAATGTCGCAATTCATATTTTACATTCTAACACTCAAAAGAAGGCCCTTTAAGTGCTTCACAATGAAGTACTTTTGTCAGACCTAAACTGAATTGTCACATGCAGCTTAACATGTTGGTGCAAATGTGTGACTTTTGAGGTCACTAAACCTACACAACCAACCGCTGACGTAACTATCCATATGATTGTTTTAGAGCAGTGCCCACCCTCTACCACCTTTCATTTCTTGTTCTTTTAAAACATGAATAAATGACACGTAATCATTTTCCCTTTTAACTCATTTTTTTTGGGGGTGGGAATAAAAAAAATAAAAAGTTACAAACTTATGAAGCTACATACAAACAGGTTAAAGAAAAAGCTTATCTGTAGCTTTATTTCCTTTTGGTTTCTAGACTTGTTGGAGTGGTCTGCAGTTCAGCAAACCATTTGTCACATGCCTGTAAACATTTTGGCGTAAATGTGTGACTTTTTGTGGTCACTTAGGGCATGAGTTAAAACGTCAGTTCACTGACCACTTGTTTCATTATTGTTTTACGGCTGAACTTCCCCAAAATGTCTTTTCATTGGCTCTCAACTAATTTGTCTTATTCCTTTCCATTGTTAAAGCTTACAGCATTCAACAAACTTAAACGCTTCTTGCTCAATTTTGCGTAGCTATGTTTGCTACTCAAACATTATAATATCAAAGCTTTTAGTTGTGACCTTTGTCTAATCCACTGTCTTATGTGTTTTTTCTAGTCTTTATTTCGGTTTTGGTGCTTTCTGTTTTGTTGTCCTGTTTAAATCTACAGTCTTAGTCCAGTGCTGTTAGCTGTATTAGCCTTCAGCCATTTAGCAGAGTATTTGTCACATGCTGTTTCACATTTTGGTGCAAATGTGTGACTTTTTGCAGTCACTTAGGACATGTGTTAAAACTGACATGTCACACAAAAAGACAACTTACAGCTGACCAAATATGTAACCTACTTCATAACATCTAACCAAAAATAACTAGATTAACTAGACATGTGTTAGTCCACTGTATCTTTAGTACTCCCTTATGTCATACTTTTTGCTTAAACATATGGTGAAAATCCAAACTTTAGTGTGTTTTCTGGTGACTTTAGTCCTTCTATAGTGCTTTATCTTCAGGCTGGATGTTTGGGTAGACAAACCTGAGGAAACACTGTGAATGTTGAATAGCTCAGTCAGGGGCCTGTTGTAGTGTTTTGTGATGTTAAAGCCCCTGGACCCGCCTGTTTTACACATCATTGTTGCGAGTGTACAACAAACGAGCCGAGCCACACGCCCCTCTCATGGAAATGCAGCCGCCTTTTGTCATTTAACAGACGTATGCAGGTTTTCTGGTTTATCTGACAGAGGTAGCCTTCAACTGTTCAACTTTGCTTTGAGTTTTTAATTACAACATATGTTTGTGAGATTTTAAGTCTTGTGTAATTAACTAGAATGAAACTTCTCTATTTATAACTAAACGTTGCCTAATTAGAATAAAAAAAATAAAATGCAAGAGTATTTTTAATATTAAAATTGTATTAAAGTTCTTTTGTGTTAAGTTGTCATTACACACATTGCATTACATTATTAGCTCTAAACTGACTTTGTGATTTCAAGCCTTTGTCATCTCAGGTTTTTTACAGAAAGTACTGTATACTAATACAATACTGTATATTGTAAACTTCCAACAAAAGAAAGAATCTACTATTTGGGAGTTTTTTGGGATGTGTTGTTAGGTCTACAGCTCTGCAAACATTTGTGACCTGCTCGTAAACATTTTGATGTGAATGTGTGACTTTCCGAGGTCACTAAGACCAGTGGAAATTGAATGAATATAACACATTCTCACATATTAAGGATTAGTTTATCGCTAAAAGGTTGTGGTTAGGACCAAATAAATCAGAGATTTGGGTGTTGTAATCCTGGTATTTAAATCCTGGTTTATTTTATTTTAGTCCTTGTTAATTCCTGTTTTCCTTCTGGTGGAGTATTTGGACTATTTTCTCAGCTTTTCCAAAAGCTTTCCCCAAACATTCGAGTCCACAGGGGCCAGCCGTGGTTTAGACCAGACTCAGGACTCAGTGTGTCCCTCATTATGTTCCACCACACTGGTTTTGACTGTGAGAGAGTTTGGATCTGTGTGACCTCTGTATAAAGCTGCTGTACTCATGTAAAAGCCGGTGGAACATGTAAACGGCTCCCAGAATAAACAGTGAAGGGTTTTGGGAAAGGTCGGAGGTCAAGAGCCTGGCTGCAGCGTTGTTTGTTGATGCTCCCACGTTTTGACAGAGGAACTTCACTTTGTTTGGTTTGTGTCTTTCCCACAAATATAAAAGCTCTACAGGGTCTGGAGAAAAAGTGGACAGAATCTTTCATAATAAACAAAATGACAGGGAAAAATAGGTGGGACCAATAAAATACAAAGTCAGGTGAGGAACTGAAATGACCAGAACCTAACCAAGAATTAACTAGGACTGATCAGGAAAAAAACCCTGTGGTTAAACCTGCCAGGCAAACTTTTGGTCCAAACTAAAACCAAACCAAAAATAAACTAAGGTAGATCGTCACCAAAACTAAACCAGAAGCAGGCGAGGTTAAAGAAGGAATTGATCAAAACTAAACCAGAAATAAACACCTGGTTTTAAACCAAGAACTTGTACTAACCTTAGCCTAAGACAAAACCAGGACCAATTATAGGTATCAACTAAACCAAGACTAGACATGACTAACCTGGGACTAAGACCAGTGTTACAGAGACAAGACCATGGCACAATCTGGACTGAACCACACATTAAGGAGGAGTCTGTGTTAAGAGATCTGAACAAACAGAAGTGGGCAGTCTGTGACCGAAGGCTGGTCCCTGTGCAGTCGAGCGTTTGAGGAGATTCAAGTTTAGATTTTAGTGGCTCCTTTATATGACAAGACAAGCTGTTTCCTTTTAGTGTGACGTACTATTATCATGCCACTTAAGCTCTTTCCACAACAGGGCTAAAGGAATAAACAGTGAGACAAAAGGGCTATGTAAAACTGAAACCCAAAAGAGCATGGACCTGTTCCATTAATGCTCAAATTACCTCCAGTTTTATGTTATTTTTGTGGATTAAAGACCACTTCATAGCCCATTGCAAGATTAAAGGCCAGGCAATATAAGACAAAACATGGAGATTTTTACATTGGTTTTGTTTGAAATTAATGTTACAATACATCATGAACAAAGTCATGGTCTTTTAGTGAACTGCACAGAGCTTTATTGTGTGTCCTGCTGTGACATTTACACACCTCTGTGAATTCCTCTGGTTAATATTAACCTGCTGCAGGAAGACAAGGTCGGTCTTAAACAAACTCAGCCTTAACCCTGAAAAAACACTTCACATTGAGCGTCTTTTTGAGCATTTTGAGTTAAAAAGTCTAAATAAAACCTTATAGCTTTCCAAAAAATGTAGATGTTATATTTTTCTCATGTCTTATTAGCTCTAGTCAGCTTTAGTCTAGTCCTGGTTTAGTCTCAATCTTGTCCTATAATTAGTTCTGGTTTAATCTTAGTCCACTCTTGATTTAGTCCTTTGTTAGCCGTGGTTTAGATTTAAAATTAACCCTGGTTTAAACATGCTCTATTCCTGGTCTAGTCCTTTTTCTCAGTTATTTTATGGCCTAGACTGGACGTCGGCCATTAAAAAAACTTGACTGCGTTGTTTGTGCTGGCTCTGTTGTTGTTACGGCGACCTGTGAAATGCCACAGGGTCAGAGGTGAAGGGTCGTTTGATTGGCTCTGAACAAAAACACATTTACAGCAGTAACGAGGAGTGTGGCTCAGACGACAGCTGAACACAAGAAATACTCGCACTGCTTTAGAAAAGGACTGGAGGAGTTTCTTTGTGTTTTTTTTTACAATTCTAGTGACTTAGTGTTTCTTTTGTGATGGAATGTTTATTAGTACATTAGCATATTTGTAGAGGCTGGGCTATATGGAGAAAGGAGGCAGAGTTTTATGTCCTGTTGTAAAGGAAAGAGAAAAATAGAGCCATACAAAACATAAAACATTGTATCATGTGTTTCATCAGCAGCAGCACTGAGGAAGTCAGATAGATCACTCTCTGTTACATCCGCATAGAGCTTCAGCAAATAGAAGGTCATTGTATTGTTATTGTAGTCTTTTTGCCCTGACCCATTGTTCATATTGATTTTTAGTAAAGCCACAGATAATACTTTAGTGTTTTTTAAAAAGTCAAAAGACACAGACTAGAAGCTGAATGAATAAATCAATGTCCGGACAAGTGTGACTTTAGCCCACAGCCACTATTTTCCACTATAAATATACTCTGCTGTGATTCCGCAGACAGTCACATGACTTCAACATGACTTTGAAGCTTTATATCTTCTTTATGAACAGTATAGTCTTGTCTCCTCCACGGCTGAGAGCCTCTTCCTCCCTCTGTCCTGCTCTGCATGCCGCTCAGTGTAGGAGTGAGTGCTTTTTTAACGCTTGTCTCTAAATCAAGGACGTGAGCAGAGAAAAAAATGCTCTTCAGATTAACCTTGGCGACCTGCAGCTGAGAAAGTCCTCCGAAACGGAAACGTGAACGAAAACCTGATAAAAGAGTCTGTCTGCAGGTTTAAAATGGGTTTGCAAAGCCTCAAAGACTTGGAACTTAGTCGAACACTTCTCTAGTCACTCAAAAGTCACAGGTATTTATATCTAAAATCTGAAATGAGCAAATAAATAAGACGCTTTCTGCTTAAGTCAGTAAAGCAAACTGAAATAATTTAAAGATATGGTACAATTTGAATGTAGAAAGAGTGGGAAATGTTTTATTCTGTCTTTTTGATCTCAGTCTTTTGTCTTTGTCAGAGGCTCATAATTAAAAATGTGAAGAAAATTCACAGATGGCTGCAACTTTACTGGTTCTTATGTAAAATCACAGCTGGACTTAATGGACAGTGAGTCTTTTTCTTATAGAAACCAAAGCTATAAACTAGATAGACCAACATATTGTTTGCAAGAACTGCTCCAACAGTACTCCAGCTAAACGGCTTAATCAAGCTATGACTGGAGCCCAAGTCCCACATGTGGAATATTTACGCTTGTCAAAATAATTGTAGTGAAACCAAATAAAGTCTTAGTTTAGACCTGGTTTAAGTTTTAGTTTTAATATTTCTTTATATTTTCAATCAAGCTCTAGCAAAGTCTTCTACTTTTGACCAATCTCTAATTAGACTATTTCTTTTGCTGACCATGGTCTTGTATGACAGTCATTTTATTCTTTCTCTTCAGTGAGAGGCTCTTTCAGATAATGTTCTACAAAGTCTACATTCCTCAAGCTCACCCTATATGTCCATGATTTTTACTCATTATTACGCTCAGATAAATATGTGGGATGGCTCGTACCTTCACCTCTTGATGTTCACGAGGCATGTGGACCAGACCGTGAAAGATAAACTACACCTGATGTCTCGTTCTCAGGACTCTCAGACTAGATTTTTATAATTTAATGATTGACTTAAGCTCAAACACTGCCCTCCCTCTTTAAAGACCACTATAGGACCTTTGGAAATACACAAAACAGGAAAGGTTTGGTGACTTTTAGCTGTTGTTTTTTGGTTGGAACAGCAGCTAATACTCGCAACACACTGTGAAATCCCCCTTTCAAGCTCATTTCTGGGAATTTGGCAGTAATTGGATCCAACAATTCCCACCCACTCTGTCTACTAGTTAGATTTAAGCCTATTGGCTTCTAGAGTCATGCATACACCCTTAAGGTCTTTAACTATCTGGAAAAAAGAACAAAGCAAACAACACTTACAACTTAAGAGCACATGGCTAATTTACATTAAAAAAAACAAGAGCTAAAGAAGCCACTTTAACCATCCACATCATAAGCCTTTTATTTTATTGTTTTACTTATGCATACAAGTGAATTACAGACCTTCTCTTTGATTTATCTCTAATGTTGTAGAACCAAACTCTCAAACATGTTAGCTAGTGACAGATTTTTAGCATTTGTTGGACTTTGGGAATTGGAAACGAGCGAGCCCAAGCCTCAGTTGCTGATACCTTATTGTTTCACAGAACAATAGCAATGCAATCGGACACTCAGTCAAACTTTAATTTAGCGATCTGATAACAGACTAGAAACTATAGACAGTTGACATTTGACATTTTTTTAGCAGACCTTTTTACCCAAAGCAACTTACATTAAGCTTCTTATTCACCAGTGGTACAGCTGGAATACCACTAGAGGTAGGGGTTAAGTGTCTTCCCCAAGGACACAATTCTAAACTTAATATATATATATATTTTTTTTAGGTGACAATTGCATCAAAACGTGTTTTTCCGTCAGTTAATGTCAGTTGGTCTGTCGCCACGGCAACAGTTTTCTGGAACATTCCATCATATTGTGTCTCAAACACACTGTCTTTGTCTCTTGTCTTTCAGAGTTCAGATGGGTGGAGACATGGCGGCTTCGAGGCGGTGCTTCCTGCTCTTATCTGCCGCCATTTTGTTGGTGACATGTGGCGCAGCTCCAACCGACGTCTTGTACCGTGTTTCCGAAGAGCAGCCCCCCAACACTCTCATCGGCAGTTTAGCGGCCGACCAGGGCCTCCCCGACACTGGCCATCTTTACAAACTCGAAGTGGGCTCCCCGTATTTACGCGTGGACGGAAAAACTGGCGACATTTACACAACGGAAATCCCCATCGACCGTGAGACTCTCAAAGACTGCCGTAACCTTTTTGACGACGACAAATGTTTCCTTGAGTTTGAAGTCTCCATAACGGACATGATCAAAGGGATGGGATCTGGACCAAGACTCATCGAAGGACGAATCGAAGTGTTAGACATCAACGATAACACTCCGCAGTTTCCATCTCCCGTTCTTTCACTATCCATTCCTGAAAATACACATGTAGGCGCTTTATTCTCAATCCCAATGGCCACAGATAAAGATTCAGGCATAAACGGTGTTGAGAGGTACTCTCTGAGCAACAGAGATGATTTCGAACAGCTTTTTAGTCTCCAAGTGGCAATGGATTCGGGGGAAAAGGTGCCGCAGTTGGTCGTGATGGGAACCCTGGATCGTGAAGCCAAAGAGTCGTACGATATGAATATTTTGGTGGTGGACGGAGGGACGCCCGAGAGACAGAGCAGCGCCTTGTTACGAGTCATAATCACAGACCAAAATGACAATGCACCAAAGTTTGAGAGGAGTCACTACGAAGCGGATCTGCTGGAGAACAGTCCGCTGGGGCACTCTGTACTACAGGTTTGTAACAGTCTATACAGCTTATAGGTTAAACTACAGCTTACACAGCCCTATTACAGTATTAGCCCTATTTCCATCCCATCCATCCATGCAATACTCAAATTAATCTAACAACTAATGTGCTCCATGATATCAATTCAAAAAGGCAAGCACCAATATTAAGCGCAGCACTAGATGATTTTATTCTTTCCGTCAGTCTCAACCCCCAACAGCAGCCTGCTTTTCTTTCATTAGAAAATATAAAACTGAGCTAGTTTTCCAATGCATAAAAAATACTAATAGACGACATCAAACTGAAGTTTACAGCTTCCCTTTAAACTTCTGTCTCTGAAGTGATCCTGTGCTGAACATTATCTATTACAATCTTTGATAATGAAGCATAGATGGCGTAGTATTTTTTTTTTTCAATATGCAATTAGGTGATTAAACAGTTTTCCTCACATGCACAAAAAACAAATTGCATATACTCTGTTAAACTTGTGTTTTTAAGTTCCTTTTCACAGCAGGTGTTTGGAAATTGGGAAAAGTACCATATAAGTGCAGTCACATGGCTCTCAATCACCTTTTTCAGTATATATATATTTTTATATATATATCTTTTGTATCTTACCAGTGTAGTATAAGCTATACTAACAAAAGAGCTAAAATCTGCTGAATTCCTCCACTTCTGTTGCCAGTCTGAGCCTCAGTGGACGTCTTTGGCTCCAAGAACCCACCTTTGCGACCACCGGTGGGCACGGCTTCACCCAGGGCCCGTCATGAGCTTATCCACACGGCTTATTCCGATTATTGCTCTGGATGTGCCTCATTGCATTTCTGAACCGCCGTAGAATTCATTTCACTTAACGTTTTTTCTAAGGAGCCGCAACCTGCTTAAATCGCTGACCGTTGTAGATTCTGCCTTTTGACTCGCTTCACAAAATGGATATAATAACAAATAATTTTAAAATATATTTTTTTGCATATTTCAACAGATTTTGAGCCGGGTTTTTGGATTCTTTTTTTCTCTCAGGTTTACAGCTGTGAGTACTGTTGGTCGGTTCAGTGAAAGGCCAGGTTTAGACCAAAGACAAATGCCGACAGTGTGTGACTCAGAGCTGGTTTTATGTAACGTTTGGGGCTGAGAGGTAAAAAAAAAAAAAGGATTATAGTGTTTATGTCTGATACCTGCAAGAAAAGTTATCATTTTGTGTATAAGAGGTCAGTTGTGGCATAAATAGACGTGAGTCAGAGGAAGTTGTGATTAGGTTTAAAAGTGACTTGTGTAGAACGCCATTACAGTTTAATCCCACTCAGTGAAAATGTACAGCCCATAATTAATCACTGTTTTGGGCTGTAAATGATATTCCATTTAAAACTGAAGCTATTGAGAAGTGACAGCAGTGAAGTCTCTGCTTTAGCTCTGTGACCCTTTCTTTGAGTGGAACAATATGATTTAGTTTAGTAACAGCTTTTAGTTGCATTTTAGTTTTCATTCATTTAGTATATTCGTCAAAGATGGTGGAGCTAAACACTGCAGTACTGTATGTTGGGTTAGGGCTGGGTGATAAATTGAATTATCGCAACTCATTCTTTATAGTTTTAGACAAAGTCAAAAAGCCTTATTGCATAAATCAAATTTACCTGTAAAAAAGGATCTTTCCTCTAACCCTGTTGGTTTATGCAAATTAGCAATGTGTCAGAGGCTTTTAGTGTCTTTCAACAAGACTTTGTAAATTAGCTCTATGCAGACAGAGGGCTCAAACTAAAAAGTATTTAACCTAAACTGCCTTTTTAAACCCTGAGGGGAATGCTAAAAGCTGCTGCTGTTGTTTTGTATTGGCATTGGGCAGAAAAATAAAATATTATAATTATGAGGAAACATACTAGAGTTTGGTTAAAGCACACTTGTAAGCACTTAAAGCACAGCAGTTTAAACAATAAGACTGTAGCTTGTCAATTAAAAACATATACTCAGACAAAGACTGAGCAAAAAGGTGGGTCTTTGTGGTTCCTGAACAACACATGACCCATTTCCTGTTTGAACGGAAGGCTCAAAGGTTAGTGGTTAATGTGTGACTAAAGGCAGCAATCCCACGCCCTGCTTCACCTCCATCACTCTCTGGACAGATAATTTAGTTGCGAATGGTGTGCACTCTCTGGGTCTGTTGTTCTGAAAGTTCTGCTTCATCGCTGATTGTAATAAAATGAGGAAAATCGACCAAGCCTAGGTTTCATACTTTAAAAATAAATAGACTAAACAGAAAAGATCTCCAGCCCCAATTAAAACCCAAAGAGTGATTTCTGTAATTACCAAGAGCTCAATCCCATTTAAACAAATAAAAGAAGTCTATAATGAAGCACCATTCATTCTTAATGTCATCGAGGAGCAATTCAGAGACGAGCCGTCGGACCGTGATGGATTACCACTGTCTCCGTTTGAGCTGAAAACCTTCCTGGAGCTGAGGCATTGATCTGAACGCCGATGGAGTGGCTGTAAGACTTAATAGGAGGGATTCAAAGTAATTGCTGGACGTGATTGGTCTATACAGATGTAAAATGGTTTAATGTCATGTGAGACAAATAATGCAAGATAGAATCAACACAAAAGTTTATAAGCTTTTCAAAGGTTTTAGGGACTTTAGGCATGTCCAAAGAAATAAGCCCTGGTTTAGACCTGGTTTATTCCTGGTTTAGTCCTAGTCTTTTATATTGATTTAGCTCCTGCTTCGACGAGTGGAAGTTAAGTCCAGAGCGTTATACTACTTTTACTAGCGTAAAAGAGCATTCAAATATTCTCAGTTAATCATGTTATTGCAATACTTAATAGGTTATTGTATATTGCACATTTTTCCGATTATCATGCAGCCCTAATTGGAGCCAAACCAACCAATGCTAAGAGCCACATTTTGAGTGTGCCTTAGACCTTGGTTCATTTTTGGTCTGGAATTTCTTTTATACGCCCACTGATTTTGATTTAGTTGTACCAAAGATAAGCTGGTTTAAATCAGACTGCTGAAGTTTTACAGTTGACACATTAGTTTAGACCAAACCGTGTCTAAGCCTCTCTCAGTCAATATTAGAACAAATTATCAATTCTAGTCCCAAAAAGTGTGGCTAAATATCTGAAGATGTTGATATTCAAAATGTAACTGTAAACTGTCTAAGCCAGCTGAGACCAGAGTGAACCGGTCTGCTCTGTCAATGGTTAACACAGATAAACCTGCTGTATAACCTGAACTCTCTGGGCTGTGGATGGCGGCCAGCGCTCGGCTCAAACGCTCAATACACAATTCTCAGAGAGCTGTCAATAATTCCCATGTCGTCGGCTGATGTCCACCGCTTACAGCCATACGGGCCGAAGGAAATCGATACGGCAGGACGAATTATCATTTCAGTTTCATGCTTTCTTTAACCTTAACCTCTGCCACGCGGATCAGTGGCCGTCACAGTCGGCGAGACACAGCAAACGATGCACATCTGACGAAAAAAGAGGATTTGTCTGAAGTTTGGAGGCTCTGTTAACCTTGGAGTTCGACTCATTGAAAATAAAGCCTCACTGTAAAAAGTCCAGTAAAGGGAGTTTGAGGAATAAATAAAAACAGTTACTAGATGCAAAAAGCTAAATTATCAGAATATCGATTGAAACAAAGAGAGGGAGAGATGTCAGGCTTCCCTTATGAATTAAAATGATTATTAAAAGACAACCAGCGAGCTCACAAACCTGTGGTGTTCATGAAAGTGTCAAGGACAACTAACTCGCAAAGAAACCTTAGGATCCCAGCACTCATTTGATTGGAACAGTATAAAAAAACATTTCATTGTGCTGGAGACACAAACACTTCCACAATCTCTCAAAGACACTGGCCTTAGCCTTTGGTCTGAATTAATGTAGCCCCAATGCTGGACATTTTAGAAAGGGCACTGGTCAGTCACCAAACTTGGAAGGCAATTGTGCAGTTGCGGAGCGGCATTAGGGTTGTAAAGAGAAGTTTATTTGGCAAATTATGAATACTGGTGCCATCAAAACAGAAAACGCCATATTCTGAGATTTTATAAGACATTAAACACTTCGAACTGAAAGAATGAGACCCTAAAATGTAGAAAACTGCTGCAGCATCTTAATTTAAAGTTCAAAAAGCTAGGAATAAATCAGAAACATCTTCTTTCTCTTCTGTTTATCTGGCTGTACATCCTGCCTTTCAATACAAATAAAGATCTACTCACTTCTTGATTCTAATTCAAGCTAACACATCTAATTTAATGAAAGCTCATCTTGTTCCTGGAATAAAAAAAGACTACATCATCTGACTTTGGTTTGAAATTGCTCTTCCCAAAAATGGTCTTTTAATATCAGCTCCTTAGATATTGCCAAGTTTGAAAAAGAGCATTTTTGTCCGACTCTTGTCCAATCCCAGGTTCATTGCAAAAACTACAGCTTTGTGGTGCAGACCATTTGAACCAGTTTAAAGCAGCTTGAATTTACAGTGACCTTTGGTAATCAAGCTTTTACATCACACCTTCCTTTAATTTCCCTCATTTAAAGACCTTTTTTTTTTCCAGATCATCGGCTCATTTAGTTAATTTGGGGCTCTTCTTGCATCATTGTACTCCTTTTCTGACCTTGGCGTAAACATTATTGGTCCAGATTGTTTATGTGCGCCGGCTACACCAGTGTCACCTCATATTTTTAGAGGCTTACATTTTGGAAGATTATTTTCCCAGAGAGTGCAGCCTTGGCCGCTCGCCAAAAACCCGCCACTGCTACCACAAAGAAAAAAAGAAGAAAAGAAAGGAACACAGTGCTTTAGAGAGGAATAATGGGCTTCAAATGTAAAAAAGCCACACTAATGATGTCGCTGCTGCTGTGAGCCCCGTAGTTGAAAAAGCCGACTCAGCACAAACACCTGTGGGGTTTAAATCAGCTGTTCAAGTTCATTCAAAACCAAGGCGACCTACATCTCCCTTCAGCAAGGCACTAATCATATGAGGAAAAAAAAGACTGGACACAGCTGAATATCCGACTGTAATTATGTCATATCTGTGTATATGGCTGTTCTTTATGACTGCGCTGTGGAGGAGTAAGCAAAGGCAAATAAAAAAACAAGAAAATGAAAGTCAAGGATACTCTGCTACAAAAAACAGTAGACGGTAGTTTTAGCTTGTTTCCTATGCAACAGTTTTCTCCATCTATTCATGTCATTAGTGCTGGCAGTGTTTGATTAATGTCAATGCTGTGGTTTAATCAACAAATATTAATTTAATTTCTGTAAGGAGCATACTTTAAGTAAAATCTGCTGTTTCTGGAGTTGCCTGAGTAAAGATTGACCATCATCCAATTCTCAGACTGCAGTGTTTAGCTCCACCCTTTACTGCCATTAGGTTTTCTCTATTGGTCATCCTTCCTTTTGAACCAAGAGAGTTTGTTATCCTCATTTAAGAGCACTCTTTTGATAATAGAAAGCTTAAGCCGGGGGCCGGGCAATAAAAATAATAAGAATCAATGGTAAGCAGAAAATTAAATTCATGAAGGTAAAGGTAGAGGTAACTGATAAAGACAGATTTTTAGAAACATTTGTTAGACAGTAGCCAGAGTATCAAAGCCAAGTGTTTTTTTTTTCATTACTACCTGCGAGCCTTTCATTTCTAAATAGGAAACCAAACAATCATACAGTCAAATCATTTCAGTCAAACAGATTTCCTAACCCAATACAAGTCAATCACCCACAAACTGTTCTAAAAGAAATTTAGTAAGTAGAGTTTTGTTTTAAAAAAGATTTGCAGATTTCCCACATACTTCAACTCAAAACATTCATTCTTTGTTTATATTTATAGCCCCATAACTACTTGTTGACAAGTGACATAGGTAAAACATATATTCTGTTAGCCCAGGTTCTGATTAGTCTCACAGGAAAAATCGATAAAGCTTTTTTTATTTCCAAACATTTATTAAGAACTGGCTCAGGGTTTAGAGGGGTCAACATTGAAATTTGGGACATTGTAGTTTAGTTTAGACACCCAAGACATCTCAACTTAGATTTATGTTGGTATTTTGGTAATTTTCCAATAAAATCCAATGATTAAATTTGCTGAGATGAAAACAATTGCAGAAACGGGTCTTGTTTCCCTCTCCATCAGCTTTAAATGAGGAGATCAATCCTAAGTGATATGGTGCTGACGGATCTTATGTCTTATCGACTAATTACCTCCGTTTGCTTTTGTTTCAAGTGTTTCAAATGGGCTGAGGCTTTTTCTGATAATGAGCCTAACATTAGCGCTCACTCTGCGACTCATTAGCCACATATGACCCTCTGCAGACGGACCCTGGCTTTGGTCGTGTGGGTGTTTTTTAAACTCCGCTTTGATCGTCTCTTTATGTTTAACACTCTCCTCCCCGGCCAATGAAACACAAAGGGAGTGAATTATCGCTTTAGTGACACTCCAAAATCAGAAAATACTCATTCAGATCTTAATGGAGATGTTCTGAAAGTAAGAAAAGGTGGTAAAATAAAGTTAGTAAAGTAAAGTAACAGACAAAATGTAGACCTAAGTCAGTGGCTTAAAACCAATTAATGATTTGACTTGAGTGTCTTTCAGTGAAATTTTGTGTGTACTGCCTTTAATTCAGGCCTACAAAAGTTAGTTCACTTATTCAATTTTTATTTTTCTTAATGATTTAGCCATTAAAGCAATTGATTTCCAGACATTTAAAAGTTTCATGCAGACCAAGTTGAAAATAATCTAAAACCGTTTCAAGTTCAACAAACTTTTTCATTCTTTTATGTGGTTCTTATAAAAAGTCTAAGTGTTTATTCTGTATATAAAAATTTAAAAGACCTATTTCAACTATTCTTCTCTCTTTTCTGTATGTTTCAGGTCAGAGCTTACGATGCAGACACCGGAGTGAACGGAGAGATTGACTACACCATCCACCAGGCGTCGGACACCGTTCAGCGTCTTCTACGAATCGACCGATCAACGGGGATCATCTACGTCAAAGGCCAGGTCGACCGCGAGGAGGAGAACTTCCTCAAATTCTTTGTTGTTGCCCGAGATCGCGGCCCCAACTCCAAAAGCTCCAAAGTCCTTGTCACAGTTTATATCAAAGACCAGAACGATAATGCCCCAGCCATCGAAATACGAGGGATCGGATTGGTCACGCATCATAACGGAGTTGCTAACATCTCTGAGGACATGCCGATCGGGACTCCGGTGGCTTTGGTCCAGGTTTCGGATCGGGACGAAGGAGAAAATGCGGTAGTGACTTGCGTTGTAGCCGGGGACGTCCCATTCCAGCTCAGACCTGCCAGCGAATCCGCAAACGACCGCAAACGGAAGTACTTCCTCCAGACGACTACGCTTTTGGATTATGAACGAGTGAAGGATTATCGGATCGAAATCGTTGCAGTGGATTCGGGAAACCCTGCCCTTTCCAGCACCAATTCTCTTAAAGTCCAAGTAACAGATATAAACGACAACGCACCAGCGTTTTCCCCGGCAGTGCTGGAAGTGGACTTTCCTGAAGGCAACCAACCCGGGGAAAAAGTCTTGGATGTTTTAGCGGCCGACGCAGACAGCGGCACAAACGCTGAGCTTCTTTATAGCATTGTTGAAAGCACGGCAAGACGGCTTTTTGAAATCGAAACAAACACTGGAGAAGTAAGAGTTAAAAATCTTCTGGACAGAGAGGAAACTGAAAGATACGAGTTTAGGGTTGCAGCTGCCGATAAAGGAGTCCCGAGTAAAACCGGCACCGCTACCGTTGTCGTTAATATCTTGGATCGAAACGACAATGATCCTAAGTTTATGCTCAGCAGCTACAGCTTCTCTGTCATCGAAAACATGCCTCCGCTCAATCCCGTCGGCGTTGTCACAGTCACAGATGCTGACAAAGGTGAAAACGCAAGAGTTAAACTGTACGTCGAACCGGATAATGGCAAATTCTTCATCCAAAATGGCACCGGAACAATCTTGTCCAGCATTTCCTTTGACAGAGAAAAGGAAAGCACATACACTTTCCGTTTAAAAGCCATCGACTCCGGAGATCCGCCACGTTCATCGTACGCCGGAGTCACTATCAACGTCTTGGATGAGAATGACAATGCTCCATATGTTATCAAGCCAGCTAACTCTTCGTACACTTACCTGGTGCCACTAACTCCTCCAGAAACTATAGTGGAAATAGTAGAAGCGGCGGATATGGATTTGGGCCCTAACTCGGATTTGGTTTACACTATAACTGGCGGCAATCCTTACGATCTTTTCCGTATATCGTCCACAAGAGGAGCAATAACTCTGGCACAAGAATTCACCGGCAAACACAATGGGCTGCATCGTTTGGTCGTAAAAGTCAGCGATAAAGGCAAACCTCAGCGACACACAACGGCTTTAGTCCACGTTTTTGTGAATGATACCAAATCTAATGTGTCGCTGATTGAAGCTCTCGTTGGACACAGTCTTTATACTCCTTTGGATCGAGACATCGCTGGAGATCCCAACTATATCTTGGCTCAACGTAGCAATATCTTGTACGGAAGTCTTGCAGGAATTGCTGGTGTAATCCTTGTCATTGTCGCCGTTGTTGTAATCCGGCATCGTTTGCAAAAAGACACCAAAAGCGGATACCAAGCTGGCAAGAAAGAAAGCAAAGATTTATATGCTCCGAAGCAAGGCCCAAAAAACGGCAAAGCTAAAAAGACCAAAAAGGGGAAAGCTCCAAAACCGGCAAAACCTTTAGAAGAAGATGAGGAAGCCAGTTTACAAAAGGGCCTTAAGTTTAATCTAATAAACGAAAACGTAAACGACAGCCCCAGGATTCATTTGCCGTTAAATTATCCGCCAGGAAGCCCCGATTTGGGAAGGCACTACCGCTCAAACTCGCCACTGCCTTCGATCCAACTCCAGCCTCAGTCTCCGTCGGCGTCCAAAAAGCACCAAGCTGTTCAGGACCTTCCCGCCACAAATACCTTTGTTGGGGATAACAACTCAACGGGTTCGGATCAGTATTCGGATTATAGCTACAAAGCGCCCAAATACAACAACAAACAGGTAGGAGACTACGCTAACACCGCTTTGTACAACAACATCTATTGGACCAACCGAGTGTGGTAGCCATATTGGGACTGTTTCCATCAAAGCTGCACTGATCCCGCCCCTTTTTTTTTATTCATTTTCCGCCATTTTCTTTTAAGTTGCTTCACCACCACCACTTTTTTTTTCTTTGCCATTTTGCTTGGATACTACCACATGAAGGAAAATAAGGGATAGACCAAATATGGGTCACAATAATTTATCAACAGACTAATTTTGAACTCTTGAAGGATTTTTGTTTTCTTTTTGCTTAATTTGCGTTTAATTCATAAGAAATGGACTCAAAGTGATCCCATATTGGTCTATCCTCTGCTTAAATGTGATTTGCTTTGATTTGTTTTAAATGTCTGTGGCACTGGTTGGTGTTTTACTGAAGAGCTTTTGTTCTGTGTTTTTGCTACTTCAATGCTGTTCTAGCCCTTCCTTGCTTCCATTTATTGACAAAGACTGTGGATTGGGAAACCTTTTTAGCTCAAACTGTAGTACAAAAAGCAAAAAACAATAAACAAATAAGGTACAGTTGAGTGAAATGGTGCTTTTCATTTTAACCAGAGGCTAAAAATTCAATTGTTTGCACAGTAGATAAAATAAGAAAAGCTGTTTTAGACTTTTCCTGTTCCCCCTGGTTAGCTCGCCAAAAAGTTGAGTGGGGGTAATTATTTTTTTCGCCTTCGTTTAACCCAGTGTGCCTTGGCTCTACATTATTTAATGTAAAGAAAAGAAAAATGCATTGGGGAAGAGGGCCGTAAATGTGAATAGACAATCCACAAATCAAAAAGTGTGTTCAGATGTATATAATGATTTTGAATGTGTTAAGTTTATGTGTTGTTTTTTGTTAATTTGAACATTATTGTGTGGTGTGAATGTGAGTTTAAAAGGCATATGTCATTGTTTCATTTGTGTATCATTGAGATTATGGAGCAATTCAATGTTTTTTGCAAATAAAATGTGGATTAGAGAGGCAAGAAAATGAAGGAATAAAATAGGACTCAACCAGGACCAAACTAGGACTTCAACAACACTAAAGCTTGGGCAAATGAAGGAGACATCCAAGGACTTATGAAGGAGTAAACCAAGACTAAACCAAGATTAAACCAGGTCACATCCAGGACTAAACAAGGAGTAAATTTGGACTAAAATGGGTCCAAACCAAGACTAGACCACAACTAAACAATGACTGAAAGCAGGACTAAACCAAGACTTAACTTGACCATACTGAACTAATACAGGACTCGCTTTAACTAAACCTGGTCTTACTTAACTAAATCTAGGACAAAAATAAGACTTAACTGAACCTAACCAGACTTAAAGTACCAGTACTAAACACAAGACTAAAACAATAATGTCAGACTTAATTATATACAGTACTTAAATTAAGACTAAATGTTGACTAAACCAGGTTTAAACCCAGGTGAATTACAGGCCTGGACTTGGGAAAACCTGGGACTAAACCGTGTCTAATCCATGGACTAAAACCAGGACCAAACTAGGACATAAATCACAACTGAACATGGTCAAGACCTAAATAGGACTAAACTAGGTTTAAACCAAAGTCTAATCCTTCCTATTCCACATTTTTACTGAATCATTGTGTTTGTTCTTTTTCCAAATAACACCTCGTACCAAAGACTCTTTATTAAAAAGCACATTCAGTTCTCGACTAAAAACTCTTTCTGTTTTTCCCTGCGTCTCTCTCAGTCGTCTCACTGATGTTCTCAGTTTGACCTCGCTCCTAAAGTGTTATTCTTTTCTCTGCCTTTTAACACCACAGGTTCTCCACTTTGACTCATTACTAACCTGCTTTTCTTCAACTGGGGAATTCATTGTACAGTGTTCATATGATATTTGGTTTTATTAAAGGTTTTATTTCAATAAACACATTGCTAAAATGTTAAAAAGTGGAGCTCTGTGTGAATTCAATGGGTGGGAATTAGGAAAAAATGCATGAAAACATCTCACATTGCATTCTCATCTTACATCCTCACAGTGTCACATCCAGAAGAGTTTGATCAATTAACACTGGGAAATCTGCATATTTTAGTTTTCTTGGCTCTGGAACATGCCATTTAAGGAATTCACAAACACATAGCTTGGACACTCATTAGTGCATAGCTTTTGTGATAAGCTAAATTTTTAATATAATTATATTTCTATTCAATCTCAGACAGACAGTAGACATATTGTAGGAATAGCAGACATAAATTATGACTAGGTTTGAGATTTTATGAGATAACATGTCCAAAGTCCAGCCCGAGGGACAATCATGGTATAAAGGTGAGATTCCATACAACCTTTAGATTCCAAGATAAAATGTTCTGTTTATGGGGCAACATGTCTGTCGAAAGGTATTAATGAATTATACAGGTTCAAAATGCATTTCTCTCGTTCACCTTCTATTGTCAGCATAACTCAGTCACTAAAGTCAAAATCTATATGAGCACGATGTTGTGGACTTTGCTGTTGGTTTAGTCCCAGTTTAGTCAGAGCAGAGGATTTCAGTGGAGTTTGTTGGTCTTTTCCTGCATATACTTTTAAACCACTACTACTATGCCCACCAAGATACTTAGCTCCAGATTAGGTTAGAGGTTAGCATGAAAACTGACTGGATTTTAGAAATTGGAAGTGGGATTGTTTAAAGGTTTCTACAAAAAAGAAGATAAGGCTCTGGGACAGTCAAAAAGTGCATAAACTGTGATTAAAACCGGAAGAAAGAGGACAAAATTGGCATGACATCCAATATAAAAATGTAACAACTGAGGAACAGCTGTGACAAAAAATGGACCAAACTAGAACTAAGCCAAGGCTAAAGGATATAGGGCCAATAGGTCTATTAGGTCTTGGACTAAACCAAGTAAAACTAGAACCAGTAAAACCTGATTAAAAAAAAAAAGATTTGACTTAGGATTAAACTCAGGGATGAATTTAGGTCTAAATCAGAAATAGACTAATCTAGGAACCAAAATGAGACTAAACAAGAATTAGTCTAACTAAACCTATGCCATCGAAATTAAACCTGGTCTAAACAAAGACCAAACCAGGACTAGACAATAGTAAACAATACTAAACCAAGGACTAAATCCAAGTCTAAACAAGGGTCTAAAATGAAACCAGAATCAATATAAATCAGGTCTAGACTAAAACTAAACCCAGGGGTTCATTTTACAGTTGAACTGGAGAAATAAAATAATCAGACTGGAGTAAGGTCGACAGGGTTACTATTAATGTAGAATACAAACGTCAGAAACTTCAAATGATTTGTTTTAGACATGGTTCCAAGCGCTAGAAGACTCATTAGGAACCTGTCGGAGTCACAGGAGGGATTTGTGGTAGCGTAGAGATAAACATAGAGCCATACAAATTAATTTGTGTTTCTAAACCCGATTGAAATCTGTTTTCCCCGTTTACTTCCTCCGTTCTCTTCTCTCCGTGACTTCCTGCATTTTGTCTGAACTATCTCAAAATTCTCTTTCACAAATGGATCTTGGTTCAGTTTGGTCCAGACGGAGATCAAAGAGCAGCTGTTTGAACATTTGGTTCAGACAAAACGGGAAAGTGTCTAACTCTGTTCCAAAGAAGACCCCCAAAAAACAGAACTGAACTGTGTTTTATTTACACAACAGTTTTCTATAATCTCTTTAAAAAAACAGTCTTGAATTGAATAGTCAATCAAACCTGACTTTGTTGTGTTAATGTGTTAAGTCAAATTTTTCGCAAACGCTGGGCGGTGTCCTCCAGGAGCCAGTCTTTAAACTGCTCTGAAGTTATTTCCTAACTTCAACAATTACAATAATAAACCTCCTTAACCTGCCTCTGAGCCTCAAACCCCGCTCAGTCCCGGTCTTTTCAGCCAGTCTTCATCTGAAGCAGGTGTCTGTTTTTTTTTCTGACAGCGGCCATGGTTCATTCCTGTTTCTCCGTCAAGAAAAGCAGCTGTAATAGCAGCCATTAGCCGCGCAGCTAACAGCCTTTCCTCTGAACCAAATTACAGTCATTTCAGTGCCAGCCGCTAAAAATGTGCCGTTGTCTGTTATCGTCAGCTACTGTCACCGAGAGAGAGAGAAAAAACAAGGCGAGCAAGGTTTAAACTGGGCTCAGAAAAAAAGGTTTAGGGGAAAAAAAGGTCTGTAAAAGGATTATTAGAGTTGTTTGAATAGTTAGAGTTGGCGAGTTCACTGAGTCTGAGGAAAAATGAAAAAACGTGAGTTAATGTGACGTTTGTTTTTAAGAAGCTTGCTTCAACAGTAAAATGTTGAAAAAAAAGCTTGAGGGATTGTTACTTATTTTGTTAAATTTACATTGAACCAGGTCTAAAACCGAGATTAAAGGTAAACAGAAGCCCAGAATTAAGCCTCGATGTATATATATTGGGGAGAAAATCTAGAATAAAATAACTAAAATTAGTCTTTAAACAAGGAAAAAACAGGACTAAAGAGGGATAAATGTTATATTTAAGAACATGATTAGGACAAAAGCAGGACCAAAACCAGGACTTAATGCAGGTCTAATGCAGGTCTTAACCAGGTCTAATGCAGGTCTTAACCAGGTCTAAACCGGTCTAAACATCTTTCGGTCAAGTCTCTGTGAGCTTCAGAAGACTGGTCTGTAATTACTGCTGAGAGACAAAAAGGAAGTGGAAAGTGTAGTGATAATAAACAGGAAGTGAACTGCAGCTGATGACGTCCGTCTCCAAACACAGCATCCAATTCTCTTCTTCTCTGATTCAATTAACTACGTTTACATCCTTCACTTCCTGTTTCTGCTGTTTCAATTAAAGCATAATAACCATAAAGCTGTATAGACGTTCATATTTACATTTATTCATTTAGCTGACATACATTAAGCTTCTATTCACCGGGACAACCGCTCTACCACTGCATCCCCAAAATTGTTTAATAAATTTGGAAGAATTTAGATAAAAATGTGACTGAATTTATGAAATGTAGGATAAACAGGTGGAACAAAAACAAATCCTAAACTAGCAATAAACTAGAGCTAAAGTCAGAACTGAAACCTAATTCTAAACCAGAGTCAAACAAGGACAACTTTACTTAGTTAAGAGACAATGGTTTCCAGTGAAAATTAAGACACAAGGTTTAAAAAAGATGTCGGTTTTGGGAGAAGTCCTCCACCAGACGGCCAGCATTTGTGCTAAAAACAAGGCCTCAATCATGTCTTATGGTGCATTCAAGTGGTCCTCTGGAGCTCGGGAAATGTTTTTCCGTGGCAAAAAATGCACCTGAACGCCTGCTCAAGTTGGAAACAACCGCTTGAAAACTTGGGTTAGTCGGGGTTGGCGGAGGAAAGCAAAGGTTTAAGACATTAACCATTTAAAAATATTTCATACCAACCGACAATAACTTAATAATATGACAGTACGTCCAGTTTTTTGTCAAAGATATTTATTTATTATATCCGGTTATGTTAACTGTATGTTTTTAATAGGCTACTTTTTCTTGAACCGCTAATAATTGCTACTTTAAATGTATTAACTCTATACTACTCTATGACATAAACACATTTGTCTGTGTCCACTTTGTTACGACTTTCCCTGAGCTGAGAACACATGAACACATTGAAGTTAGAAGAACAACTCAACCTAACTCAAATACTCCGAGTTCCAGAGGGCCACATGATTGCACCATTATCCATGGCCAAGTAAACTGTAACCTTGAGCTGAGTTCTAAAATCCATCTTGAACTGCTCCAAGTAAACTGTTAGTTAGCCTATTACTCCCCTGTTTATAGTAAAGACCCTGTAGCTGGCTATGGACATGATTGAGACTAAAATATGTCCACAGCGGCACTAAACTAAAGCTAAATAAAACAAAGTTGATAAATTAATACAAATTTGACCTCTGTCTCCACGGCGACAAAAATTCTAACTTGTGACACCAACTGACAAAACATTCCAAAACCCAACTGTCACATTCCCCCATCTCCAGGTGTTGCCCTCCCAAACAGGGTGGTTGTTTTTAGCGGAGGACACACAGTAGGCCTTTGTCAGGAGTCGAGTCTCTAAACAGGTCCGAACAGGTCCCAGGTCGAGATACAGACAGGTTTGTCACTGGGCCCCGTAGAAGACAAGGGGGTCACAGAGGAGCTTTTGTAAAACTGAACTAACACAAGTCCTGAACGGACGGACATCACTCAGCGCCGTGTAATCCTCAGTGTCAGGACCTACAGGTGTGTGTTCAGGAACAGGAAGGGTGTGGGGCTTACACACAGGTGAGAGGTTGGACTGAAACAACAACATGAGTCTTCAGTGAGACGTTTACTAAGATCAAGGTAAATAAAATTTACAGAATGAGTAGTTTTCTCTTAAAGGGTCTGGTTTGTTACATTGTGAGGTAGATAAGTAACAAGCTTTGGTCTTACTAAGGTTTAAACCAGTCTTCAACTAAAATCAGTCGAGGTCTGCTTAGTAAATTTTCCTCACCGCGAGGGGTCCGGAAAGTTTAAATAAAAGGAAATATGTTTATAGATCAAAAGAGGCTAAAGCTAAGGCTCAGGACCTGGATGTTTATTGACAACAGCCTGGAATTCTTCATTCTATGCCTTTAAATACTTCTTCATAAATGTGTGAGAACATTTTAAATACAAAAATGTTACTCATCTCCAAACCTTCCTTTCACACCTTTCTGTTTTTAATCACCCAAATAAACATGTGTTAGGTTCAAATGAATTTGAGCAAATTACTTGCATCGTTTATGAGTTTAAATGAGGTCAAATATGAACGAGTCAACAGCTAGTTAACTTGTGACAGAATAAAGAAGTTAACAGATAAATGCATTACTCACCACATTATTAGATGTCCACACTTCCTTCTGAGCTCAAGTCTTTTTAATCCCAACATGATAAAGGTTCATTCCTAGATCAGTTCTGGATTCATTCAGTGATTATTCAGCTTTGACATGGAGCTTAGGAGCTGTATTTTTCTAATCAAAGAAATGTTCCCTCTACGTTCATAATGTCAGTGAAGGTCTGAAATGATTTGCTATCGCAGCGCAAACAGACCTGAGCCTCAACTTTTTTTTACTTTAGTTGTTTCTAACTCAATTATCAGGCTGCACTAAACATGTTGAATTTACCGCTGCTCTGTCCATAACCATAGTAACCTGAGGACCCACGCGTGTATAAGTAGATGTCCTAGAAGAGCCGGTTTAAAAATATATTTTACACAATGCACTTGTAATTATGAATAATGTCTTGCAGCGGGCCAACCTAATAGCATAATAATAAATAATAATAATTAATAGCGTGGTGTTGCTATTAACACAAAAATGGCCACCTCGTTACAGGCTTGCCAGACTCATACCCGATAAGATATCAAAAACAAAGTCACAACTTTGGTTGGCACACGTGTCTAGATGATACTCACCAAATTTGGGGCCATTTAGATTAAAACACAATGATTTGGATGTTTTTGCGCAAGGGGTGCGATTTAGGTGGCCACGTCTTTTACCCCACATGGCAGACTTCCTGTTGAGTTTAGGGTGTGGCTGTCATAGACTTTTCTGTTTGCCATGTGGTGTCCTAAGGATGTACCAAGTTTTGTATTTCTACATTGGAAAAAATGTACTTTCACTTTCCATAGGCCCAATGTATTTTGACTTTTCTAGGGGTCGCAACTGAGTCATTTTTAATTTTTTTTTGGGGGGACTTCAAATACATACATTTTTCGCCGGCCTTGAATTTTGGGACCAATAAAAATGAAAATAAATAAATAAATAAATAAAAATAAAAAAATAAAAAAATAACTCGAGCAAAAACAATAGGCCCTCCCGGCTCGTGCCTAATAATAAATACTATAGTTTTACTATTGCAGTAAAAGCCATTTTATTGCCATGTGGTAAGGCCAATATCGGTGAATTGGGGAGCAATGGGCAGACAACATTCTTGTTTATTTTACAATCTATGGTCGAGAAGCTTCTGAGACTCACCTAATGTAAATTTTGACCAGAGTGACCAACATAGAAAGCAATTCATCAGCGTGAGACGTGACATTGCAATAACGCATAGCAATGCATTCAGTGTACAGCAGACTGTTACTGACTGTAACAGACCTGTCACCAGCAGACTTTTACAGACCTGTCACCAGCAGACTGTTACTGACTGTAACAGACCTGTCACCAGCAGACTGTTACAGACCTGTCACCAGCAGACTGTTACTGACTGTAACAGACCTGTCACCAGCAGACTGTTACTGACCTGTCACCAGCCGACTGTTACTGACCTGTCACCAGCAGACTGTAACAGACCTGTCACCAGCAGACTGTTACAGACCTGTCACCTGCAGACTGTTACTGACCTGTCACCAGCCGACTGTTACTGACCTGTCACCAGCAGACTGTTACTGACTGTAAGAGACCTGTCACCAGCATAATGTTACAGACCTGTCACCAGCAGACTGTTACAGACCTGTCACCAGCAGACTATTACAGACCTGTCACCTGCAGACTGTTACTGACCTGTCACCAGCAGACTGTTACTGACCTGTCATCTGCAGACTGTTACTGACTGTAACAGACCTGTCACCGGCAGACTGTTACTGACCTGTCACCAGCCGACTGTAACAGACCTGTCACCAGCAGACTGTTACAGACCTGTCACCAGCAGACTGTTACTGACTGTATCAGACCTGTCACCAGCAGACTGTAACAGACCTGTCACCAGCAGACTGTTACAGACCTGTCACCTGCAGACTGTTACTGACTGTAACAGACCTGTCACCAGCAGACTGTTACAGACCTGTCACCAGCAGACTGTTACTGACCTGTCACCAGCAGACTGTTACTGACCTGTCACCAGCAGACTGTTACAGACCTGTCACCAGCAGACTGTTACAGACCTGTCACCAGCAGACTGTAACAGACCTGTCACCAGCAGACTGTTACAGACCTGTCACCAGCAGACTGTTACTGACCTGTCACCAGCAGACTGTTACTGACTGTAACAGACCTGTCACCAGCAGACTGTTACTGACCTGTCACCAGCAGACTGTTACTGACTGTAACAGACCTGTCACCAGCAGACTGTTACTGACCTGTCACCAGCAGACTGTAACAGACCTGTCACCAGCAGACTGTTACTGACCTGTCACCAGCAGACTGTTACTGACTGTAACAGACCTGTCACCAGCAGACTGTTACAGACCTGTCACCAGCAGACTGTTACTGACTGTAACAGACATGTCACCAGCAGACTGTTACTGACCTGTCACCAGCAGACGGTAACAGACCTGTCACCAGCAGACTGTTACTGACCTGTCACCAGCAGACTGTTACTGACCTGTCACCAGCAGACTGTTACAGACCTGTCACCAGCAGACTGTAACAGACCTGTCACTAGCAGACTGTAACAGACCTGTCACCAGCAGACTGTAACAGACCTGTCACCAGCAGACTGTTACTGACCTGTCACCAGCAGACTGTTACTGACTGTAACAGACCTGTCACCAGCAGACTGTTACTGACGACCTGTCACCAGCAGACTGTAACAGACCTGTCACCAGCAGACTGTAACAGACCTGTCACCAGCAGACTGTTACAGACCTGTCACCTGCACACTGTTACTGACTGTAACAGACCTGTCACCAGCATAATATTACAGACCTGTCACCAGCAGACTGTTACTGACCTGTCACCAGCAGACTGTTACTGACCTGTCACCAGCATAATGTTACAGACCTGTCACCAGCAGACTGTAACAGACCTGTCACCAGCAGACTGTTACTGACCTGTCACCAGCAGACTGTTACTGACCTGTCACCAGCAGACTGTTACTGACCTGTCACCAGCAGACTGTTACTGACTGTAACAGACCTGTCACCAGCATAACTGTTACAGACCTGTCACCAGCAGACTGTTACTGACTGTAACAGACCTGTCACCGGCAGACTGTTACTGACCTGTCACCAGCCGACTGTAACAGACCTGTCACCAGCAGACTGTTACAGACCTGTCACCAGCAGACTGTTACTGACTCTATCAGACCTGTCACCAGAAGACTGTAACAGACCTGTCACCAGCAGACTGTTACAGACCTGTCACCAGCAGACTGTTACTGACCTGTCACCAGCAGACTGTTACAGACCTGTCACCAGCAGACTGTTACTGACTGTAACAGACCTGTCACCAGCATAATGTTACAGACCTGTCACCAGCAGACTGTTACTGACTGTAAGAGACCTGTCACCAGCATAATTGTTACAGACCCTGTCACCAGCAGACTGTTACAGACCTGTCACCTGCAGACTGTTACTGACCTGTCACCAGCCGACTGTTACTGACCTGTCACCAGCAGACTGTTACTGACCTGTCACCAGCAGACTGTTACTGACTGTAAGAGACCTGTCACCAGCAGACTGTTACAGACCTGTCACCAGCAGACTATTACAGACCCGTCTCACCTGCAGACTGTTACTGACCTGTCACCAGCAGACTGTTACTGACCTGTCATCTGCAGACTTTTACTGACTGTAACAGACCTGCCACCGGCAGACTGTTACTGACCTGTCACCAGCTGACTGTAACAGACCTGTCACCAGCAGACTGTTACAGACCTGTCACCAGCAGACTGTTACTGACTGTATCAGACCTGTCACCAGCAGACTGTAACAGACCTGTCACCAGCAGACTGTTACAGACCTGTCACCAGCAGACTGTAACAGACCTGTCACCAGCAGACTGTTACAGACCTGTCACCAGCAGACTGTTACTGACTGTATCAGACCTGTCACCAGAAGACTGTAACAGACCTGTCACCAGCAGACTGTTATAGACCTGTCACCTGCAGACTGTTACTGACTGTAACAGACATGTCACCAGCAGACTGTTACTGACCTGTCACCAGCAGACTGTTACTGACTGTAACAGACCTGTCACATGCAGACTGTTACTGACTGTAACAGACCTGTCACCAGCAGACTGTTACTGACCTGTCACCAGCAGACTGTTACTGACCTGTCACCAGCAGACTGTTACAGACCTGTCACCAGCAGACTGTAACAGACCTGTCACTAGCAGACTGTAACAGACCTGTCACCAGCAGACTGTAACAGACCTGTCACCAGCAGACTGTTACTGACCTGTCACCAGCAGACTGTTACTGACTGTAACAGACCTGTCACCAGCAGACTGTTACTGACTGTATCAGACCTGTCACTGCAGACTGTAACAGACCTGTCACCAGCAGACTGTAACAGACCTGTCACCAGCAGACTGTTACAGACCTGTCACCTGCACACTGTTACTGACTGTAACAGACCTGTCACCAGATTAATATTACAGACCTGTCACCAGCAGACTGTTACTGACCTGTCACCAGCAGACTGTTACTGACCTGTCACCAGCATAATGTTACAGACCTGTCACCAGCAGACTGTAACAGACCTGTCACCAGCAAGCTGTTACTGACCTGTCACCAGCAGACTGTTACTGACCTGTCACCAGCAGACTGTTACTGACCTGTCACCAGCAGACTGTTACTGACTGTAACAGACCTGTCACCAGCATAATGTTACTGACCTGTCACCAGCAGACTGTTACTGACTGTAACAGACCTGTCACCGGCAGACTGTTACTGACCTGTCACCAGCCGACTGTAACAGACCTGTCACCAGCAGACTGTTACAGACCTGTCACCAGCAGACTGTTACTGACTCTATCAGACCTGTCACCAGAAGACTGTAACAGACCTGTCACCAGCAGACTGTTACAGACCTGTCACCTGCAGACTGTTACTGACCTGTCACCAGCCGACTGTTACAGACCTGTCACCTGCAGACTGTTACTGACTGTAACAGACCTGTCACCAGCATAATGTTACAGACCTGTCACCAGCAGACTGTTACTGACTGTAAGAGACCTGTCACCGGCATATTGTTACAGCCCTGTCACCAGCAGACTGTTACAGACCTGTCACCTGCAGACTGTTACTGACCTGTCACCAGCAGACTGTTACTGACCTGTCACCAGCCGACTGTTACTGACCTGTCACCAGCAGACTGTTACTGACTGTAAGAGACCTGTCACCAGCAGACTGTTACAGACCTGTCACCAGCAGACTATTACAGACCTGTCACCTGCAGACTGTTACTGACCTGTCACCAGCAGACTGTTACTGACCTGTCATCTGCAGACTTTTACTGACTGTAACAGACCTGCCACCGGCAGACTGTTACTGACCTGTCACCAGCTGACTGTAACAGACCTGTCACCAGCAGACTGTTACAGACCTGTCACCAGCAGACTGTTACAGACCTGTCACCAGCAGACTGTTACTGACTGTATCAGACCTGTCACCAGCAGACTGTAACAGACCTGTCACCAGCAGACTGTAACAGACCTGTCACCAGCAGACTGTTACAGACCTGTCACCTGCAGACTGTTACTGACTGTAACAGACCTGTCACCAGCAGACTGTTACTGATCTGTCACCAGCAGACTGTTACTGACCTGTCACCAGCAGACTGTTACTGACCTGTCACCAGCAGACTGTAACAGACCTGTCACCAGCAGACTGTAACAGACCTGTCACCAGCAGACTGTTACTGACTGTAACAGACCTGTCACCAGCATAATGTTACAGACCTGTCACCAGCAGACTGTTACTGACTGTAAGAGACATGTCACCAGCAGACTTTTACTGACCTGTCACCAGCAGACGGTAACAGACCTGTCACCAGCAGACTGTTACTGACCTGTCACCAGCAGACTGTTACTGACTGTAACAGACCTGTCACCAGCAGACTGTTATAGACCTGTCAACTGCAGACTGTTACTGACTGTAACAGACATGTCACCAGCAGACTGTTACTGACCTGTCACCAGCAGACTGTTACTGACTGTAACAGACCTGTCACCTGCAGACTGTTACTGACTGTAACAGACCTGTCACCAGCAGACTGTTACTGACTGTAAGACACCTGTCACCAGCATAATGTTACAAACCTGTCACCAGCAGACTGTTACTGACCTGTCATCTGCAGACTGTTACTGACTGTAACAGACCTGTCACCGGCAGACTGTTACTGACCTGTCACCAGCCGACTGTAACAGACCTGTCACCAGCAGACTGTTACAGACCTGTCACCAGCAGACTGTTACTGACTGTATCAGACCTGTCACCAGAAGACTGTAACAGACCTGTCACCAGCAGACTGTTACAGACCTGTCACCTGCAGACTGTTACTGACCTGTCACCAGCCGACTGTTACAGACCTGTCACCTGCAGACTGTTACTGACTGTAACAGACCTGTCACCAGCATAATGTTACAGACCTGTCACCAGCAGACTGTTACTGACTGTAAGAGACCTGTCACTGGCATAATGTTACAGACCTGTCACCAGCAGACTGTTACTGACCTGTCACCAGCCGACTGTTACTGACCTGTCACCAGCAGACTGTTACTGGCTGTAAGAGACCTGTCACCAGCATAATGTTACAGCCCTGTCACCAGCAGACTATTACAGACCTGTCACCTGCAGACTGTTACTGACCTGTCACCAGCAGACTGTTACTGACTGTAAGAGACCTGTCACCAGCAGACTGTTACAGACCTGTCACCAGCAGACTATTACAGACCTGTCACCTGCAGACTGTTACTGACCTGTCACCAGCAGACTGTTACTGACCTGTCATCTGCAGACTTTTACTGACTGTAACAGACCTGTCACCGGCAGACTGTTACTGACCTGTCACCAGCCGACTGTAACAGACCTGTCACCAGCAGACTGTTACAGACCTGTCACCAGCAGACTGTTACTGACTGTATCAGACCTGTCACCAGCAGACTGTAACAGACCTGTCACCAGCAGACTGTTACAGACCTGTCACCTGCAGACTGTTACTGACTGTAACAGACCTGTCACCAGCAGACTGTTACTGACCTGTCACCTGCAGACTGTTACTGACTGTAACAGACCTGTCACCAGCAGACTGTTACTGACCTGTCACCAGCAGACTATAACAGACCTGTCACCAGCAGACTGTTACTGACTGTAACAGACCTGTCACCAGCATAATGTTACAGACCTGTCACCAGCAGACTGTTACTGACTGTAACAGACATGTCACCAGCAGACTTTTACTGACCTGTCACCAGCAGACTGTTACTGACCTGTCACCAGCAGACTGTTACTGACTGTAACAGACCTGTCACCAGCAGACTGTTATAGACCTGTCACCTGCAGACTGTTATTGACTGTAACGGACATGTCACCAGCAGACTGTTACTGACCTGTCACCAGCAGACGGTAACAGACCTGTCACCAGCAGACTGTAACAGACCTGTCACCAGCAGACTGTTACAGACCTGTCACCAGCAGACTGTTACTGACTGTATCAGACCTGTCACCAGAAGACTGTAACAGACCTGTCACCAGCAGACTGTTACAGACCTGTCACCTGCAGACTGTTACTGACCTGTCACCAGCCGACTGTTACAGACCTGTCACCTGCAGACTGTTACTGACTGTAACAGACCTGTCACCAGCATAATGTTACAGACCTGTCACCAGCAGACTGTTACTGACTGTAAGAGACCTGTCACCGGCATATTGTTACAGACCTGTCACCAGCAGACTGTTACTGACCTGTCACCAGCCGACTATTACTGACCTGTCACCAGCAGACTGTTACTGACTGTAAGAGACCTGTCACCAGCATAATGTTACAGCCCTGTCACCAGCAGACTGTTACAGACCTGTCACCTGCAGACTGTTACTGACCTGTCACCAGCAGACTGTTACTGACCTGTCACCAGCCGACTGTTACTGACCTGTCACCAGCAGACTGTTACTGACTGTAAGAGACCTGTCACCAGCAGACTGTTACAGACCTGTCACCAGCAGACTATTACAGACCTGTCACCTGCAGACTGTTACTGACCTGTCACCAGCAGACTGTTACTGACCTGTCATCTGCAGACTTTTACTGACTGTAACAGACCTGCCACCGGCAGACTGTTACTGACCTGTCACCAGCTGACTGTAACAGACCTGTCACCAGCAGACTGTTACAGACCTGTCACCAGCAGACTGTTACTGACTGTATCAGACCTGTCACCAGCAGACTGTAACAGACCTGTCACCAGCAGACTGTAACAGACCTGTCACCAGCAGACTGTTACAGACCTGTCACCAGCAGACTGTTACTGACTGTATCAGACCTGTCACCAGCAGACTGTAACAGACCTGTCACCAGCAGACTGTAACAGACCTGTCACCAGCAGACTGTTACTGATCTGTCACCAGCAGACTGTTACTGACCTGTCACCAGCAGACTGTTACTGACCTGTCACCAGCAGACTGTAACAGACCTGTCACCAGCAGACTGTAACAGACCTGTCACCAGCAGACTGTTACTGACTGTAACAGACCTGTCACCAGCATAATGTTACAGACCTGTCACCAGCAGACTGTTACTGACTGTAAGAGACATGTCACCAGCAGACTTTTACTGACCTGTCACCAGCAGACGGTAACAGACCTGTCACCAGCAGACTGTTACTGACCTGTCACCAGCAGACTGTTACTGACTGTAACAGACCTGTCACCAGCAGACTGTTATAGACCTGTCACCTGCAGACTGTTACTGACTGTAACAGACATGTCACCAGCAGACTGTTACTGACCTGTCACCAGCAGACTGTTACTGACTGTAACAGACCTGTCACCTGCAGACTGTTACTGACTGTAACAGACCTGTCACCAGCAGACTGTTACTGACTGTAAGACACCTGTCACCAGCATAATGTTACAAACCTGTCACCAGCAGACTGTTACTGACCTGTCATCTGCAGACTGTTACTGACTGTAACAGACCTGTCACCGGCAGACTGTTACTGACCTGTCACCAGCCGACTGTAACAGACCTGTCACCAGCAGACTGTTACAGACCTGTCACCAGCAGACTGTTACTGACTGTATCAGACCTGTCACCAGAAGACTGTAACAGACCTGTCACCAGCAGACTGTTACAGACCTGTCACCTGCAGACTGTTACTGACCTGTCACCAGCCGACTGTTACAGACCTGTCACCTGCAGACTGTTACTGACTGTAACAGACCTGTCACCAGCATAATGTTACAGACCTGTCACCAGCAGACTGTTACTGACAAGAGACCTGTCACTGGCATAATGTTACAGACCTGTCACCAGCAGACTGTTACTGACCTGTCACCAGCCGACTGTTACTGACCTGTCACCAGCAGACTGTTACTGGCTGTAAGAGACCTGTCACCAGCATAATGTTACAGCCCTGTCACCAGCAGACTATTACAGACCTGTCACCTGCAGACTGTTACTGACCTGTCACCAGCAGACTGTTACTGACTGTAAGAGACCTGTCACCAGCAGACTGTTACAGACCTGTCACCAGCAGACTATTACAGACCTGTCACCTGCAGACTGTTACTTACCTGTCACCAGCAGACTGTTACTGACCTGTCATCTGCAGACTTTACTGACTGTAACAGACCTGTCACCAGCAGACTGTTACTGACCTGTCACCAGCCGACTGTAACAGACCTGTCACCAGCAGACTGTTACAGACCTGTCACCAGCAGACTGTTACTGACTGTATCAGACCTGTCACCAGCAGACTGTAACAGACCTGTCACCAGCAGACTGTTACAGACCTGTCACCTGCAGACTGTTACTGACTGTAACAGACCTGTCACCAGCAGACTGTTACTGACCTGTCACCTGCAGACTGTTACTGACTGTAACAGACCTGTCACCAGCAGACTGTTACTGACCTGTCACCAGCAGACTATAACAGACCTGTCACCAGCAGACTGTTACTGACTGTAACAGACCTGTCACCAGCATAATGTTACAGACCTGTCACCAGCAGACTGTTACTGACTGTAACAGACATGTCACCAGCAGACTTTTACTGACCTGTCACCAGCAGACTGTTACTGACTGTAACAGACCTGTCACCAGCAGACTGTTATAGACCTGTCACCTGCAGACTGTTACTGACTGTAACAGACATGTCACCAGCAGACTGTTACTGACCTGTCACCAGCAGACGGTAACAGACCTGTCACCAGCAGACTGTAACAGACCTGTCACCAGCAGACTGTAAGAGACCTGTCACCAGCATAATGTTACAGACCTGTCACCAGCAGACTGTAACAGACCTGTTACCAGCAGACTGTTACTGACCTGTCACCAGCAGACTGTTACTGACTGTAACAGACCTGTCACCTGCAGACTGTTACTGACTGTAACAGACCTGTCACCAGCAGACTGTAACAGACCTGTCCAAACACAATACAGAGCCGATGAGAGAAATATGAATGTGTTATTTGTTTGAATCATAAATTAAAGAATATCAATATTTAAAATCAAGTAACACTGTTTTATATATTTATATTTACGCAGAGGTTCTCATGAAACTGTGGAGGCTTCTAGAAATGTTTACAATTATCAGTCATAAAAATAATGTCCGTCTATTTAAGATAAATCAACCCTAAATCAGGACAAACAGGTCTAAAAAAAGATTTTCTTGGTGCAGTTATATTTGTATATTTGGTGTATTGTTTGTGTTGGAGATGTGTAGAGTCGCATGTTACCTTATTGTCAGTTGTTCCTCTATATTTCTCACCTCCAAAACTTTAGCTTCCTCTGGAGTCCCATTTAGTTTGAGGAAAATCTTACAGTTTGTGACCCAGGTGTGTTTGATCTTTTATTTTTTGCTAATTTGATTTTGTTTCACATTGGTCTTTTGTTTAGTTTAACTCTTTAAATCTGATTGCTCCGGTCTCATGTAAACTGGTGTCCTTTCTGAAAACAATGCAGCAATTGTACCGTAGTCACATTTCTCTTCAGAAGAGAAGCAGGGAGAAGCAGGAAAAAGAAAACCCAACCCCAACCCTTTTAAAACGAATGGTGATAAGATAAAATGAAATCAACAGACATAAGAGACAAACAGACATATTTATTTAATGTTACAAAAATATAGTTCTGGTTTAAAGAATGCAATTTTTCAGAAGCACTTTAGGACAGGTTTCTCTCACCGCTTGCTCCTGATTAGCTCTGCGTTAGCTCTGTCTGTGCCATTAGCCGTGGGGCTGGCAGCAGGTGGTCTCCCTCTCTCTCTCACACGCAGAGGTCAGAGGTCACTGTGGTACATCTGTTTTACACTGAGACACAGATGAACTCCACACGAGGCTCGTTAGACATAACACCGTTCGCTGCAGATGCTGCCGCTGTCACAAGAACCAAAACACTCTGTTCAGAATAATAGTTAATAATAATTAGTTTTGGTCAGAAAAAAATAAAATAAACAAGCAAAAATATAAGGAATTTAATCACAGTACAAACACAGAAGAAAACAGAGTTATTTATAAATTTCATTTATTTATCATACATACAACATAAAAACCAAACACCGAAGTCGAAATAACAAAAGGAGAAACTAAATTTAGCTCTATCTTTTCACAAGGTTAAAGCATCTGGAGAGGCTAATTTTTGTCTTATAGAAAATTTGTTATGATAAAAAAGACACAAAACTGTGTGACTGTAGTTGTACTGAAGTTTTTAACTGCAATAATCACTTTTTTTTTCTCATTTCTGACAAAGTAATGGAGAAAAACAACTGAGGCATTATCACGCCTTATTCTCGTTTTACTGACTTAAGTCGAGCTTTCTGTTGCTTTTGTTTCCTGTACACATCAATATTTAACTCTAATTGTTGATAAAACAACAAACTGTAAATGATGCTGTGTTAAAGTCAAGAGGCTCTAAGACTATCTCCAGAACTCATCTAAGAGTCTGCTTCACTAAGTTTCAAACTGAGAGCTATTGGCCTCTTTTAAACCTGAAAACCTGTTCTTAACCAAAGTCCAACAGAACGATGCAAGGTTTTGTGTGACATGTCAACAGTAACTGGACACAAATTCTCTGTCACAGAGCTGTCTTTTGTGGCATTTTTGTTGTCCTTTATGTTGCAACGACAGAGCAGTATCCCGCAGCAGTATTTATTCACCATTATAATTTCACAGAGCAATATTTCTACACTATTTTTTTGTGACCAGAGCCTGTTTTATTTGCATCTTTTGCAGCCACAGACCAGAATCTGCTGTTCTGCAAAATACTGCTCTGATCGCAAAAAGTCAACAAACACAGCAGTATTTTGTGAAAGAATAATAAAGCCACAGACCACTTTTTTGCAGAAATAGTTATACAACCTTTTCCAACCACAGAGCTGTATTTTGCAGCAGCCTCTTGGTGACAGTCCCAGTCAGCTCTATCTCTCTCAGGGGGATTGACAGAGCGCCGTACGAAGCGTTAAAGCCCCTCTGCCAAAAGTACGGGCAGCGAGAGTGACAGTTGACGACGAGTGAACTGACAGCACCCACCGAGACGCCAAAGGAGCGGGAGACGGCCCAAACACACGGCTGAATCAATCAGGAAACGAGCCCTAATGAGCCGCTTCCTTTTGTTACTCGATTAAAACCTCATCAGTGAGCAGTAATTGGTTGTTTGAGCGTCCCCTTTCACTGGCAGCCATTTCCTTTGGCCTTTTCTCTATTGATGGGTGGATGGGTCTGAAGGAGCAACTTTTGACCCGGCAAACTCAAGAAGCAGAGAGAACACAAGCAGCATAAATCAACAAAAAAGCTTTTTGTTCATTTTAAGTCAGAAAAAGCTACCTTTTTTGATGTTTGAATGTTTTAGTGCAGGACAAGCTGGAAATTAAATGACATCTTCAGGAATAAATGAAGTCCCACGTTAGGCTCAACAAACTGGTTTTTGGTTTGCTTTTGTTGCTGTATGACTGCGTTTTGTCTGAAAATACATCACATTGGACAAAGGCGACATACTAAATACAAGGTTATAAACATATTGGTGCTAACAAATGATAACATGCCTGACTGAACTTCAATAATCTTCAGTTCCTTTATAAATAACAATAAGAGAAGAAAGAGGTGATAAATTGCAGATATATCCTCGATGTTGAGCCCAGGTCTCGGTTTAAAACACTGTGTGATAACGTCTGGAACAGTCCTTGAGCCAAGGTTTGTGTCTGATTCATATTTTTGTGCCTTTAACAAATGTATTTTTAGATCCACATCTCGTCTCTTTATCGGCACCCATCATCACATTTCCCACATTCACCTCATTTTTCACGGTTTCCTCCAGATACCATCTAGATCTGACGACAATGATATGGACTTGATGGACTGGTCTTGTTACAAACACAGCTCTGTGCGTTCCAGTCGGAGCAGATGTAGAACCAGGCCCTCAACAGCAGAGTTTCCCCAACAGGAGAAATTATTTGGTTTGGCAAAAAAAAAAATCTATTTCAATAATTTCAAAAACTCGGAGTTGAATTTGAACAGGTTTTAGTATAATTTACATGGTGAAAGATTTTGGCGTAACGGGACTCAGCATGGACTGTGGACAAAATGCACATATTTACATTTTACCAACAGCATTTTTATTTTAAGTCGTTGCCTTAAAGCTTCTGCACAAGTGTGTTTGTAGACCTGTTGCAGCTCGAAATCCTTTGTTTGTCCTTGTTTCCCTCCATTGTCTAAGAACATACCTCGGTCCATACCTGGTTTAGATAATTATCAGATCTGAGGTCTTTTATGTAACATTTGAACAAACAATGCTGTCGTATCGTCACTTCAACTGTCAACTGTCAATGAGACGTCTCCACGGTGACCACTTCAAAGAGAGAAGGGGTGAGACTGTCGTCATGATAACTATTGGGGCATGTTTGGACCTGACTTTTGGCAGGAGGTTTTACTCCAGAGTGTGTTTGCATGAGGCTTTGCATTTGACCCGAGGCGCCGCTGACTCTTCTTTTTCTTCTTCTTTTTCTTCTTCTTCTTTTTCTTCTTCTTCTACTGCTCGTGTGAAGTGCGTCTCCATGACAACAGCTCGTCCATTCTGAGAGTGTCCCCCCTCGTTTTAAGAGCCAGGAGCTTTTTCTCAAAGGCACAACGTGATATTTGGGGTTATTTTCTGCTGTTAGTGATGTTAAAGAAACTGACGCTGGATTATTTTACCCGGGCTTGGGACCTGCACAGAGACTCTGGCTGGACTTGCTCCTGAGGGGATTCAAACGAAGGAACGACAAAAGAACATGTCATAACAAGAATATTCATTGACATTTAGATCTAACCTAAATCCTAAGCACTGTCTTTGACCTCTAACCTCTGACTACATCTAAACATTGACCTCTGACCCCTGGGACCGCACAGTAAATGAAGGGAAATGATGGATCTGTGGCTCAATTAAAGCTAATCTAATAACATTTGGACTCAGCTGCAGCCTCAGAGCAATTATTTGTCATTTATTTCTATTTATTAGAAGATATTATTGCTGAGGTCACTACAAAGTGACAGACAAAGAGTTTATGTCTGATTGGATTATTCTAAGCATTTATCTTTTGTCTTAATTACAAACCACTGGGAATATATATTGCTTTAGAACTTCAAGGCTAAGTCCACACACACATTTTTTTTCACACTTATTAATTGAAAATCTGTGAAGATAGACTTTTGTACTAAACACTTAAAGCTTCCTAACCCCTCAAAGCATGGATTGTGGGAAATGAGTGCACTACATTTGAGTCAGTCTACATTCAGACACTGACAAACTACAGGAATCACTTTAATATATAAGAGTCATTGACAAAACTAAGAAAGAAAGAAATAGCAAAACTAATGTCAGAAAGAAACAAATTTAAGACCAAAACCAGAACTATACAAAAGCTAAACCCGTGAATAAAGCCGGAATAAAAATCAGTGACTAAAGCAAAAACAAATCGAACTTAACTAGGACTAAACCAAGATTAAGTCTGAGCTAAAACTGGTACCAACATCAGGTGTAAACCAGGACTAACTGTGAACTAAAAAAAGACTAGAAGAAACACTAAACTGGAACTAAACCTGAACCTGAAGAATGTGTTTAAATGTTTATAACAGACACTAATTAATCAAACAAAGTCCCATCTCTCACTTCTCATTGGTTTGGACTCATTTGTATCTGTTTTAAGTTGTATTCGTCCAAAACACCTCGAGTCTCGTCTGTCACCATCGTCCGTCGTCGAAATGAACCTCAGTTGATTATCTTTGGTCCTGTTCCGGGTTCTCTCAGCGCCTCCTGTGTTTCCTTGTCATTACTCCTTTTCTGTGACCTCCAACCTTTTAACCTCTGACCCGTGAGGTGTGAAGGTGACAGGTTTTAGAAAGAACAGAGGCTGAAAGACGACAGGATCCAAGTGAAAACTGTAGGAAAGCTCTCTCTGTTGGGACTCGTGTTGAAGGGTGGTTTTAACATGACTTTATTTCCAGTTTGTCTCTGCAGTCTTCCGTCTCGTTCAGCCTCGTGTCACATTTATGCTTCGGTAAAGTAGGAGTCACTGTCTCCTTTTCTGCTGCATAATAATTTTTGTAAAAAAGACCAGCGGCCTTTAGAGTGTATGGAGACAAATAAATATTTTTAGGACAGCGTACAGTAAGCTGAAGCTTCTAGACTGTAGCCTAACAGCTCATTTCCATCTGTAGTCCTACTGGACATGTTTTTAGTGGTAGAGGACACCTACACAGACTCAGAAAGAACATGCAAACACAGAAAGCCCAGCACCTTCTTGCTGTGAGGCAGGAGTGCTAACTACTCTGCCACTGTGATCTGTTTATTGGGCCCGAGCCGGTGATGACCGGGAGGGCCTATTGTTTTTGCTCGGATTATTATTATTTTTTTATTTATTTATTTTATTTTATTTTTTCTGCAAAATGATCCTAAATTTGACCCAGTGAACATGCAGGAAAAGTCATTTTTATTGGTCCCAGACTTCAAGCCCGGCAAAAAATGTATGTATTTGAAGTCCCCCAAAAAAAAATACAAAAAATGACTCAGTGGCGACCCCTAGAAAAGTCAAAATACATTGTGCCAATGGAAAATGAAAGTACATTTTTCCAATGTAGAAATACAAAACTTGGTACATCCATAGGAAACCTCAGGGCAAACAGAAAAGTTTATTACAGCCATACCGTAAACTCAACAGAAAATCTACTATGTTGGGTGGAATGCGTGACCACCTAAATTGCACCCCTTGTGCTAAAGGCTTTTCATCTAAACAGCTCCAAATTTGGTGAGTATCATCTAGACACGTGTGCCAAAAAAGTTATCAATTTGTTTTTTGATACATTTGTGGCTGTGGTCGTAATGAGTCTGTGAAGACGCAGCCATTTCTTTGGGAAATAAATGCCATTTCCCAATTGCCAGGATCCTTCCTTTAGAGGAGGCCCCTCCAGAGCTAAGGCTAGAGTCTTAGAAAACTCCTCAGAATCCTTTGGAACTTGTAAACTTGTACTTTTAGACAAGTAATATTTACATTTTGCCTTTTTAAACAGGGGTGCAGCGATTCCTGAGTCATCTCAAATCTCCAGCCAGTACTTTGTTTTTCTCGCCTTAGCCCAAGCATAATCTATTATTTTCAAAGGTTCAGACAGCTCCCAGGAAAACCAGGGATTGTGGAGACCTTTAACTCCTAAATTACAAGGTGGTGTAGCAGGCCCCAGCAGTAGCACAGGCCCGGTTATTTGACATTACCGTGAAGTTTACGCTTTAAAGCACGAAATGCAATCCTCCGAGTACATGTATCCCCGCGGTCTCAAGGGAGGCGAGGGCCTTTATCGCCGCTTGCGGCTTTAATTCTTGTTATATTTGGACAATGCATCAGACATAAGCTAAAAGCTCATTTAAGCTCATTCTTTTGAAAACAGCAGTTTAGAGTTTGTTGGGTTTTTCATCGACAAAAGAATTACGAAATCACTGAACTTCATTAAAACATTGCATTCTCTCCATCAAACAACATCAAAGGTCATCAATAAAAAAACAAGAATAAACCTGAACCTGAACCAGGACTAAATCAGTGGCTCAGTGGTGCCTGGTTTAATTCCCGCTTTCTCCACAGGTCATACTGTCGTTGTGTCCTTGGGCAAGACACTTAACCCTCCTTGCCTTCAGTGGTGTTCCAGCTGTAACACTGGTGAATGGCTTAGTGTAAGTCGCTTTGGATAAAAGAATCTGGTAAATGTAAACCTGAACCAGGACTAAACTGGGGCAAATATGAATCACTGTTTTCCAATATTTCCTCAGATTAAACTCAAAAAATGTGTTTAAATGTTTTTTTCCAGACAAAGTCAAAATCTAGGACTCTTATAAACCTTATAACTTTTAAAGGTTTCTATTGGTTAATCAATAGAAATCAGGTTGATAAATAGATTAACCTGATTTATCCCAAGTGTTTATTCCATTTACAGTATAATCTTAATACTATTTATGTGAAATATAAAGTGTCATAAATATTTCTCACAGGTGTTTTAAATGTCGACAGATGGCTTTATGTTAAATCCACAAACAGAGTCCGTGAAGCGAGCCATAAACATCACTCAGCGTCAACAAACATGACCCCTGCTCAGCACCGCGTTTCCCATAATGCATTTCACCCACTGCAGTCTCTCAGCTGCATTTCACACTAAGTTTTAGCTCCTGTTTTTCTATCCTTAATTCGTCTAGAATTTTTAGAATGTGTTTCAAGCATTTGAACAGGGCTAACTCAACAGTTTCTCATGAGTGTGTTTGTGGTTTCTGACTCGTCGTCAAAAAGACTGAATTTATATCTAACACGGACAAAGCCAAGACTAAAGGCAGGACAAACCCTAAATTAACATTGGATCCATATTTGGACAAAAGCAGAGAAAAACCTGGACTAAATCAAGATTTAACAAAGAATAATCCAAAGCCAAATCAAGGACTAAATGAAAATAAAGGACAAGGTTAACTGCCACATCAGGAGTCACACTTCACCTTCATGGCCATCGACTGTGAGACCAGGACAGCCTGGTCCATCAGGTTTGGTTTCAGGGTAAACTCCCTCTAGATATAACCTCGGCTCTCTTACCAGTTGATCTCAGAATTGATAAGGTCTCTTGGAAATAGAGACAAAACATCTTCACCTTGAAAACTGCATCCAGATTCTACTTTAACCTTTTTTTCAAGATATCCTGGATGACTGAGAACCTTCACAGACACAAGGTTAACTCCAAATGAAAACTAGACCCAACACTGAACAGGACAACTAAGAAAATGTATTTAAGGCTAAAATCAAGAGCAAACCCAGAAATTAAACTACGACTAAACTAGGACCAAAGCAGGACTAACACTGGAAACTCACATTATTTAAACTTAGCTTAGCGATTTTTAAAGACCTAGGTTCTTTTTTGATCGTTTGTAAGAGTTGTCTTTGCACATGGAGCTGTAAATCTGTCAGTATGCATGAATTTTAATCACAGTTCAACCAAAGACAAGGCTCAAACATGACTGTTTCCACGACATGAGCTGAAGCTTTAATTACAAACCACAGCTCAAACGTTTCATCACTGACGGCTGTGTTGAGTAAAGATCGGTGTCGATCTGCGACCTGGTGTTAGTATTGATCCGGATCAGGACTGAAATGGGTCAGGATTAAACGAGGACAAGTCTAAAGTGGACCGACCAATGTGGGTTAGACTCAGAGACGGACACGTGTCGCTGGAGCCTCAGAGAAAACACACAGAAAGATTATTGATCGACTTAAAAACAGACACTGACAGTGACTCTAATGCACAGAGGATGTGAAAGCATTACACCGGCATTTTATATGAAAAAAATAACAGGTTCATTGAAAAAAGAGAAAAAGAAACATGTCCAAATATTTTAAAATGTAAATTGAGAAAAATAGTTTCAGCTGTTTTTTTTTAGGACCAAACCAAAGACCAACAAAAATAATGATTAATCCAGGACTAGACCCAGGTCTGTATTAGGACTAAATGGATTCAAGCAAACACTAAATCAGGCTTAAAACCAAGAACAAAGCAAGGACCAGGTCTAACACAAGACGAAAGAAAACTAAAAAAGGATTTATTAAATTAAATACAGAATTACAATTAAGACAAAACTGAAATTAAACCAGGTCTATGTAGAACTAAATGCTGACAAAATCCAGACTAAACCAGGTTTAAAAACCATGACTACATCAAGACCTGTCTAAACCAATACGACAAAACTAAAACCGACATAAACCCAGTCTAATCCACAATAAAGAGTCCAGCAGACACTAACATGGCAGAAGTTTCTAAAACATCTCTGTAGTCCTTTTTCTGAACCGTCCTTAAACTCTCGACAGGAGCCCCATTAGTGCCATTTTTTCTGTCTAAAGTCTTCCTGTCAGGGTCAGAGGTCATCCGGAGCAGATCCTGAGGTCGCTCTAAAGCACGTGGCACTGTTTACAGCCTGGTTACTGTTACCGCAGGCGACCAGGTGGCGACAGTTGCCGATGAAGACCTGGTGCTGCGTGATTGATGAGGGTCTATTATGCTTCAGTCTTTAGCTTTAGCACGTAGCTCCTAAAGGCCAAAAGGGTAATATGTGGACTTTATTGGACTAAAACAGAACTAAACCATGACTAAATCAGTACTAAACCAGGACTTAATCAGTACTAAACCAGGACTAAATCAGGTCTAAACCAAGTCTAGACTAAATCAGGATTGAATCTAGGGAAGATAAACCAGATTTAAACACAGACCTAATGAGACTAAATCCTGGACAAAAGCTAGAGTGCAGAAGAAGTAAACAAAAAAGTTACTAAAATGAGTTGAAGTGGAAAATATAAAAAAATGGCTCGCATTTTAAAAATAAAAGGACTAAAGTTGGACTAAACCAGGTCCAAACCAAGACCAGGATCTATAAAAGTCCCTTGAAGGGTCCTTACAAAGTTTCTCTGTTGTGGGAAAATAAAAGTTCAGAATCATGGACAAATCCTTGCTAATAAGTGATTAGCCTAAATGCTAGTGGAAACTAACAGAAACTGCATTAGCGTTAGCCTCATTAGCGTGGTGTGTAGTCCAGTTGTGATTGATGAGGCTCTTTATATCCGTCTGCTGCTGATGAACAGGAAGTGACCCGCTCTGACTCCTGACCCCGCCGACCTGGCATGCTGGGTAATGAGGCCAGTACCTGTTGCTCTGGTAACAACTTGGCAAACTCTCTTTGTCTTTCATCTCTGCGGGGTCAGCTAGGTTTGGCAGGACGTTTTGAAGCTGGATCTAAAATGTGGCTTTGAACTTGAGCTGTTTAAGGTCAAAGGTCAGCCCAGGAGGAAGAAGTGAGTCTGAAAGATGTGACAAATCAAAGACCAGACCAGGACCAGGCCACTGCCGGACCAGGCCCATACCCAGTCCTTTTATGTGGTGTTCACTCTGGACTCTCAATCTTTTTATTTAAAACAGTTACATTTTACTGAAGTGGGGTCTCTCAGATTATTTCTCTAAATTGTTCTGTTTGTGATTCTCCTTAAACCCAGCGCTTGCAGGATAAGGTGCACTTGTTGTAGTACATAGTTGGGATATGTAGTTTTTATTGAGTTCCTGTCATCAGCGTAACTTCTCTTGGTGTTTCCTTCTGAAGTTAGGAGAGTTGGATTGACAAAACAGCCCTGAAGCTCCTTTCCTTCATCAGTAAGGAACCTCCTAACGTCTTACTGTTGAGTTCATGGTGTTAGAAGTTAGAAACAGGAATCAAGAGCTATTTATTTTTAGGTATAGACACTCAGCCAGGGTTTTAGAGGTAAATACAAGATCAGGTTTATCCCTGAGTCTGGTTTTCAGGCCTTATTTATTATGATACAAAATCAAATCCATGACTAAAGTATCACTAAAACCAGAAGTCAAATCACATGACCTAAAATGACAACATGGGCGGGGCTTAGTTCCTCAGCGTGTTCCCTTAACGAGCTGTCCTCATTAGCCCGACAGGTAAATAAGACAAACGGATCCAAACCCAAATGAATGGTGTCCCCAGAGTTAATTATCTCATTAAAACCAGCACAAATCAATGGATGAGTTAATTGTCTCTGTCTGCGGAGCTTTAATCCAGTCACATCCAGGACAGTGACATAAACACCAGCTAATAAAGTGAATTTATGCAGGATTTTAACGGTTTTAGGTTTAGACTGAAACGAGCAGACATTAGGAGCCATCTGTTCGAGCTGAAATCTGTAACTGTGGACGTCATTTTTACTGCTGTACTATTGGACTGAACTGCTTCATTTGAAAGATTTACAGTTTTTCCTCAAAGGCTAATTTTTTGAAACAATTCTCTAAAATAAATAATACATTAGTCACAAAAGGTGGTGAAAAGCTATTTAAAGGTCTTCACACCAAACATTTCATTTGGGTTTCAAAAGCAGTTTTTTTATTTTTATAAATAATAAATAAAATAAAAATATAAATAAAACAAAAGAGGAAATAAAAAGATAATGATAAAAATGTATAAAATATTGCACAGATTTCTCAAACTAATAAAATATGTCAAACAATAAAACTAAACTGCTTCGATTCAGAGATTAGTGAACACATAGAGCGTTTTACATGACGGGAGTGTGATTACTGACATTCTGATGTGGTTCTGTGACTATGTTTGCGGCTCGTATTTGCTGTGGACAGCAATGGAGCAGTCGCTGCTCAGATGGCTGTCTTTACGCCTCTCTCTCGCGCCAGAGCACTTCCAGCCTCGTCCCGCTGAGAACGAGCCAAAGGAAGGGACACCAACTGCTCCACACCGTCACAGTCTGCTCCGGCAAGGTTATGTAATCAGTCTGAACAAGACCTGGTTTCTAATCTCACAGGTTTTGTTTGAGCTCTGTGCAGTAAAGTTCTGGTTTTATCTTCGGTTTTGTTTGGTTTTATAACACATTTAATCATAGGTTTAATGCTTGTTTTTGCCCTGGTTTAGTTATTGGTTTGAAACCAGTTTTAGAGTTAAGTCCTGTTTTGAATCTGTTTTGGTCCAGGTTTAATCTAAATAGTTTTAGATTTAAGTTTGGTTAAAGTTAAATCCTTCTTTAATCTTGGGGTTTGTCCTGGTTTAGCCTTGGGTTTAGTCCTATTTAGATTTGAAATGTAATCCACGTTTAGACCTAGATTAGGTCTCAGTTTAGTCCTGCTTTGGTCAAGACTTAAATTCCATTTGTTGTTGTGTTAGCCCTGGTTTACTTCTGGGTTTATCTCTTGTTGAGTGTTGTTTTAACTCAGATCAAGACAATATTTAGTCCTGGTTTAGAGCTTAATGTAGCATGATTAAACCTACAATAACTTGGTTCAGTCCTGGTTTAGTCCTGGATTTATTCTTTAAGTTTTATCCCTGGTTAAATCCGTGTTTAGTTTTGGATTAAAAAAGACAACTAACTATTTTATTTCAAACCTAAAAGCGTGACTGACGCTGATTGGACCAAAGTTTCTAAACGTCTCTCAGTCTCAGTTTCTCCATAAAAACTGTCTGTTTGGTTGTTGTTGGGAGAAACATGATGCTGAGCAGAAGCTGTCACGCGTCTCGCTCTCATTTCATTACAACCCGAGCAGACGCCTGACATCACTTCCTGTCTGGCTCCCGACGCGGACTAACTCAATCCTAACGCTCAGTAAAGATTTTTACGTCTCTGTTGGCGCTGTTCGGGACAATCTGGCTCCAACCAATCGGCTCTGAGGCAGGTTTTTTACAAGTCTCACTGCCACAACTGAGCTTAGACCTACTTTGTTCTTTTTTTTATAAATTTCCAAATAAACAAACCAAGCCCTGCTTGTTCCTGTCAAATTCATGAAAACTTCCATTTAAGAAAAAAACTTAGAGTAGTCAGGTTATTTAATCTTTTTCTGCTGTATTGAATAAAAATGAGAATGTTGGTTTATTACTTTAAAAATAAAGCACTTATGTCTAGGAAAAAGTTACCAATTTTCTATTCCTTTTAATATCCAAGTTAAATAATGTTTATCTCACTGACAGTTCTCCAAATATACAAATTGGAGTGCATAGAGAAAAGAGAGTAACACATTTCTTTGGTACAATGATTTTTAGCGCATGTCGGGGCACTACCGTAAAGTCCGTAATAGCACTGCACGTACAATGCTAATCCCACTGCTGGAGTGGTAACACAAGCCCTGAACTGTTCACAATAACTGTAGTTTCAATATTAGAGCATAAACAAATAATGAGTTTAATAATCCTGATAACGTCTGGGTTAAATGTGAGAAAAGGGGCTCCATGCAGTCGGTCATTAATCTCCAAAGTTGGGACAAGGATTGGTTCCCTTTGGGTCTCCACACATTTGTAACGCTGGTAAATGTCCAGTTCCTTATTAACTTATTGCAATGGTGAGAAGCCCCAGGTGACAGGTGCTATATAAATAAACTTTTACCTTACCTTTACCTTAAACTGCAGAGCACACAATGGCTGCTGCTTCACTGTTCATTTAAACTCTGGAGCTTGAAAGGCTAGTTTTTTTGTCTCCCATTGTTTTTAAAATAACTCCGACAGACTTTGTATTTTGTCTGAAAACTCCAAGACTAAACAGTAAAGTCTCATGTTATGTTATTTTATTAAAATATTGTCTCTCTCTTAAATAATTATTTATGTGAAATGTAGCTGAATTATTCTTTGTGTAGATGGTTTGTAAAAGTCGATGTGACACGATCAAACACAATTTTAAAAAGGGAAGTGACCAATGGGAAACTCAGGACAGTGCGTGTGTGAAAGTAGCTTATGACAATAGTCTGAAAGGAATAGTAGTAGTTTAAGTATTTTGTCTAAAAACCGTAAGTACTCATGTTGATTAGTCATTTTCATTAACAGGACAAGATAAAACAATTCCCTTCTTTTCCCTGCTTCTGTTTCAGACAAAATTTAATCTTAGCTTCTAGGCCTGGTGTAGTTGTGGTACAAACCTGGATTATTCTTTGTATAGTCTAGATTTAGTTCTTCCAGTCCAGCTTTGCTTCGACAGGGTTTGGTGCTGGTTTAGTCCTAATTAAGTTCTGCTATAGATCATGTTTTATCTAAGATTAGGCCAGGTTTATCAAGTCTATTTTGTCATTAGTTTTGTGAACCGTTCTTCCCTAAATTGCTCCACTGACTCCATTCTTCAGGTTTACCCACATTCTTTAAGGCACTTAAAGGGAATAAAGGGCCTTAAAAGGATAATGACAGTACTTTTGGAGCCTATTGTTTAAACCTGAGCTGTTTAAACTCAAACAAACCAACAGCAGAAACCCAATACTTCTGTTGTCTCTAGTAAAAAGTCAGTGACTGATAAAGGATGTGGTATTTCTGGTTGTTTCTCCCCTCCTCCTCCTTATTTATCCATAAACCCCTGCTGTTTCTGCCTTTTGGTACAAATGGTCACGGGGCGGTAAAAAGCATTTGCGAACGTGACTCACCTGCTGAAAATAAACCGGTTTGGAAGTGTTTTGTAAATGATCTGAGCTCAGTCCAAAGGAAGTTAAACCATGAGAAGGGAATGTCGTCTGTCGGGGTTTTGGAAAGACGATGGCTTTAAGTTTCACCCATTTTAATAACCTTTTAAAAGAAGCGGTATTATAGTGGCATTTATGTAATAAAAGGTGAAACTTTTTTAGAAAAGCCATAATCAAAGCAGCACATACTTGTCAAGACTCAAACATTCTGTTCCATTAATGGAGCTTTTATTTTGGAAATGACACACAGCCTTTGACTTTTGGTCTCAATAATAAAACATGATTATTTTTATTTTTTACTTATTTAAATTAAGTGTGTTATTAAAATATAAAATAATTACTATAATAAATATATATTTAATCAACTTTAAATTAAAAATCAAACAATAAAATTATTCATAAAAATCATTGTTTCATAAAAATGCACTACATACAAGACATTCTGCAAAAGACCACTTAAAACCTGTCCAAATACAGATCTGACCAGGTTTAACTCCATTTTAAACTGGTTAACCAAATAAAGCCCATCAAAAAGTGGATATCGGAGAGTTAGATGCACTCCACTGTGAAAATGCATTTGCGAGAAATGACAGAAAAGTGACATGTAAATGGTGAAATAATTGCCAATGATCTGCTTGAATGAAAATTATATATTTTTTTCCAAAATTAAGGGAAGTTGTCTTGTCAGTATTCTGAACTTTTGTCTCATTGGAAGAGAGCTTGTGTTTGGCCGTCATGATGCTCTGTCCTGTCTCAGTCTCACTTTGACCCAGTTGTTCAGCAGCAGTCGTTCTCTTTTTAAATCCGCTGACTGTGCTTCCTCTTGAGTCTATATTTAGCCTGCGTTCGATCTCGAGTCTTGTCAAACAGTCGATGAACCAGCCGCTCGCCGTCGCTCGGACATCGTTGTTAAACCCGATCCGTCTCACACAGGAAGTCCGGGACGTGCACTTCCTCCTCCTCGTCCTCGTGGCCATCCTCTCCTCGTGTCCTGCTCCGATGAAAAATGAGCGCTCTGTCTCTCGCTCTGCGCTGCAGGATGGAGTCTGCACCGGTGTCACGTTCATCTGAAGGATGTCTGCTCCGACCTATGGAATAAAATATAGAAAGAGAGGTCACAGTCTCTGTGGGCTTCATTACTCACTGCTTTTGTCCAGTTTATGGTTTAATATCGGATCTTAAATCCTGGTCCAGACCTGCTTTAGTCTTGGTTTGAGTTAGTTCAGTTTTTTAACCCACTTGTTTTCCAGTTTCAAAAAACACACAATGGTTGGAAATGGTTTTGGGGTAGGTTTTAAGTGACTTTAGTTCAACTTTAATATATTTTAAAGAGACATGGTTGGATTTTAAAATTTTTTAAGTGGTTTTAGTTTCATTGTAGTGGATCTTTAAGGGATCTGTAAATGTTATAAACAGATTTTAATGGGTTGAAGGGGTTTTTGATGGACTAAAATTAGTAAATAAAAAATATCAAATTGTGGTATTAACACTTCCTGTGGCCCTTACAAAATAAAAGCCCTGAACCTTTTAAGTATTATGTTGTCCTTGAAACTCGGCTGAAGTCTAGTGACGTAAACAGATGGAGATCGATACAAAGACGATGACCTCCAGCAGCTGTCATCTCCGTCAAACCTGAGGCCCATCACAGATATGAGCCGTGACCTTGTCGACTTTAGATGAATTGTGAAGGAGACTGTGATATTGAAGTCAATGTGAGACAAGTGTCAAAGACGCCAGCTACATTTAAAACTTATGGAAAATGGCTGTTTTTCAAACCAGTACTTGGTTCTTTGGAATAGTTATATTCTGCTCTGGTCTAATTCAGGTTCATTCAGGACTAAACCAGGTCTAAACTAGGACTAAACATGGACTAACCCAAGCCTAAACCCAGTTTTATATAATGTCAAGACCAGGGCTAAACCAGAACTAAACCTGGACTTAACCCAGGTCTAAACCAGGTCTTAAACAAGAACTAAACCCAGGACTGAACATGGTGCAAACCAGGTCTAACTCAGGACTAGACTCTAAACAAGTTTTTAATCACAAACCTAAACCAAGTAATGGCCAACTCTAAACTAGTGCTACACCTGGACTAAACCAGGACTAAACAGGCACTAACCCAAGCCAGTATTAACTAGGTTTAAATATATCTGTCGATTCAAGTCTAAACCCATTACCTAAACCTGACCTAGATCAGACCTAAACCAGGACTAAGCTAGGACTTAACCCATGTCTTTATTCAGGCTTAAACTAGTTGACCCAAAAGTGACTAAAAACCTGATAAACTGACTCTGAAATGGTTTGAATTCTATTCAAACAAAAGACGGCAGGAAAATTTCCATCTCAAACTGATGCAAATGTAGCTGTTTTCTCACAAACGCAGATATTAAACCAATAATCACAATCAAAGGCCAGTGAACACAATCTATTTTAGTGTTTGTGAGAATCATTGACCTCGTTTTTTTAAGTGTCGTGTTTTTTTTTTTTTTGTGTTCGCCGACTTCTGGGTTTACTTTTTTTCCTTTTGTTGTAAAGCAGAACAATAACAATGAAAAGAAAGAAAAATTGTTCAGGCTTTGGTCCAAACACAAGCAAAGGCACGGGTTTGTGCTTCTGAAGAAGAAATATTCAATAAGTGAGAGGAGTTAATGGAGAAATGACAGGTCTTTAAAAAAGAACCTCTGTTTTCTCACGTCTGGATTATTCAGAGACAAAGATGGTTAGAAGAACAGGTTTTTATACATGTCTGTGTCTTAAAGACCCTCCCACTAAACCAAATCTTTTAAACAGATTATTCCTTTGTGAGTGACTTTGTCCTGGTTTTATTTAATAGTTTAGTTTTGGCATCTGTTAAATTCAGATCTAGTCCTGCTTTAAGCCTGATTTAGTTCTGGTTTTGTCCTCATTGTGTCCTTGGTTTCCTTCCTAATTAAATCTCGGTTAAGTTCTTGTTCAGGTTTTAACCCAGGGTTAAGATCTAATTTAGTCCCACGTTAAGTCCAAGCATATTTAGACTTTTTATTTAGTCCTGTTTTAATCAAAATTTTGATTTGAATGAAGTCCAAGCACGGCCTTTGATTTAGAGTCAGGCTTTTGATTAGATTATGAATCCCAATTCTGAATTCTGATTCAGTCCAGGTGCTTTAGTTCTGGTTTAATCCTAGTGTTCAGGTTTAGACCCTTTAGTCTTGCTTTAATCCCAGTTTAATTTATCCAGTTTGATTCCTGGAATAGTCCAGATCCAGTCCTAGTTCAGACCAAGAGTTGTTCTTGGTCTAGTTTTTGTTACATGGTGTTTTATTTTTGTTCAATGGTTTATTCTCAGTTCTAATTATGTGTAAGTCTGGATTTGTTCTTACCTTGTTTAGTCAAAATTTAGTCCCAGTCTACTCAAAGGTTTAGTCTTAATCCTGAGTTAGTCCTTGTTCAATCCACAAAAATCCAAACCTGGCTAAGCACTTCCTGTCTGATAGATATATAGATATCTGCAGAAGAAAAGCTACACAAAACCAACCTCTGACCTGTTTTAAAAACCCTGTAGTCCCTTCTATTGGATGTATTTCTCTTCTGTCTTTCTACTGGAAACACTTTCTGTCGGAGCTGATGGGTGGATTAATGAAGTGACGTATGTACAGTCAGGTCCATAAACATTGGGACATCAACACAATTCTCATCTTTCTCTTTGGCTCTAAACACCACCACAATGAATTTGAAATGAAACCAACAAGATGTGCTTTAACTACAGACTTTAGCTTTGAGGTTCACCTGATTTGGGTACATCAGGTGAACGAGTGTAGGAATTACAACAGTTTGTATATGTGCCTCACAATTTTTAAGGGACCAAAAGTAATGGGACAGATAAACAATCATAAATCAAACTTTCACTTTGTAATACTTGGTTGCAAATCCTTTGCAGTCAATTACAGCCTGAAGTCTGGAACGCATAGACATCACCAGACGCTGGGTTTCATCCCTGGTGATGCTCTGCCAGGCCTCTACTGCAACTGTCTTCAGTTCCTGCTTGTTCTTGGGGCATTTTCTCTTCAGTCTTGTTTTTCAGCCTAAAGATGGCTTTCTTCACTGACAGTGACAGCTCTTTGGATCTCATATTGAGAGATGACAGCAACAGTTTCCAAATGCAAATAGCACACTTGAAATGAACTCTGAACATTTTATCTGCTTCTTGTAAATGAGCTAATGAGGGAATAACACACACCTGGCCATGGAACAGCTGAGCAGCCATTACTTTTGGTCCCTTTAAAAGTGCGAGGTAAATACAAACTGCTGTAATTCCTACACCGATCACCTGATTTGGATGTGAATGCCATCAAATTAAAGCTAAAAGTCTGCAGTTAAAGCACATCTTCGTTTCGTTTCAAATCCATTGTGGTGGTGGTGTTTGGTGCCAAAAAGATTAGAATTGTGTCAATGTCCTAAGATTTATGGACCTGACTCTATTAGAGAGTGAGAACTGTACAGAAGGATAGACTCTGGATGGAGGTCTAACAGTCTCTGAGCTGTCACTGAGAAACCCACCGACTGCAGTCACTGCTCTGTGTGGACCTTATATATGTCACAGTTTAGAGCTGGGAAGAAAAGACAGAAGAAAAAGACAAACGCAACATAAATGTTCATGGGTTTGGCAAAATGTAACATATAAAGCAAGTGTGAGGAGTCTACAGAAGAGACTTACTATTCTTTTATAGAGTCTTGTGTAGAGGACTAGGTTTACAGTCCTGGTTTAGATCCAGCTTAAGTATGGTATAGATTTGCTTTAGACTTACTTTAGACCTGGTTTTAGATATCTTTTGATATATCCTTGGTTTTGTCTTTCTTTTAAAAAAATAAGTCCCAGAGTTAGTTCTAGTGGTTTAGAGCCAGCTTAGGTCTAGTTTAGACTCAGCTAAGACCTGGGTTAGTTCTGGTTAAGACCTGGTTTTAGGCTTGACAGATTATATTACTCAACTGTGTTGATCAGGGGTCCCCAAACTTTTTCCAGTTAGGGCCACATAACTTTTCCCTTCTCTGATAGGGGCCAGGGTCAGTTTCTAACAGAAAAAGTGTGATAATCGCGGAGGTCCCTAAATGTAATAATTTATTGTTTTCCAGAAAACACGCTGACACTCCAGTGCACCATACATATCCAAATATTAATAACCCTTTCTGAGATCAAATAACGCTCTCTGGGTTCTTCACAGAATAAAATAACACAGAAAATATATAGGTACTCAGGGGCCGGGTCAAATGTGGCGCGGGCCTATTTCATGATTTGGGGACCCCTGGTGTTGATTAATGCTGTAGTCCCCAAGAAGATGAAAAAAATCAAACTAAGAGCTGCCACTTCTTAAAGAACTATGAATGAATAAACCTCGTCAAAACAAGAATTAAACTGCATCTAAATCAGGACTAAGGACTAAAGCAGGACCAGGACCAAACATGGACAAACTTTAGACTAGAGCTTAAATTTAAAATATAGACAAAGAACATATTTTGATGTAATTTAGTTTTTTAACTTAATCAGGCTCAATTTGGTCAAAACGCTTTCATCATTTTTTGGGGAAATTAAAGCCACTGCAAAATAACTCCTCCTTTATGGATTTAATTTGGGAAGCAGGTATTTCTATTTCAGAGCGGTGTTTTTCCGGCAGATGTGATTACACTCAGCGGTTAAACCCTGAGAGCGCAGCGGTAGGAAGTGGAAGGAAACGCAGTGACACGATACTGAGCCACAGATCGGTTTACGAGCTGTAACTCACACCTTTCTGATCAGATCCTCACCGAAAGTGTCTTTTTCATAGATCAACGCGTTTCTAATGGGCTCTGGTTTCACTCGTGACTCACTCAGACTGACTCTGAAGCTGTGACAGGGTGTAATAGTGAACGTTAGTTACAGATACTCTAAACGCTGATCTATAATGGAACACAATGAACATTTGGACTGACGAGTCTTTTTTCATTGGATTAATTTATTATGTACACAAATGTGATCTCCATTCTTCTGAAACAAGCAGCTTTCAGTTATGTATTATTTATATATTTTTTTCTTATTACAGCATGAAAAAGGGGGTTCAGAAAATAATTTGTTTCTCTTCATTGATTTAAATTTTTCAAACATTGGTACAAAACAGGCCCAACTTAAGACAAGCAAGTATTTAGTCAAATTCTGCTTCCACTGTAGTATTGTATATTAGAGTATAATAGCATAGTTACAGTTTCAGCTTGTGGCAAAGCATTTCTAATGTTTACTTCACCGCATTGCATAATTTAAATAAAATCCTGTAAACTAAATTTTTAAACTAATTGTGTATCTGTACTATTTACACTTCTTGCACTGAATCTAATCTGTTAAGTGCCTTATGCAGTGTTTATTTTTTTGTACTTTATTATAGGTTATTTTTACCCTTATGTGTCTTTTCTTGCATTGTGCTATATTCTGTATATTGATTACTTTTTTATATGCACTTGTTATTTCAGTTCTGTGTGTGCTGTACGTGTGGCAGTAGACTTTGACAAAAGAATAAGTATTTTGTTTTAATTCATTAGCCACTATGCCTAGACTAATCAAAAGGATAAAGGACTTAAATAGCACATAACATATCAGGTTCTCATGCACAGTGTTTTCAAACCAGTTACACAACATGTGCCTTCCAGGAGCTCATATCATGGTGACAGTGACATTATCATTATTTAAAATCTGTCCCTGTCTGTGCAGTGTCTTTCTTGTTGTTCTCAGCTTTATTTCACACGTTTTCCTTTGAGTGACATTTAAACTTGATGAGTCACAGAGCGTCCGGTTTGACTGTGTTCCTCTCAGATTCTCTTTCACTGGAAATCCTGCTCAGTGTGGTTTTGTGTCAGGAGGTCACAGCAGATTCAGTTTCTACACAGTCACAAAGGACGAACTGGGTTAGTCCTGGGGTTCATCTCAGTTTAGTCCAAGGGTTAGGCTTGGTTTGGTCTAAATAGAGTTTTTTTGTCCGATATTTGGCCTACATTTCTTCACAGTGTTAGTCATGTTTCAAAACTAGTTTATTCCTCGGTTTGTCCTGGTTTTGTCCAGGTTTTGTCTCTGTTTTGTCTAATCCCAAAATTGACCACAGTTATGACAGATTTTCTCAGTGTTTACTCATCCTATAACTAGAAGAAATTAGATACTACCAGTATTGTTTTATTACGTTGTCTTTATATATCCAAACAAATATTTTAAAAACCGGTTATGCAACATACATGCTACAAAATGACAGCACTTCCCAAATTAATAACAAAATTAAAATGACTAACAATATAGATACTCCAATAAGACCGATTAACTGAATATCCTCCTGGGGTTTCATTAAGTTGAAGTGAATAGAATTGGGTACAGCCCCCTCTGTCCTGTTGTCATGCCACCAGTGGACACACATGGTATTGCAGCAAAAAAATAAATCCTATGGCCATAGACTGATGTAAAAAGAAAGTGACAGGATACTTACTCTGAAATGGTTAGAATTTGTAGTGTCATAATAATAATAATAATAAATAATAATAAATAAATAATAAAAAATAATGTCCCTTACTTCAGAGCCAATTGGTCACAAATATAAACAAATGGTAGCCGAAAACTACGAATCCTAGTTTAGAGATTCAGAAATATGATCTATATGGTCCTAAGTCCACCCACAAGTCACCTTTCCAGAAGTATGTATGCATTCTTATTTTGTAGATAGTTTGACCCAAGACTTAAACATAAATTTGACTGGAGCTAAACCATCTCCTACTTTCACTTCCTCTCTGGCCATTTTCATTTTAAAGTCCAACATTCAGAAGCTCGGCCCTGTTCTGCAGATCTCTTTGTGGCGAGTGTCTCCAAACGACATCTCCGTCCTTCCTTTTATTGGCCTCAGTCAAACACAGAAAGTGCTTTTAAATATTCATCTCTCATTTATCTCTCACCGAAGCCACTGCCGCATTAAAATTCCCTCTGCCTCTCGGGCCAATGGCTACCGGCCCTTGACTCGAGAAGAGGAGGAAGAAGAAGAGGAGGAGGAGGGGTCTGAGTAAAACAGTAAAACAGGACACACAGGGATTAAATACATTTGTTTTCTCTGTTTCTAAATTAGTATTGACACCGCTGCCTCCTCACATAGAGCGCTAACACACACGGAGAGCTAACGCACACAAATAGCGCTAATACTCACAGAGCGCTAACACACACACCAAGCCTCTCTCATGGTACCTCTTAAACGGTCCTCGAGTAAGGACGCCGCCATACGGTGATTTTACAGCGAAATACAGCGATATACCGCCATCCACCAGAGGGCAGGCTCCAAAAGCGGAAATATAAGGAGAAACCCAATGGCAACTTTACAGGTATAAAAATCATGTTTACAGCCTGGTACAAACACAGCTAACACACACACATAGCACAAACAGACACACAGAGCAAAACCAAGATTTTCCATCGAAGTAAGAAATACCAGAGAACAGTTTTAAAATTCAAACAGTCCAGACTCAGGGGGATTTCAAAAACTAGATACAATCCAGGTTCTAAATGCATTATTTTCTAATCACAGAAATAATGTTGACATATTAATCCAGACTTAGGTTTGGACCTAGAAGTAGTCCTGGTTTAGTCTAGATCAAATCTTGGTTTTAGTCTAACTTAAGTCACAGTTTAGTCCAGATTTTTATTCTTGGTTTAATCTTGGGTTTGGTCAAGAGTTGGTCCTATTTTAGGCTTTACTCTATCCCTTTAAACCTAACTGGACCTGGTCTAAGACTGGACTAACTCTGTCTCCTTCAACAAACACTGACCTCCATGAGTCTGGACCTGGTCTAAGACTGGACTAACTCTGTCTCCTTCAAACACTGACCTCCATGAGACTGGACCTGGTCTAAGACTGGACTAACTCTGTGTCCTTCAAACACTTGGACCTGGTCTAAGTCTGGACTAACTCTGTCTCCTTCAAACACTGAGCTCCATGAGTCTGGACCTGGTCTAAGTCTGGACTAACTCTGTCTCCTTCAAACACTGACCTCCGTGAGTCTGGACCTGGTCTAAGACTGGACTAACTCTGTCTCCTTCAAACACTGACCTCCGTGAGTCTGGACCTGGTCTAAGTCTGGACTAACTCTGTCTCCTTCACCAAACACTGACCTCCATGAGTCTGGACCTGGTCTAAGACTGGACTAACTCTGTCTCCTTCAAACACTGACCTCCATGAGTCTGGACCTGGTCTAAGACTGGACTAACTCTGTCTCCTTCAAACACTGACCTCCAAGAGTCTGGACCTGGTCTAAGACTGGACTTACCCTGTCTCCTTCACCAAATCTGTGTTTAATCCTGTTTAAATGATTTAACTTTGTTTTAGTCTCATCAAATCCTTTGGTCCTGTTTCAGTCCAGGTTTAGTCCAAGTAAAGTCCTCTTTTAGACCTAGTGTCAGGGCAGATTTAGTCCTTTTACAACCCTTTAATTAGTCAGTTTAGTCCTGATGTAAAATATCTAAACCAGATCCCTCTATTTTAGATCAATGCCCTCGTTCATTATTCATTTCTATAGTATTTTTGTCACATCCTGGTGCTTCCTCTTGAGACCAACCACAAAACTCTGGTACAGTTTTAACAGCAGCATCATTATTTGCCACAGACTTCTCTGTTTCCAACTTAATCTGGTTGAATTAGTACTCATTGTTGCAGAGCGAGGACAAGTTTTCCTCGTTAAAAACCTAGTAACGGGGCTCGGGGCTGGATTTTTGAGCCGAGATTCACAGTAAATGAGGCTCCCCTTCTCCTCGCTCTTCGTCATCTGTCGTTAGCTCAAATCATTAAACGCTGCAGGACCGAGCGCACTCCCACGGCATGCTGGGAAATCTGCTGACGACAGCAGAGAGACATGGGGGCCTTCTTCTCACAACACCGAGAAACAACACACAAACGAGGGCCTAATGTTGTCTGCCTCGCTCCACAGACACAACACATTTTTCTACTTTTATTACACGTTTTTTTCCTGTTTCTGCTTATTTTCTAAAGTTACCTGAGTCATGAACAAGTCAAAACTACAAACCCACCTTTCACATTACAGTATAGTAATTAGCTTAGCATAATGTTTAGTCTTAAGTCTTGGGTTCATCCAGGTTTAGTCCTTTTTTAGTCTAAATTCTGTCCTGTTTTGGTGCCACAGTTATTCCTAGTTTCAGTCTCTTGAGGACAGTCTCTCCTGAGGACAGTCTCTCTTGAAAACAGTCTCTCTTAAGGACAGTCTCTCTTAAGGACAGTCTCTTGAGGACTGTGATGTGAGAACAAAGTGATCCTCTTGTGCTGAAGATGTGACCAGCTGATGATGTGTGTGTCGTGTGGCTGGTGCTGTAAGCGGAGTGGAGTGCATGCACTGCTCAGTTAAACTACCAGACTCCTGACATGTATGAACACAAATCCTGTTCCATCCTCCAGACGTTAGTGTGAACGCACAGGTCTGAAGGAAAGTCTGGACCAAAGACGTGTGAAAACAGCTTAAGAGCAACAAATAGAGTTCTGACTTGGCTCCATTTTGTTCAACTGCTGTACAGTTCATAACTTTCAGAACTTTCTCTAGTGAAAATCTTGGTTATTTAACAGCCAGACTAACTGTATCAGATATTGCTCCACTCTCTGTCCCTCATCTTCTTAGATCAGCAGAAACTTGTCCCATTTGTTTTATTCCTGAGCAGTCAGACCATTGATGGCCAATTAAAATGACTGTATTCTCTTTTGAGGATTGTCATATTGCACTTTGTGGTCCATCAAATCTCCCTCTTTTCGCCTCAAACAGTTCATTTAGGGTCAAATTGAGTCGAGTCCCGTGACCGAAGCCAGTGATTAGTTAGATTTTTCTTTCCATTCCTGGCTTTAATTCATCACTTTGTGTCTCTTTCTGAAGTCGCCTTTCCTCTTAACACAGCTTTTTTAAAAGTAAAATTCAATTACCGTCCTATCTGCACCCGAGTGGTCACAGTAGCGTCGTCCAGTCACGCTGAGATTCGGGAGAGAAGTGCTCTGAGACAGATTCGCTGACTCGTCGTTTGTCAGGGCTCAGCTGTCGGACGGAAACTGCTAAAATGGCAGTTAGGGGATTTTTGGGACAGATCTGGTTTTGTTAGCGTCAGATCCAAGGCAGTTTGTGGTTTGGGTTTGACACTTGGAGTCGGTGCCTGCCCCAAAGGCCTGTCACTTCACTGACCTCTGACCTCAGTGGGTTATGTAAGAGTCCTGAAGGAGGTTTGGAACAAGACGGAGCCAGGACTGTCACAGCGAGCACTTCTAAAACAAGGAATAATGTTTGGTCTTGCCTTCTTTGTTCTGGATAAACTTTCAAATAGAGAAGCATATAGTGTCTGAATAAAAGCCAGGACTTAACTAAGACCAGACTTGAACAAGACTAAACCCTGATCGGGAATAAAACAGAACTATACTTTAAACAATGGCTAAAACCATGACCACATCTAAGTCAAACATGGTTTAAACCAGAGCTATACATGAAAAAAACTAAACGCTGTCAAATCCAGGACTAATTAACTAACTAAAACTAACAACGCAAGACTTAACCAGCGCTAAACCAGGACAAATCTCAAGACTAAACAATGGACTAAAGTGAACAAGCCTGGACTAAACTGGAGTCAGTATTTAACCCGACACAAGACTAAACTAGAACTTAACAAGAACTATAAGCCAGGACTTAAGAACAATAGCACAATAACCTAGGACTTAACTTAAAAAACAAAAAAACTGACTAGCACTAAACCAGTCCTACTTTGAACCCAGGTCTAAACAAGGACAGCAGACTTAAACTGAACAAGATAAAACTGGAACCTTTAATCAGAACTTATACCAGACACTAATCCAGGCCTAAACCAGAATTAAACCAGTGTGAAAACCGGGAATTAAACATAAACGAAGAAGCACAAGACTTGGAACAGGTCTGAATGTAATGAACTCTGTGTTTTTTAGTCCAGTTCTCACCAGGACTATGGGTCATCAGAGTTTGTCATAAGCCCTGTGTGAGTCCAAGTCCAGTTAAGGTCTAAAGGAACCGGATCTGAGGAGGAAGTCCGGTGTCTTGTTTTGTAAGACGAGCCATTAGCGTTGTTAGCCACAGAGTGAGTGGCTAACGGAGCTGAAGACGGCCACGGTTCAATCTGAGCGCGCTCAGTGAAACCCGAGAGGTTTGTCCTCTGCAGGTTTCAGCTCACGGCCATCATTTCCTGTTTGAGCACAGAGAGGCGGGGCTTAAGCACACACACACAGAGTAAGCTCACACACCTTCTGTCAATATTAGCACCGGCTGTTTGCACTTGCCGAACTCTGACTTCGGGGAGTTTTACCTGCGAGTAAAGGAACAGGGCGAGGGAGGACCGAGGGATGGAGAGCTGGAGATGATGAATGAGATAGAGGCTGGAGGAGAGGCCTGAGAAAACACGGCTAAATTAAAACACCTGCAGCCCATTTACGACATTTACACATCTGGGCTCGCAATGTGTTTTTGACCTAAATTCAACTGAAGAAACAGGAAATACAGTAAACTAGAAAAACAGTGTGACACAAATGGCAGAGAAATCCAAGATACACAAGCCTAATACACACCTCAACTCTGTCTCAGCAAAGTTAAAGCACTGTGTGGATAAGGCCTGCTTTGGATGTAGGAGGTCTCTCAGTGTGAGCCTGGTCTGAGACCCACTGACACCTCCACAGAGATCTGACAACATCCAGACACAGACCACACAGGGCACCTACAAGGGCCTAAGACATTTCTGCCCCTTCAGTTTTCTACATCAAGACCTTGTAGTGATTTTTTACAGTGATTCTTGAGAGCTGTGTCTTTGCATCTCTAAGTCCACATTACAAATGACCACGCTCATATGGTCTTATCATGTCCTGAACTAGTTTAAACCTGCACACAGTCTCTATATTCTCATTTACACTTGTCCAGTACGGCGTGGGTCAGGTCAGTCCGGGTGCGTGTCCATTCCCAAAAGGGCTCCCAATAAAGCCTAATCTGTTTAACCCATTAATTGAGATTATTATTGAATCTGGACAAAGTGCTCGCTCACCTATACCCCTGGTGGACATTTGTGGTACTGTCCCACACTTGAGACTGTTAGTAAAAAGGTATCAGGGCACAAAAATAAAGGATATTGAACTGTTTAAAAATGGAAGGAATTAAATGTCTATAGTGAGCTGCTCTATAAGACTTATAACTCCAGCATAGACCCACAGTTATAAACCATTATCAGTGATTTTGGTCGATTAGTTAGAATCGTACAAAAACAGACCAAATGTATGTATCTCAGTTTTTAAATGTGTATAATCCAGTGCTATAGGTGGATGTGGTCGGTGTAAGTCTGAGTCTATAGGAGCCTCATCCGTCTCTGTTGTGGCTCTTATTGATGAGCCCAGAGAGTGTGCCAGCTGTCGGCAGAGCGCAGACTGACACAAGGAGATAAATACAGCCGCTCCTTCAGAAAAACGCAGCAAAGGCAAGAAAGAAGTAGCTTTTTAATAAACTCTGTGTTTTTGAACGAGACACCACAATTGTCACAAAAAACAAGCCAGTATGATTAAAATTGAACACCTTATTTAGACCTGGTCTAATCCTGGTCTAGTCCTGGTTTAGTCCTGGTTTAGTCCTGGTTTAGACCTGGTTTAGTCCTGGTTTAGTCCTGGTTTATTCCTGGTTTAGTCCTGGTTTAGACCTGGTCTAGTCCTGGTTTAGTCCTGGTTTAGTCCTGGTTTAGTCCTGGTTTAGTCCTGGTTTAGACCTGGTCTAGTCCTGGTTTAGACCTGGTTTAGACCTGGTCAAGTCCTGGTTTAGACCTGGTTTAGACCTGGTTTAGAGCTGGTCTAGTCCTGGTTTAGTCCTGGTTTAGACCTGGTTTAGTCCTGTTTAGTCCTGGTTTAGTCCTGGTTTAGACCTGGTCTAGTCCTGGTTTATTCCTGGTTTAGTCCTGGTTTAGACCTGGTTTAGACCTGGTCTAGTCCTGGTTTAGACCTGGTTTAGACCTGGTCAAGTCCTGGTTTAGACCTGGTTTAGACCTGGTTTAGTCCTGGTTTAGTCCTGGTTTATTCCTGGTTTAGTCCTGGTTTAGACCTGGTCTAGTCCTGGTTTAGACCTGGTTTAGAGTTTAGACCTGGTCAAGTCCTGGTTTAGACCTGGTTTAGACCTGGTTTAGAGCTGGTCTAGTCCTGGTTTAGTCCTGGTTTAGACCTGGTTTAGTCCTGTTTAGTCCTGGTCTAGTCCTGGCTAAGTCCTGGTTTAGTCCTGGCTTAGTCCTGGTTTAGACCTGGTTTAGTCCTGTTTAGTCCTGGTCTAGTCCTGGCTAAGTCCTGGTTTAGTCCTGGCTTAGTCCTGGTTTAGTCCTGGTTTAGTCCTGGTTTAGTCCTGGTTTAGAACTGGTTTAGTCCTGGTTTAGTCCTGGTTTAGAACTGGTTTAGTCCTGGTTTAGTCCTGGTTTAGAACTGGTTTAGTCCTGTTTAGTCCTGGTTTAGACCTGGTCTAGTCCTGTTTAGTCCTGGTTTAGACCTGGTCTAGTCCTGTTTAGTTCTGGTTTAGGCCTGGTTTGGTCCTGGCTTAGTCCTGGTTTAGACCTGGTTTAGTCCTTGTTTAGTCCTGGTTTAGTCCTGGTCAAGTCCTGGTTTAGACCTGGTCTAGTCTTGGTTTAGACCTGGTTAAGCCCTTGTTTAGTCCTGGTTTAGTCCTGGTCAAGTCCTGGTTTAGACCTGGTCTAGTCTTGGTTTAGATGTGGTTTTGACCTGGTCAAGTCCTAGTCAAGTCCTGGTTTAGACCTGGTCTAGTCTTGGTTTAGACCTGGTTAAGCCCTTGTTTAGTCCTGGTTTAGTCTTGGTCTAGTCCTGGTTTAGTCCTGGTTTAGTCCTGGTTTAGACCTGGTCAAGTCCTGGTTTATCCCTGGTTTAGTCCTGGTCAAATCCTGGTTTAGACATTGTCTAGTCCTGGTCAAGTCCTGGTTTAGACCTGGTTTAGACCTGGTCTAGTCTTGGTTTGGACCTGGTTTAGTTCTGGTTTTGCCTCTTTTTGCATTCCAAGACTTATTTTCCAGCTAGATATACGTTTAAATTAAAATAATATATTTTTGCTTAATCAGCCACAATACTTAAACCAGCTTTAGCTTGAATTGTGACCCCACAGATTCTTTGTGAATAAGTTTTCAATGAAAAGCCTTTGTACAGAAGCAGACTCGGCAGAACAGACACAAACACTGACAGATGAATCCTCTCGTCTAAGCCCCGCCCCTTCACTCAGACCCATTAAGCGTCCTGTCTGATCTGTTTTTATGAGTTTGATCAGGCTAATGCTCTCCGTGATGGGCTCGTCTCACGGTTATTTACGACACATCTCTGCTGTAAAGCCATAATAACTTGTCTCAGGAAACGTTAGCAGCTGCTTAAACACACACCGAGTGAAAAAAAGGTGAGGCTTTTATTTTGAAGCAACAACACAAAAAGAGAGCTGAAGGTAAGTTTACAAAGACAGATTGAGTTGGAAATGTGAAAACCTAAAGTTGGTCCTGGTTCAAACCTGGTCTAGTCCTGGTTTAGTCCTTCCTTTTTCCACAGTCACTGATGTAACAGATCTATAAAATGTCCGCTCTGTCCTAACACTCTAAATAACTAAAGGACTAAGGAGTGTTTCTCTTTAAAACATGTAAAGAAAGTGTTTTTTTCCATTAAATCTGATTTTTCTACAATCCCAGCATCATTTAATCGAGTTAACGCCTCTAAATCACGTTTCTCACTTTAAAATCTGAATGAAAACTCTCAGAAGAAAGAGCTGTTCTCAGTAAAAGTGACGGAGCCTGAAGTGTTAGTCCTAATTACTTCTTCCAAAATGTGTGAATTCATATTAATTAAAGGAGATTATTGCTTTGAAACACTTCAGAAATGAAAATTAAAAGGCTTTGACTGGATTTGTGAAGAGTGTCCAATTAAAAACTTACTGAGGATAGAGCAGTTTGTGGTGTTTGACCGGAAATGAGTGGCTTTAAAAGTTGTTCATCAGAGGATTCATTGAAGTAGTTTATTTTATTTTTCTAGTTGTGGTGTCGATCTTAAACCAAGTTGTTTTTTTCTGGATATTGACTTAGTCCCAGGAATTTTTAGTCCTGGCATCAGTCCATGTTTAGTCCTTGTTGAGTCCTTACTCTGATTTTTCGTTTGGGTTTAGACCTAGTTTTGACCTGGTTGGTTCAGTTTACTCCTAGTTTAATCTTAAAATTCTGGTTTAAGTCCCAGTTTAGGCCCAGAAAACACAACAGTCATACAACAGTGTCAAACTCCCAGTGGGGAGAGAATACAGTGAATAAGAATCATTTCAGTGATTGACAGTTAGAAGCTCATTATTAAAGTTTTTATTAAAATTTGAATGTAAGGTTTTATCTTCATTTGAGTCAGTTTATCTTTAGCATTAATTTCCTCCTTTCGTAGGGTTTTAGTTTGATTTAATCATGTTTGAGAATGATCTGAACAGGTTTTAGATGGATTTGAACAGGTTTTAGATGGATTTGAACAGGTTTTAGATGGATTTTAAGAGTTCAGTTCTGATTTAGTCCCAGTTTAGACTTGATTTAGTCCTGGTTCAGACCTGATTTAGTCCCGGTTTAGACTTGATTTAGTCCCAGTTTAGTCCTGGTTCAGACCTGGTTTAGTCCTGTCTCAGACCTGTATTTTTCCCCAGTTCACTGTCTTCCTTTTGCCCGTCTACTGTTGTCACAAATCTACAAAATGTCCGCTCAGTCTTCAGGCTCTAATTCTTCCATTTTTGACCGTTAATGCATTTTCTAACGAGTTCATTTGAAAAAGACGTTAAACATCCCCTTCACTGACCACAGGACTTCACAGTGGGGATATACTTCACTGACCAAAGAACTCCGGACCCCTTCACTGACCACAGGACTTCACAGTGCTGTATACTTCACTGAACAAAGAACTCCGGACCCCTTCACTGACCACAGAACTTCCTGTTTTTGTGGCTCATTGTTGTGCCTTCTTCCTGAGCTCGTCTCCGGAGGCTTCACTGGCTAACGGTCAAACACGAGGAGACCCCCAAACACACACATGCACTCTTCACTCACTTCCTGTACCTGAACCACCGTCGCCCTGGAAACACTGAGGTCACTTCCTGTTTGATGCAAAGTGAGGCTTGTTTAAAGTGAATCAGCAGAGATCAGACAAAAGGCCTTTCACAGGAAGCACATCCTTCGACTAAACATTAAACACAAGGTCAGAGGCCGCTTCAGGAACCAACTAACAGACCTGGAATTGGATGAAACATGGCTTCCACTGCACTGTTTGGTCCGGACTTTGGGACCCATTTTTGGTCTGAACCAAACCTTCAGGTGAAAGCTCCAGGACGTGGTTCACGTCAGATACAGTAGTTCAGACTTTAGACCAAATGCAGGAAGTTACAGGTCAGTAAAGAGAGAACACATTAAACACACAGATTACATTGTTTTTTGTTTTGTATGGCTCTATGTCCTCTTTGACAGAAGTCTCTTGTGAAGCCGACCATTTCCTAAAGAGCGCTAGAGTGATTTAAAACATGTGATTTAAAACTATATTAATAATAACATTTCTATGTCGGCCCCACTCCAGTCTGATTACTGTATTTCTCCAGTTCAACCGTAAAAGGAGCCTCTGCAGAGACACACCACAGTAAATGCCCTGAACAGGAGACAGGACCCACACAGCCTCAGGGAAAGTCTGATAGTCTGCTTTAAAAAAACTGTAAAGACAAACAAAATGGTACTGACTTTACGCCTAACTTTATCTTGTATTTTGCTTTAGGTTTTCAAATTGGTTTAGTCTAAAGACTTTAATCTGGGTTAGTTCTTGTTTGTTTTTGTTTAGCTCGACTTTAGAGGCAGTCTTCTTGATTTTGTAGAAATCTGAAACTCTACTCTTTAGACTTCTTTTCTAATGACTCATCCTCCTCTTAAAAAATATGCTCCATAAGCTTGTTTTTTGGGCCTGTGCTTTGGTCAAATCCAGTCAGGATCGCAGTTATCCAGTGTGTCTGTGGAGACGCTCTGACGGATCTTGATGTGTGACGTCAGCGAAGGGCTCGTCCGTCTTTTTCAGTCGCTGAGAGCAATGAGGCGTCAGCTCGGCGGAAGAAAGGCTCGGCTCGGCGTGCGTCCTGCTGTTCGTCGGGCCCTGGGAGTTTTAGAGAGCGTGTTCGGCTCCTGTATCTTCCTCTGTGTGTGAGAATAAAGAGAGAGCGAGGGTGATTTATCAGAGTCACAGTGAGCACAGCAGAATCCTAATGCTCTGCTCTGTCACAGGAACACACAGCCTGCAGTCCTGCCCAACCAGAGGGAATCATGGGTAAACCTGGGATTAGAACAAAACTAGAACACAACTAAAGCCATCTTAAACCAGGCTTAAGTTATATTAGTTCTAAGTTTAGACTGGTGCAGGTCTGGACTTGGTTTTAACCAGGTCATGACACAAAGTAATGGGTTCAGATCTGTATTAGACCTGGATTTAGTTCTGATTTAGTCCTACTTCAGTCTTAAATCTTGTTTAAAACTCTGTCTTAATTTGGTTTTATAAAACTCAAAGGTTCAGTCTTGGTTTGGTTCTGGTTTAGACCTGGTTTGGTCTCAGACTCATGCAGGAGTAAGTCTAGTCCAGTTAAAGACCTACTTTAGTCCTTGTTGAGTTCTACCCAAGCCATTAACAGTTGTCTTGTTTTTTTTCACACTAGAGCCAGGTTTAGTCTTGGTTAGACCTGGTTAAGTCCTTCCTTCTTGTCTCCATTTGTTTCTGTTTAAACTGACACTGTTTTAGATCTCATTAAGACCTGGTTTAGTCTTAGACTTACAGAGGAGTGGATTTAGATCTAGCTTAATCCTGTGTTGAACTCTTATATTAAAACGCTCTCTCGATGTGTCACACATTGGAGCTAGGTCAGAACCGGTCCATTTTTCGCCTCAGTAAGGAGAAAGTTTAGACTGTCAGTCAGTCTTTAATTCTTGTATCAATACTTTACATTTGACTTTGTATAAACTAACAAAGTGAAAGTGTTTAGTCATGGATTAGACCCGATAAAGTCTAAAGAACACTGTGTCCATTTGTCTCATACTGGAGCTGGATTAGACCCGGTTTAGGTCCTGGTGTAGTCCTGGTTTAGTCCTGCTTCAGTCTCAGACACTCTCAGTCTCCACAGATCTCTTTACAAACTCACATAAAGCAACCTGGAGCATTAATATTCAGGTCTGAGCGCTGCGTGTTTACACAGAGCTACAATGAGACAGTGATGGACGAGCCTCTTGTGCAGCCTCTCAATTACAGCAGTGATTAATCCATCAGCCGCCGCGGACCCTCCCCCGCTGTCTCCGGACGTTACCCAGAGATTTAACTCAATACATAATAACCGTCAGGATTTCTGCAGCCGGCAACACAGAGATGGAAACGTTAAAGAGTCAGACTTTACTGTAACGTGTTCAGGAGCATCGGAAGAAGATTAAAAGTAACCAATAAAGTAGGATTTACCAGGACTTTAATAAAAACTAGGTTTAAACTCAACAAAACCAGTCTTGAATCTGGAACAAAAGTAAACCAGGGTTAAATTCAAGAGCAAACACGAAACAGGACAGTTCAACTTAAATGTCAGAAGAATTATTCAATAAATTAAAAAATATATGGCAATTCAAATCCAACTTAAAACTGCTGCTTTTTCTATTAATTTGCAAGTGACCAAACACCATGAGTCTGGACCTGGTCTAAGACTAGACTAGCTCAGCCTCCTGGTCTTGAGAAGTCCTTGTTTACTTGTTTACTGTGTGTTCAGCTCAGGCTCCAGTTTTCCTGCTGTTCCCTGTCATTAAGATTCACTCGGTTTACCACAACCATCTAAAGACCACACCCCCAAAACCAAGACCACAAACCAGATCTGATCCTGGACCGGGACTACATTCCTCTAAGGTTGATGTTCAGGAAAGTTTTAGTTCACAAGATTTTAATTGGTTCATTCAGAGCCACTAATAAACCGACCGGTAACTCACTGACTTCCACAGTAGTCAGAGTTCTCAGAAGACTCCTTAATATGGGCTAAAACCAGATAAGACCAGGACCAAACAAGATCAACGCTAAAACTAAAATAGGACCAAATCATAAGTATCAACACCCTGCTCAAATCGTACTAAAACCTGCTCAAATCCAACTAAAACCTGCACAAATCCAACTAAAACCTGTTCAAATCCAACCAAAACCTCCTAAAATTTAACTAAAACCTCCTCAAATCCATCTAAACCCTGCTCAATACCAACTAAAGACTGCTCAAATCCAATAATTTAATTATTTAAACCTGTTCAAAACTATCTTTAACTTTTTTCAGATTAACTAAAACCTGTTGGAATCCCCCCAAAAAACAGTTCTAGTTCTAGTAAAACCTGTTCCGATCCATCTAAAACGTGTTCAACGCCAACTCAGACCAGTTCAGAGCCATCTAAAACCTGTTAAAACCAGGACTACATCTGCCTAAACCATGTCTAAACCCTGTCCTTTGAGTCTGTACAGTGAGTTATGGAGACAGTGTCTTTACAAGTGTCCTGGTCATTGTTGTTCTTGTTTTTGGCCCTGGTCCTGTTTGAGTCCGGCCCTCGACTGTGGTCCATGTGCTCTTTGTCCGTGACACTTTCTCTGATACTGGAGCCTTTTGTTTTTGGCACTTTTCCCAGAGTTACACAAGATGGATTTAAACGCCCTGTCTCTGAAACACAAAAGGGCACATCATGTCAGGTTTTATCAGGGATTTGAGACGATAAACCAGGACTAAACAACAACTAAAAACTAAATGTAAACCAGAACTAAACTAATGAGTCTAAACTTAAACCAAATCAGTTGTAAAACCAGAATAAAGCAGAACAATACCAACCTTAAACCAGGACTGAACCAATGTAAACATAATTCCATTTATTCCTTCAGTTTGTGCTCTCCAGACTTTCTAACCCTCTTCCTCTAACAAAGCCACTAGATATTTTGATAATCTACTTTAACGACGTCTGTCTCTTTCTCAACAGCTTTAATTTATCTCTGTGTTTATCACCAGTGTTTCTGCTCCGGCCTCAGTCGTTATGACTCTCACAAACGGATCATAAACATGTCAACTTTATCGTCTCTAATGAGAAATAACTCTGGTCTGAATGTAGAAACAGGGAAACTTTAATTAGCTGCACATACAATAAGTCTTCAGCTGCATTTAATCTGTCAGGGTTTCTCGTTAGTTTTTGGGAAATCTAGATATTTTATAAACCAAGTCTTCAAAACATTCATTGATAAATCAACTTTTCCAGACTTCAATATTTTCTTATTTTACATTTTATTTAACATAAGCATTATTATTAGGAATAATACATAGGAATAATGGGGGCAATGACAATTAATAGAATCAGAATTAAAATTAGACTAAAATTAGGGCAAAACCAAGATTTTAAAAAACAGGACTAAATGTACAAACCATTGAGGATTACATTTGGGATTTATCCCACGACTAAATCAGAATAAATCTAAACCAAGATTTCACTTAAAATGAAACTGAACAGGATCTAAACTCATAGATATCTGATATTTGTGCCACTAGAAACTGAAACTGAAAAAAAAGATGTGATGATTTGACATGGGACAATACTTAGGACAGGACTTAGAACAGGACTTGAGAGACAGCACTTGGGACAGCACTTGGGACAGAAGGTTAGGGTAATCCTCTGACATTGTCTTGGTGCCTGTTTAGCTCCAGATTATTTCTGGTTCAGTTTCGAGTTTAACCCTGGTCTAATGTTGTTCCAGTCCTTGGATTGGTCCTGGTTCATTCAGCACATTTTTTTCCTGTTCAAAGCTGAAGATGGTGACTGATCTTGAACCCAAATCTAACTTTAAAACTAAACTCTAATGTCTGTAACTGTAGTCAATGTGCTATAGAAACGTTGAATATTTAGATGTTCAGACTTTCTAATGTTCGAGTCAAAACGATATTTTTAGGTCGGAGCGAGAAGTGAAAATACTTGCGTTGCTTTTGTGTCTGTAATTATGTTTGGCGGAAGTTTCGGCTGTAAATTAATGAGCAGCGAAACAACGTCTGCAGCTGGATCAAACATGAGACGGGTTTATCTGTAAACATCAACAAGAAACGTGGAAGGAAGGGAGTTCTCTCAGTGAAACAGTGGATGTAGTGAGAGGTGGAGCTGAACGTTTTAATTAAACTCCAGCTGAATGTGGAGAACATCTGAGGCTCTGCAGTGGGTTCAATTCAGACTTTTCCTTCTCATTTGTTTCTTATGGAATTCTTGTGGTGGGTGGGAATCTGCAAAACAACATTGGGATATATAGAACTTTTAAACTCATTACATTAAATATAGACTCGGGTTTCACAGATTCTTAATTTGAAAAGGAAACGAAAACACCAAAACTGAAACATTGAAACCCCACAAAAACCTTAAAATCTACATTCAACTAAAACATGGTTAGAAAGTTAAATCTGTTGGAACAAAACTTATATTAAGATCCTCCAAAAAAACTTTTCAAATACTTATGATATATATTTGAATCCATCATAACCCTGTTCAAAGTGCATTTAAACATGATCTATTCATTTTGTATTGAGTAGATATTGGACTTTTGATAAAACAAAAGGCTCTGAGGTACACATTTCCTGATTTTTCTCACTTTTCTCTATTATTTTCCATCATAAATGAGTAAAAGTCCTTCTCTCCCGGTCCTACTGTCTAAATCCATTAGCAGAAGGCCCGTTAGCTCCACGTCTGTCCGTTTGGCTAACAGCAGCAGCAGTCCGTTAGCATTAGCCGCGGGGCAGGCTCTGAAACAGACTCCTGCTCGGGAAATGAGAGATGCACCGCGGCCAGAGTTCATTAGCATCCAGTCTGGATCAGTCCCTGCCAAGACCGAGCAGTCCTCAGCCAAAAGAGACAACAGGCCCAGAGGGAACACCGGGCTAATGCTAACGCTAACGCCAAGTCTCATCAGCGGCAAGAGACATGTCAGCTGTCCATGAGCGTTAGAAAGGAGGGATAATGGGGAGGAATTAGGATAAAAACATGGATAAACTAAAACTAAACCAAGTCTTAAGTGACACTAAACTTGGACTGAACTGTAATTGTCTTTCAGCTATAACCTGTAACTTCTATAAAATCCATATTGCAAACTGTATACGTTTATCAGCTGTGGCTTTATGGAGAAATGAGAAGCAAGTTGAACTCTTTAGGAATGTGACAAAAAGCAGCAGAAATGCTGGGTTAAAAAAAATAGGACTAAGCATATTTGTTTTACTTGAAGTAACTTAACAGTTTTAGCTGATTAGCGTTTGTTAGCATCAGCAGGTTCTGGTTTCAGAAAGATTCAACATCTTATTCAATTCAATTCAATTCAAAGTGTTTATTGTCATGTGTACAGACAGAAAGCATGTTTCCCTATACAATGAAATTCTTACTTTGCCGTCCACAGTAAAATGTCACACAATTAAGTAAAAAAAAAAAAAAAAAAATAAGACAAATATACAAGTAATAATAATGGAAGTATACCAAAAAAAAATACAAATATACAAAAAGTGTAAAGTGTAGTAAGGTGAGGTAGTGCAGTTGTGATGGTGTAAAGTGACGTGTAAAGTAAAGTGACGGTGTAAAGTAAAGTGAGGTAGTGCAGTAGGTAAACAATTGTTCATGTAATGTTGTGATTGTGATTGTAGACTCCTATCTGCTGTTTAGGAGTCTTATGGCAGAGGGAAAGAATGAGTTCTTCATTCTGGAAGTCTCTTAATGGCTCTTAATTCATGAATTAATGAATTAAAAGCACAGCATTGTCCCCATTGTGACATTAAATAGAGTCCCTTAAATCAGGGGGTCATTTGGTACCGGGCCGCAGAGAAAGAATAAATAACTTACATTATTTCCGTTTTATTTATTATCTGAGTCTGAACGATGTTTTATTCCTTCTATTACATCCGTCACTTTTGACGCTTGTCCCGGTCACGTAATACGTTGCCGATAAAATTAAACCTCCAAGCTAGCAAAAACAGTAAAAACAAACGTCTTTGGAAAGATTTTTCGCAAAATTAAACAACTAAGTGAGAAGACCATACGACTTCCAAAACAAAGTAAGCTGCATTTAACAGACTATAAAAAAAGAGTCCAACTTAAAATATAGATTTATAGCAACAGGTGATTCCCGCGCACAAAGCCCGCTCTGCATAATATGCGGCGGTCGGTTCTCTTATGAGGCAATGAAGCCTTCAAAACTGCTTCGCCACTTGGAGACCAAGCATCCTGCATTTAAAAAACATGTTTATTAATATATTTAGAAAATATTACAGTTTTTATGGTGCTTGTATCATTTTATTTTGTGTATTTATCCGCCACACCTTAAAGACCGGTCCGTGAAAATATTGTCTGACATTGAACTGGTCCGTGGCGCATAAAAGGTTGGGGACCGCTGCCTTAAATGAAGAACATTAGCTTTTATGTACAAACACAAGCCTCTCACATCACTAGCCCAGGGTTTATGACCGTCTTCATATTATTTATGGGCAACACAAACATGTTTGTGACACTTCAAATACAATATATCTGTTTCGTATAGAAACAGACATTTGTGTTGCTTCTGTTTCTGCAGCAGACATCTTTTTGGACACAGCTCAGAGGAAACGCAAGCCTCATCAGGAGAAACTCAAACTGCTCCAGAAACAAGACTATAGCCAAATCTTATTCTGGACTAAGTCAAGCCAGGATTAAACCGACTGAACCAAAACAGCACTGGTTTAGTCCAGGTTTAGCAGGTTTAGATTAGTCCTGATTGAGTCATCTTTGGAGGTTTATTTCTAATATAAACTTGCTGTAGTCCTGGTTAGTCTTTATTTAGTTCAGAATTAAACCAGGACTTTCGAAAGTTAAGACTAAATTCTAAGAATTACATTTAGGCTAACAAAAAATAAGTGGGATTTAAGTCAATAGTCATGTTTTTTTTTTTCAATCCTTTAACTAACCAGGTCAAATTTGGGACTAAACCTGGACTATGTCAAAACTAAACCTGGAGTAAATCCAAGTCCACAGATTTATCCTTATTTCTGACTCACATTGACTTAATAAAACACCAGACTTCATATATAGTCATACAAAGGTGATTGAGCCTCTCCATAAAGACTCTCAGCTGGTCTTGGTCCGGGTCTTGGTCTGGTCTTCAGGTCTACAGCTGTAAACCATATGAGTCGCATTATAAAAAGATTTCAGCCCTAAACTTTAAAAAAAAACCCGACACAACCCGAGGCCCAGAGACACATCAGGTTTGACGAGAGAAGGCAGGTCCCGGAGAGACTCTGAACGTGGCACTGCTTCAGTCAGAATCAGATCAAAGATGGCGGCAGGACTTTGAAGAAGAGAATGTGAGGTTTATGTAAAAGAAGGTTAAAGAGAAATAAGGATTTTATTCTGGGATAAGTTCAAAAGTCAGTAATGCTTTATAATTACTATAACAGCATTATTCCACCTTTAATAGTTACCATTAAGATGTAAACATTGAACATTAAGATACAATGATCTGTGTACGTTTCAGTATTTATAATTGTTTCTTCATTTAGTCATTGTTAACCCTATAATGCTGTCCGTATAATATTTACTACAGCATTAAGTAAATAGTCTGGGTTCTGGTTATTATTGGTCTAGTCCTCATTTTTTAATCTTTAGTCCTAATTTACACCTGGTTAAAACTTTTGTCTGTTTGTTCTTGTTGTGTTTTCCTGTTTTGTTCCTCATTTAGTCTAACATAAAGTAGTCCTTGTTTAGTCCTGATGAAGTACTGGTCCTGATCCAGTGTTGATACAAAACACTGCCATGAAAACAGAACATTTAGCAATGTGTTTATCACAAGAACAAGACAAAAAAAGTCAGTTTAACAGTTTTTCTTTTGCTTCCTGTTTTTGCTCGATTGAGGACTATCTCTGTCCAAACAACAGCCTGCAGTGTTTAGCTCCACCTTTTTAAAAGGTTTACATACACTTAAAACCAAAGTTTCAAAAAGTGTTTTATTACTGAACTAAACATAATCGTTCTTCTGCAGCAGAACCAAAGCTTTAGTTTAGTTTAAATTACTTATTAAGGCCTGGATTGGTTGAGTTCATCCTGGTTTAGTCTTGGTCTTGGTCTAGTCCTGGTTTATCCAAAATGATGAATATTTAAAACTAGTCTCTACTGTTGATGACTCTTAAACACTTGTGTTACATCATCTTCAGTAAACACAAGAGAACACTGACGAGACTCTGATGTAAATGAGAGCAATCGTCTGTAAGAGTCCGATCTTTTCGTTGTCGGCTCCTGGGACACGTTCTTGTGTATAGTTTCCTTCCTGTTTCTGTTCGGCTTTTGTTTGGACTTGATTGGGACGTCACTGTTTATTCCCACAGTCTTCAAATGCTTCACAGAACAGCACAGGCTTTTCCTTCCCTTCATTGTTTTATCTCTGAGACCTGCCTCTATTTTTACTGCTCACGTGCATCAGCTCTCCCCAGGGTTCAGACCGACTTTAGACCTGGTTTTAGTCCATTGTTTAGTCCAGGTGTAGTCCAGACTTAATACTGGGTAAGACCTGTGTTTGGTCCTGGTATTAATCTAATGTCCGGGTCTAGTCTTGGTCTAGTCCTGCCAAATCCTGGGTTATGTCTGGTTTAGTCCAGGGTTATTATTGAGTTTGGTCCCATAAATCCTGGTTTTGAATCGATTTAGCTTTCATTTTGGTTAGTCCTAGTTTAGATGTGGTTTAGTCTAGGTTTGGTTCCAGTTTAGAACTGTTTAATAGATTTAGAAGGAGACCCTCCCAGGGCAGAGATTTATGCTACAGTACATTCCAAAATAGTCCGTCATATGTACAAATGAAAGAATATTTGTCCATTTGTCCAAATTTAAATCTGGTTTAGGTTTATTCTTGGTTTAGTGGTTTAGTTTTGACTTTGTCTGAGTTAATGTCTGAGTTTAGTTTCTGAGTTTAAATTGATTCTGGTTCAGTCTAAGTTCACTCTATTAAATCTTTGTAAAGCTATGGTTTGTCTAAGTTTAGGGTTAGTTTGTTCTTGTTTAGGCCGGGTTAATCTAGTATTTAGTCCTATTTTGATTTAGTCTTAGTTAAACCTTTTAGTTTTATTTAAGCCTGTTTTTAGGGCTGTTTGTTAGACTTCTGGTTTAGTTCATATTTGAAGAGTTCATTTTGAAAATCAGAGAACTGAGGCTTGTAATTTGTTTTTGCATAGCGCTGTTTTTAAAGCCCAAATACATTATAGTGGTCCTGATTGGACAAAGCCACTCAACTTTAGTTTGACTGATATCACCTTAAGCAAATAATAATAAAAATGTTTATTTGAGTTATCTGCTTTTGCAAATGAACTCATTTAGTTCTGTTCGAGTCCACCTTTCTTCCATATATCCCTCTCTCAGTATAGGTCCTTCTATATCCTTGCCCTGCTCCTATTTTTACCCCCGTCCCGCTCTGGTGGGGGAGAGGGTGCAGGAGGAGGGAGCGTCCCCAGGAGTGTGCCACCCGTACCTGAGCTGAACATGTGCAGCACAGACACAACTTCGAGCGGTGATTTATGACCTCTAGCTCTGGCATCGACCACAGCCAATCAGAACGAGTCGCGGTGATGGGACGACACAGAGAGGCATGTGCTGTAACTGAAGCTCTGATACACACAGTCATCGTTAAAGGCAGAGAAAACACAAGATGTCTCTTCAAGACCTTAAGTAGTTGTAGTGGGTGGTGTTGTTTGGCCGGGTAGATTCATATTAAACCTCTGAGTGGTTTCAGTTTGGTTAAGTCTGTGTTTCCATTGAGCTGTGTCCAGAGAGATGCCTTGTCAATATAAAAAGAGTTGGTTCAGTCCTGGAGAGTAGTGTGAGAGGCTGCTGCAATAAACAGTAAAAGACGTTCATTGACAGCTCTATGAACATCAATGTGTTCTCATTTAGGGACTCACTCTTTCATGTTACATGTTCTGGTTGTGTTTAAAGCAGTCTTAGTCTTTTAATTCACAAAGTAAGATCCGTAAAAAGCCTGGCCTGTTATTAGTCTGGTCCCAATCTCAATCTGAGTTGGATTTCCAGGAGGCGGGAAAAATAGGTGCAGATTAAACCAATCAGAGAAAGGAACAGTCAGTGCACAAAACCCACCCCGTTTTAGATAAAGCATTATAATTGGTTGAAGGTGTTGGGTTCAAAGGGTGAGAGGTTCAGACCCCCTTCGCTGAGGGAGTCGGTTGGTCTGGCTGGCCGGACTACGTCATGTCACTTCTTGAGTCATGATGAAAGTACATTTGTCAGGGTTTTTTTTGGAAGAAAACAAGCCAAATGTAAAAGACAAACTTCATTTAAAACATTTCCATTTTATTGTCACTATTATTTACTTTAAACTATTTGTACTAAAGCTTAAATATTTTTATTATTGTTAATAAATGTTAGGTTTCTGTTTTATTTCATGAAAACCTAAAATAAGCTGAAATGATGCATAAGCCGGGGATGTATTATTGGAACTATTGATGCTTGTGTTGATGCCAAATCCACTAAAGGTCTTGCAAATAAGAAGAAAAAAGAACAAAACAACTCCCAAAAAAATAAAATAACGTTAAAGCTTGCACTTTTTTGATGACTTACCACTGACCCCTTTCTAAACCAGAGCAACAAAAGGCAAATCAGATCCAATCCTTTCCTTCTCTCAAAAGGAATGAGGTTATTTTCTACTTTATCATATGTTTCTTTGAGGCTTTTCATGGTCTTTTTAACCAATCCTCTACCAGCAACAAACACATTTACAACCAAACAACATTTATGAGTTGGATAAACCTTTGAGAAGAAGAAAGTCTGACATGTGTGAGCCTTAAACTGCAGTCTCTATAATTCAGTCCATGTTTCTCGTCTATAGCTCATTCACGGACTTCAAAAGACCTGCTCCGTCTTTCTCATTTATAGGAGCTTCTAACGTCTGTGTGGTCAGAGTGAGCCGGGTCTTTGAGGGTCTGTGGGGGTTTTTAAATGACCATCAGTCATCAGTCTTTTTCTTCCAGCGTCAGAGTCTCATCCATCTGCAGTCGGAGAGCACCGGACTCAATCAGAGCTGAGTCCGAGTCCTTCTGAGTCACCTTCAGACTCTTAAGAGAGAAACCACGGTAGACCTGGAATAGACCGGACTAGAGATAGATTCAACCTGACTCTGCAGGCTTTGGAAGAAATACACATAAATTTACTTTTAGACCAAATACGGCCTAAACTTAAGCTAAACCCAGGTCTAAACCCTGACAGTTACTGCAGGAAGGTGTCTTAAAGTTTTTTTAACGTAGGCTAATGGATTGCATGATTGTCTCTTTCTTCCAAAATGAAATTGTAGAAAAATATGAAATTCAGAAATATTATAAGCTACAGTAATAGTAGTATGGAGACTTGTTACCAAATCTGTTGCAGTAAAAAGGCATAAAACAAAGAGTCAATCACAAACAAGTCAACAAGGATAATGACTGTTTTCTGCACAGTACAAACCAAATCAGTGTTTAAAGAACTGTGGCTGAAAACAAGATGAGTAGAATGAAGAGGACCTAACATTGGCTGATGTTTGAATAAACCAGGTCTAAATCAGGTTTTAGCCAGGACTTCTGTTATGTGTGTTTGAAGCTTATCCATTTAAATGACACCTTTTGTTCAGATTTATCCAGTTCTAGTTTGGACCAGACATGTTCAAGTCCAAATCAAATCTGCTCAAATCCAAAGAAAACTGGTTTAAATCCATTTAAAACCAGTTCAAATCCATCTAAAACCAGTTCAAATCCAACTAAAACCTTGTCAAATTTACCTAAAAACTTGTTCAAATACACCTAAACCCTTTTAAAATCTAACTAAAACCTGTTAAAATTCATTTAAAATCTGTTCAAGTCAAACCAAAGTCCTGGTTTAGTCCTGGTTCAGTCCTGGTTTAGTCTTGGTTTAGTCCCGGTTCAGTCCTGGTTCAGACCTGGTTTACTCCTGGTTCAGAACCTGGTTTAGTCCTGGTTCAGACCTGGTTTACTCCTGGTTCAGAACCTGGTTTAGTCCTGGTTCAGACCTGGTTTACTCCTGGTTCAGAACCTGGTTTAGTCCTGGTTCAGACCTGGTTTACTCCTGGTTCAGAACCTGGTTTAGTCCTGGTTCAGACCTGGTTTACTCCTGGTTCAGACCTGGTTTAGTCCTGGTTCAGACCTGGTTTACTCCTGGTTCAGAACCTGGTTTAGTCCTGGTTCAGACCTGGTTTACTCCTGGTTCAGACCTGGTTTAGTCCTGGTTCAGACCTGGTTTAGTCCTGGTTCAGACCTGGTTTAGTCCTGGTTCAGACCTGGTTTAGTCCTGGTTCAGACCTGGTTTAGTCCTGGTAATCCCCAGTTTGTACCCAGTGAACCTTTTATAATGCAATATTTTAAAACTGCAAATTAAATTAATTCATGAAAAAGAAACTTTGTACACGGACTTTTGATTTGTCCAATAATCAGTTTTCAAAGCCTGAATGTCTGTCGCTGTATTTTTCACTGAAGTCTTTGTAAATGACAAACTCAAACCAGCTCTAGCCGTTTCATATGTTTCTGTCAGAATCAAAGCAGACAGACATTTGCAGAACACATTTATCCAGAAGGAACTGCAGCTTCTCTTTTGTCTTTGGTCTTTTTTATTATTATTATTTCCAAATCAGAACCAGCTCCATCACCTTCTTCCCCTTTGTTTTTTTCTTTTAAAGTCTGTGGATCTGAGCTGGAGCCAATTATATCTGAGGGCTACATTCTTGAAGCTGGGACGGAGAGGGATTAACATACCAGCACTGCTCATTAGAGAGATTTAGTTTAAACACGAGCAGGAACAGACGGGACGATAAACATGGAGACCACAGCATGGACTGAGAAATAGTTTGAACCAGACATGTCCAAAGTCCGGCCCAGGGACCAGTCCTGGCACACAGTGAGAGTGTCTGTGGCCCTCATCTCCAGAGATAAATCAGCATCAGCGTTATACAAACAGGTTCAAATTCAACTAAAACCTGTTCTCATCCAACTAAAACTGGTACAAAATCCAACTAAACTGGGTAAAATACAAATTAAACCTGTTCAAATCCATCTAAAACATGTTCATATTTAAATAAACCCTTTTCAAGTCCCCCAAAAAACAGTTAAAACCTCAAAGAAACCTCTGAACTCTAAGATCTAAAACCTTTTCAGTTCCATCTAAAACCTAGTGCCAAAAATATTACCAAATATATTGAAAGGCCAACAAAAACATCACAAAGGGCCGCATTTGGCCCCTGATCCTTGAGTTTGACGTGTGGTTTAGAATAAATATAATGTTATGTACATTTGACCTCTGGGGCTAGTCCTGGATTAGCACTTGCTTTAGATCTTTGTCTTTGGTGTAGTTTAGACTCCAGACTTCAAACCAGCTTTAACTAATCACACACCTTTATGTTCATATCATTTGCATATTACATGGATAAGTTCTAGTCATATGAGCACATTTCTCACTCTCCAACTCTTCCCCCAAACATTCAAACACAAGTCTTCCTCGGTCAAAGTTCAGAAATCATTACGTTTGGTCTCTACGACTGTAACATTATCAGATCCAGGCGGTCGCCCACGCCTTCGTCCACACAGAAGCATCAGCGCTCGCTCAGAGGAACATGGAAATGAGCCCTGATCTGTGCGGTAAACTCTGCTCTTCATCTGAATTGCAAACAAAGCTAAAAGAAATGCCTGAAACTCTTTTATCAGCAAAAGACAAGTGTGAAAGTGTTTAAGGAGTTCCCATAGGGTCCTGCAGGGCAGACTGTGAACTTAGTGTTTTTTCAAAACAGGTTTGGACCCACATCTGTTTCTGATGGGAAAGGGTTTTGGTCTTGACATGGTCTTTGGTATTGAACTTTCATGTCCGGAAGTAAGCAGAGACACTGTCACAGCAAACTGTAAACAACATGAATTAACCAGCTTTGATTTACAGTTTACGCCATAAACAGTGAACACAACGCTGACAGTGAACGCAGCGATGACAGGAGACGACAAAAAAGCTAAACCCAGAGAGAAGCCTGACTGTGACCTGGATCTAAATACACTGTTCAGATGGACTTTGACTGAGACTACAACTAGACAGGACGCTGAGAGAGACAAACAAAAACAAATCTAAGACTGCAGTCCTGGTTCAGTTCTCAGACCAGTTAGTTACTTAGTCCTGGCTTACATGTTGGATTTACCCCTGATTTCAGCTTGGATTAGACAGGATTAGTCTAGTTACAGTCTGATGTTGGTGTACATTGACTCTAGACCTGGTTTAATTGTCTTTTTTCCAATTTTATTGTTGAAGTTTATCTGTGGACCTTATGTCCTGCATTTTGTCTATTCCTGGTTTAGTCTTTGCTATCATTCTTGTTTATTCAGGTTTAAACTCTGGTTTAGATGCTTTTAGACCAGTTTTGACCTAATATCGTTTTCGGTACGCCCTGCTTTAGACCTGGTTTGGACCTAGGGTTTTAGTGCTGTTTATTTCTCAGATTGTTTCTCAGAGACAGAAAGATGTCAGCAAATTCTCTCCATTACACCACAGCTCATTATTTTCAGAGCTGTATTCCTCTCAGGTCTTCTGTTACTGAGCCCCACTACAATAGTTTTTAATTTTCACTTTCATTAGTACATGCCTCAGTCTCTGAAGCCACTATTTTGGGGAAACCATGGATCCATGAACTATGACTTTTTTTGGCACTGAGCTGTTTAATTTGTCCCGACATCTGAACACATTGTATTGGACGACCTCCAGAAATCTAGAGTCACTCTAACAGTGTCCACCAACAGAGAATGACCATCTTTTTGCAATAAACTACAGAAAAATGACTTTAATAAGAACCTGGCCTCGTGTCATTGTGACAGCCGCATTGCATTTATATTGTTACATCAATTCATCTGAAATTTCAAAATAAAACTTAAATACAAACCCCCAAAACAAGGCTATATTGCTTCAACTACCAAAAGTTTGAGCCTGATCAATAGAAAATAACCTAGAGTATCCAGAGAGTACATCCTTTAAATGATATACAGTAGTAATGTATGTGTTCTCTGACTTAATATGTTTTATTTTGAAACACATAGCTTTGTCTTTGTTTTCTGTATGTCTCTGTGTTGTAGTACCAACGTTTCCCTGTACAAGGTCGTGACCCATGTTCACAATTAGGCCCGAGGTTAACTTGGAAAGCAATGAAGCGTCGAACAGTGGCAGCTTTGTGATCTATGTAAACGTCTACAAACACATCCAAATGAAGAGCAGCGTCAGGGAAATGACTTTTAACCAAGACCAGACCAGACCAGACGGTGCTATGCAAAGCTACTTCAGCCGATACTGACCACACAGACACCTGTATGAGCTCAGAACGTCTGCTCTGCATTTCAGCACTAATTCAAGAAAAGAAACAGAACAGATTCAATCCAGTCTTTGAGGATTTCTGTCAAAACAAATGATTGGATATGCAGCTGAAGGGAAGTTAGTATATTGAAGGGAATTGTTATTAGAAATAATATAAAATGTATTGTTTATTTCTGACTTGATTGGTCTTTTACGTAGATGTGTTTGATTCTTTCAGTGCTTCTTTTTAATTTGACCTACAATATACTAATTTAACAAAGAAAGTCAAATAAGAACCGATTCTTTTTTATATTGACGACCGGGCATAAAAATGGTCGCGTTACTAAAATTTGGTTGAATAAAGCGCGAGGTGTCATGCTTTGGCTACACATCAGCTGCTGCTGGAGAGAGCAGGGGTGACGACAACATTAGATGAGAGGAGTATTTTAGTATAGATGAATGTATTGTTCATTTTCACTGAATATAAACAACATGTTAATCTACAGGAGGAGTTGGATTGTGTTCTGTTTATTGTGCAATAATTTACAGGTACAGACATTTGCACTACTTAATGGCCAGGTGTCCCTTTGTTTCTTTTTACACAAGTTTACATTTGTGTGTCTTAATTTTTCACTTGAATTTTATTTTCAATACTTTTTTTTATGTTTTTATTTCTATGCATATCATAAGGCAGACTGCAATCTTATTCAAAGTTTCAAGTATTCAAAGTTCAAATAAATACCAAATGTTCTAAAATACTGTATATAGTGTTTTTATTCTTCAATCAAGATAAACATCGTTGATATTAAAGATTTTATAGAATGTAAAAGCGTTATAGAACATAAAAAAATTAACTTCACAGTTACTTTTCTGAGTAACTAATTACTTTTACAATGTGATAACTGCGTTACTAACTCAATTACTTTTTGGGAGAGGTAATTTGTAACTGTAACTAATTACTTTTTTAAAGTAAGATGACCAACACTGGAGTTGAGTGAACTACATGGACGACCCATGAATCCAAGATTTTATCATTTATTATTATATTGTGTATACTGTAATTCATGTTGTACTGCGTTAGCTCATGCTATCGTCTCAAACTACATTTCCCTAATGGAGGCTAATATATTAAGCTTTAGAACATTTTTAGAAAAAAATCTACATATTATACATACTTCAACTCTAAACATGATAATGATCAAAAACCTTGATTTTATTTTTTTCAGTATTAATTATTTTTATCTGTTGGTTAAGGTTCTGGTGGGGAAGAAAATATGTTTAGAATCCTATAAATAGTATTTATCAAGCTTTTTTATTTAGAAAAGTCTAGGCGAGAGAGAATGGTAAAATGGCGGTGGTCTGACTGAGGGCTGCTCTGAACCTTCACTATCAAGAGAATATGAAATATAAATTTTCTTTAAATATCAGTGAAATTAGCCTCTTATTTTCAAAACTACTGTAATGTAGACCATAGTGCAAAAACAAGTGAAAGATTTAATAATAAAATATTAGTGTGTTTAAACCACTACCACTTTTTGCAATTACTGTATGTTGTTCATTTATTTGATTCTACTCCATTTCCTTTTTTAGTTATTCTTGGGTCACAGCTTTTTTTATTCAAATATTATTTTAGGATTGAAAAAGACCTTATTAGAAACAAATTTGCAAAGTGCTAATGAATTTTGAAATGTAAATTTAACTTAACCATGTATTGTTTCATAGAGACTCAGAGTTATGTGGCTTTTTGTGACTTTGCGTCAGCTTTGAAGCCCATTTTTCAAAAGAATTAAACAAAAAAGATCAACCATCTTTTCTTGAGTTTGTTAAATCTGACCAAAGCTAAAACAAACCTAAAGCAGTGGCCCATCTCTCCACGATTATAAAATAACTTTTCCAGTTCAGAGCACTTTGCATAAACTCCACATCGTGTTGCATTCGGGCCACGTTAAAAGCAGTGGCGGCATATTCATGAAGCAGTAGGGCTCTCAGTGATGTTAATGAAGGTCGCGGAGTAACCCATTCAAGGTAAAGGCATTCATCAGCCGCACGTCCTTTACATAAACCAGGCCCAGTGCTTTCTGCTTGGATAAAACCGCGTCGGAGGAATGATCACAAAGTGCATCATTAACAGTTTGTGCAACCTTCAGCACCGGAGCGAGCGCGAATGTTGTGGATGTGTTTGAAAAAAGCTCTAATGGGGAGAGTAATTGGCTCTAACTTTGCAAAATAAACAGGGAAATGTGAAGCGGGTTGCACAAGGACGAGCGTTAAAGTGGATATAGTGCTTTATAGAAATGAGAAATCTGGGTTTACAGTTGATTAGTGTTAGCAGGAAAGACCAAATACGGTCACTTCCTGTTGACAGAAAAGCCATTGGAGATGGAGAAAATGTTAAACTACAGCTTTACATTGCATCTTTGTGTTAAAAAACTAGAATTAATAACAAGGACTACAAGCTTGACCAAACATGGACAAAAACTATGCTTGAAAAAGTCAAAACTGGGACTACACCTTGATCAAAACAAGGTCTTAAACATGGATGTATTATTAGAACTGGATAGAGGCAAATGTGATTAGTGGCCACTCGAGGTATTGCAGCAAAAAACAACAACTATAGCCCACAAAGGATTTTCCCCAAATAGCTGGTATTTGGCTGACAGGTCACTTACAGTTACCAAAATGATTTCATTTTGTAGTGAATAATACCTATTTTTATTTCATAACTTAGACATCACTGAAGCTTTTCGTTGCAGTGTGCTTTCACAGTTGTAATGACAATAAATTGAATCAAATCAAATCAAATCAAATCACCGCTCTATTCCGCCTTTGCCCCCTTTGGCCAGAACAGAATGGCTTCTATTGAAAATAATGTTGTTGTTTTTTTACTTTCTCAATATCCAGTTGTAATAATACATCCATGATTTTAAAGCAAAAAGCTTGGACAGAATTTAACCATTTAACCCTTTTTTTCAAACATTATTTGTAATTCTCCTTAAATCCTCCAAAGTTGGTCTTAAATAATGTCCCCAAACACAGGATAAGCAGCAGTCTCTTCACAATGACTGGAGATAGGGTTTAGAGGCGTGTGATAAGAGCTGAATATGGAACAATGGACTCTTGTGTTGTGTCAGAAATATGTGAAGCATCCTGAAGGAGGGAAGGTTAGAGCGAAAGGAGGTGAGGACAAAAAGGAAGGACAAAAGGGAGAAAAAGGCAGATAAAACCCAAACGCTGTGACACAACTGAACTTGACCAGAACAGACTCTGATAAGAACAAGTCCTCTTCGTCCTGACAGATTCAGGAAAGGGCCGGTTAAGGACGGAAGTGTTCAAAAACGACCGGAAAATTCAAGAGCTGTTTGACCTTTTCTTCCAGTCACAAAATTTGTGGTACTGGACCCAAATGCCATGTCTTGTCTGTTTTTAGTTTGCTTTTGGGAGTTAAGCGTATCTCCTTAGGCACAGACAGGCTGGGGTGGTGGATTGGACATTAAACTCAGGATTTAGGGTATGTCTACATTTACACAAGCATTTCTATATTCACAAAAACATCCTCCAGGCCATTGGATGATGATAAACAATGTCAGTAACATTAAATAATATTCAGATGAAGTGTTTCATGCAAAGATACCTGCATGGTCCTTACACAAAATAATTAGGCCTAGATGTTTTAGCACATTTAGAGGCATTTAAACAGATTTGCTCAAAGTCCAGGATGTGGCAGGAGCAGATTTTTGTAAACTAAACCTGTAAATGTAAATGAATGAAGAGAGCAAAATACAGAACGATTCTGAAGCTTGTGTTATATTTGCTCCTTGAAGCTGTTTGGTATCAATGGCATTAACAACAAACAGTTGGTGTCGGCTCCTGATCAGCCATAAAACATGAATAAATAGTTTAGAGTCAAAAAGTGTTCAGATGTAGAAAACCGATTTGAATTAGAGTTGTTTGTTGAAAGTTGGAGTAAGTAGCTAAGAGTTATCATAATTTACATTCTCACACTACATTACATTCTTTACATCTACAAGAGGAAACTCGGTTGTTAGGTCTCTTTAAATTATAAATGATTGCACAGACTGATTGATTGTAGAGTCTTCTGGCAGTTTTTGTGCTGATCTGTCCTGCTCTCTGTTATTCTAAAGCCCAAAGCAGGAGATGGTCCATGTTGTTCAGTAAACACTGATCTGATGAAAAGGGCTTCAGGTGCTGGGTCTGTTCCTGAAACAGTTCATTTGATGATGTCACAGGAAGTGTCTTGCACAGCTCTCGGTTGAAGATAAAACTGTAACCACGACGACACGTGACTCTCTTGATATACAACAGGTCTCAGTCCAACTGCCACGGTCCCACACCCTGAGCCAGATCTTCTCTTTAACTGTAACATGCCCCCAACAGCTCCATCAGCTGCTCACACACAAGGCAGGCCCTCCTCCCTGACTCCTCCCACTTCAGGCAGCTCAATCTGCTCTGATCAATCCATTTATGTGACAGATGAGACCAGTATGTTGTTGTTTAAGTGAAAAATGACTATTACACTCATCATGATGTTGAGTCAGTGGGAGCCCTGGGCTTTTGTTGTAATCTCTGAATATTCTGCCTTGACTTTTATCCAGAATATTTTGACGTTTGATGTCGTCCCGAATGAATATAGGCCACTGTTAATTGAGATGTCATGCAGGCACAAATAGGACAATTCACCTGCTGGTTCCCAAATGGGTTATGGATCCATTCATTCTGAGTTTGAGGGTCTTTTGTGGATAGGAAAATCCCCATTTGAAAGACGTTAGACGTTAGCTCAGTGGTAGAGCGGTCGTCTTTCAACCGGAAGGTAGGTGGTTCAATTCCCGCTCTCCCCACAGTCCATACTGTCATTGTGTCCTTGGGCAAGACACTTAACCCACCTTGCCTCCAGTGGCTGTAACACTGGTAATTACATTAGAAAAATGTAAGTCGCTTTGGATAAAAGCGTCAGCTAAATGAATAAATGTAAATGTAAGTAGGACTTGTGGTATTTTCTCTTAAATTCATCCTTCTTACTGTTGGAAGTGGTGCCTCTCATCATTGGGTTTTTTGTTTTTTTTAGCTCAGTTTAATGTGTTGGCTAAACTGGCAGAACATGGAGCTGTGAGTTAGTAGAGTGCACTCAAGCCTGAGAAAGAGCTTCCAGCAGAAGTTTTCAAAATAAAACACCCGGTATATCGCAAAATTTAGATTTTCTGTGCTGACCAGTAGTAGATGAGCCACGGACCACCATTGGGCCACGGCCCGGGGGTTTGAGACCCCTGCCATAGTCCAAAGTAATGTTTAAAGTGAACCTCTGGTGTTCAGGCTCAAAGCTTGTTCTTTTTGTAACTCATCAGATGTTTAGAAACGGGTTGATTAGACTAGATCACGCCTGACATGACAAAACAAAACTGTAGGCTACTTTGTTTTTTAATCTTTTCTTTGTTGGCTCAAGGACATTAAATATAAGATTGTAATTGTCCGAGTCTCTCACGTCGTCAGACCAAACCAAAGTCTCTCTGGACATACTTCTTGTAGTAACGGCTTTAAGTCCATCATACGTCACATTTTCTGAACCTATTACCTTCCATCACACAATGGTGATGTCACGCTTTATCACTCTTTAGAGGAGTGAGCATGTGGTGAATGTAAAGTAGTGCAGGGTTTTTGCGGCAGGTGACAGTGAGAAAGAGGAGTGAGAGGACGAAGAGGAGGAGGCGTTCAGCGAGGCGCGTGGTGGAGAGCTGATTAAAACGCAGCGAAAAGGAAACGGCAGGCTGTTTGTATTTCAGACACGGAAAGATATCTAGTGAGTGTTGGAGTGAGACACGGAGCAAGCTCATTACTGCGCTGCCAGCGATAAGAGCCGCAAACAGAAACACAGGCTGGAGCAGGACACAGGACGGGTTCAGACTAGGTTTGGACCAGATTTAGACTGGATTTAGACCGGGTTTAGAACGGGTTCAGACTGGGTTTGGACCAGATTTAGACTGGATTTAGACACGGTTTAGGCTGGGTTAGAACAGGTTTAGACTCGGTTTAGAACGGGTTCAGACTGGGTTTGGACCAGATTTAGACTGGATTTAGACCGAGTTTAGACTGTGTTTAGAACAGGTTTAGACCGGGTTTAGACTGGATTTGGAACGGGTTTAGGCAGGGTTAGAACGGGTTTAGACTGGTTAGAACGGGTTTAGACTGGGTTTAGACCAGGTTTAGACCAGGTTTAGGCTGGATTTAAACCAGTTTAAGGCCAGTTTTAGACCGGGTTTTAGACCAGGTTTAGACCAGGTTTGGACGGGATTTAGACGTGCTTTAGTCCTGATTAGTCCTGGCAATAGTTAAAGGAAAGTCCTTGTGATTTTCTGTCACTTTTTCACAAATTAAATGCCACCTCACTTGTGACTGATCTCTGTATGTTTTATGGAAGATTGCATGATACATATATCATTAAGCCTTTCCTACTTCTGTTCAACCTCTGGCAAAAGCACATTTATTTTCATTGACATTTAGGCCTTGTTTAATCGTTGCTGTGGTCCTAAGTTGAGTCTTGCAATGTTACTAGGTTTAGTCCTTGTTTAGTCCTTGATTTACATCTGTTTTAGTCCTGACTCAGTGCTGATTCAGTCCTGATTTATCCCTAATTCACTTGACTAACCTGCTCCCTTTCTAAACCTACACATCTCCCTTCTGTCTGTGATTGGTCAGAAACTGGGACACAGATAAACACGGGGCTGGGGTCTCGCCATCGGGGGCCATTTCGGGAGGATGCTCCGGGTCGGACGGTGACTGTGGTGGGGTCTGGAGGGTCTGGAGGGTCTAAGGCAGGTCTGGGCGGGGTTTGATGGAGGACGTTGGAAGTTGGAGGTGGCCACAGCTGCTGCTCGAGCGTTTTTTTTCCGAGTCTCCCTTCAGATGTGCTCCACTTTCACTCGAAGCGACCTGCTGAGACTGCACTTCTATTTCCAGCAAACAAACACACACCGACTCACACGCAGCTGGAGCACAGACACAGAAACAGAACACATCAAATCAGAGACTGTTTCAGAGGCAGAAATTATATCTACAACTATATTATTTGTGTTAGGCTTGTAGTGGTTTTCCAAAGTGACTAATAGTTATTATTTTGCATCAGTGGTCTTTTCCTTTAATAAATGGTAAGCATTTTGTATATGCTGAGTATAAAAAATGCTGTTTGAGAAGTGAGTAAAGTTTGTTTTGAATGGATGGTTTGGATTTAGCACTGGTACAATCCTTTAATTTAACACAGGTTTAGTTCAAGTTAAGGCTTAGTATTTGGTTTAGTCTGAGTTTAGTGCCTGGTTTTAACCTAATTTACCCTCAGTTTTGGTAAATTGAGTCTTGTCAGGTGTCTTGACTTTTCTGCAGTGAAAGAAAAAAATGTGTTGTGTCTTAAACTGTTCACTACAGTCCCCATAGTTAGTAAAGGGACAGGGACTACTGTTGTCCACCGAGAACAAGTCATGTCCGACACACACTTCACTTTCCCCATTCATGTACTCGTATATTATAAAGGTTTAGGGAAAAAAATGTCTGCCAGCTGCTTTTTAAGCAGAAAAGGTAACAGTCTTAGACCAGGTCCAGACTCATGGAGGTCAGTGTTTGTGAAGGAGACAGAGTTAGTCCAGTCTTAGACCAGGTCCAGACTCATGGAGGTCAGTGTTTGGTGAAGGAGACAGAGTTAGTCCAGTCTCAGACCAGGTCCAGACTCACGGAGGTTAGTGTTTGATGAAGGAGACAGAGTTAGAGATTTGAGATTTTTAATAAAACATTTAATGGTAGAAGTTTTAATCCAGTCTCTGAGTACTACATGACTGCTGATGGTGACAAACATGCTCCAAAAATGACTTCTAGTTTATCAATGTCCAACACTCCTCAGCGACAAAAGCAAAGGCCTTACACGTTGGACGTCCTGGTGGTCTGCGTCTGAAGAGGAGACATTCTCAGTATTTCTTCACTTTAGGAGTTATACTGACAAAACCCCTCAGGTTCCAACACTGAATAATTGAATGATGTGTATTTGTATATCATATGTAAAATTTGAACTATACAATTACATGTTTAGTACAGGTGTATATCACAAACATTATTCCACTGAGTATATTTTCCTCGACTGGGGCTGTGTTTATTACAGCAGACTCTCTTTATGTTCTTTATTTAGACGTCATTTCATTCCTCATACTCTCTCAGTCGGCTCCAAACACAGCAGAGGAGGCAGATATTAATAACTCCACTCACTTCTCTGTCGTTTGAGTCTCAGGTAAAAAGGACACGACCTGATGTTTGCAGAGAAAACGCTCGTTGACATACACTGGGAATTTAAAGCTTTTCTCTCAATGTCAAATTAACAACTCCAAATTATTTCCAGTCATTGCAGAAAATAAAATGGGTTAGGGTTTTATTAAATGTTTTTCTTATGTTGTCTCTGATACAGTACAAAAGTCATTTTCATCAATTTCAATTTTAGTTTAGTTCAGGTTTAGGAAAGACATGTTGTAGTCTTGTTTCTACATTTGATAAAAGTGTATCAATGTGTATCAATGGTTATGTTCTAATTTATTTATAATTTGGTCCTGGTTTAGTCACTGTTTTTTATCTGCTTTACCAGTTTAGAATTGACAGGATTTCTTATTTCATCCTAACGTAGTCCTTGTTTAGTCTTTGTTTAGTCCTGCTTGACCACTGAGTTTGGGTTGACTTAACTTATTCTTGGTTTACACTTGGTATTGACTATGTCTAACCAGGTCTTTAACAAACTCCTCGTTGGGTTTTCATCTAACAGGGTCCGGACTTAGTCAACATCATACTACAATGTCCTCTTGTTTTTTAATAAACCCTTCCTTGAGATTAAAACTCTGCCCACATCATCAAGACAGATGTCTCATTAAAGCTGATAAATTTATTTCCATAAATTGAACTATGTGGGTGACATGACATTGACAAAAAAAATGGCACCCCCTGTATATTTTTTATTTAAATTGCACATACTCCTCAAAAGTTTCCTAGAACCTTGGTTAAGGCGTAGGGCCCTTTAACACTGCTTCTGTTTGCAGTTTTTTTGGTTTAGTCGGATTGTAGAAGTAGTTTAGTCCTTTGTGCAGTTCATTTGGTTTGGGGTAATCCTCGTCAAGTAGCTGCTTTAGTCCTGGTCTAGTCCTTGGTTTGGTCCTATATTTAGCCCTGGTTTACTCTTTAGTGAACCAGGCTTAAGTTCTACTTTAGTCTAGAATTTAGTCCTGATTTAGTTCTGGGTGATTCCTCATGGCTGGACTGTCTGCCAATCAAAATAGCCCAGCTCCAATCAATGCAGACAATTTAAGCTTTATATTATTAACACATATTTTTACACATCACCAAAACTGTAAGAAATATCGACACTTAACACGTCTCATGTGTATTGTTTTGAATCAGTGCTTATTTTCTATCAGACATTTTCCTCTCCAGAGATGTTTTTTTACATGAAGTTAATAGTGTTTTGATTAAAGGCCCATCACACGGCGACAGCTCCACTTCCTCCCACTCACTTTCACCGAGAATCACCGCAAACTGAGCAGCGGCGCTCGACCGGCAGCTGCTTCAATAAACCTGACGCCCACAAAAAAAAGACATGAAAACAAGAAACACACGAGAAGAGTTTACAGCAACTGTCAGTGTTTATGAAGCAATAGATGCTCATTTAAAGCCAGGGATGGAACATGACGTGAATAGATGAGACAATTAGGAGCAAAAATTAAAACTATTGTCTATGTAGTTATTGTTCCAAACTTAAACAGACTGTACCTAATATTTATTTCCTCTAGTTTAAACCCCAAATAGTTTATTGTAAAAGCAATCATTAGTAAAAGAAAAAAAACTGCTTTTTGATGCCATCTACTGTTTATTATGAGGGAGTATAAAAGATGAGAACTGTTACTCACGAACAGAAAACCTTGGACAATCACGTGCTCGAAGAGGAGCGCTCCCATTGGTCGATATCGGGTTGTTATGTGATATTCCAGGAAGTTTAATAACTGCTGATAAAGTGTATTTTCAGCTGAATATGTCTTTTAACAGAGAAACAACTCAAAAAAGAAAAAAAAAAAAACAAACAGAGATAAGGAAGGCAACGTAAATCAAGGATAAGGTAATCTAACCCACTAAACTTACATTTACATTTAGTCATTTAGCAGACACTTTTATCCAAAGCGACTTACAAGTGAGGAAAACAATGGAAGCAAGTTTGAAGTAATGTAGTAGTATTTATATGGAGGAAAAATTGGTCCGGTTTAATTTTTTTAATAAAAGAAAAGCTTTAGGCTCTCGGCTGTTCCCTCAAACTGAATAAAAAGCTTTTAAAATAAGGTTGTTAGACTTTTTTGAAAAACAAAAACAGTACTAGTGACGCCATCAAGACTTTCAAAATAAAACCTTATTTATATTTATATACCTTTGTTTCATCTCAGATTAGTCTAGATTTGTTCTAGTCTCATTGTCACAGGTCCCAGGAAGCATTCAACAGCCAGGATTAGTTGTTGTAACTGAACTATGTTTTAACTTAAAACCTAACATGATGGAAGTGAGTGCATTGAAAGACAGACCTTCTTTTGTCTGGTCTCGTGTTGTTGGGTTGTGTTAAATTTACAGTTTGAACTGAGAAGGGCCAGTTCAACAATGTGACTTACATTCATTCAGATAAAATACACTTTCTCTTCATAGATTTCCACACACCATATGAAGCTCAGTCTCTAAACTCCTCCGACTCTTCCTGTGGGTGAAGTCTAATTTCAAAGATCCACATTTGAACATATGAGATGTCCTTATTAAAACCCATCTTTGGCTTCATCAGGTAGAGAAATGATCAAGTTCAAAGCCCAGAGTAACTCTTTTTCTTCTCATATCGTCGAGGTTCATAGTGGAACTGACATGTTTCATTTGGGCTTTGATCAGAGTCACAGATCTGTGCCGTTTCATCCACCTCCACTTTTAGAAAATTTCACTTCTTTACATAATGTGTCTCGTTGAGTGTTTTTTTAAAGTGATGTCTTTCTCTGGAGCTGCTTCGAGATCGGCTCACGTCAGAAATTAGACTGAAACGGCTTTTGATGTTGAGGGAAAGTGACAATCGAAAGTTGGTCGAGTTATGGGTTGTTAAAAACTAAACCAGGACTAAAACTAGGAATAAACCCAGGAGGAAACCAGACCTATTCCAAGATTAAATAATGGACTAAAACTGGGAATAATAAAAGTCTAAAACAGTTTATAATGTGTTAAAGTGTTTGTATTGTGTTTAATACACTCGTACATTTAAATCCAATCAAAGCCGGGTCATACTGTCTAGAGCATCTGTGTAACCATGACAACAGGGCTAGAGAGTCTGCCTCGCTTCGGTCTTGTGTACGTCCCTGTTTCTTTGCTCCGAGGATAAAACAAGTCTACTGGACTATTAGGTGTGGAAACAAAAGAGTCAGAGTAAAACAAAAGTAAAAGGACTAAATTAGGGCTAAAGGTAGCTGTGTGTGGTGCTAATGTCTGGCTATGCATTTTTCATTTCCAGTCAAAATCCATAGCTTTCATGACTTTTTTTAGAAATATGGTGGCATCCATAGGAGCACGTCTTTCATTAAATCCTTTTATTTTTTTCAGTTTTCTCACATGTGCCGTCTTGTGTTTATGACAGTTACCTTTGGAAGCCTTATCAGTCAAAGTTAAAGCCGGTGATCAACTAATGAACAAAATAATGAGCTTTGTGCATCTTAATACGTACTATTTGAAGTCATTTGTAAATGCTTTGTCCTAATCCCTCCTCCTTCCTCTCTCTCGTCCAAACAAAGCTGCCCCACCGCCGAGTGACCTTTTCCACAGCCAATCAGGCGCAGGATCTGCAGGACGCCTCTCAGCACAGCTACTACGACAGCGGCCTGGAGGAGTCGGAGACGCCCAGCTCCAAGTCGTCCTCCGGGCCTCGCATCGGGCCCCTGGCTCTGCCCGAGGACCACTACGAGCGCACCACTCCGGACGGCAGCATCGGCGAGATCGAGCACCCGGAGAACGGTAAGACCAGGTGGAGTTTCCCCACGACTTCTGACCTTTGTCACCTCCATCTGTCATTGCATTATACACCTGACACCTGGGAATCCCAAACACTGGGTCAGCAAAATATAAGTCAGTGGGCATTTAATGTACAGTAGATAAAAAACAGGATTTACATTGATTTGAACAGGTTTTAGATGGATTTGAACAGGTTTTAGATGGATTTGAACAGGTTTTAGATAGTTTTGAACAGGTTTTTGTTGGATTTGAACAGGTTTTGGATAGATTTGAACAGGTTTTTGTTGGATTTGAACAAGTTTTTGTTGGATTTGAAAAGGTTTTAGATGGATTTGAACAGGTTTTAGATGGATTTAAACAGGTTTTAGATGGATTTGAACAGGTTTTAGATGGATTTGAACAGGTTTTAGATGGATTTGAACAGGTTTTAGATGGATTTGAACAGGTTTTAGATGGATTTGAACAGGTTTTAGATGGATTTGAACATGTGTTAGATGGATTTAAACTTGTTTTAGATGCACTTGAAAAGGTATTAGATAGATTTGAACAGGCCTTCGATAGATTTGAATAGGTTTTAGATAGATTTGAATAGGTTTTAGATTGACTGGAACAAGTTTTAGTCGGATTTGATCAGGATTTAGATGGAAATGGAGTCCCAGCTACTTGAGGCCTTTTCCTGTCTCTGCTTTTATAAATCATTTGCATCGTTCAAGCAAATGTTTTCTGCCTCTGATCATCTATTTTCTTTTACTGCACATATTTTAAGGCCTTATAGTGTCACTGACGTTTTCTACAGAGAAACATTTTCTTCATCACTTATATTATGTTATATATATTTATGAAGCCGACAACAAAAACTCTTTTCTTCAATTCTCCATTGGCAGCCCTTTGTAGTCTTGTTGCTGAAGGTGGGTTTTTTCCCCCAAAGGCTGGCATTTCAGAACCGAAGAGAAAGCATCTGTAACATGAGTAGGTTCTCATGGTGGGCAGGTTTGATGTGATAAATCATTACCTGGTTTAAAAGTGAACCCTTTATCTTATTAAACTAGTCATAAACTAAATTTCTGCAAAATACTGTATATAACTATCTAGGTTTCATGTCTTGTATTTCTAGGTCTCTAGACGGAAACCACTGCAGTAGACTTGGGCAATGCTTGAGCTGAACCCTCGTACACTGATAACTAACCAGGTGTAAAACAATTTGCTTTAAAAACATCAAATCTTGAGATACATGAAAATCTCATCTAAACCCACTGCAGCTGCTCTGCTGTGAGTCTTATCCCACACACTGCTCTGCTCCGAGTCTCAACCGCTTCGTCAGCATCAACGCACCGCTTTTTAATCAGATTCCCATAATTCCCAGCACTGTGCATTGTATACATTGGTTAAATAAAGAGGAGTGTGACCTTGCGGCGGTGCAACGTAATCAATATGCAACATAATCAACTCCCACGGTTCACCAATTAACATCCCAATTATGTAAAGTCCACCTTCCTTCAGCTCCATTTACGATCCAACACAACGGCTCTTGGAGTCTTCAGTCACTCGCCATTTACCTCCCGCTATCGTCGCTCATTATTATACATTAGACGTACAGTAAGTCCCTGTTTATCACATACACCTCGACAGCAGCAGGTAAATCCAATATCAGCTTTAGATAAATGGGCTTTAGCCTTTTAGCTCTAGCCTGGTAACATGAATGCTAATGATGCTTCAGCATTATAATGATATCTTCACTTTACTTTAGTTGTGTTAGTGCAGAGGAATGTCTTGATAGCAGGTTTAGACTACTGCCAGTAGTATTGGGAAACGCTATTAGCATGATTTAACCTATTTCAACATATTACCACTAATGACATAAACAATGAACATAAAATTCACATTTTGTTCCTTTTAGTCTTGACAAAAACACTATGAATGAGGACTTAAGGTTATTTCTCAAAGATCTTGGACGTCAAGATGAACCAAACCACGAATGGCATAATTGTCTGTTCTTGGAATTAAATTTAACTGTAATATTTTTTTTACATTCAATTAAAAATCTTGTTCTAACTCTGTCCACATAGTGGGTTAATCCTCAGACACCGTGACCTCTGACCTGTTCAGACACAAATAGACGTCTTTGGGAAAACATCTGCAGCAGAGTCCTCTCAGGGCCCGGCAGCTGGGAACAACAAAGGGTTACAAATGCTGTATGTGAATGATCTGTAGGAAGGAAAGAGGGAGGAGGGAAGAGAAGATGAGGAAGGAGGGAAGGAAGACCTGCCACGGATGTACTAGTTCATACAGTATATAGCATGGATAGTGCACAGAAAATGGCCACTGTTGATGAGAGCTATTCACCAAGTGCTTTGGTGGATCAGTCATTTAGAACTAGGGACTGTTCTGTCTGCTCTCTTTTTCATACCTTTTAGAAAATATACTTTAAATTTTGAGTCTTTTTCTATGCTAAGAGTTAGGTGAAATCCTCTTTCCTCCTCTTAGCCGTGCCCCTTTGGTTTTGTGGGTTCACGTTGAGGCAAAGGGGATTTACAGGGACCTCACTTGAAACAAAGAGTAAGAAATTACTGCACATGCTCAGTTCATCAGCAGCTTCAGAAACAGGACATGGCCAATACAGCCACACTTTCAAAGTTTCTGTCAGAGTTCTCCAGGAGAGTCTCACTCATAATGGCTGCATTTTATTTCTCTATATATCTTCAAACTATAACATTCAAAGAACTGGTCCTAAGTCCTAAGAACTGTTTTGTGACTTATGTTCTTAGTCATTGTATAGCCTCTTTTCAAAAACGCGTGTCAGTCTCCTCTTAATCCCTCTGGAGTGCTTTCACCTGCTGTCGGAGCTGGATTATATCTGATATCAGATCTGGCTCTGTAAGGTGTAATCTGGCTGTAATCCCGGCTGCTCACATGTGGAGTCCGCTCAGGGCAACGGAGGCAGCGCTTGCATCACGTTCGGCAGTATTTGTGTGAAAAATGTCAGGACACGAGGCGGGGATTAGTGATGTTTGTGACGATTTCCAGCAGCTGCACATTTCACAGAGACAGACAGTTTGCATATTCCTTCAACGAACAGCCAGTGGTGGAAGTAAACACAAAACTGACGGTGGATTAATCTAACAGGATATATAAGATCTCACTGCTTCAATGAAGTTGGATATTGTCACTCAAAACCTTTATCCAATAGAATATTAAAAGGGCTATAATTAAGAAAAAGTTATCATAAATTAAGTCACACTCAAATATAACTAAATAATGGCAACAAAATTCAAAATTACTTTTTTAATTAAGTCATGCTTTCTGGCTGTTTATAGAGATGCTCAAGTTTGGTTTTAAAGTGGCACTACACTTAAAAAAAAAAAAAAACTGATCAATCTTATTGTAACAAGAACCATCTGAAAAAAACAAGCGCTTAAGACATCATCCAGACTTTTTTTTCTCAAAAATTTTAATAGATACGCATTTTCAGTCTTGAACCAGAGCTTTGTCCAATCACAGCTGAATTCTGAAAAAGGAGCGCTCCCATTGGTTGACACTGATGAAAGTAATAGCAGCTGATGAAATGTTTACCTTATTTTTTTTATTTTTTATAAAAGAAGCAGAGAAGGTTACTAAGCTGCTGTTGGGGAGAGTGGTGAGGCTGAGAGACAAAAAGAAAATCAGGTAGTGGAGCTTTAATTTGTCTTTTTCCTCTTATTGTCAGGAGTCTTGTGGCTGGAGTCTATGGGGTACACTCTGAAAAATAATCAGTTCTCTTCAATTAAAAGAATTAGTGTTTGCCATTTTCCATAAAAAAGAACAAAACTACACCAATCGGCTCCAAAAATGTCTGTTTGGCTTTGGGCCTTTGCAGCACTTCACATGGAGATGGACCGTTCGCGAACACTGTGTTGCATCACGGCTAAAGTTACATCACACCGCATAATTGGGCTCGATTTAAAACTCCGGCAATCAGCGCTAATGACTGACTGTAAACGCACTTTCTACTTGTGCCAATTCACAAGAGAAAAAATAAAAAATAAAATTCTCCACTTCTTCTGCTTCTTCGAGGAGAGAGAAGGCCGGACTCATTAGAGCTCACGCAGCACTTCAGGCCGAGCGCCGTTCAAAGCCTTTCACAGCAACATTTACAAACACGGAGGAGCGGGTTACGTAACAAGGAGCAGCGTCCGCGGCTGGAAGTGGGACACTCGCTGAGAGACGCTGATGAAACCGGGAAGAGTGCTGCTCATTAAGTGCACATGAAAGCAGAGGTGATTCCTCCTGGTTGGACTGTTTTTAGAGAACAGTCTTGAGATTACTGATAAAAAGAGACATACTCAAACCTGTTCTAATTAGTCTTGTCTCAATCACAGGACCTTGGGCATACACCGCATTAAAGCCCAGAATTTAAGTTTTAAATTGTGGTCAAGGTTGTGCTGAGTCGGCAAACTAACATTATTATTATTATTGCTGCATCAGTTTGAAGAAAAGGAGATCAAATGCTTATTACAAGGAATTACAAGGAATTATAAGGAATTTATTTTCGACTTTTATCAACACAACGCACACTTTAACATGACCAACACTCACATCGGACGGGGGCCATTCAGTTGTTAGGTGTCTTTAAATAAATTGAAAAAAGCAAATGAATTGATTCAGACTTTGTCCTCCACAGACGGTACAGTCTTTCGGCAGTCGTTCTGTCCAATATAAATGTTTTTATTGTTTTTTTGGAGTTTTTCCTTACCCTGATGGAGGGTCTAAGGACAGGGGATGTTGTCTAGTGCAGTCTGTTAAGCCCTTTGAGGTGACTGTTGTTGTGATATTGGGCTATACAAAAATAAATGTCTTGTCTTGTCTTGTCTGTCCGGACCTCAGACGTCCACTGGCTGCTCGCTGTTGTTTAAATGCTGAATGCAAGGGATGGTCCATGTTGTTCAGTAGAGCATCCATCCGGTTTCTCCACGGCGCCAACCGGAGTCTCTAAACTAATACCTATAGTTGAACCAGTTGAGACTGCCCAGCTTAAAAAACAGAGTTCAACTTTACCGCCCAATTAAACATCTGCAGCAGTTTATTGTTGCATTAAAAGACCTTAGCTTTCTTAGAAAATATAGCCGGCTTTGACCTTTTCTTTATAGTGCATCTGTTTTTATGGACCAGTACAACTTGTCGTCCAGAGACCAGGTGGACACTATGTCATTGTCCTCTTCACTGATGGTCACAGTTAATGTTGATTTTTGGAGGTGTGTTAGAATGATGTTCTGTTTGGGATTATGACATAACTTTGATTGTTCTTGTATATTGTAAAGACTTTAGATGAAGATTGAAAACTGACCAGGTCTGAGATGGTGAGCGCTGCTACTGTACTGTGGATTTAAAGTGTCTTGATCATGTTCAAAGTAATTTCTAATAAGGATCCTAATAAACAAACAAAATGCATTAACGTTTTGATAAGCTCTGGTTCATATTTCCTTCTGGAAACAGTGTGCTCAGAGTTCACAGAGACAGTGCTGAGTGTAACATGCTGCAGTGGAAGCCCTGGTCTCGGGGGACGCTCTGAGGCAGTAACAGGACACACAGGGAGGCAGAGAGAGGTGTAGTTTCTCTGCTGCTGTGTTTGTCAGTGACTGTGAACCTGAGCTCAGCTTATGTACAAAACCATACAGCTTTAGGTTTGGATTATTGTGCTTTACCCCAAATATTGTGCTTTTGAACAAACTTACTTTTCTTTTCAAAGTTTGCAGCTTTTATTGAAAAGGCAGATATGTTTGTGTCCACAACTTTTATGTTCCTTAAGTTAGGCTTTGACTTGGTTTATGCAATCATTTTAATTCCTGGTTAGTTGTTGTTGGTTGTATAGAACTGGTGTAGTTCTGGATTCTTTACCCAGTGCTTTTCTTAGACTCGTGACTGACACAGACAGTACAAACAGATTAGTTGCACAGGGCACTGCTTTAGCTTTGGCTTTGGCTTTGGTTAAAAATAGGGACATTCGGGGCAGAAAAGGGGCAAAATTAGACATTAGAATGTCTAATTTTAGAATTAGACAGGGGCTTATAAGCTGTTCTGTCCAGGGTCAAGGGTGACCATATTTCCAAACCTCAAAAATGGGATACTTCCTTAAACCCATTGTATGATGAAAAACAAGAATTGCATTAGTGCGTATGAAGTTACCGCCAGGTTGTCCTAATTTAAAAAGCTCCAAAAAACCTATGACCTTCCTAATGAAGCTCTAGCCTCAGGTTGAATGCTGTTTATCAGGAAAAAAACATGGCATTAAGTGAGAAAAGTCTATGTACTATTGCTGCAATGATTGTCATTTGTTCAAATTGCTCAAAAGTGGGTATTAATAGTGTTTTTACAGGTATTTATTGGGAGTCTTATGTGTGTTACTTTACCTCATATACTGTACCTCTCTGTAAAGCCTATGGTCAGAACATTTTAACAGTCTTTAATGAGGAAGCACAGGTCCTAAACCATCCCTGTATAATCTGTCTCCTCCATGTGGTTCAACGTAGTCTTTATCTTCCTGTGAAGCCTTCAGCTGCTGTTGCTTAGATGCTTGAATGAATAAAGTCCTACTCACTAATGTTCACTACCCACTCACTGACAGCACTATCTACAGTATCTCTTTTATGCTACATTTGTGATTTGCTGTTGCTAGTGCCCCCCAAACTCTTCTCTGAAAAACCTGTCTTACATTTCTGTCTTGTTTCAGAGTTGAGTTTTACTGCTGTTGTCGTTTTAATCGCCTTGTCTCTGTGAACCGTTCATAATGAGGAGCACAAGTCCGTTTCTCTCTCTCTATTCTTTTTTTTTATGTCGAGAGCTTTGTGAAGGCCTCACACTGAGCTCTGCTGGAGGCCTGAGCGTTGGCACAAAAAGGCTTTACACGAGTCGGAGAAAAAAAAAAGGGAATAATCAGAGAGAAAGTGGAGTGGAGTCTGGAGAGTTTCTGACAGAGAAGAGGAGAGAGTGGCCTCAAACGTTGTACGAGAAAAGGCTGCTGCAGGAGTAAAGAAAGCATGCATAGTCGTGGTTTAGTCCTAGTTCAGTTCTGGTTTTGTTATGTTTTAGTTTTAGGTTTATTCCAGGTTTAGTGCTGGGTTTTAGTCCAGGTTTAGACCTGGTTTATTCTCGATTTGGTCCTGGTTTAGTCCTGTATTTAGACCTAGTGCCTAGTTCTGGTTTAGTCCTGCTTAGGTTTTTATTAAATCCTGGTTTAGTTTGCATTTCTTTCATCATTATCTCCATCACCACAGAGCCTCACTTTGATCCCACATCGCTCTCAATGGCCGACAGGAAGTGGTGCATTAGTGACAGGAAGTGGTGCATTAGTGACAGGAAGTGGTGCATTAGTGACAGGAAGTGGTGCATTAGCCTAACGTGTAGATGTGCTGATGGGATCAGTCTCCATTATGTGTCCATACATTAACACAGAGACAGATTTCAACAAAGAACAAACACAATCTGACACGATAAAAGTGGGACAGACAACTGGACCAAAGCAAACAATAAAGAAAAAACTAATGAAATCCATTTGATATGACTTTATGCTGAGGCTGAAACTTAAATAGATTTGCATATATTGTAATGTCTGTAACGTGTTAAATGTCAATCCAAACTATTTATTGTTGACTTTTTATGAACATATTTTTGCAAATTTTACTAATTTGCATTACAAAATACTTATGTAAACTGTAAAATAATATGAACAAAAGGTTAAAGCAAAAGAATATGGACTTCAAGGTGAAGACATTTTGTCTCTAATTTCAAGAGACTTCTTGGAATTAGAGATCAACTGGTAGGAGAGCTGAGCTTATATCTCTAGAGGGAGGGTTTAACCTGAAACTAAACCTGATTGGACCAGGCAAGAGGATGTATCAGCGCAGAAGAGCTTGACCTGAGTCTACAGTCCACCTCCACCTCAAAGAGAAGACATTCCTTTGAGGACAGAAATGTCCGAATTTTGGCCAGAGAGGCCAGATGGTTTAAAAGAGGTGTGAAGGAAGCCATTTTTGTTTGGAAAAGCCCTCTTTGAACAGAGGAGGTGTCCTCAGATTAATGTTGCCTAGTATTTTTAACAGTGTTCTGAAACCTAAACCAGGACAGTTTCACTCTAGAACAACAACAACACCTGAATAGAGCAGTGTCACTAACGACTCTCCTGAGCCTTTAATGACTCACAGTCACACTTCCCTTTCAGAGCCAACGACTATGAGACCAGAACAGGTCCAATCAAGTTTAGTTTCAGGTCAAACTTCTCCCTCTAGAGATAAAGCTCAGCTCTTTGACGGTTGATCTCAGAATTGATAAAGTCTTTTGGAATTAGAGACAAAACGTCTTAATCTTGAAAACTGAGTCCAGATGATGAGATTTACTTGTCTTCAAGATGCCCTGGATGACCATGTTTAATCCTTGTTTAGTCCTGAATAAAAGTCTAATATGATTCATATATATTTATATAAAACAACTTTGTCCTTCACCCTCCGCGGGTGGTCTCTCATCCTTCGAGCTCGGGTCCTCTACCAGAGGCCTGGGAGCTTGAGGGTTCTGCGCAGTATCTTTGCTGTCCCTAGTACTGCACTTTTCTGGACCGAGATGTCTGGTGTTCTTCCAGGTATCTGCTGTAGCCACTCTTCCAGTTTGGGGGTTACTGCCCCGAGTGCTCCGAATATATATATATATATATATATATATATATATATATTCTAATCCGATCTGCTGAGTCAGTAGATGTTCTTCTTAAGCTGAGCGGGTCACACATAACATAAACCTCTGTCTGTGGGACGTCCCAGGTCTGAGTCAGGGGTCGAGGAACCCCAAACCCTCCAGGTCAAAGAGAAAAGCTTTAGGAGGTTTTCAGTGTCTTCAGAGTGTCTTTAATCAGGTTTGAACTGCTCTGGGTTGAGGACAGGGTAAGATCAGTCAGAGAGAGGCAGAGTTTAAGAATCAGATTTACTCAAACGTCTGGCCTTTGAGCTTGTGTCTAAATGTTGATGTAAAGCTTTGGGGGCATTTATAATTGTAAGTTAAAGCTGTGAGTGATTTAAAGTGGTGAGTGAAGAGGGTCAAGAGCTGTTTTTAGAAAGTCAAGAGGTCACAAAGTAGTGTGTGAATTTAACCTTTTGACTTCTGAACTCATTGCAATCTAAAGTATTCTTCTAATATGCTGACAAACTTAGAATAGTGCTGTTTTATTACCACATTTTAGCACAAATTTGCAGTACAGCAGTAGTTATAAAGTGCTCTGTTTTTTAATTCCTTATTGACATCACTGTCGACCAATGGGAGCACTCCTTTTTCCTGAAGTGAAATGTGATTGGACACAGCTTCTGCTCAGGACTAAAATTCTCATCTATTAAACTTAATAAAAAAGTCTAAATGACGTCTTGAGGTCTTGTTTTTTCACAGATCATCGTTAAAATATGATATTAGGTCTAAAGTGAGAAGGATGTATGTATGAAAAGGCCTGTAAAGAAACAACTTGAGCAGTGGTTTGATCACATCATAGTGTTGTGTAGCTGACTTTACTGCACCAAAAGTTTTTTTTAGGGCTCACCAAGACCAGACTGCGCCGAACTGCATTGTGGAAAACATACTTCAAAAGACATGAGCCACATTTATTTAATTAAAACGAGAACAGTAGCTTTAATGTTAAGTTTAACTCATCTCAGAGATAATTAAAATCCAATTAAAATCTTCACTTTTCCTGATTTCTTCCATCTAAACTCCATTATGTGATGATTTGAGATAAAGCCCCATGAGTTAATTGTTAAAAGAAGATGTGAGCAGATACTATTGAAAGGAAAAGCTCTGATAAAAGCCTGTAAGTTTCTGAGTCTGAAGGAAACTGAAACTCAACCTGAGCTCTTTTCTTTTTGTGGCCTTTCATATTTCAAGAGCGGTTATATTTCGTGCCAATAAAGGCGAGTGCGTCTGACGGAGAGAGGACAGTTTGACAGTTTATTCGAGCTGCAGTTTAAGAGGCATGGAGTGTAAAGTGTGCGGCGAATACAGAGCGAGGATGAATATTCATGAAGCGGAGGCTGAAGAGAGAGGAGCTGCTGGAGACGACGAGTCGCTGAAGGTGAAGGGAAAAGCAAATGGAGCAGATTACAGACGAGAGACAGGAAACAGAGAGGGTTCAGGCAAAGAGACAAATGATTTACACAAGAAACTGTCGTCTTATGTTTGTGGGGGCTCTGCCTTTCTTCACTCTAAGAGGGAAGATGAATGATGCTTTTAAATAGAAACATGATAATGGAAAAAGGATGGACAAATCTAGATTAAAGTGTGACTCAAAAGTAAGATTAAACTAGAATTATACCAGGATTAAAGACAAAACTAAACTAGGACTTAATCAAGACTATCTCAAGAAAAACTAAACCTAAACTGTGAAGGAACACATCAAATAAAAGAAGAGTGTTTTTTTTTGTTATTATTATTATTATTTATTGGAAGGACAGTAAAATATGCCAGAGTTAGCAAAGAGACTAGTTTTCATCTGTAGTCCTCAGCTCTGGACTATTGAGCGTTAGTCATACATACGTGCTCAGGCACAGATGTGTATTCTAGGACTAAACCCAACAACTACAGACCAGGACTAAACTAGGACTTAACTGGAAATACACCCACAGCTATGCAAGACTAATCGAGCTCTAAACCAAGACTAAATGAAAAGCTGAAACCAGTTCAAACCAGTTTTACTCGATTGAACTCGGTCTGAACTCCGGGGTAAACCCAGGACTATATTTAGATTTTCTCACTGATAACGCAGATTACGCCCCTCACTGCAGCTGTAGACACAAGGTCAATAAAATACATCATATAACATAGACTAAATAAATTCCCCAATGTAATTATTCAAGATTTTATAATATAGTTTGTAATATATTATAATATAATATTATAAGGTAATAATCTAATAATACATCCGTCATCATTAAACAGCGAATGGTTTATTGTGGTGTTTTTGACTTTTGACAGTCTCAGTCCCTGTCTCAGACACAACCAGCACAGAAACCACCAGGACGGTTCCTTTCCCTCACATCAATTATAAACCCAAACTAAAATAAAGAAGAGCTAAAAACAGGACTAAACTAAACCAGGTTGGTTTTTCTGAGATCTGATCTCTGGTTCCTGGGTGTGTTCTCTAAAACTGGACTAAACCAGGATGAAATATCTTTGAACCTGTTTTCTTTATGGGTTTTGCACCAGTTGCTGCTCTGTGTGACTTTTGTGAACTGCTCTTCAAAACCAAAGGAGGCGGTTTACCAATAACTAAACCAAACCTACTCTGATTCATTTGTTTCATGAATTTTCCATTTCCCTGATGTCTCCCTCGGTGCTAATCCGTGAGGTCAGAGTTCAAAGGTCATGGTCTTAGATCAGAGAGAGTCAGGTCTGAAGCCGTCTCTGGATTTCGGAGCCGCTTCCCGCTGAGTTACTGCGGCGACGGCAGATGGATGGCCAGTGGGGGGCGTGACCCTCTGGAACGCGGCCAATCAGACACAGCCACAGGTCGTCGTCGTGTGTGTGTGTGTGTGTGTGTGTGTGTGTGTGTTGCTGGAGGAGTGAGGCATCATGGGAAATGGGGCAGGTGTGGAGCTGGAAAAAGTGAGAGGGTTTAGGGAAATGGAAATCTTTACAAGATGTTTTTATTTATGAATGCAAGGACTGGGAATATTAATGTTTTTCACACAAGTTATTTCAATATATAAATTTCAATAATCTATTTGATTATAGATTTTGTTACTAACAAAGTAAAACCAGGATCTTAACCCAGACTGGGACTAAATATTGTTTTAAGGCAGGACTAGATCAGAAATAAACCAGATTTAAACCGAGAATAAAGAAATAAAGATTAAACCAAAACTAAATCTAAAACAAAAACCAGGACTGAACCCGGTCTATGTTAGGTAAGAATTTGGACTTAACCTGGATTAAACAAAAGACTTAACAAGGACTAAAGCAAGACTCATCCCGGGATTAGACCAGAAATAAATCAACTCCAAACTATATTAGAACAAAAGTTTTAAAACCAGGACTAAACCAAAATTCAACAAAAGACTAAACTAGGACTCAACTTGGTACTAAGACTATAACTAAACCAGGACTAAGCCTGACTTAAAACAAGGTCTAAACCCAAGACTAATATGTTAAATTTAGACTAAAAAATATTTAAACCAGGAGAGAATGAAGACTGAAAACAGGATTTAACTAAGTGGTCTGCTTTGCTCTGTGGTCTCTGGGGTTCTGGTATGGTCTCTGGTCTTGGTCTGGTTGTGTTCAGTCTCTGTGGACCTAGTCTCTGGTCTTGTTCCAGCCTCTGTGGCCCTGGCCTGGCCTTGTTCAGTCTCTGTGGACCTAGTCTGGTCTTGCCCCGGTCTTGGTCTGGTCTCTGTGGGGTTTTATTACATCATGTTAAACTCAGGTGAGGTCAGACTCAGAGATAAACAGAGTGTTTGTGATGTCCTGCTGCGGCCCTCAGGACACTGTCGCCATGGAAACAGACTCAGCAGGAGGCCATGGCAACGCAGGTCAGGACCGCTCTGGGCTCAGACTCCACTCACAGTCCCTTGTCTCTAACCCTTCAGTCACGACACATCACTGTTGATCATCGGACACTTACACATGTGGATAAGCTGGGACAGGTTCCTTTAGATGAAAATCTGGAGGTGATTGGATGAAGCACCTGTCAGTCTTCACCTATCACCAGGTCATTTTATTTAATCAGAGTTTAACATTAGTAACAGGAAAACTTACAACCCACCCAGAACAGACTGCCACACTATTGGACAATTTAGGACAGGAATATATAGAATATATATACTTTGGTCAGTTTATAAATAATTTTCTTGATTATTGCGTTTTTTCCAATAAACCTATTATAAATCCATCTGTACTAACAACTAATGTTGGCAATTGTATGTAAAAGACCATCTGGAGAGTCTTGAAAGCGTTCGCAAAAGGGCAAGTTCTTTAAATGAAAACCTGGAGGTGATTGGATTTCTCAACCACAGTTTTATCTAATCACAGCAGCTCACTCTACATCTTTAAACCTCAAACAGGCCCAGACGATCACACAAACACCCTCATTGGACAAGAGCCGGTAGAGCCAGCTGCTAGACATGAAAACTTTGCTTAGAACAGTTCAAGATGGATTTTTGAAACTGTTGTGTTGAAACTCTTAGGTGTTCTACATTTGTCACTTGAACACAAAATGGAGGAGTAACTAGAAAGTGCTTTATAGAGGGACTAGGATGTGGTTTCTGAGCTAAGCATGTTTGATAGATCAGAAGACATTAGTATATGCATCATTAAAATAACTGCTTCCACACGAGAACATTTTTTTTTTTCTATCGGACATTATGAAGTTTAGAAAGATGTCATTCAGAAATGCAGAAGTAAATAAGACATATATATATATATATATATATATATATATATATATATATATATATATATATATATATATATATATATATATATATGTATATATATATATATATATATATAGAATGTCTCTGCAGGTCCAAAGAGCCAGTTTACTGTGGTTTAAACTCTTTAAGAGGTGTAAATACTTTTAGGCTACAACATCTTCTTCTTACTGTTATATTCTTGATTTGTTTTAGACTTGGATGTAGTCTTTGTTAAATCATGATTGAGACCTGGTTTTATTCTGATTTTTATCTTGATGTTTGTCCTGTTATTGTCCCAGTTTAAGCCCAGTATTTAAACATAAGTTTATTTACTTTTTAGTCCTGGATTCAGGTCTTTACCCGGTCTTTCTCTGTCATCTGTAACCGTCTCATTAAACGCTCTCAGATGAATTTGTGGATCATTAATAATCATCTCATCAGCTCTGGACTCTAAACCGGACTGATCCAGGTTTATTCTAGAACCCGGCAAAAACTTCCACCTATCGCTCGGCTCTCGCTGACGGATCATCGGCCATTACCGCAAATTATCTCCATTAGAGTCGGAGCTCAGGAGCAGAACTATCAACGAGGAAAGAACAGAGCCATAACAGAGACCTATGGTTATAAATGCACCGGTAAGAACTGTTCAAATCCAACTAAAACCTGTTCAAATCCAACTAAAACCTGTTCAAATCCAAATAAAACTTGTTCAAATCCAAATAAAACCTGTTCAAATCCAACTAAAACCTGTTCAAATCCAAATAAAACCTGTTCAAATCCAACTAAAACCTGTTCAAATCCAACTAAAACCTGTTCAAATCCAAATAAAACCTGTTCAAATCCAAATAAAACCTGTTCAAATCCAAATAAAACCTGTCATATAGACTTTTTAAAGTAAAGACACATAAACGTAACCTGGTAAAAGTAAACCTGGATTTGCCCATTCATCTTCTTGGGACCAGGTTTCTTCACTAGAAATCCTGAATATTATGTCTTTGAAGTTCCATTGTAGCCAAAATGACAGAGACTACTAACACAGTCTGCACAAAAGTACACTGCCCGGCCAAAAAACAAAGTCACCACCTGGATTTAACTTACTGCATGGATTATTATGTTTTAGATGCAACAAGTTATTTATCCCTAACTGATGTTGTGAGTAGTTTCTCATTTCTTAAACAACACGTTAACGACTCATCCTGTGGTCGAGGAAAATCTGTTTCAGAAGGGTCACATTATTGGCATCAAGCAAAGAAAACACCTAAGGAGATTGTTGAATTGACTAAAACTGGATTAAGAACTGTCCAACGCATTATTAAAAACTGGAAGGATAATGGGGAACCATTATCTTCGAGGAATAATCTTGAAAGGTTGTGATCGTCAATCACTTAAAAGTTTTGTGAAATCAAATCGTAAAAAAAACAAGAGTAGAACTCATGGCTGTGTTTTAAAGTGAAAGTAAGAAGAAAAGGTTAAAGCAGAAGCATCTGGACTTTGTCAGCGAGGCTCATCGGGAAAAAAAGGCTTTAGTTTGCTCAAGAGCATAAAGACTGGCCTCTGGATAAATGGAAGAAGGTCATGTCTGATTAGTCTAGACCTGTTCCAGACTGATGGGTGCATCAGGGTAAAAAGAGAGCATGAAGTGATGCTCCCATATTGCCTTGTGCCTACCGTATAAGCCTGTGGGGGCGGGGCTATGATCTTGGCCTGCTGCAGTTGGTCAGGTCCAGGTTCAGTTATGTGCCCAAAGAATGATGGTAGCTGACCACCTGGATATACTGAACGACCAGGTTACTCCACGGGCATATTCCAAGATGACAATGGCAGGATTCATCCAGACCTTAACCCAACTAAGAATCTTCGGGATGTGCTTTATGCAGCGTTCCGACTCTCCCAACATCAATACAAGAGCTTGGTGAAAAAGTAATTCAACTCTGGATGGGAATAAATGTTGTTCCTTTGCAGAATCTTATCGAAACAATGCCACAGTGAATGTGTGCCGTAATCAAAGCTGAACAAAATATTAGAGTACGTGACTTTTTTTGAGGCCGGGCAGTGTAATAAAACAATGGGAAAAAAGTCTGAAAGTCTAAAAGCACATAGCAAATTTCCATAAACACAAATGTGACTTTTCATGTTTTTGTTGCATTTACTGCTACTCCACATTCACGTAACGCTGAGCTGTCTAATTTATGCTTCAATGGCATAACTGGGGCAAGAAACAAGAAAACTAGGATCATCCCATGACTAAACCTACAGACCTACAGACACTTAGCTTTAACGTCTTTTGATGTCTTAAGTGTGAACGTTAATGTTTGTCAGTCTCTGAGTATTAGCCCTGAGGTTAATTGATGGCCTCTTGCCCAAAGCCAATGAACTAGTTGCTCTCCACATGGGCAAAAAAAATGTTTTATTCAAATTTATTCTGAATAGACCCTATAATTGTGGAGGAGCTGGTTTTCTCTTACGGCCCCCTTCTTCCGTGACTCGTTTTGGTGTGATTCTGGTCTAAGCTGCTTGTTGAACTAATCACATTATAATTAATGAGCTCAGTCCCACTAACCACTTGTTCTCGTGGATTACCTGCCTCCATTCGACTAATCCCTCTGTCTTTCCATTTCCTCTGCTCCAGTTCCATTGTGTTCAGCCTGTCCTCCTTTCTTCTACTAGAGACACAGGACACATTCAAGCTCAATTAAGAACAGGACAGAGAGCATTGGGTTTGAATAGGAAAGTAAAACAACCCTTTGGTGCAAATTGTTTAGTTTAACCTAAGTGTCTGCCAGAGAAGTAGAGGGCGCTGTGATCCACGCTGCCTCTAATGTCTGAGAATACATTTATGATAAGAACTGCTCTGGTGCCTATTCCTCCAGTGGACACAAGTGTAACTGCAGATAAACATGTTTTCTCCAACAGACTTATTTGTAAAAAGAGACACCTGGGGTAACATGGGGTTAAAAAATTAAGGAAACTGCAGATTATTGCCTATTTTCATTTCAGTTTATTGTAATTGTCTTAGTTAAACCATGTTTTCTGGGGTGTCTTTTTGAAAATGACACATCCTTAGTACGCTGACTCTGGGACTACAAGGTGTATTTTAAAAATTCTGTCGTCAAATGGAAGGGAACACTTCTGAGATTTCTCCAAAAGAGTGAATTTGAATGTGCATGTTACAGTCTCAGAGTAAATTAAGAATATAATATGTCTTTAGATTGAGGCATTCATTACTTGTACCAAATACAATTCCTCTAACGTGAAACATAATAGAGGTTGGTCAGTGTTTGTCAATTTATGTATGGACTCAGACCTACTGCCAATTATTAAAAAAACACTTTCTTCAAGCAGTGGTACAGAAAAAAAGTCTGCATCTTTAAAGAAGACTTTTATGCAAGACAACACTTCAAGGTAAAGGTAATTGAACTCTTTAAAACAGGAAAGGGATATCCAGTAAAAACATATCCAAGGACTTCAGAATTCCAATCAGCAGTGTTCAAAATGAGGGATTCTGTTGAAACCAAACCAAAGTCAGGTAGACCAACAAACATTTTAGCCACAACTGCCAGGAAATTTGTTCGGGATGCAAAGAAAAACCCTTAAACAACTAAAAAACAGGACTCTCTGAAAAAAAGTGATGTGGCTGTTTTAAGATGCACAATAAGAGACACTTGAAGAAAAATGTGCTGCATGGTCGAATCACCAGAAGAAAGCCATTACTACGCAAATGCCACAAAGCATCCCACTTAAAATACACTATACAGCACAGAGACAAGCCTCTAAACTTCTGGAACAAAGTCATTTGGAGTGATGAGATCAAAATTGAACTTTTTGGCCACAATCAAACATTACATTTGGAGAGTGTGGAGGGTGGATCGCTGATGTTTTGGGGATGTGTGGGCTACAAAGGCACAGGAAAAGATGAATGCAGCATGTTATTAGAAAATATTAGAGGAACATTTGCACTCATCAGCCCAGAAGCTGCACATAGGACGTACTTGGACGTCCAACATGACAACAATCCAAACCACAAGGCCAAGTCAACCTGTCATTGGCTACAGCAGCATAAAGTTAAGATTCTTGACTGGCCATCTTAGTCTCCTGACCTCATTGAGCCACTCTGGAGAGATCTCAAACGTGCAGTTCATACAAGACAGCCCAAGAATTTACACGAACCGGAGGCTTTTTGTCAAAAAGAATGGGCAGCTTTACCATCTGAGAAAATAAAGAGCCTCATCCACAACTACCACAAACGACTTCAAGCTGTCATTGATGTTAAAGGTAGTAATACACGGTATTAAGAACTGGGGTATGTAAACTTTTGATCAGGGTCAAACTTATTTGCACAACTGTATATAAAAACAATTTCAGAAAAGGTTGTATAATAAAATGAGAAGAGTTGTAAAGTCAAAATATAGAACAAAATTTTGATTAAGTGGATTATTAGGATTGTTTTCCAGGTTTTAGTCCTTTTAAATTTGTTTACCGTCTGTGTTTATTGGTCTTTGGGGCTTCGTCAACCTCCTCCTTGTTTGTGTTTGACGGAGTTTGGGAAGAAACCTGATTAACTGCAGACAATCCCGGAGCTAAATCCAGGACTAATAAGTGGATTACGGTGGGTCAGTGTGGATTAGCCGTCTCAGTTTGGCTCAATACCGACGTGGTTCCTCCCAAAGCCGGACTAAACCCACAAAGACCAGACGTCCCCCCGCTGTCCACTTCCTGCAGAGTGAGCCAAAAGGACGATTCTTTAAAACCTGACTCTATTTCTAACTCTTCACTGTGACCTCATTTACCTCTGTTCTGACAAAGGCCACTGACCTCTTGCAGACATAACAAAACCTGGAAAACTTCCCGTTGGTTAAACTTTTAACCAACGAGATTTTGGAGTGAATTCTTGGGTAAAAGTGGATAAACTTAAACTCTGAGAACATCCAACAAAGATAAATGTCATTGAATTTTTCCGTTTAATAATTATGAAGACATGAACTTTTGAGTTTTTTTCAGTTAAGACTGACCAAAATCAAGCCTGTTCTGATGAGGCAACATTTTAAAACCTTTTTTCTTAAATTCACCAAAGGAACCTTTTCTGCTTTTAAATTTATTTTATTTACTAGATGGACTTATCTTATGTCATTTTATCTATTTTTTTGGGGTCTTTTGTTTCTTTTAGCTTGCATACAGTACTTTGTCTGACTGCCTTATCCTTAAAGTAACTGGTAAATAAGCCTGGTATTTTGGATCCTTATTGAGCTTTTAATCAAATAAGCAGCATATTTATTGAGATATATTTGGAAAGAACTTGTAAAGATAGAAAATTTATCTGAATGACAATAACCATGTGCTAAATCTTTAAAGTCACTGTGGAAACAAAAGAATAACTGTGATTTTAAAGTAGAAAAGTAGCCGCCCAATTTAGAACAAAACAAGAACTAAACAGGGCTGTTATACACTCCAGCCCCAAAACCAATTGACGTTAGAAAGAGAGAACCTTACTTTCACGTTTACAAAGGTTAGTGGGTTTATTGTTATGAAAAAATAGCACTGGTTTCTTGGCTTTGTCTTGGTTTTTGGATTTCCCTCTCGTCCTGAATCCACCTTCCCCTTTCCTCTTCCTCTGTCTTTTTGTGTGAGTCCGGTCTTTAATGAAGGCCATGTGGCGAGGGATCAGTCCTTTGTGTGAAATCTGCTTTGGATCAGCTCTGAGTGGATCAGCTCTAATCCAATCAGCGCCTAAAGACCAGCACTGGACGGATATATGTGGTACAGCAAACAGGGAACAGGAGGAAGGAGGGAACGTGGATAACATGTCAACCACAGTGACAGAAACTTTAGGGGGCACTGTCATGTCACTCCAATCTAACGTAAGTAGTTTAATGGCGTGCTAAATAATTGGGATGTTCTGACAGTGAATTATTCTAGATAGGACAGTTATGGTGTTTTCTAGTTTAACATACAACAGAGAGATCTCACAAGAAGGATGCAGTTGGAAATATAACTCTTAAAATTCAACAAAACTTAGCACACTCAATGGCTTCTTATACGGCTTCAGTCTTTTTCAGATTATTGTGTAGTCTATGAAAAATGGCGGACATCAACCCAAAGAATTAGATAAATCCTTCAGTCTGTAAAGCCATAGTCTTGGCTCGGTCTAGGACATGTCTCGGTCTTGGTCTTGGCTCGGTCTGGGACATGTCTCGGTCTTGGTCTTAGCTCGGTCTGGGACATGTCTCGGTCTTGGTCTTGGTCTTAGCTCGGTCTGGGACATGTCTCGGCATTGGTCTTGGCTCGGTCTGGGACATGTCTCTGTCTTGGTCTTAGCTCGGTCTGGGACATGTCTCGGCCTTGGTCTTGGCTCGGTCTGGGACATGTCTCGGCCTTGGTCTTGGCTCGGTCTGGGACATGTCTCGGCCTTGGTCTTGGTCTTAGCTCGGTCTGGAACATGTCTCGATCTTGGTCTTGGCTCGGTCTGGGAGATGTCTCGGCCTTGGTTTTGACTCGGTCTGGGACATGTCTCGGCCTTGGTCTTGGTCTTAGCTCGGTCTGGAACATGTCTCGATCTTAGTCTTGGCTCGGTCTGGGAGATGTCTCGGCCTTGGTCTTAGCTCGGTCTGGGACATGTCTCGGTCTTGGTCTTGGCTCGTTCTGGGACATGTTTTGGTCTTTGTCTTGGCTCGGTCTGGGACATGTCTCGGTCACAGCAATACTTCTTATAGGCCATTACTGGGTCTTTATTATGAATGTCCTCTTTTTCACATTTGTCACATTTATGCCTGATTTCTAAAATCTTTAAACGACAAGTACACATCCCTTTTTTATTCCCGTCTGTAATGGGTTCCATTAGACCTTTATTCAACATATCCTAAAACAAAATATCTTTCAAACTGAGAAAACCCATTAACGCTGAAGGACAAAACAGAGGGATTAAAACTGAGAGCACTTCCTTCCTTTAATAAAAACTGTATGAATTAATCCAAACATGAATAAACACATCTATTCAACGCTCGGTTACAGACGTTATATGAACAATGTTTAGCCCATTTTCCACAAATAGAAGCCGTCTCACTCATCACTGCTGCTTTATTTCTGTCTGATTCATTAAAATTGCATGTGTTTTATACAATAATCCCCAAAAGAACATCATATCCATGTAATTTGTGTCACATTTTATATTTATAGGCTGTGTTTTAGATGTTTTTCACAGTTTGAGTAAACTTAGTTAGAACTTAAAGAGATATGTTGGAGTTTGTTTTTTTGTGGAATGGGTGGGGATTTGTATGAAGACTAGACTAGGATTAAAACAAGGCCAAAGTAGGACTGGGGAAAAGTGTTAGACTTAAAAACCTGGACTAAACCAAGGACCACGTTCTGAATGAAGGTAAAACTAAACTAAGATTAATAATAATAATAATAATAATAATAATAATAATAATAATAATAATTTATAAAAAGTAGCGTTAAACCAGGACTAAACACAGACTTCCCATTGCACTGAGAAAGGACAAAATGAAACCCAGGATTACCTCAGAACCAGTCCCGTTTAAGTCTTTGACTAAACCAGATATTAGACTAGATTAGGAAATGCCTAACAGGAGTAAGACAGGTCCAAACCAGGCTTAATCTCAGGACAAATCAAGAACAACTACAAACCAAAGACAAAACTACACCCAAACATGGTGAAGCTAGAAGACACTTGGCCTAACACGACCACAACCCAGGACTAAACCACAGACTATACTTCCTTCTATTATTTATTTACAAACATGACTTTTTGCATAACCTCCAATTTCCCTGAGGTCATTCGTCTAAAATGGGTCAGAATTAATTTGTCTAAACCTTTAACCCCTCGTCAAGCTCTGAGTCAAAGTGCAGATGTGTTTTTTTAAGGCATGTTTTCAGAGACAAACAGGAAGTGCAGTCCCGGGTGAGTTCGACTGCAGCACTGCATTTTAACGCCGTGCTCGTTCATTCTGAGCGCGATCAGTGAGGACCACACCAAGGCCCTGTTTCACGGCCTCGGATCCAGAAAATCCCCCAAAAAACAGAGAAATCAGGCCTCGAGGGACGGACAGGAGGGATGTAGAGAATAAAAAGATGGAGGGATGGGGGAGAATTTCAAAATAATGGTTCAGTTTTGGAAGGACATATGTTTTTTACACATAAATCATAAATTCTAATAAAAAAACTAAATGATTTTGTCAAATGTTACAGATGTGTGTGCTGTCAGTGACTTTAATATCTTAATCCTAATCAAAAAAACTGCACTAAAATTTGAACACTCTCTTGTCCCTGGATGAAAACTTTAGTAAAGACTTGAACAAAAGGCAGCCAAAACTCCAGGAGGACAAAGAGGACGAAGCCCACAACGGAGGAGTCTGGTGTCGAGGGTGTGTTCTCCGTCTGTCGAGCAGCAGGGGGCGCTGTTTGGAGCCTGTGTCTCTCCGTCTGTCGCAGGTTTATCACTGACCCTGAACAAACCTGAGTCATGTGACCATTCTGTCACGTCTGTCCTTATACTGTAGAAGTCCACACACATTTACCCAGCATGGATCTTGAGCCGGATTACAGTCGCTTGTCATTATAGGGAATAGGTGCTCCCATATTGGGAAGGTCATCCAATACAGTGTGTAGCTATGGTCTGATCTAAATCCAAATGGTTCTGAGGAATTTGAAGGTTGACATTTATAGAACAACCTTTGGGTGAACAAATATGCTGGCCAGTGGGAATGGTGGTTGGTTCTTCCTTTTTATTGTTTTAGGGTTGAGGACGAGGCAACTGTTTTACGTTACTAATGGCTCTGCTCTAAGTGGATAAAACTGTGTAACAGACTGAGTCATTCAATGAATCACAAACCATTTATTCATCATATTCAAGTACCTGCTTTCTGTGGAAGACCTCCCAGATAAAGAGCTAGGTTATTAAATCATCATTATTATTATTATTATTATTATTAATAATATTATTATTATGATTGAATCATTATAGAGATGCAACAGTAGAGTTAATATTATTACTGAATATGACAACAACTGTGGCAAACATAGGGCTGTTAAATGACAAAGTTACTTATGGACATGATTTATTTAACACATTTTCAGCGACAGAAGGTCAAACAAATATCCAAATAAACATATCCTAAGGACTACAGTGTCTGAGACCAGCAAAGACACAATAACCAGCTGTGTTAAACATGAAAGTGGAAATACTGCATGTTTTTATGGAACATCTCTTGATTAATAACAGACTGGAGTCCTGAAAGCACAGTTATAATATACTTTTATGGCTGTAGGAAAGTCTGCTTGTTTTTCTGTGTCCCTCGACAGAATTCTACCTGCTCTGATCACTGACAATATAAATATGACAGGCGTAGGTCTCTATTTCCACACAGAGCTCATTATCAGATAGATTTAAGTAAGTATTTATTTACTGTGTATTTGTTTCTTTGTAAATGTTGGAGTCTGTGCGATGTGCAGACAGTGTAGTTCCCCTTTAACTTCACGCTGCCTCTCTGTTTGTCCGTCTGTTCGAGCCGGACTCGTGCCAGTTCTGACATATGTTGCTGTTTTCAGATTTAGTTTACGACCAGAGTCACACTGAGAAGGGAACACATTTAGGATCAGCTCTGAGTCTTATTCTGAGCGTGTCTTTGAATGACTGGATGGAAAGACAGCTTTAGTCATGTTTCAGCTCGTTTAAATGTTTCCTGTTGATTTTTCTTGTTTGGACTTTCCATGTATATCCTTTTAAACTATCAAATACATTTCTGAGTTAAAGCAGACATGTCCAAAGTCTGGTCCAGGGGCCAATTCAGTTTGGAATAAGTGATGATGAATGATAATCATCAGACATGGAGCACTGTTGGGCGAGCAGATAATGTTTTAGGCAAATTGTTCTATTCAAACATTAATATACGTCACAGTGCTTTTCAGATTATTGGTTCTAACTTTAGGTAATCTAAATTTACTCTCTGTGGCATGCCTAGTTTCATAATTGTGCTCATCAGAACTAAAACACATAAAGCCCTCTAGGTCATTTTGTTGTACACTGGTGAAATTAGACAAGGAGTGTCTTTTTTCACACTCCGAGCTGCCTTACTTTGAACAAAGCTTCTCTATGTGAGGCAGCAGCACTTGATCATATCTCAGAGCAGTCGTCTAAATGTGAACTAATGTCTTTATAAAAACAAAAGGTTAATGTAAAAGCATCTGGGCTCAGTTTTTAAGGTGAAGACGTTTCGTCTCTAATTCCAAGAGACTTTATAATTTCTGCGATTAACTGGTAAGAGAGCTGAGCTTATATCTCTAGAGGGAGGGGTTTCCCCTGAAACTAAACCTGATGGACCAGCTCTTCTAGTCTCACTCCAAGTCACACTTTCCTGTGACTTGGTCAACTGAAACCAAACCTGGTTTTAGGGGACCAAGAGGGAAAGCCTCTTGGAATTTGAGACAAAATGTTTGTTTTAACCTTTTTTTCAAGTTGACCTGGATGACTGCAAACTTTCATAGACATAATGTCTTTATGACATATTCAACCACAGTGAAAAGTTAAAAATAATCTTCTAACCATCGAAAGTCCACTGCCCATCCTATGTCCTACTGTAGTGATATGTTTGGACCTAGTGTCTTGACCACCACTACACTAAGAAGTTTGGTCTCCTGTACCTGCTTAACAAGATTACCTTTTATAACTAGATTTAATTTGGGCTCTTCCAACAGAATACTTTTGGTTCTAAAACAATATACTTAGTTTTACCAATATTTATCACCAATGTATTAACTGTGACCCACTCAAATATAAAATGTAATTCTTTCATCAGAATCTTTTTAAGTCATTGTCGTTTGAGAAGAATAAATTGTGGAGTGGTAGATCGGTCGTCCTATAATTGAAAGGTTGGCGGTTCAATTCCCACTTTTGCCGGTTCATACTGTTGTTGTGTCCTTGGGCAACACACTTAATTCTCTGTCTACCCCCCCTCTCTGTCTGCCTCGGGGGTGAATGTGGTAAATGGAAGTATCATGTAAAGTGCTTTGGGTGCCCGAGAAGGGTACAAAAAAGCACTATTTACCATTTAAACTGATTTTTTATCTGAGAGGCTTCCATTAAAGAAAACTGTTATCAACGACACTCTTTAATCAAAGTACAGCTGTTGGACTGAACTCAGGACATTGTATTTTTCGACAGAAGACTGATCAATGAGATCAAACGCTGAACTAAAATCTAATAATACTGCTCCAACCAACCTTTTGTCATCTAATGCCAATCCTTTGTCATTTGTGCCATAGCAGTAGTACGGACCAGCTTTATATGTGTGCTGAAAATCAATATTTAAATAATTAATTAAAAACTATTTCTAAATTTGTTCAAATTCAATTCTCTCTATAATTCTGCTCAGCGCTGGCAGTGGGTCTACTATTAGCCTAATATAAACTAGTTCCAAACTGAACAAAACCTTTTAAAACTGACTAAAACTGGTTCAAATCCAACTGAAAGCTTGTGAAATAAGAATAATATCAGAAGAGATCATCGGCCCTTGGAAACTTTCCTTTCATTAAAGCTACTGAGCTACTGCCGGGGGGCGGCAGTAGCTCAGTAGTAGAGCGGCCGTCCTTCAACCGGAAGGTAGTAGGATCGATTCCCGCTCGCCCCACAGTTCATACTGTCGTTGTGTCCTTGGGCAAGACACTTAACCCACCTTGCCTCCAGTGACTGTAACACTGGTAATGTAATGTAAGTCGCTTTGGATAAAAGCGTCTGCTAAATGAATAAATGTAAATGTAAATGTAAACATTTGTAAAAAGGTTTAGGGTTACGAAGTCCCCTGGGTTTGAAGGAATGGAAACAGCCTCTTGTCACAGAGCGAGATAAAGAAAGGAGAACACGTACTGTAAAAAACAGCACCAAGAAACACTACAAAGATGGCAGCTGTAAATGAAAGCCCGAAGTGTAGAACTCAATAGCCTTTTTCTTTATGTCCTCGACTCCACGTGAGCGCTTTTCTCTTTTATTTTTATCCATTTTATAACGTCCACACACACTCACCTGAACACAACACGCAGCGGGAACGGCCCACAGCTCCTCGACAGCAGCAGCGGAGGTCAAAGTTCAGAGGTTGGCGAGACAAGGACAGCCCTGAGCGACTGTACTATACATATACACCTGAGCCTATATTTATGTCTGAGAGGAACAGTGATTTAGAGCATTACACAAAGAAGGGACGGATACTTGGGTTTTCACAAAGAGTTTTATTTATTTTATTGGAGTAAATTTAGAATTAAGAAAAGATGAACACTTCTTCAGCGTCACAGAAGGCATCTGTCGTAGAGTCGCATGAAAAACAGTGCCATACAAAACTAAAAACTGAACTCGAGTTCTGGTTCTGTCCTGGATTCAACTTGGAGTAGTCCAGGTTTAGTCCTGTTTAAGTCTTGGGTTGACTTTTGGTTAAACTCTAGTTATTTCATGGTTTTGACCTGGTATATCCTGGTTTAGTTCTGGGTTTACTGTTGCAAGAGGAAACTGAAAACCAGGACTAAACCAGAGACTAGACTAGATTTAGACCCACATCTGTTTCCCTCCGTTCTATCTTCTTCATCAGTTTAATCGATCGTGACTTCCTGCATTTGGTCTAAAGTCTGAACTATCTCCAAACTCTCTTTTACAAATGAACCAGACCTTGGTTCAGTTTGGTCCAGACTAAAGTTTTCACACTTGCTTGCAAACATTTTTCCACATAAATAATTTCTGATGCAGAATTTCCAAATGTCAATAAAATGTATGGAAGTGCGACTAAATAAAACCTGTAATGGTTTTGTTTGGCCCCTACATGAACAATTATTTACCAACTGACCTCCAGAAATATGAGAAAACACAACCAGGATTATCACAAAACTTCTAACTTAGTATTAGTGATGTTTTCTTTGTTCTGTTGGAGCCGACCCTCACTTCCTGTAACCTTCTCCTTTCCTCCCTTTGTCCACTGTTAGCTCCTCCTGCCTCTTGTCTCTTCCCATTCTGTCTGTTTAAACCCATCGCTGGAACCCCCTCTAAAGCCGAGTCCACGCTCAGCTGCACACATCCAGCTGCAGCGCGCGGCGGTGACACAGCGCGGTCACTTTGCCTCCAGCAAGCGCTCTTTTCCTCCGGAGACGCACAAAGTCACAGCCCAACAACCTCCAACCGTTCTCCACCCGACGCCGCCTCGTTTCCTCTCGTCATTTATCATCCCTCCTCGCTCTCAGCTCTTTCTGTTTAAAGAGATACAAGTTTATGAATTGACCATTTTATTTTTACGCTTTTCTAGATGAGGTTATAGCTTTACTATAAAATCTTGTACTGGTTCAGTCCCAGTTTATCCCTCGCATTCATTCATTTTCTACCGATTTGTCCCGTTAGGGGTCGCAGATGACTGGAGCCTATCCCAGCAGCTTTGGGCCTGAAGCGGACAGTGGACAGTGGCCAGTTAGTCGCAGGGCTGACATTTAGACATAGACAGTGACAGACAACCATTCATTCTCACATTCATTCACTAGGGACACTTTAGAGTTGTCAATTAACCTATACATGCATGTCTTTGGACGGTGGGAGGAAGCCAGAGTACCCGGAGAGAACCCACGGGAACACGTGGAGGACATACAGACTCCTCACAGAAAGACCGGAGTCGGCCGAGAATGTTTGAGTCGGCCAGGTTTTGAACTCATGACCTTCTTGCTGTGAGGCAGGAGTGCTAACCACTCTGCCACGTGCACCCTCGCTTGCTGCAGCAGCTGTCCCCCAGAGCACCTCCAGCACTTACTGTCCTTATTCAAGCCCCTGCCATGTAGTTTAGATGGTGTGTATTAACTTTTAATAAGTACTTTAAATTAAAATGATCTTCCCTTGGCTTCTGTAATATTTATTTTCATTATATGACACAATGTGTGATTAAATTTTAAACTATTTAACATAACTTTTTAAAGCATGATGACGCAGTTATTTCATGGGGTACAATAAACGTCTCTTTAATAGCATTGGGATCTTATTTAGATCTGAAGCCTTTAGTTACACAGTTTTTGAGCTGCATGTACTTCCAGGTGTCTTTACAGGTACAGGTGTGTTGAACACATGTCATTAAATAAAAGATAGAGGTCGTCCTTGGGAAGGTCCTCCAAGGTACACATTCCTTCTCTAAAGACCTGTTCCCTTCCAAAACATAGTTCAGGATAGTTCCACATTGAAGCATATTTCTGTTTGTAAAGAGAAACCGTCATGACAAACTAATGCAATACTGGATTTGTGTCCTGCACAGAAACCTTGTCTATCGTCTAATAATTGCAATGGTTTGAAAGGGGCTGTCATATATTAGTATAATAGTTTATAATATTCTACCTTTAAACCATCAAAGCCAGGGGACTTTCCATCTTTTAATTATATTTTTGAATCTAACAGGAAACTCTAACATTTGTACTTGCTTTTCATAAAGATGTGGCTTATGGATGCTATCAAAGCAGGAAGAAACATCTTCCTCCATCGAAATATATTCTGACTGATACAACGTGCAATAAAAATCATAAACTTCATTAATCTCTTTTGTTTCTGTAATAACCTTGTTTTGTTCATTTACAAAAGCTGGGACTATATTATTTTCTTGCTTTTTAATCTAGTTTGCTTGGAGTTTCCCAATCAACACAGAGTTGATAAAAGAAATGTCCTAAAGCCGTTATCGCTATGGCAACAGTAATTTCCTCTAATACAAAGCGCCGACTGAAATAAAACTGGGCCAACATGTCAAACCTAATGCTTCAGAGCCTTAATTATCAAACCATATGAACTCTATAGGACCAGTGGTATAATCTGCCAGAGGGAAAATTACACCACACCAGGGGTCAGAGGTCGGCTGCCGAGGCCTCTCTCTGATTGGAGGATGAGGTAATGACACCACAAGGGCTTGAGTGTGACTGGTGGATGTGTTTTAATGAGCTCTGGGCTGCGGACATTAGCCGTGCAAATAAACAGGTCGGGCGAGTGAGTCTGACATTAGGTCATCTCCCTGGAGACGAAGCAAACCTAGTACAAGAAAATAACTGTAATACAACTATATACCCAATAATAATAATAATAATAATAATTATCTGAGGAAAAACGTTCTAAACCACAATCTAAATTTTTTGAAAGCTCTCGCCGTTCCTCATGTGTCCGTAGACAATAACGAGCGTGTTTTTTCATCATCGACCTGTTCAATGAGGCATTTCCCTATGGACTTCCTTTTATTCTGTAAGCGTTTACAATTATTCCCTGTCCCTATTCAATTACATGTATATATGGCCGAATAGTGTTCGCGGCCACAAACGTGCACGTGGCAATGGTCAATGACTCTCTGAGCTCGTGTTTGATTTGACCTTCACGTTCTTGTCGATGTCGTACATGATAATAATAAGAGACTCAAAATACAAATCCAATTCCAAAAAGTTTTAAAAATGCAATAAAAAAAGAATGTAAGAATTTGCAAAAGTGGTAAAACCAGATTATATCCACAATATTTTTACCAATTAATGAAGATAAATAACTCTTTTTTGAATTTGAGTGACACGTCTCAAAAAAGTTGGGGCAGAGGAACAAAAGAAAAGAAAGTGGTGATGGAAAAAAAAACAGCTATAGGTTTCCTCTAGTGGTGGAGCAGAGAACTGCAGCAGGGTTTTAGGTCCAGGACTTTGAGAGGGGTTTAGTCCAAGTTCAGCTAAGCCCTGGTTTAATTTTTCCTGGATTAGTCTTCTGTTAAGTCTTAGTCCTGCTGTAGACCTGGTTTTGTCCTGGTTTAGTTCTGGTTTAGACCTGGTTTAGACCTGCTTTAGTCCTGGTTTAGTCGTGGTTTGGTCCTGGTTCAGTCCTGGTTTTAAATCTGGTTTGGTCCTGGTTTGAAATCTGGTTTGGTCCTGGTTTAGTCCTGGTTTAGTCCTGGTTTTGTCCTGGTTTTAAATCTGGTTTGGTCCTGGTTCGTCCTGGTTTGGTCCTTGTTTGGTCCTGGTTTGGTCCTGGTTTGGTCCTGGTTTTGTCCTGGTTTTAAATCTGGTTTGGTCCTGGTTTGGTCCTGGTTCGGTCCTGGTTTAGTCTGATTTTAACTCAGATTTAGTGTGTGAGAGATGGATGCGGTTGCTCTGATGTGAAACTTAAAGCAGGAAAGTTTCTGGTGAAGCTCACAGCTGTAACATTATTAACTCCATGTGGAAGTATACTTGAGAAAAAGCAAAAGGACAATAGCTGCTCTTTTATTTGTTGAAGCGATGGCACCAATTTGGTCTCTTTGTGGTTTTTCTTGGCTTCGGTGCACATCAGTAAACCCTGTGATCAAACACAGAAACAGGGGGCTTGGAGAGTCTGCGGGTTGTTCGAGGGGGTGGGGGGCTTTTATTGTGACGGGGTCACACATGAAACGCTGTGGTTCACAGCACTTCCCGGGTTTTGGTAAAGTGACAGAGAAAATGGAGATGAATGAGGAGCCAGGGCAGCATTGAGTGTTGAGCTAATGCTAAAGCTAATGATCTTCAGTGGTGGAATAATTGGGATTTTAAAAATAATTTTAAACACTTTAAGACTAAACCGGTTTAAACTCGGTTTAAAACAAAAACTATACAATGACTAAGCCCAGGATCAAATCAGAATTTAATGGGAATAAATTAAGACTCAAATTAACCCAAACAAAAACTTCAATAAAATCAGGACTAACCCAGGACTTAAGTCGGGGTTTAAAAACACATATGACAGGACTAAATAAGCTCCTGATAAGGTTTAAAACAACATCCAGGTCACGACTAAATCAAGGCAAAAAAAACTAGGAATAAAGTTCTAATTCAGGACTGAGCCAGGATTAAACCAGGCCCAAACCTGGAACTAAACCAAAATGAAGTCAGGACTAATTAAGAACTGAGTCTAGGCCAAAGGTCTTGTTTAGATTTTTCCTGCTGTGGCTGATGTATAAAAAGCCGGTGTTTGTTTAGTCCGTTTTAAGTCTTTGAGTCACTTTTATTTTTTTTTATCCTAATTCTCGTGTGTGTGTCTGTGGGATCTGTTCAAACACACCTTGTCTCAGCGTGAATCCCACTGAAGACCATCTCCGCTGCGTGTCCTCGTCTTAAACCTGGACTCAAACTGGTGCAGGTCAGGACTGACAGAGGAAAAAACTTTCAAAGAACTACCCTTAAAAGAGCAATAAAAGACAAAGAGAACAAAAGAGCTCAGTGTTTTTTTAGGAGAAAAAAAGAAGAAAGCTGTGAGTAAAAGCTGCTCAGGAAACAGACTTTAAATACAGACAACAAAGACGAGGTCAGACAAGAGTTAACTATGACAAAATAATGAATTTAGCTAAATGTAAACCTAGTTCTTAACCAGGAATATGCAAAGACTAAACCAGGACTAAAACAAGACTAGATAAGGATTAAATCAGATTAACCCAAAGAAAACCAGGACTAAACCAAGGACCAAAACCAGGACTAAACCAAAAAGTAAAAGTATAAGTAAACCTTAAAGAAAAACACAATTTAGGAGGAATAATCCAGGACTAAATCAAGACTATTCTCCAGAATAAAACCAGGCCTAAATCTGGACTAAACTAGATCTAAATAAGGAATGAGAGAGGTCTAAAGTAAGACTAAACCCAGGACTACAAATAGGTCTCATCAAAGAATAAACCAGAGCTGGACTAAACAAGGAGAAACCAAAGAGTTAAACTTTGCCAAAAAACACACATTAAGAAGACTAAACCAGAACTAAATCAGGATCAAAACCAATTTAAAACTAATCTACAAAATAAAACCAGGTATGACATTAATGAACTTGGCCTAAAACCTGGACTAAACCCGATCAAAGACTAAGGTCTTTTCAAAGAATAAACCAGGATCTTAAACCAGGACTAGAGCAGGACTAAACCAAGACCAAAAACAAAAAAAGTTCTTGCAGAAGTAAACCTTGCTGGAAACCACATTTAAAAGATGTTCAATCCAGGACTAAATATAAACAAAAAAAAGGTCTAATAAAAAGGTCTAAAACCAATCTAATTCAAGACTAATCGCTAGAACAAAACCAGGACTAAACCATCCATGTCTAGAGCCAGAACAAAATAAGGACAAAAGACAAAACCAACAATTAAGGATCATTAACAAAGGACTTAAACGAAAGTAATTCAAGATAAACTATCAAAGAAAACCAAGCACAAAACCAGGAATAAAGTAGAACAAAACCCAGGACCAACACTAGGCTTAAACTGGGACTAAACTAGAATTGAACAAGGACAAAAGCTTGATTAAAAAGGACCAAACTTCAAAATAAACCCAAGACAAAAAATTAAATGAATTCAACTTAAAGTAAAGAAAGACAAAGCCAGATAAGACTCGAGCAAAGACAAATGAACTTCAAGTAGTGTCTCGTTCCCTGAGAGCTCCATTGAACTGATTTAATTCCTCAAAATGGAGTGTGTCTGTCAGCGTCGAGCGGCTGTCAGTGAGACGACCCTCTTCAGCGTAAATCAGTTTAACAGCCACGCGTAAAAAACAGGCCGACCGCAGCTACAGATGAGCACCGAGATAACGCTGACGGGTCAGAAACTGGCTAAAACAGGAAGTGGCGCCGAGTGCTAAACCGAGGGCTAAACTGAGGCTAAATCTAGAAATAGAAATAAACTAAGGCCTATAAATAAGGCCTGAATAAACCAGGACTTAAGCAGCTTTACAACAAGACTAGTCCTGGGCAAAACAGGTCTAAATTAAGACCAAAGCCAGGTATAATTGAGAAACCAAGAATTAAAGCCGGTTAAAACACGAGCTAAAACTAGAATAAACCCATAGTAAATTAAGAATAAAACCTGGATTTAACCAGGACTAAATCTAAACTAGACTAAACTAGTGCTAATCTAAGATTGAGCAAGTATTAAACCTAGAGCTAAATCAGAAATAAACCGGGTCTAAACTAGTACTAAACCAAGACTAAAACTTGAGATTTAGGTTTAGTTTGAGCAGACTCTCCAGAAAGTAGTTTGGTTTGAGCAGGTCTCATCGCCATGGTGACTACGTGCTCTGGAGCAGGTTTAGTTTTGGTTTAGAGTCCACAAAACCAAAGTGGACCAATTAGATGTACCTCAAAACTACAAATCTTTAGTTCTTTTGGTTCAGAGAATATAGACTAAATTAAACTCTAACAAAACAAAGCAGAGGACATCAGTTACACCTGGAGCGCTTTATCTGTTTTTAAATTTTATTTGCTGCCACAATATTTCTGAATTTGGATCACACCTAAGTTTTTGTTACAAAAGCTGTGAATTGTTTTTGATTCATTTTTATATATTTGAGTAATTGTTTCTATGGTTTTAATGTCAAAACAAATTACACTTAATGTGAAACATCTCAAAATATTTCAAGGCCATTAGGTTTTAATTTGGACCATTATCACAGTGAGATAATTACAATTACTGTCTTTAAGCATATACAATCAGTCTTTTTCTCTTTCTCTTAATTTTGGCTGTGACCATGTTTATTTCCTGTTTCTCAACAGAAATAGCCCCGCCCCCCTTTTCCTTCCAGGTTGAATACTATTGGCTGTTCATTGCACAGACCACTAATTATTGGTTTGGGATTTAAACCTGAGTTGATAGAGAATGTTGATAACCAGAGTCATGCAACAGATGAACCCAAAGTTACCAAGTTTGGATTTGTTTGGTTGAGTCTGAGTCTCTGAGTTTGTTCAACCGGATTCTAGCAACAGCTCTTTGGACTAAACCTCTGGAACCAATGTGAGGCTAGGTCATGATCCTAGTAATCCACTCCATCTTTTAATAATATAATAATCTTTATTTTTATATAGTGCTTTTCCACCTACTGTAGTAGGCACTCAAAGCGCTTTACATACATTAAGCTATTTACCAGTGTTACAGTCACTGGAGGCAGTGTAGGTTAAGTGTCTTGCCCAAGGACACAACGACAGTATGTGGGGGAGAGCGGGATGTTATGATGTTTTGGGATGTTTCGAGTGGGACTCGAACCGCCCACCCGCCGGTCGAAGGACGGCCGCTCTACCCACTGAGCTACTGCTGCCCCTTTTCCCTCACTCCTTCCCCTCATCACTCCCACCTGTCCACACACCTGCAGCTCATTGCTCTCAGTTCAGTATTTGAACAGCCTCAGTTTGTTACTTTTGGGCCACATTGTTTCTCGGAGCTCGTGTGAATGTCCAGCACATGCAGTCCCTTGTAGTGTTTGTGTACTTACCTGTTCTTGGCCTCAGTGTTAGCTTGGCCCCGCCCACAGCTCAGCTCAACAACACCCCCTGTCTGCTGCTTTAACACTCTTTTTAATTCTAGTACATTATTTAAACAAAGTTCAGCTCTACCTTTCCTGCTTTGTGTGTTTGAGTCCTGGACCAAACCTCACACGCTAAATCAAGACTAACATGGGTCTAACCATGAAATAATCCCATTTTAAAGGAAGACATTGTTTTTACTAAATATACTGCTTGAATATGTCTTTTTAACCCTCCAGTCTGTTCTTATTTTAGTCTAAAACAGTCTGAGGAAGCTTGTTTTTTCTAGCTCCACTTCTAAAGGTCAAACTGTGGCTGCGCTTAAATTATATCTCCAACACAAACCTCATCTAAAACAAAGCAGGGACTGAGTCAGACTATTATAATTTCTGTTTTAATATTGGCTAAAATGGACCGCAGCAGCTGCTAACGCCTCATACCATTTTACTTCTCTTTAATCATAAAGAAAAACCAGAAGTGCCGAGTCAAGGACGAGCACAAATCCAACACATTTCTCTTCATTTCTCTTAAAGATAAACCAGGACTAAAGGATGTGGCAGTGGCTCAGTGGTAGAGCGGTCATCCTTCAACCGGAAGGTAGGCGGTTCGATTCCCGCTCTCCCCACAGTTCATACTGTCGTTGTGTCCTTGGGCAAGACACTTAACCCACCTTACCTCCAGTGGTGTTCCAGCTGTAACACTGGTGAATGGAACCTTTAATGTAAGTCGCTTTGGATAAAAGCAATGACTAAATGACTAAATGTAAAAATGTAAGCCAAGACTACACTAGGAAACACATGGGACAAAAATACACACAATTCCGGAGTAAACCAGAAGTAACTAACTTGAGTCTAAACAAGCATTAAATCAAGAGCAAAATAAAAAAAAAACTAATGGGCCAAATCAGATCTAAAAGAGGTCTAAACAAACCTTTAAACCCAGACACAAAACTGAGGTTGACCCAAGCTTAAACCAGACCTGAAGACTTGGACTAAACTAGCATTATTAAAGGACTAAACCAAGACTAAACTCTGGACTTAAACAGGACTTATGTGGCTCTAAATCCAGAAATCTGTTAGTAAAAAAAGCAGGAACAAACTATAGGCTTAAAAACAAGAACTAAACACTGATTAATCAAGGTCTAAACTTAGACTTTCACAGCAAAACGGTAATTGTTTGACTTTCACTTTGTCATTGTTGTCATAAGTCCTCAGTTAAAATCCTCTACTTCCTGTTTTCACTCTCAAACCGTCCTCCAGTTCAGTCTGTGGTTGATTAGAAGAGCTGTTCAATCAGGAAACTGTGTCACTGAAGAGATACAGCTCATGAGTTTAGAGAAATATTTATTTAGGACAAGTGTTTTTAAATCTCTGCATGAAAAGTCCTGAGGCAAAATGTAAAGTGGGTATCATCTCTTGACCATGGGCTCATGTACAGCTCCATCCTTCAGAGACAAATTACACAGGACTCCTCGGAATTAATGCCAAACACACACTGTTTTCTCAAATGAAGCTTTGTTTTTGTGATAAAGATAAAGACTGAGCAGTGCATTTTCTTCAGGAATGCCTCAAATAACACTAACCCACACAGGGCTATGTTCTTGGACCCATACGCTTTCAGTCGAACATTTTAGAATTAATCAGGACTAAATGAAAACTGAACGCAGTGGTAGAGCGGCCGTAATTTAACCAGAAGGTTGGCCGTTCGATTCCTGATCCCCTCACAGTTCATATTGTTGTTGTGTCCTTCAGCAACCCACCTTGCCTACAGTGGTGTTCCGGCTGTAACACTGGTAGGTAAATGGAAGCTGAATGTGAAAGCACTTTGAGTGCCTACTAGGTGGAAAAGCGCTATATAAAACCAACACCATTTGCCAAAAAAGAAAAAACTGACTAGATAATCAATGAATGAACCCAGACTGAGCCACGTCTTTGCCAAGCCTGAAGTCAGGACGTAGATTGGACGAATCGGGATTAAATTAGTGCAAAAACAAAGAGTAAATCAGAATTGAACTAAGAATAAAAGGAGTAAGTCAGACCTAAACTTTGACTAATCCCAGGATTTAAGCAGAACTCATTCGGGACTAAAACCACAAATTAAGACTAAACCAGGACTGTAATAAGTCTAAAAACCAAGAACTTTGCAAGCTAATGCTAACAATAGTTTTCAAAACTTACACAGCTAATATTATAAAGGGATATATATATTATATATTGGATGTAATGCTGTGATACAGTTTTGTCTATTGCTTTTACAAAACTCTAATTGTCCAATGCAGGATTATAAAGATGCTTTCCGTAGTTAAAAAAAACAAAAACAAAGTGCTGTCCAGTCAGCTGCTCAGTGCTGGAGAAGTAAATCGATGTTAACAAACATCTGGAGGCGTGCTCAGCTGTGGGGTCTGAGCTGTTCGTGTTGGGATGGACAAAAGGCAGAGAAAAGGGGGATGCTTTCCTGAAACGACCCCAGCTCCGAGCGTTGTTTATTCCTTTTGTGAAGCTGGAGAATGGCGCGCGGCTGGACGCACTCCACTTCACTACAACAGGCCCGAAGTGAACGCAGATTACACCTCACACCGAGCACAGCGTTCAGCAGAAAACACGCGACTGGAGGCTAAAGGGAAATGTGCAGACACTTCATTTAACTGTGGTTTGTAAAGAGGAAAGTGGGACAAGACCAGGGTTAAACCAGGACTAAATATGGATTAAACAAGGACATGACGGATGTAAACCATTGGACGTAATAACAAAATCTAGGCCTAGTTTTATTAGAGATTTATTATAATGCATACATTTACTATACTATTATAATTACTGAGGTAGCTTTAAATCTTCAGACGATTAACCTGGTTACAGCAAAGGTCAGTAAAACCCTGTCCATACCTCTTTAGCCCTCATTTGGGAGGCTTTCTCACCTGAGTTGTTTGGTCCTGACTCTGGGACCTGTTTTTTGTCCAAACCAAATGTTCAGGTGAAAGTGGTTCAGAAACAGCTGCTCTTAGGTCTTGGTCCAGACCAAATTGAACCATGGTCCGGTTCATTTGTGAAAGAGCTGTGAGATGGTTCAGACTTTAGAGCAAACGCAGGAAGTCACGGACGATTAAACTCATGAAGAAGAGAGAACTGAGGAAAACAGAGTTTAAAAACACACAAAACTAAGATTACTTTTGTATGGCTCTATCTTTATCTCCTCTACGACAGAAGCCTCCTGTGAAGTCGACCATTTCCTAAAGAGTGTTAGAGTGACTTTAAAACATGTATTAACTCTATATAAATAACAACATGTCTCTAAAGGCCCCACTCCAGTCTGATTATTGTATTTCTCAAGTTCAACTGTAAAAGAAGCCTCTGCAGAGACAAACCTCAGTAAACACAGTCTACAGGAGACAGGACCAACACAGCCACAGGGAAAGTCCAATAGTCCGCTCTCAGCACTCCTGCCTCATACCAAGGAAGTTCCAGGTTCAATTCCAGGCTGCAGGACCTGTGTGGAGTTTACATATTCTTCCCATGTCTGTGTAGGTTTCCTCTGGGTACTCCGGTTTCTCATACCACTTTAGACATGTACAATAGTCTTATGTTTAGTCCAGACTATAGCCTTGGATTAGCGCTAGTTATGCCTTTTTGATAAAACCTATCCTTGTCTTGGTTTGGTCCTGGTTTAGTCCTGGTAAAACCTTGAATATTCAATTGTTTCTGGCAGAAGAAATGCCTAGTAACATGCTGGTTTAATCCTAATTTATTTCTTGTTTTAGCATTAGTTTAGCTAGATATTCTTAAAGTATAGTTATATAATGCAGCATTAGCACGTGTATATCATGGAGCTAACACTTATATGGGAATGTATCAAAGCAATCAGAAAGAGCAGTCAGGTTTGGATTTGTTTGTTTTGGTCATAAGGTGGTTGTAGGTTTAATGCAGTCTCAGGAGGAAAATAAGGAAAGTGAGGAGAGAGGTGTTGTTGACTAACAAACGACTCGACGGGGGTCAAACCTCTGCAGAGACTCAGAGGTGCTAAACGAGAACGAACTCCTGCAGAGACAGACGAGCTGTGAACAGATGCTCACACTGTGGACGGATCGAACCAGAGCCGAGAGAAGAGAGGGAAAATGAAGCTGAAGTCAAAGGTGTAATGATGTTATAGAGTCCACACGAGTCTTTGTAAAAACTAGACTAAAGTAGACCTTCGATTAGGATTGGATTAATAGTTAGTGTCTGGTTAGAGAAGGTTACACAAATAAAACCCACTTTTCCTTCTTGTGTCACATTATGATCACTTTGAAGTTGCTCAGCCTGACTAATTATGATTTTTAAAATAGGGCACCACAGTATCAGGAAAAATGTGATTTGATGATAAGTATTTAAAATATTGCCATAACACGCTTACCTGCAATGTGTCTAAGCAGGAGCTAAACCATAAATCTAAAATTTGCTGCACACACACAACACACAGGTTTTCCATTCTCAGTGAATAAAGAGGAAATGGTTAATTTTGCTGCTGTGTTCTGGGTTTGACTAAAACAGTGCAACAACAAACAAATTGGGAACCAGGTTACTTTTATTTAATGTATTTTTCACACTTTACAAGTTCATTCCCAGTGTTGGAAGTAACGGCGTTAGTGTATAAAGGCGTTAATTTTTCAGTAACGGAGTAATCTAATTAATTACTTTTCCCATCATTGTAACACCGTTATGAGGAGTATTTTAGAATAGATTAATGTATTATTCATTTTCTTTGAGAATGAACAACATGTTAATCTACAGAAAGAGTTGGATTGTGTTTTGTTTATTGTGCAATAATTTACAGGTACAGACATTTGCAGGTCTCCCTTTGTTTCTTTTTACACAGGTTTACATTTGTTTGACTATATTTTGCCCTTGAATTTTATTTTCAATATTTATTTTTATATGTTTTTATTTCTATGTATATCATATGTCAGACTGCAATCTATTGAGTTGAAATAAATACCAAATGTTCTAAAATACTATATATAGTGTTTTTATTCTTCAATCAGTTAATTTAAACATCTTTGATATTTAAGCTGTTATAGAACGTAATATCTTTATAGAACATAAAAAATAACTTCAGTTACGGAGTTACTTTTACAATGTGGTAACTGAGTTACTAACTCAATTACTTTTTGGGAGAAGTCATTTGTAACTGTAAATACTGTAACTGTAAATATGGTCCAAGACACTTTATTATCTTATTATATTATAGTTTCCCCAGTCCCTGCTCCCAGACATAAGACACAACCAACACAAAAGCCAAAAGGGCCAAAGAATTGTTATGTGAACACACTGCATTATGGGAAATTATCTTACCCCTTTGTCTCTTGTAAACAAACATAAGCACTAAGGAGTAGGGATGAGCATACTACATTTTTCTTTTTGATGCGATAACTTTTAGTTCATGGTACTTTTTCATCAAAACCAATTCTGATACCAGTTCCTTTCAAAGGCTGGTTTTCACATACGTTTATTGCCTAAAACTTTCAGTAAAAACAAATTGCAGGATTTGTATAAGCACAGTGGTATTAAAAGTAATGATTCCTAAATATTGATGAGCTGGTATCGAGGTATCGATTGCTCATGGAAACATCAGTCTTAGATCCTAAAGCTTTATTATTGTCATTATACAGTATTTGTAAAATGAAAAGAAATTACAATGCTTTTGGGGGAGAGGGGGGGTGTATTGTTAAAGTGCTTAGTTAGAATTTTTCTTGTTTCCACACACTACAGTTCTAGAAATTTCTGTTCTTTTTGCTTTTTGTCCTTTTTATTTGAGCTGGATTATTTTGCTTTTACAAACTTTTTTAAAGTTTTTAATGCTTTTGGGGTCATTTTTGCATCAAGTATGACATCATTTTCTATTTTTGGGCTTTTTTTCTGCAGTTCAGTTTTACCGGAGCTTTTTATAACTATAATTTCTTCATAAATAAGAAGTTTTGCATGTGTTTTCAGCTGCGTTTTTTGCTGAAGGTGTAAGACGTTCGTGTCTATCCTTTTTGTAGGTGCTGGGATGGAGCCAGGACCAGGACAAAAAAGACAAAACAACTAAAACCACTTTTTACCTTTGCCTTTTGCATTTTTAAATCAAAGCTCCTCTGACTTTTAAAGAATGGACACTCCTTTTTTGCAATGGAAGTCAAACAAACCCCAAAACAACATGGAGTAATATCATTTTTGTGGAAGAGAATGCCAGAAATGAGAAGGACTGGACACATTTTGCAGATGTTTTTGCCTCAAAAGACTTGATCTCAATTATGTTGTTGGATTTTGAAGTTTTGACTGGAAGACATTGGACTAAACTGTTTAAACCTGATCCACTTTTGCTTATTGAGGCACTTTTTTTGTCATTTTATTGGACAATTTATAAAAAGACTATTTAAATGGACACAAATCAACTCTCTTCAAATTCTGTTGTTAGTCTTTGATTAAGAGCTGAGTGTGGAAACAGGACAAACCAATGGAAAATATGGCTAAAACGTATTGTTTATCAAAGTTAGATGTTTGAGAAACAAAGTTTGTCAAAGACGCAAACAGTGTATAACGTTTGTGAGAAACTGAATCAGTTTAGACAGTTGGATTGTCATATTTATTTAACGCTAGAATAAATGTATTTGATGTTTCTGATGCAAAATGTTAGCCACAGATGGAGTTAACTCAATTAAAAGTAATTTAAACTAAAATTAATAGAAATACAATTTATAAATGTGTAAAGCTCAAACAATAAAAATAGGAAAATTGTCCCACATTCAAAATATTTTATAAAAAAATAAATTATTTATAAAAAAATGTCACTTATTTGTAACTTTTAGAAACGCCACATGCCATGAACCCTTTACAAACTACAGGCTCATTAACAGTCCCAGCAGCAATTGGAGCCATTCCTTGTCTATGTAAAAAAAAAAAATTAATTTTTTTACTTAAACAGTTCCTTTGGGAGAAAAGACACACCTTGTCTCCAATGCCACTGGTCAGAGTGAGTGTGAGTGAATGGAAGCTCCATGTAAAGCGCTTTAGGCCCAAGAGGTCATTTAAAAGCACTATATACTATATAACTTTGGTGTTATGTTAAATAACCTATAGGGGGCGATAGACAGACTCAGAGATTTCAGCAAATAATATTTGTATATAATAATCATAAGAAGAAGAAGAACAGCAACAAACATTGTAACACTGGAGGAGGTTTAAATTATGTATATCTTAAGAAAGTACAAAAAAAAAAAAATAACATTTCTCTGAGCGGCTTTTGAATGCCTCTCGTCTTAAGAAGTGCTTATCCCTCTTTCAGCCTTTTCAAATATCCATGCAGCCTTTTCCTGAACTTGAAATCATGTCTTAAAGATCTTTATAACTTCTGACCAACTCAATTTTTCGCTTCTTGAAAAGTTTCTCCACTGTTTTAAAGCTTCAACTTTTGAGTAGAGCTCATCACTGGCCCCTGTGGCCACCGCAGGTACTGCTCCATGACCGCAGGGTCTCCGTGCTCAAATGCATATCTACTGTATCTATATCTAGCATAGAGAATAAATGAGCCTTTAGACTTCTGTATTTAAACATTTATTTTTGCATCAGAAACATTCCTCATTTCTTTCGTTTGGACTAAAGCTGCTCTACCAATGACTCCTTTTAACTTTTGTTCTGGGTTAAATAAAAGCCGTGTAGATTGACGTTTGTATAAAAGCAACTCATAGCAGTATTTATGACTAATGTGTATAAAACAATGAATATGTTTGTAGTTGGAGTTCAAAATGGCAGATGCCGCTGCTGTAAAAATGAATGTACTCTTTGTATCCAGAGCTTTTTAATACAATAAACAAACGCTTATATTACACAACATTTCATGACTTTATCAGCAATAAATCACAGAAAATGGAGTAAAAAGAAGGATAGGGTTGTAGTAGAAGTGAGGCTCTGATTGTAATTAATTCTCTCAGATCTGAGGCTGCGGCAGGTCTCGGTGGAGAGGCTCTGTTTACGGCTGCTGTTAATGAAACCTGAGGCCACAGTCCCATAGTCCCTCAGTAATCACCATCAGCTCCTCTCAGGTTCACGGCGAGGAGGAAACAGTCATGCGGCCACAGACCAGTCCCGTAATAATGTGAGGACGACAATACAGAGTTGGTGAACCCAAAATCACCAAGAACATGTTTCATTTCTAGTTTCTGACTCTCTCTAACCCCTCTGCCTCTTTCAGCAAACCCCAACAGAGAGCAGCTACAGGGATTAGTGTTCCTCCTCTGCTGAAGAATAAATAGTTTGGTTAATTTAGTTTTATAGGAACATAAAATGTCAAAATAAAATAAAAAATTGGTGTATTACATTTATTCATTTAGCTGACGCTTTTATCCAAAGCGACTTACATTGTTCTAATGTAATTACCAGTGTTACAGTCACTGGAGGTAAGGTGGGTTAAGTGTCTTGCCCAAGGACACAACAACAATATAAACTGTGGGGAGGGCGGGAATCGAACCGCCTACCTTCCGGTTGAAGGACGACCGCTCTACCCACTGAGCTACTTTATTAAATTCAGGTTGACGGAAAGTAATTTTTATATTTAATATTATTTATGTGTTTACAATTAAATCTCAAACCAAAAACTGTCTAAAATTTATTTAATTTTACATTTTGCAATTTTTTTCTATTTTTTTAAAGGTAAATTGTACTTATTTTACTAATTTTAGTCAATATTATAAACAATCTTTTTTGGAGATTCATGATTGTTTTTTGTCTTTTTTGGAATAAGCAGTGGACAGACAGGAAACCAGGAAAGACGACTCAAATGTGTGAATCGAACCCGGGTTTCTCGAGTTAATGATATGCGCCAGGCTCACCTGAATGGCTCATCTCAGTAGCTCACCTGGTGGAGGTGAGCTACTGAGGTGCCCCAATGCAATCGAAATGCATGGAAACACAACTTTGGTGTACATCGTATTTAAACCACATTTTGAGACACTTTTCTTTCATTTGTTCTTATTCATTTTAAGTGTCCACGACTTACACCAAACCACCGCCCGCCTTGTAGAGGTGTCAAACCCACCTCAGACTAAATTGGAATAAACATAATTTATTGTCACAACCTAATGGCCAGTAATTAAGTCAGCCATCCTGTTCTCAAATCTGTTTTTATCGTTCTTTAAATGACCTCAAACAGAAATATGTTGTGTAGATTTAATTTAAAGACAAATGCAGCATAAATAAAACCTATAGAGTCTCTATAGATCAGATTTGACTTAATGAAACATTAACAAAACGATGGAACAGAAGCAGCGTTTTTATGACTCAGCAGAAACAGTGAGTGAAAATTAAATTTGTTCCTAGTTTTGGGCAATAAACCTGGTCCTGATGGGTCTCGCTGGGGCACGGAGTACATTTCAGTGTTGGCCGAAGTTTCAGAGCTCTCCAGACGACTGTGGGTCCGAAATACAGTCCATTTTCCACGGACCGTCAGAGCTCAATGAACCTGAGACACTAAACTGCACTTTTACTTCACAATGGTACAAAATCACCTTCTGACTACGAAAACAGAAGGGTCCGGACATCAGGAGGCTTTGTGGTCTGTATATTTTTATAAAAAATGAAATGAGCACAACTCTTTGTGATCTTTGTGAGTTTAGAAGAAGGTTACTGTGTCAGTTTTTGACAAGAGTTTAAGACTAAATTAAGTATTTGAAAGAGTATCAAGTGATGAACGTTCAATTAAAGCCTGTTACTGCATTTTAGTGTATACTGGTGTTTTTATGCAAATTAGTTCAAGTTTCACCTTTTTAATGGATTGGATATTTGGACAAGAAAACAATGGGTAAAATGGGACTAAATGCAAATAAAACCTATGCCTTGAGACACAAGCCCCATTGACAACGGGTTTCTGTATTAAGCAGTAAAATGTCAAATCTCTTTTGAAGCAGTGGTCTCGGGACGGATCTGGGTCAGTTTAGTAAAACTACAGCAGAGTCAGCATTTGTTAAATATCACAGTGGCCCAGATCTGCTTTAAAAAAACAAAACAAAAGGAATCCCCAAATAACACCAGTCCATGTAAGACTGAAGCACAGACTCTGTCTCCTTCAGAAAACACTGAAAACCTCCAAGAGTCTGAACCTGGTCTAAGACTGGACTAACTCTAGACCTCCATGAGTCTGGACCTGGTCTAAGACTGACTAACTCTGTCTCCTTCAGAAGAACTTGAGACTGGTCTTGGTTATTTCTTAATCTCAAACTTTGTCTCGTTCTTGGACATCAACACCAACCAAGGCAGCAACGGGTTTCTGTATTCACAATGTTCTTTGAATTGGAAAAAAAAAGATTAAAAATCTTGCTCTAACTCTCCTTCACCAAACACTGACCTCCGTGAGTCTGGAACCTGGTCTAAGTCTCAGACATAACTTAGTCTTTCTGCTCTTGACTATAACGTCTTTTTTTTATTTTTTTTTTTTTCATTAACACATTATTATTGACAGTTTTTAATATTTTTTTCCTAAGGGTCATAGCCTCAAAGCCTGGAAACCTTGATTTAATTGCTTAGCCATGTCATGATCCACTCGCCTTTTCTTGATCCACGTGTGTGTTTTTTTAAATTTTTTTTGCATCGTCCGAGTGTGTTTTGTCTCTGAACTGTGTCCACCGTGTGTCATCTGTAAACAGTGGTTCTCATTAAAGAGTTACGCTCCACTGCAGCCGAGAACAAACGAACGTTGAGGCCCAGACACGGATAATCCACTCAGGCCTTTACGTTCGGCTGGAGTTACATGTTTACGGTAACCTGGAGGGACAAAAGAGTCAGGATACAGATAGAGGTCAAGGGGGATATAGTATATCATCTGCAATATTGGAGGAGGACATATACAAAGGAAGGACACTCTTTGATTCTAGCATCCTAAAAGGAAACATCTGATTAGTTTAACTGCTGCTGCTTTGATAATGATTTTTGACAATGACTGATTGTCCGTTGTACTCCTGTGTCAGGTGGACTAACCCATTTTTGGATCTACTATTGTCAGTCCCCAGTTAGAACTGAGTTGGGACACACCCCCTCAGTCTTGAAAATAAGCTTCAAGTAAACTGCGAGCTCAAAACATTGTGTTATTGTTAATAAAAAATTAGACCAGATGTTTTAATGCAGTTAGTTTAAAGTGTTAGCGGCACTTTAAACTAACTGTTAAACTGCGTAAATCTTAAAAGATGAGGATGTTCATGTGAGTGAGCTTTGCCCAATCAGATGCTCACATGAGGGACTTTGACTGAATGGCTGTCGACTACATCTGCTTACTTTAAGAAAAAAGACAAACAGAAATAGAAATGAAGATGTGAAATATGCTTTATTATTGGCAATGTTTTCACGCAGTGTTTAAGAAGATGGTGTTTAATGAGGTAGAAAACTCAGGTAAGCTCTAAACTTTGGTTTAATGAAATGTCAAATTGGTTCAGTGTTTAATTTTTACTTTGCACAATAACTGTAGAAAAGTTAATGATGTTTAAGACGAGAGGTGGCGGGGTTGGCATTGTGCAACAACAGTGAGTTACATAATACTGGCTGCCAGCTGCAAAAGTTTTGTAAAGAAACATACAAATACAAAAAAAAATAAAACTCTGATCTGGCCCCGTCTTGATTTGAAACTCACACAACAGCAACTAAAAAGTGTTTGAGTCCCAGAGCTGAACAGAAAGTGGTCTTTGTTCGACACTAGTGAAGACAGCTTGTGGTGAGATGCAGCGGTTGTTTGACGGAAGAGGAGGTCGACCTGAGGGAGGGGTTTACACTCGGGTTAATCCACTCCATTAGTGTCTGTGCAAGCTCAGGATTAAACCAGCTCTGAGCTCCACTGAGTCATTGAGTCATGGATCAGGGGGAATGTCGAGGCACTGCCCAGACTCCAGGCTCCATCTGTGGGCATGCTTTTCTCTTTTCTAACTGAAAAACTATGGACCATATTAAGGATTTACTTTAACAAATCTCCCCTCCTTACTTTTTAGGAAAAAAAAAAGACACAGACACAAGACATTAGAGCATTGTTTGAATTTGACAGGTCTGAAAATAAATCAACAGGTTTACAGTTGCTGTTCTCATGGCTGTTCACATGCAGACACATGCACACACATCAGAGACCGCAGCAAAGACAATGTTTTTTATTTATTTTTTTGTTATGAGTGTCTTTACGTTTGTAGCTCAACCATTCTTTTCCAAATCAATCAGATTCTGGAAATAGCATTGCATAAATATTATAGCACCAAAAAGTACCAATGTCTATTAAACTTACAGACAACTTTTTTGCCCTTTTTTTTTTTTTTTATAGAAATGGAAGCAATGTAGTCAAATAATCTCAAGCATAAATGTCGAACAACAGCTGCTTCTGCTTTGAGTTGGAATCTATGGGTTGTTCCTTTTGTGCATTTCTTTAGTTAAACTCTGCCAACACTTGTGAGGGCCTGAATGGAGCAAAAAAAAGCTAAAGCTAAAGATAAGCAACAACTCAAACTAGATTCTACTTTTTACTTTTCTCAACAGTTCAATATTTCTAATCTAATTTAGTTCAATATTTTGTTTCAGTTTATTTTATAATAAGTCTAAACACACTTTCTTTATACTTTTTACAGTCTCCATTTTACATTTTACCTGAGCTCACGGGGATCAGGGAACAATTGCTGCCCACGTTTCCCAGCCAGGAGGCACTATCGGCGGGTACAGCTGCCTACGAGACCCCCTGTATCATGTGCACAGTTGTTTTTCCCACCGAGCGGCGTAGAGCGGAGCTGAATACCCAACGAGTCTCCGGGTGGCAGCCTCGTTTCCCTGGGCAACGGTTTAAAGGCCCTCCCCTCAATTAACCTCTCTGCGTGACGCACACACAGCGATAACGACCGTATTGATATGCGCGATACGGAGCCTCCGAGCGGCGCTTAGATCAGGTCAGGCCCGGGCCGCTGCTCATAATTCATAGCACACAGTTTGGTGCAGCTTAGCGGAGGAGGCAGTGTTTACAATTCGGGTCACAACGGCGGAGATAAAACACACGGAGGCGAGCATGGGTCAGCGGCGCCGTGACGCTCCGAATGTTGAGCACAGATTCTCCGCTCGGTAATATACGCAGCTGTAAACCGAGCAGGCTCAGGGCATAGCGGGGCGAGAGTGTTTGTAAAATCCCACCATGGATCTGCAGTTACTCTGGATCAGTGTGAGGGATAAACACACAGCTGCAGAGGAGACAACAAATGTGCGCTAACACTTTAAACTAACTGCATTAACTCCTCAACATTTAACCTTAACATACATAGTCTCCAAATATTGAAATGTGTAGCCTTACATTACTGTCTGTCTGTGGAAGCTCACAGACTTCACCAGGCATTCTCTGAAAACATATTGAGCCAAATGTGTCACATTAACAAAAAAGTTACATTACAATCAGGATATTTATAATGTATTAAAGGAATGTTAACAGCTCCATGTGTGTTTTCTCACAGCATTTGTCTCCTTTACTTATTTAGTTTCTCTAACGCCTGGAATATTACATTTACATTTTTAATCTATAAAAAAAATAATAACCTCTTAAATAATTATAACAAAAAGACACACTCCCCAAAATATGATGTGGAGCAGCTTTATTTTATTTGGCAAGAGGGCTAAGAGTAAAAATCAAACAGATGTGTGTACAACATTTAAAAAAAGGTGGAAAAAAAGCATGTCCCTCCTGGGCTACCGTATTTGCTCACAGTTGAAGAAAGGAGGGTTGTGCTGCACTTTTTAAAGGTCTGTATCTCAGGTTTTGTCTCTAAACCCCTCTGTGTGAAGAGTGAATCACAAACATGAGGCGCTGACCTTTCCCTTCAGACTTCTGTGTTTTCAGGACAAACTGTTTGTTGCCTCTGGTTTAGACCAAGCTAACTCCTCGCAGCAGTCGGCGGTGATACGGGTTTAAAAAAAAAAAACGGGAAGGGGAGGTAGCCTTAAGGCCGAACTGAGGGAGAAAAGTCACCAACTGAAGCCTTCACATCACATTACATCAGTGTTGACAGAGTTTAGTTCAGGAACGCGGGAAAGGCATTGTGTTGTTTGTTCAGTGGGAGTTAGTGGTAGAGCTGTTTTATGTTCAACATACTCAAGTACAATTTTTGGGTTATAATAGGGGCTCTTTTATTCATTTAAGACTTTAAAATACTGGAATATATCTTATTGTATCATAAGCTGGTATTGGTCTTGTGCTGGATTTTTGAGAGATCTGCGACTTCACAAATTCACCAAGTCATTATCTGAAAAGGACAAGGGCTTAAAACGAGGAGTTTTTGTCCAATCACAGCTCACTTCTGAAAACAGACTAGAGTCTTTTTACAGAAAAATGGCACAAAACAAGAAATGTTAAACAATGTTGTTCTGAGACTGAAGTCGCAGCTAAAAAGTTGAGTGGCTCTGAGACGGGTACAAAAACAGAAAACTGGATTCTTGAGCTTTAAAAGTCTTGGCCTTGTCTTTTGGTTATTTTCACATTAAATGGTCTGTATAGTCTGTTCACTAAAGTTTCAGAGTCAGTTTGAATTGTTCTCTTGTAAACTCAGCTGAATCTTGCAGTGACACCTCTCACCTGTGGGGGGTGCTGCATCAATAGTTACTGTAGAAAGACAACTAAAGAAACCTTTATTGCTCTAAAGCCTGCTTTTTTTCCTCGGTCTAATCCGCTGTCTTTGTAAAACACTGAATCAAATCAACTGTAAAAGACCAACAGGGGACATTTCCAAAGCAGACAGTGATTAATGAGGCTCTTTTTTTATCATTATTGTCCTCAGTCAGTAAAACCCAGTCTTACTCTGCTTTGGTTCAACTCAGTGACATTAGAGACTCTGAGTCGGTCCAGGGGCCACATCTTCTTCTGCTCCAGTTAAAAAAGCTCACTCAGACACCAGCTCCATCCTCCACGGTCCACTTCCTGTCCATCTACCCGCGACCTCCGACCCCTGCCGGCTGAGTGGACGTCCCGGGGGCTGGTGGTGGGGAGGGATTCGAGGGAAGGGGGGTTTCCCAGCCCAAATCTCAGGGGCAGGAAGCAGAAATGAAGCGGAAACAGAGGCCAGTGGGTTTGTGTTCCCTCAGAGCTTTTACAGTAAATAACCGTTACTCACTCACAGACACTGCGCTGGGAGTCAGGAGGCCTTCTTTCTACTTTTCTTCCCTTGTAGTCACGTATAAACTTAAACTGTGACCAAAAATCTGTCACAACTTCACTGCCTTTAGTAGATTAGTATTAACAGTTCATAAGCACTGTTTGGGTAAAAGTAGCACAGTTTTGTTCCTTTTTCAATTTCTTTCTTAATTACAAGTCTTGAAATTAAGGGACAAACCGTCTTCTTCTTAAACTAAGTCCAGATGCCTTTGCTTCACCCTTTTCTTCCAGATGACTTAGACCCTTCACAGACTTCCAGTTGATCCATATTTTTGCTGCATGAAACTGAAACACTGCTTCACCGGGTTTAGTCCTGACTCTGACCCGGGTTTAGTCCTGACTCTTGATTCTCTGAGCAACAGGAAGCCAGTGCTGAAATTATCAACATTACCTAAAGGATCATGTGATCTGTTGTAGTTCAATGAAAATCAATAGAGATCATAACAAATAGCATTTCTGAACGGTGGTTAGTACTTCTTCCTTCCTCAAACAGCTGCTCCAGTCTCAGTTCAGCGGGAATCGTTCGTTGAAGCAGCATAAACCTGATCTCATTGTTCATCTGAAGAACCGTATGTTTATTCCTCCTGACTTCACTGTTTCATTAAACTCACCTCAGTGCCTCACACAACAGGTCACATGATCTCTTACAGAAGATTACTGTAACCATTTAAAACTCTTCAGGTCTTCAATAAGATGGACCCTGTACAGGCCATAGTTCATTACTACTGTAACAGTGCCCTCTACTGTTTAGTTAAAAGCAGGCTATTTTCCCACGGCTATTTTCCAAACCGAGTGTTTTAAAAAAAACAGTCACAAAAACATTATGGTTTCACACTAACATACACCCTAACCACAACTAGCCTGAACGGTCCCTGTCGAAGTGAGACAAATTATGAGTACGGCTGGTTGAGAAAAGATTTATGAAAAGACATATCAGTTGCTGAATAAAAACATTTTAAAATAAAGAAGCAATAGCTGCAATCCAACCAAATCTAATTTTAATCTTCCTAAATCTCAATTTAAAAAGACTTGTAGTCTTAATTAAATCCTGGCTCTTGTTTAGAAGTTCTTGATTAATTCTTAATTTAGTTATTTATTTATTTATTTATTTATTTATTTTTTCAGCCTATTCCAGGTCTAGTCCTAGTCTAGTTCTGGTTTAGTCCTGTTCAGTTCTTAGTCCTTGGACCTGGTGTTATTTAAAGCAAAAATTGTAAAGTATAAGGAAAGTAAAGGTCTCTGATTGGTTCCCATCCTTGTGCCAAACAAACCCTGGACTGTGATTGGTCGAGTTTCTCTCTGAGGTAAAAGTGAGTTGTTGTGTTGACAGCAGGCCTCGGCAGCGTGTGTTGTGGCTGTGAACATGTTGTCCGTGTCGTCCGTGTCTCTCTCAGGTGGCGTTTGGGTCGACTCTGTAATTATCAGCATCGTCCCGTGGAGCTGTGAGGCGTTCACAGTGCTCGTTAAAGGACGCGCTGTGACGGGATGCGCTCGTGTGACAAGGACAATTTACCGCACTGACGCACACATCCACACACGGCCGGCTATCACTGTGAGGACTCGGACATGATACACACTGTACACACACTACTGTCTCTATTATCACTGTGAGGACTCGGACATGATACACACTGTACACACACTACTGTCTCTATTATCACTGTGAGGACTCGGACATGATACACACTGTACACACACTACTGTCTCTATTATCACTGTGAGGATTCTCCTTATGCTTTGTTTAGTCATGTTAGACTTTAAGTCCGCACGAGAATACATTTCAGCAGCTTCCCTTTGACTTCTTTATTTAGTTCAAGTCTAAACAATTAAACGACTTTGGTTCAGTTTGGTCCAGACCAAGACCAAAGAGCAGCTGTTTGGTCTGAAACACGTCCTTGAGCTTTCACCTGAACATTTGGTTTGGACAAAATGGGAAATTCTGGACCAAATGCTGCAGGTGAGAAAGCCTCCTTAGTGTACTATTGTTTTAAAGATAGTCTTGTTTTGACCCTGATTAAGAACTTGATCTAGTCTTGATTTAGCCCTTGTTTAGTCTTGGCCTAGTCTTGATTTAATCATTGTTTAGTCTTAGTTTAGTCTGGTTTAATCTGTTGTGTATATTAAACTGAGTCTAGGTTTCGGTCCCGTTTTACTTCTGGGTCAGGACTGGTTTAGTCTTGTTTTAAAGCTGTTTTAATTCTTAGTTAAGTCCAGATATAGTTTAGGTTTAGTCTGGGGTTAGACACAGATTTAGTCTTCAAGTCATGCTTTATTCTTTTTGCCGCTCCAACACTGACAAAAACAGAGAAAAGGTCTGGATAATGAATCAAAGTTTGGGAAGCTTATAATCAATCAAACTTCAATATTAACGACTCGTCCCTAAACTGGCACCAACAGGAAGAACATCTCGGGTTACTTGACTGTAACCCTGTTCCCTTTAAAAGCGGGAACGAGATGCTGCGTAGCATTACGCTATGGGGAACATTCTTTGTGTGACCGACCTTCGCCAGGACTCCCGGGAGCAGAGCCACCGGAGGAAACGCATAAAGGCGCAGTCTGGGCCACGCGTGGGCCATTGCGTCCAGACCCAGGGGAGCTGGAGGAGTCAGAGAGAAGTAGAGGGGACATTGTGCTGTCTGTTGTGAAGCAAAGAGGTCCACCTCTGCTTCGTGAAATCTTTCCCAGATTCGGCTTACTACCTCTGGGTGGAGTTCCTACTCCCCATGTGTCACAGTCTGTCTGGACAATAAATCAACTCCCACAGTCATGCGCCCGGAGATATAAATCGCCCTGAGGGGCAGGAACCTTTCCTGGGCTCAAAGCAGAACCTGCCGCGCTAGCTTGTTCAAGCGGCACGAACGCAGTACGCCCTGACGATTTATGTAAGAGACCACCGCCGTGCTGTCTACTTGTACAAGGACATGGTAGCCCCTTAGCTGCTGGAGGAAGTAATTCAGGGCCAAAAATACAGCCTTCATCTCGAGGCAGTTGATGTGCCATGCGAGAAGATGGCCTCTCCATATCCCTTGGGCTGGATGGCCATCTAAGACCGCGCCCCAGCCCGTGAGGGATGCATCTGTCGTTAGCATCATGCAATGACAACATGGACCTAGGGTGGGACCAAAAAAATCGGGGTCTGAACCACATAGATAGGGTACAAAGCCCTCGGCGCGTAACCCTTATTTGCTTCAGGGGATTGGCCCTTGGATGAAACCCCCTGGCTCTGTGCCACAGCTGAAACGGTCTCATGTGCAGAAGGCCCAAAGGAATTACCGTGAATGCAGATGCCATGAGACCCAATATTCTTTGAAAGAAGTGCACAGTCACTTCCTGGCCTAGCCTGATAGCTTTCAGGGTAGTTAGAATGAACCCGGCACGTGAAGGAGACAGATGTGCCTGCATCTCGGTTGAGTCCCAAACAACCCCAAGATATGTAGAGAACGCTCTTCTCTGCGTTGAGTCTCAAGCCTAGAGAGTCGAGATTAGCTAGGACGACATCCCGATGTCGAAGCGCTAGCTCCTGAGACTGAGCTAATATAAGCCAGTCGTCTATGTAATTCAAAATGCGGATGCCCTGGAGTCGCAGAGGAGCCCAGGCTGCATCCATGCATTTTGTATATGTACGGGGTGACAAGGCCAGTCCGAGCGGAAGAACCTGATACTGGTACGCTTCGCCCCCAAAAGCGAACCTAAGGAACTTTCTGTGCTGTGGCAAGATTTCTATGTGAAAATATGCATCCTTTAGATCGATGGTGACAAACCAGTTGCCTAATCAGATCTGGGACACAATAATTTTTATTGTGAGCATTTTGAATTTTAATGCTTTGAGGTAGCGGTTTAACCCGCAAAGTTCTAAAATCGGGCGCAGCCCCCCGTTCGTTTTCGGAACTGAAAATACAGGCTGTAAAACCCTTATTGTCTGTCTGGTGGGGGAACACGTTCTATAGCTCCTTTGTCCGGCAGAACATGCAGTTCCTTGTCAAAACATGGACTCATCCCGGTTTCACGGAAGTAGAGACCACGCCGTTGAAACGCAGAGGACGGTAGGCGAACTGAATTCTGTAGCCTCTGGCCACAGTCCTCATTACCCACGGGGAGATATTTGGCAGTAGCGGGGGGGCATGATTCGCCACACTCTCCTTCTGGGCGGCACGCTTTTCTCTGAAAGGAGCAGGACCTGGTCGGAACTGGGTGGCTGGCGGTCCCGACTGCTAAGCACTGCGAGGGAGGAACCTCACGAACGCCTCACAAAGTATTCGGCCCCCTTGAACTTTGCGACCTTTTGCCACATTTCAGGCTTCAAACATAAAGATATGAAACTGTAATTTTTTGTGAAGAATCAACAAGTGGGACACAATCATGAAGTGAAACGAAATTTATTGGATATTTCAAACTTTTTTAACAAATAAAAACTGAAAAATTGGGCGTGCAAAATTATTCAGTCCCTTTACTTTCAGTACAGCAAACTCTCTCCAGAAGTTCAGTGAGGATCTCTGAATGATCCAATGTTGACTTAAATGACTAATGATGATAAATGGAATCCACCTGTGTGTATTCAAGTCTCCGTATAAATGCACCTGCACTGTGATAGTCTCAGAGGTCCGTTTAAAGCACAGAGAGCATCATGAAGAACAAGGAACACACCAGGCAGGTCCGAGATACTGTTGTGGAGAAGTTTAAAGCCGGATTTTGATACAAAAAGACTTTCCAAGCTTTAAACATCCCAAGGAGCACTGTGCAAGCAATAATATTGAAATGGAAGGAGTATCAGACCACTGCAAATCTACCAAGACCTGGCCGTCCCTCTAAACTTTCAGCTCATACAAGGAGAAGACTGATCAGAGATGCAGCCAAGAGGCCCATGATCACTCTGGATATCTGCAGAGATCTTACAGCTGAGGTGGGAGACTCTGTCCATAGGACAACAATCAGTCATATACTGCACAAATCTGGACTTAATGGAAGAGTGGCAAGAGAAGATATCCATAAAAAGTGTCTTTTAAAGTTTGCCACAAGCCACCTGGGAGACACACCAAACATGTGGAAGAAGGTGCTCTGGTCAGATGAAACTTTTTGGAAACAATGCAAAACGTTATGTTTGGCGTAAAAGCAACACAGCTCATCACCCTGAACACACCATCCCCACTGTCAAACATGGTGGTGGCAGCATCATGGTTTGGGCCTGCTTTTCCTCAGCAGGGAGAGGAAAGATGGTTAAAATTGATGGGAAGATGGATGGAGCCAAATACAGGACCATTCTGGAAGAAAACCTGATGGAATCTGCAAAAGACCTGAGACTGGGACGGAGAATTGTCTTCCAACAAGACAATGATCCAAAACATAAAGCAAAATCTACAATGGAATGGTTCACAAATAAACATATCAAGGTGTTAGAATGGCCAAGTCAAAGTCCAGACCTGAATCTAATCGAGAATCTGTGGAAAGAACTGAAAACTGCTGTTCACAAATGCTCTCCATCCAACCTCACTGAGCTCGAGCTGTTTTGCAAGGAGGAATGGGCAACAATTTCAGTCTCTCGATGTGCAAAACTGATAGAGACATACCCCAAGCGACTTACAGCTGTAATCGCAGCAAAAGGTGGCGCTAAAATGTATTAAGTTAAAGGGGCTGAATAATTTTGCATGCCTAATTTTTCATTTTTATTTGTTAAAAAAGTTTGAAATATCCAATAAATTTCGTTCCACTTCATGATTGTGTCCCACTTGTTGTTGATTCTCACAAAAAAAATTACAGTTTCATATATTTATGTCTGAAGCCTAAAATGTGGCAAATATATATATATATATATATATATATATATATATATATATATATATATATATATATATATTTATATATATATATTTCTGTATAATATAGAAAGTGGTTGACTTGTTCACTCTTTCTTTTTTTATTTTTTTTTGTACAGGCACAGAGAGTAGGTTTGCTCACACTCCACAATGCGATGAAGACAAAATACCTGAAGACGCTTCCGCGTCATGTGTTACTTATACCCTCTGTGCAGGTGCGCTCAATCAGACAGCTGCCGCTAATGAGCTGCGTCACCAACCGAGGTATCATAAGCCAATTCTTGCCGTGTTTGACACACGTGCTTCACAACCGGTCACCCAAAGAATGTTCCCCATAGCGCAATGCTACGCAGCATCGAGTGTAGCTTTTGATAGGGAACTGGCACACCACTGGCAGCCATGTTTGTAGTTTGTTGCAAGTAATTTGGGTCAAGCCACTAGAGGTGGTTTAGTCCTGGTTTATACCTGCTTTAAATGTGTGTTAGTCTTAGGTTAGACCTATAGATCTGGTTTAGTCGGGGTTTAGTGTAGATTAAACCATGCTTTAGTCCTGATTTTATTGTTTTGTCTTGGTTTAGACCTGGGTTAGTCTTGCACTTGTCCAGGTCCAGTCTATGCTAAATTAAGATAATAATTCAAGTCAAACCAGGACTAAACTCGGTCAAAACCAGATCAAAACCCTGAATCGTTCTTTATTTGACACAGTGCAAGATAAGCGCTTGTTCAAATGTAAATGATCTTCATCTCTTCACATTCTCGTCGCTGACGGAGTCTTCCCTGAAGCCAGCGTCTGATTGGCTCTGCTTCATTCAAATCCATGCTACATTTTCTATTTTCTTCTTTTTTTACAAAGAGTCACTAAAAAAACCAACAGATAAGGAGCAAAAACGCAGCCAAGAGGGTGATTGAAGGGAAGCAATCAAACCCGAGTGAGAGAAGAGCGTCTGTGAAAATGTGGAGGCGGTACGAGGCATGAAAGACTCCACTGAAGACGAGGCTTTGACAGAAAAAAACAAGGAGAGCTTTTTTAAGGGGATAAACAAACAAACAAACAGACGTTTCTGTGCTTTCAACGTTAGAGCTGTGTTTTAAAAAATTTAAATGCAGTAAGTTGTCATATGTGTTACATGGAGCTAATACGAACCAATAAGAAGCAGGCCTCATGTAAAATGCATGGTCTGAGACTTTTTGGGAGAATAAAAGGTCATGTGATCTAAAATTCATCTGAAAGACTGGAGTTTCCTGCTGATGTTGGAGAAGTGTAAATAATTGTCCAATCAGAAAAGTGAGTTATTTTCTTCGTCGGCTTTGGAGATTGGAGTTAAGTGAGTAAAATAAAATAAAAATATGTGCAGTGTTGATTGCTGCATGAAAAGACTTCTTAGTCCTGTTTTAGTCTTGATTGAGTTCTGTTTCTTCCTGGTTGAGTTCTGGTTCTGTCGAGGTTTGACTTGGTTTTGCCCAGGTTTAGTCTTGGTTGACCTTTGTTTGAAATCTAGTTGTCATGGTTTAGACCTGGTTCATTCTGGTTTAGTTCTGGGTTTACTGAAAAACCAGGACTTAAACCATAAACTAGACTAGAGTCGGAACCAGGACTTAATCAAGAGAAATTATTTTCTTAAGTGTGAAAACTTGACTTCAGTCTAGTCCTGGTTTGGTCTTGAACAGTTATTGCTGCTTTATACCTGGGTTTAGTGCCGGGTTTAGTCTTGGTCTAGTCCTGTTTTAGTCCTAGACTGATTTTAGTCAAGACTGGAGTACTTCAGGTTCAGTCCTGGTTTAGTTTTAGATTACTTCCATTTTAGTTTGGATTTAATTTTGGCTCAAACCACATTTCCCAGAATGCTTCACTCAATACATATTTGTGTTGTTGACCAATCACATGCAGTTTCTCTGTTCCAAAATTTTCAACGTGAATCTAAATAATTTTCTGTGAGTTTTCAATAAAAATCTGTTTGCTTTATGGTCCCATATTTACCATTTCCTTTCAAGTGGCACAGGTTAAGCACAAATATTCTGATTGCCTAGGTTTTGCTAAAAAGAATATATATTTATATGTTTATTATATATATATATATATATATATATATATATATAATAAGATTTATCTAGCTTTTAAACCAAAGAATCTAGGCAAGAAAATTATCAAAAAACGAACAAAAACGGTCTCAGAATCTAGGCAAGAAAATGATAAAAATGAATAAAAACGGTCTCAGAGGGTAAGGCGCAATACCACTGATAACCACTAGATGCTGCTTTAACTCCCTCCAGTGATTTTATTAACCAAATATCTCTCCATAAACACATCTATTCTCTGCCTTTAAATCCCTTCAGACCCACTTCCTCTCAGCGCTCGCTCTAATCTCCTCTGAAGTCGAGCCGGAGCTGCCTTTCCTCTGAGCCGCCTTTGCGTGTGATGTGTTTGGACATGCGGCTTGTACCTGCAGCTGCCGTGTCACTTCCTGTTTGGCCCCAGCTCAGCGCTAATAGAGCCGTCACCGACATGAACAGCTCGGCTCTCCCACAGAAAACACACACAACACACTCAGGGCTGGACTGGGACAGATGCTGCAGTCGCCCTCGGGCTGCAGATCTGGAGACTTACACAGATTTGACCTAGGGCTCAGTGATTTAAATAAAACAGGTGTCTTTTAAAGATGTTTTGATTATAAGAAAGTGTGTGCCTTAATAAAATGTGCCTTATTTTAAATCTGGTCGTCCAGAAATTCTGGTTCAGACCTGATTTTGTCACAGGTTTTTATAATTTAATACTGCTTTAGTCCTGCTTTAGTCCTGGTTTAGTACTTGCGTCTTTTATTCCATATTTTGTCTTTGTTTGTTCTTGTTTAGACCTGGTCTTGTCCCGGTTTAGACCTGGTCTTGTCCCGATTTAGACCTGGTTTAGTCCTAGTTAAGTCCTGGTTTAGTCCTGGTGTTCACAACTGAACACAACTCTTCCTATTGTTTCTCGTCTGTGATTGGCTGTAATTATCTGGCCTTAAACAGATCCCGGTCATAATGTTTACCTCCACGCTTATTAGATATGCAGATTTATAGAATTACAGTGCACCCGGACACACTATGAGAGGGATTCTGTGGAGATTTATTAGTCCTTGATCAAAAATGTGTTTAGTTCAAAGTCCTCTTCAATAATAAAGATGCTCTGCTGACCAGCTCATTGACTGCACGGCTTTGACTAAATGGTGAGGAAAATGTAAAGGAACTGTACACAATACAAAAAATCTTCAAACTTTACCCAGTTCAAACTCAGTGGGACACTGTTTTATATTTTTGATTTTTTTCTTTACAGACCACATACATGTCACATTAGAATCACCTCCACGCCTGTTAGATTTGCAGATTTAGCTTCACAGCTCAAATCGACCTTCATCGTCACAGCATCTGGAGACTAAACTGTTTCTGTGAGAGCAGTTAACCCTCAAATGGACAAGGAGACGCAGAATAATAGAGAATATAATGATGAGAGTCTGGTGTGTTAAGACTTTCATTAATAATTTAAAGTCTACATTGTAAACAGCAACACTAATTCAAGTTCTAATGTCATTTGGTGGAACTAACCCTAACTTTGCATTTCATCTGATTTTATTGGGACTTCTGTAATCCTAAACAATGATTAGATCAGGACTAAATAAGGACTAAACCACTAAACACCACATCTAAACCAAAACTTGGCTGAGCCTAGTCTAACGCTTGGCACTCGTCAAAAACAGTGGAAATTGTTCTCTCCATTTGGAATTTTTTCAGCTTGTTCTGGGAAGAACTTCTTCTTCTCGTGTGGTGTAACTATTGTGTGATTGGTCAGAAATGTGAAATGGGTGTGGTTAATGTGGAAAAGGAGGAGTTCTGCTCTTGAGTTTCTTGTGAAATTTGAATTGTAATAAATTGCTCTGTCCTTGCGGAGTATGTACCAAGCTTTAAACAGGGCTAAACTGGGACCAAACCCAGGCTTTAGACCAGATCAGTACTGGAAATAAAGATGTAAACACACTGCCTTAACCAGTACTAATCCTGAACTAAGATACAGTGGGGATCAAAGGTTTGGGCACCCAAGGTCAAAATTTTTATTAATATGCATAAAGACGCCAAGAAAATCTCAAGAAGGCATCAAAAGACAGATTAGACATCCTTATAATAAGTCAAAAAGTTAGATTTTATTTCCATCATTTACACTTTCAAAATAACAGAAAACAAAAAAATGGTGTCTGAAAAAGTTTGGGCACCCTGCAGAGTTAATACCTTGTACTACTAGGTCTATTTCAGGACAAAAGCCAAGACAAAACAAAGATTAAACTCAAAACTCAAGTTTAAAACAGTCCCAAACCAAAAACTAGGCTATATCAAGAGACAGTCACTAAAAGCCTAGGCTTAAACCAGGACTAAACCAGTCTTAAACTATGATCTTGAAAGTGCATCTTAAAATTCAAACCATTATTGTAAAATGAATAATATTCCAATATTACTCTTTAAATGCTGGGATTAAAAACTAGGCTATATCAAGAGACAGTCACTACAAGCCTAGGCTTAAACCAGGACTAAACCAGTCTTAAACTATGATCTTGAAAGTGCATCTTAAAATTCAAACCATTATTGTAAAATGAATAATATTCCAATATTACTCAATTTAAAAAAGGACTACCTTATTCAAACTGTGCAGTATGTTTAGAGTCGATTTCAACTCCAGGTGCATGCTGGGATACGTCCTCCTCTGACCTGGAGCACATTAAGAGCACATAAGGACGGTAGACGAGCCGACCATTTAAATGCAAATGGGATTAATCACACAGTAAAATGTTTTTAACTGCGTCGATGAGAGAAATCGATCCTTACACTTTAAACACTTTACATGAGGTTCATTACAGTCAGATATGAGCCAAGGACAGGGACAAGTCGGGTTAAGGTTATGTCTGTTTGTTTAACATGAGGAGGATATCAGCGGCTCGTATTGTAACAAAAGAATCATCTCTGTTAAGTACATGGCAGGTCACAGAGTTGGTTTCAGTCCGTCTGGGTCAGTTTTCGATCATTAAAGTCCGCACCAAGGTCTGCACTAAGAACTCACAAACCATCAGACTTTTCCTGATGCTGAGATTGGGAGGGCGTGCCTTCTGTAGTCGGCGTTCATTTTACATTTGAACCGGAGAAATACAATAATCAGACTGGAGTAAGTTTGACATGTTACTATTAATATAGAAAACTTCAACTTCAAACTTCAAATGAACTGTTTTAGACAATATTAGAATCGGTAGAAGACTCATTAGGAACCTGTCGGCTTCACAGGAGGCATCTGTCATAGAGTAGAGATAAACATGGAGCCATACAAACGGAAAACAATGTGATCTTAACCCGACTATCTGTTTTTCCTGTTTAATTCCTTCATTTGCACCTTTCTGTGACCTTCTGCATTTGGTCCAAAGGTCTGAACTATGGACTATGTCATGGATCTTTCATCTGAAGATTTAGTTCGAACCAAACGGGAAAGTCTAAACCAAACACCTCGGGTGAGAAAGCGCCCTCAGTCATTGACACCCGTTTGGTTTTGAACAAAAATGGAGCATTATACATTGTTAAGTTCTAATCTTGGACTATGTCAGTGACAAAAATATATTGTCTAAATATGTAACTTAAAACTAATTTACTAAACGAGGAATAAATCGAGTCTAAAGTTTAAAAAAGGACTCAAGTAGAACCACAACAGGACTTTAATAAAAAGATTAAAATGGGTTTAAATTTAATCATCAGAGTTAGAGCTGATTGGATTTATCTGATAATTTAAGATACTTTTGAACCAATATTTGGAATAAAAAATGACTTTAAAAACACATAGAAACTGTTGCTGTATTACGTTGTCTGCATACTAGCTCCAGGTCTGAACAAAACAATATCATAAAAATAAATAACGTGAGCATGTTTCTACAATACTATTGCAAAATGATGCACTTAGGTTTAAACTGTTATTAACTTTTAACTTAAGATTTAGGCAACTTTCTGGGTTATTGTAGATTAGCCTAATGATCTTATCAACAAGAGCCAATTTATATAGGGTTTCTGTAGTTTTATTTATTTATTTAGTTTAATTTAGTTTAAGAAACATTTTCTTTTTGGGCACATTTTCTCAGGAAACTGTGGTGGCAGATTTGTGTCAGTGATCTGTGTGAGTGAGAGCTGTGTAGGAGGGTCAGGGCCATAATGAAGCATGAAAGGGTCCTTCATGTTTATGACACGATGGGACTGAGTCCTTGGCACCTAGCGATAATTAACATCAGATTAACTTCACTCACAGGCTCTGGAGTCTGAGAGAGACGCCATGAGAGCAATTAACCCCAGACTGGACCAAAGAACAGGGGCCACATACCAGGACTAAATAATGATTAAAAAGGGCTGGACCAGGACTAAACCCAAGACTAAAATTGTCAAAATGTCTCAGAGTCCATTAGCATTAGCACAGCAGCAGCCAGAGGCAATACGGCATCTTCCTTTCTTTTTCTAATATCTCTCAGATCGAACGCTCGTGGGGACAGTGAACACACCTCAGAGACACATCTGTCACAGCTGCACACTTACACTCACCGCAGAGGCAGCTAGTTTATGGACTTCTGGGGAAAATGGAGCTAACTTGTTGTCAATTTGAGTGATGCCTTCTCCACACAGCAATGCACTTTTCTATAAAGACTTAAACCAGGACTGAAGCAGCTCTGAAGAAATGAAACTGCTGAAAGCATCATAGGCTCAAAGTTTGCTCAACAACAGCTTCATGTGATTTAGAAAAGAGTGAGTCTGGATGAGTTTGTGTTGCAAAAAGAACTGAGGTAGGCTTGTTTCCATAGACATCTTAAAGGGTCTAATAAATACTACTATTTTATTATTTTGTTTTTGGTCACAGCAGCGTTGTTTGAACTAAGCAGTGAAAAAATATTTTAGAACATTAAAAGTAGCATCATTATAGCAATAATTAAGTTAGACCCGCCCTTTTTGTAAAAAAAAAAACAATCACGTTGAGTAGCTGGAAAGGTGACTCAGTCGGTGGCACTAGTATTAACCGTTGTCGTGGAGACGTTATAAGTTCTAAAGTCAGTTGGAAATCAGCTATTTTTACTTTAGATAAAATGTGTTTTGGATAAAATGAGAAGAACAATGAGGGAGGAAATGACATATAGAATGTTTATTCCAAACTGAACAAAGAAAAAGAAAAACAATGTTTAATTTTGCCAAATTTGTAGTTCTTAAAACTCCACTGTCTGATCCTCTTTTTGCCGTCCCTATCTTAGATTCCACTCTCCCCCAAAAGCAGCAGAGGGACCTCTCCTCCTTCCTTTACTGAAAAAATAAAACCGGATAGATTATTTCTCCAAAATACTATAAAAGCCAACAAACTAAAGTTTAGAACTTAACATTAGCTTAAATATCACGTGATTGAATTGACAGTATTTATCCCTTTAGCCTCTCTTTTCTCTGTTGATTTTTTTATTTTGATCTGTTTGTTAAAAGACATATTCAGCTGATGATACATTTTATGATCAGCTATTACACTTCCTGGAACGTCATATGACAAGCCGGTACGGACCAATGGGAGCGCTCCTTTTAGCATGTTGTTTTTATATATAATTTTTTGAGCATGTGATTGGCCAAATTTTTCCTGTTCCTGTGTAAGTTATAAAATCCTCAATAATGGCATCATAAAGCCATTTTTTTAATTTATTTATTTATTTTTACAAATGATTGCTTTTTCAATAAAGTAGGCTTAAAAATGTAGAAAAAATGTACCGTGACTATGTATCATTTACAAACTAGGAACTAATTCCATTCCCATAAATTTCACAAAATCCAATCTCTATTGGCTCAAACATTCAGCTTCTTTCACTTCCAGCGTCTCCTGCCCCGGTGCATTGTGGGAGCCTCTGGACAGTGTTAAAGATCTGACTATTTATCGCCAGTGTGTTGGAGTAGTACAGTTTGATCCACTTAGCTCAGAGCGGATAAGACTTGTGTTATCAGTCGACAGATAAACGCTCCTCAGTCCGAGAGGAAATGAAACAGTGGGGCATTAAACTGAGCAATGAACCGAAGAACAGGGCAGGACTAAACAAGGACTAGACCAAGACTATATCTTACAAACTTATTCCAAACCTCTCCAATGTCCTGTGTGTCAATAGTTCCCCGTTTTTTGGGGTAGATTTAGCCGTTGACAGAAGTGTGAGGATGTTGGAAGGACGAAGCTGAATGAATTTTCTGCTCGGCTTCGGCTCGGAGTGTGTGTGTTTTTTGGACGTCAGTTTTCTCCTCTTTAGGTCTGGACTAAATAAACTCCTAAAGGCTGAGCGAATGAGGACTGGACTGTGGTCCCACTGTGATTAAACAAAGACGGAGAGGTCAGCGTTCAACAAAAATACAGATTTATTCATTAAAATATCTTTTTACAATACAGTTTGGGGGTATTTTAATGGTGTCTTAATAAGATGCCAATTAATTGAGTAAAACTTAATTGAAGACGGAGACAAAACCTTTTAAATGAGGTATAAAACTAAAAACCTTCTATTTCTGATGCATAAAGTTTCATATTCCAGCTCCAGTCTCCTGCCTGCTTCTCTAAACTGTTTAAAAAAACTCTCAATATGAACAAAGTGAACTCTCTGTGAGCGATAAGTCCGACAGCTGCAGTGTCTGTGACGTTACTCTCTGAACATATGGCTCTTTGAACACAGAGCGATGGTGATGAATGGAAACGAGCTGCGAACGAATACATATATACAGCTTTTTGTGTGACCTCTGACCCTGGCGCAGTAAACAGTTTATAAATAGCAGCCTGTGGACGTCTTATTGGTAAATATGGTCCCTGCATTGATCTGATTTACACAGATCTCTTCAGCAACAAACAAGATTTTACTGTAAACACATGCATCTACTCTTTATCGAACTGAACTTGTCTCTATTTGTTATTATTTTCACTGTTTTAGATCATCATATAAGGCTAAAGGTAGAAGTATTTATTTGTGAGCAGCAGAATGGATTCATGCCAAAAAAGAGCATTACAGATATAGTATTTGCTTTAATAATGTTGATGGACAAGTGCAGAGAGGGTCAGAGGGAGCCGCATTGTGTCTTTTGATGATTTAGAGAAAGCATATGACAGGTGGAGTGTCAGAGAAGTATGTTAGAGTGGTGGAGTCCCAGGACTCTGACTCTCGTTGTTGTAAACTCTTTTCTGTATGTCCACAGGACTGTGTGTCTCTCTGTTCTAATCCCTTCAGCCTGTCACTCAGAAGCACTGTTTAATTTCAGCAGACAGCGTTGCTTTAAAGGCAGCTGTATTACAAATTTTCCGATAGTTTAAGGCAGTCCCCAGACCAATGAGCAGGAACCCCACTATCATAAATCCAAAAAGAAATACATCCTCAACGGACAGAACTTCTAAACACAGAACTTGCCAGTTCTTCCAGGTCCTCCTGTTTGTAGCCTGCCGCAAAGGTCCTGCCAGGGGTTCTCCCGGTGCACCCTTCTTATGGTAAAAAAAATTGTCAATTGCGCTCAGACCAGGTAATCAGATCCATTTCCAGTTCTTAGGAGTCCAGCAAGCAGTAGAGTCAAGGAGAAAAAGAGAAATTTAGTATGACGAGACAAAAGAGGCATACACTAAGGCAGGAGGAGCAGAAGGAGACGTCTGCCTTGTCCGAGAGCAGAAATCCGAATAGAGCGGTGCGGGACATGTACGAGAGCGGCGGGACAGGGGTGAGGTATGTTAGAGTGGTGCAGGACATGTACGAGAGCGGCGGGACAGGGGTGAGGTATGTTAGAGTGGTGCAGGACATGTACGAGAGCGGCGGAACAGGGGTGAGGTATGTTAGTGTGGCGCGGGACAGAATTCAAGAGCGGCAGGACAGGGTTAATGTGTGCTGTAAGTGTGACAGGAGTTCATGGTGAAGGATTGGCTCTGAGCCCCTGAGACTGAGATGGTTTGAACATGTTCAGAAAAGGGAGAGGGTATATATTGTACTAAGGATGCATAGACGAGAGGCCTCGAGGAAAAGAGGAGATTTATGGATGTAATGAAGGAGGCATAAAGGTAGGAAACTGAAGCTCATTTCCAATCCTGGGCTTTACCAAGTCTTTTCCATCTTTCCACTGACTTCTTCATAAATCATTCATGTCTTTATCCACATCTTTTATTAACCATTCCCAATTACTAGCTCATATTCTTTAACATACAGAGCGCTACAAATGACTCAAAACCCGTCTTTAATTAAAGTTGATCGTTTTCAAGCTGCGTCTGTGGGAATTATCAGCCACACACAGGTTTCTGCAGCGGTGGAATCTGTGCAGGTGCATTTTCCCTGTGGACTTTCCTCAAGCCTAACTGCGTGTAGTCTCTCAGCTGTGCTCCAGGCATTGCACTGACCTCTAACCTCTGCCGTGTGCTGGTTTTTGTGCATTTGTTTGCTTTATAAATGCGGGCCGGGTCAGGTTTAGCCCGAGGCATGGAATCAGGCTGATATCTCAGGAGTCTCTCGGCTGCTTCTGTGACTGTTTCTAAAGAATCTGAAGAGAATCTGATCCAGGAAACACCTCTGCTGCAACGTGAGGCAGTTTCTGGTTGTTTCTCAGATTTATGAAAAAAAATAAAATAAAATAAAGAAGTCCAGAGAGCTGCAGTTGTTGTCTTTGGTTCAGTCTTGGTTTAGTCATGATCTAGTCTTGGTTCAGTCTTGGTTTAGTCATGATCTAGTCTTGGTTTAGTCTTGGTTTAGTCCTTGTTTAGTCCTGTCTAGTCCTGGTTTAGTCCTGGTTTAGTCTTGGTTTAGTCATGATCTAGTCTTGGTTTAGTCTTGGTTCAGTCTTGGTTTAGTCCTGGTTTAGTCCTGGTTCAGTCTTGGTTTAGTCATGATCTAGTCTTGGTTTAGTCTTGTTTTAGTCCTTGTTTAGTCCTGTCTAGTCCTGGTTTAGTCCTGGTTTAGTCTTGGTTTAGTCATGATCTAGTCTTGGTTTAGTCCTAGTTCAGTCTTGGTTTAGTCCTTGTTTAGTCCTGTCTAGTCTTGGTTTAGTCCTGGTTCAGTCTTGGTTTAGTCCTGTTTAGTCTTGGTTTAGTCCTGAAAGTCTCTGTGATTGAAGGCTGTTTACTGTAATGCATAGTGTCTCGTGAAAGTGTTTGTCGTCAGGATCGTTTTGTGAGTATGAAATGACAAACTTGAGCTGTCTGTGAATAAACTCTGTCAGATTTCCCTCGAGACTCCGCTCTACCTGCTCACAGCCTGTCATCCTCGCCTCGTGTTGTTTTCTTTTTGCGTCCGGTCGTCACCGTCTGCATCAATCTGCCATTCTGTGAGAGAAATATGAGACGCACCATCCATCTCCGGACGTCGCCGAAGCTTAGAGCTATGGCATCAAACGGGAAGTGGCTCGGAGCGAGAGACGTGAGCAGGTGTATGGCAGACAAACAGACACAGCCCAGAGTTAAACCCAACAGATCGAGATACAGACGAGGGAGGATCATAGATTTGTGTTAGAGAGAGTCTGTCTGTCCCGAAGATGACAACTGTGGAGAGAAAGACTGAAGATTTAAATTCATGTCTTTTGGCTCCAGGAGTAAAGTTTGGGATTTTAAAGTACAAAAAGCTTTCGGCGGAAGCACCAGTGAGGCATAACTGGATCTTGTCCTTTAATCCTACAGGACCTGGACCTCTCTCTGCACCCGCCATCGCTTAGTCCGGTTTAAAGTTGTCTAACGTTACTGTTTCACTATTGTTTTGTTCAGTCCAACAACCCCATCTCTTCCTTCTGATAATAATAATAATAATAATAATAATAATAATAATAATAATAATAATAATGTGATTGACATTAATTTGTTCCAGTTCCTGGTGTGATTCCTGCTTTAATTTTTGCATTTCTTTCTTGTTTTTCTCTGATGCTATTTCTATTTAGTCTGAGGGAGGGGTCGGCTTCCTGACAACATTTTTAACTCTTACAGATGTTTATTACAAAGACAGTCTCTCATCACTAACTTTAGAAACGTGTTTCACAAAAAATGGCTCGGTTTAGTCCTGGATGTGGTTCAGTGTAGGTCAAACCTATTTTAGCCGGATATAGTCCATGCTTTTGTTTTGATTTAGTCCTAGTTTAGTCTCAGTCTTGTCCTGGTTTAGTCTTGGGTTTAGTTTCTGTTTGGTGATGCTTTAGTTTAACCTTTGGTTTAGTCTGATTCTATCAAAGGTTTTGTACAGGTCCTGGTTTAGTCCTAGTATTGTCCTAATTTCATCAGTGAAGGATTAAGCCGGTCTAACCCTATGCATAACCCACTTAAACCTCATTAAACCCTTTAATAACCCCCCTCGATGTCCTCACAGAGCCACAGAAACACACTCGCACACACGGACTGCCCCTGGTGACGTCCCAAAACCAAAACAGAAAAATTCAATTATCTGACAAAAGTGAATAAATTTACAGCAGCAGTCGAGGCCCGGGGCTGGAGCTGCTGCGACGGCTGCCATTTCCCACGATGCATCAGGAACAAGAGGGGCTGGGGGCTGATGGGAGGAGGAGGTGGAGGAGGAGGGGGTTATTAATGGGACGTGTTTGAGCTCCGTCATGGAAAAGACAGGCCTCACAGAAAGAGAAGAAACGAGAGGAGTTTTCACTGAGAACTGTTGCTGTTGTTGAGGAGAACCTAATACAGACATCACACTGAGGAATACGGCACGGCTCAGTTTGGTTTAGTTTCTCCTGAAGTGGCTTGTGTGTCCAGAAAGAGATGTTTGCAAAAGAAACAGTCTGTAATGTTAGGACCAGCAAATCATTGAAATCAAAGAAGTGGTCAGGGCGAGGCATGTTTGACCTGATCTTTACTGGTCTCAGGGCAGGGACTCATCTCATGACACGGTGGCTTAAGTTATAGCTCATAGTGCGTCAAACATGTATATTTTCACATTTTCATACTATACACAAACAGTAAAATTTGCTTTTTTTTGACTACGTACTGTATGTGCAGTGCATCCACTTGACCTGAGAGCCACAGCAGAGTGAGCGAGGAACATGTTAAACATTGAACATGAAAACAATTCATACAAGAAGAATTACAAGATTATCTACCGAAAAACACATTGTATATTAGATAATTAATACAAAGAAGTTCAAAAACATTACTGTTTCTGCTTTTCTTAATCTTTCATGTTCCAAGTTCTGCTCCTAATGTAAGTTCTGCAAAAAATGTGATGTACAAAACACTGAACCATGTTGGTAATAAGCACTAGATTTGTTTTGGGTGGAAAAAAGTACATTTATCATGGTTTATCTTAGAATATAATGTGTATGTTTAAAAAATAAATAAATAAAATAAAAAAATAAAAATTTGTTGATTGAGGATTATCTGTCGTCCAATCAACAGACTGCAGTGTTTAGCTCCACCTCTTCAAATGTGAACCACACCAAAGAGTTCTCAAAGTAGTGCAACCCTTTTGGCGGAAACTTACCAAAACTGTCCTGCTCCAATGGAAACAAGACTATAATAAACTGCCACACTTAACCATGCTATACTCACTATATCCTCTTCTGTTTAATTTGTGTTTTAAAAAAGTGGATATGAACAAACATCTTTCAACATGCTAAGCTGTCTTTTTGGTTCCACAGCAGACAGGAAGCATATACAGTATAATAAGGAAAGATACAAGTAAATTTCTAGTGTAATCTTAAATTTAATTTTAGTTTAAATGTTATTTATGTTTTTTTCTTTTTTATTTGTAACTACTGTAAGTGTCCTTCAAGGGTTAATGTTGGCTCCTTTTTAGTGTGACTTCCACGTTAGTCCTTAGGTGTATCTAGGGCTGGACAATAATTCAATATCAATATATATCGCAATATTTTTTTTTTCAATAACGGTGATATGATTATTAAACACATTTTCAATATTTCAATATAATAATATATATTATAATAATAATATAACAGCATTTGTCACTGACTGACGTTAGGCGCGCAGCCGTCAGAAAGAGCAGAACACCATTGGCTACTTTTGTGATGACGTACACCGCAGAGTCACGAAACCAGTGCTCAGCACAGCACTAGTAGGCTGACCTCCAACGCTGCAAATTTTAGCTACAAAATGAGCGCCCCTGACCCCTGTTTTTATTTCTAAAATTTTATGTAGTTTTATAGGAGGAGGTTTCATAGACTTGGCAAATTAATTTTAATTTATTATTTATTTATTTATAATTTTATAATTCATTTAAAATGAATTAACTTAAGAAGATTGTCGGTACAGACATCTGTTGTGGGCGTTATTGGCAGTTTTTATGAGGCTTTTATATTGTTCATATTGATATCGAAATTATATCGTATCGACCGAAATTAAGAAATATATCGTGATATAAAATTTGGCCATATCGTCCAGCCCTAGGTGTATCCCTAGTTTAGTCTTGGCTCCATCCTTTTTTTAGTCCCGGTTTAACCCTTGTTCCCTCCTTCTTGTCCCTTCTCAGTCTTATTTACAGTAATCCTTTTGCTGTGTGTGAATCCTTCTTATTTTAATCAGATGCATAAAGGAGCTGTATTGAGGTCAGTTTTTGCATTCAACACAACACAGGCTCTTTCCACCATCTTTAATTTACCACCTCACTCTCTCACACTTGAGTGGAGACGAGCGGAGCAGAACGGCGCTGGTCAAATATTTATATCCAGGAGCGCGATTGTTGTGGATGTAGCTCGAGGCCATTCTCCACTCAGCCTCTGTTTCCATTCGCCAACGACAAAAAAAAACAAAATGCTACAAATGTGAAGTTCGTAGTTTCTCTCAAAAGGCTCACACAATCTGTTTCTCGAAGTCGGTTCACCTGAAGCAGAGGAGAGGGTTTCTGTCTTCAGCTGTAAATTATTAACAGGTTTTGAAGGCTTCTTTTGATTCGAAGAGAAGCGGTAAGCAACCATATCAAGGCTGCTACACTTTTCCTCAGGCATTGGTAATGGACGGTTCAGCTGTTCTTTGACAAAATGCATTGCATTAGGTTTTATTTTGTTACTGTCACGTGGTGTCATTGGGTTTATATTAAAATGATGGAAAATTAAGTAGTTGTATATTCAAACAGGCATCTTTGAATTTGAGTCCCTAAGCTTTAAAACAAACTGGTTTCTTGTTTTCTCATTTTATCATTATATGGTTTGTCTGAAAGCAGCTCCCTCTATCGCTGCACCGTAGGCCAAGTGGACTGGACTCAATTATTGAGCACTGTAACCTTCTGGACAGACTTGTCATATACTGATACATAGTCCTACATAAATTATAAGTGCGTGTTTTATGCAACAGGTCTTGTCACATTAATGTTTAAAACAGACTGGTTTCTCAACAGGTACACTGTCATATTAATAATGAAGACACTCAAATCAAACTTTAGGACACTTCATTTAAACTTTAGGACACTTCCACTCAACCTAAAGCAACTCTGCGTAACCTTTAACCTTTAACCTTTAGACAGCAGAGGGCGCAGATCCTTCTCTCTGCCACCAATAGATGTATGACTGTGAGCCGGCTGCCATGTTTGTTCACCATTAGAGACGTTTAAGACGGTGTCTCTGAAATAGTAGGTCATGTTAGTGTATTTAGTCCAAACAGGACTCAGTAGGCTCCAGTGTATTGGCTTGTTTTCTTTATTATACATTGTGTAGTAGAGGCTCACTCACTAATCTTTGGAGATAAATCCTCGTCCCGGAACAGTTACGGGAGGTTTATGTTCACCTGAGGGACTGTGTCAGTTTTCCTTTAGGTCACATCACTTACATAGGACACTTAAATGAATGTTGTTTTGTTTTCTATTGGAAGTTATTGGCTAATTCATTGTTTAGATTAGGTTTAGTTTTGGTTTTAGGCACACTGTAGTTCATAGTCTAAGTTTCTACTAATCAAGGCTTTATTAAAACTGGTTTAAACCCTGAACAAAACTAAGTAAAACCAGGAAGTAGCACCACTTTAACAACCCACTTTTCTTTCAATGTCAGTTCTTTCTTTCTTTCTTTTCTTCCCCCTTTTTGTTTTTTCCTTGAGCCCTGAGCCTTTAATGTTCAGTTCGTCCTCTTTTTCTGTGGCTCTCTGTCGATTAATTAATTGGCGTCTAATTTAATTTCCCCAAAAGTAATAAGTTGTTTAAGGCTGAATAAAGACTGACATGGCACAGTTTTAATCTGCAGCCGCTTTAATTAGAGCTGACTAAGATACGGCAAGAGCAGAGGGACACACATTTCACTGCAGCCGCAAGACAAGAGGGATTAAAAAAACAAGAACAAGACCTGGTGTAGGCCTGGGTTTAGACATAGTTCAGTCCAAGTTTAATTCTGGGCTTGGATTTAAATCTAGTCTTGGTTTTGTAAGGGTCTAAGCCTGGGTTGGGTTTCTCCCAGTTTAATCCTGGATTAGTCCAAGCTTAGTCCTGGTTCGGTCCTATTTTGTCAAGGTTCACCACTAGTCCTGGTTTAGTCCTGCTTTAGTTCTTTTTTGCCCTCAGTTGAATCTTAGTTGAGTGATTGTTTAGCTCTACTTTAGTCCTTTTTAAGTCCTTCCTTTCTGGTCTGTGTGTGGGCGACTGCAGCTTGTGTCTCTATTGTTCACTGAAGATTAGACAGTGCTATTGTCATCGTGTGGAGGATTCACTGCAGTAATGAGGCCTTCAGACACTGCAGCCCACGCACACTCTCTATACTTACATATACGTATGCCGTGTATACTCGCACACATGCGCACACACACACACACTCACACACACTCACTCACACAGAGCTGGTTCAGAGTAATTAAAGTCATTACGGAGGAAGCTGTCTTTTGTTCTTCCTTCAGTAACATTTATCAGAAGCAAACGACCGAACGACAAACAAGAGGAAGGAGTGGGAGGACTGCGGAAGGATCAGTGAAGGACAGACTAAACCTGGACTAAAAGGCGACTTTAACAGGACTAAACAAGGATTAAACTAAGATATGATCAAGACTAAAAAAAAGGTAATCCAAGACTAAACCAGAAGTAGGCATAAAACCAGGAGATAGACTACTGAGCCTAAACTGTGTTGTAGACAGCACTGACCGAGACCATCGAGACCATGACAGGTCCAGACTCATGGAGGTCAGTGTTTGTGAAGAGACAGAGTTAGTCCAGTCTTAGACCAGGTCCAGACTCATGGAGGTCAGTGTTTGAAGGAGACAGAGTTAGTCCAGACTTAGACCAGGTCCAGACTCATGGAGGTCAGTGTTTGAAGGAGACAGAGTTAGTCCAGTCTTAGACCAGGTTCAGACTCATAAATGTCAGTGTTTGTTGAAGGAGACAGAGTTAGTCCAGTCTTAGACCAGGTTCAGACTCATGAAGGTCAGTGTTTGGTGAAGGAGACAGAGTTAGTCCAGTCTTAGACCAGGTCCAGACTCATGGCCAAGTAACAAGGTGTTTGAGACCAAGACTTTCAGAAAATGGTCTTCAGTTGCAAGTATTGCTTGCAAGTTCTACCTAAACCAGGACTAAATTAATAGATGAATCCAGACTAAACCAGAACTAACTAAGGTCAAAACAAAAACTATATTAAAAACCTGGTGTAATTCCAGATTACTACTAAACAAGGACTAAACAAGGACTAAACTTGGCATAAGCCAGGACTTAAACAAAGGCTTCACCTCAGACACAGACCTGACTCTGACGCAGCGTTTATCAAACTTACTCCACTTTTTCTTTTTGCCGACTCCGGTCTTTTTGCTTCCTGTGTGAGAACCAGGAAACGGAGGGATTAAAACCTTAAAACGCACATAAAAGCTGAGCGGAGGGTCGACCAACAAATCTCAATTATGCATGAGGCGCAGTGCATTCTGGGAAATAAGCAGCCGCCAGAATCAAAGCATGATCTAATGTCACGCAGCTGAGGAGAAAGGTTATTTTCTGCATACGCACTGAGATTCAGGCTCGAGACTTTGACCTTTCTCACCAAACTCAGCCCGAGACACATCTCCGAGCTGCAACAGGACGAAAGGCAGAGAGTATTTAACATAAAGATGGAATAGAAAAACGAATGATCAAAAAGATACGATATGGAAACTGTAGGAGCTCTTGGGTCTTGGGTTATTTTGTGATTTGTGCTGGATATACTTCAGTCATGGTTTTTCTCGGTTTAGTTTTTTTTTGCTCAAATGAGTCAATGCTTAGTCCTTGTTCAGTCTTGTTTTAGTGAACTTTTCTTGTTGGTTTAGTTCAGTTTTATTACTTCTTTTGACCTGCCTAATTTAGACCTGCACTGCGTCCTTGTTTCATCTTTATTCTTGGTTAAGTTTGGGTTAAATTCTGGTTCTGCTGTCTTCACTCCTTTTTGGTCTTGACATTTAGAATTGGTATGTACACTGCACATACATAGTGTAAAAAAAGCTAAGTTTACTGTTTGTGTATAGTATGAAAATATAAAAATATACATGTTTGACGCACAATGAGCTATAACTTAAGTATTTGTGGCTTGTCGCCATCATCCGCAAAATATTCAAACTATGTTTGGACATTTTTCTGAGACCACCAGCATCTATACTATAATTAGCTTTTGATATTAAATGCTTTACAACAAAGATTAACTTTTATTTTGATTTAATGTGGAAAACAATGCAAAGTGTAAACTGTAAATCTCATCAGCTTTATTCTTCATCATGAAGATCTCTGTTAAATAAAGCTGCTGCTTCAGGAACAAACAGCTGTTTGCCTTTAAACTCCCAACTCTTAGACCTACACTTATATGAGGACAATAATAATACCATATCAGTTTTAAAAACACACTTGTAATGTGCATAACACCTGCACATGAGTCAATCACTCAATAAATCTATCTATTATTTATCACCGTCTTTATTAAACAACAGCCAGAGCTGAATCAAAAAGCTTTTAATCAGTACAATAAATGATAAAAATCAGAGGTCTGTGGAGGTTCTCAGTCATCCAGGACATATTCAAGAACACAGTTTAAAAAGACTACGTCCAGATATCTTTAAATAATGTGTCAAGAGCCTTGCAGAATTTATAAGTTCTGTTTAAATTATACACCATATCCATTTAATTTTGCCTCTGTTTGCAGTTATTCCTCGATCACTCACGTCTCTTCTCTTTTTTCTTTTGTATTCCAGATCTGCGTCCTCTGCCCGACGTGGCCATGACCGGTAACTGCACTCACGAATGCACTGAATTCGGCCACTCGGACTCGTGCTGGATGCCCGGTCAGCCCTCTTCTCCGAGCCACAAACCTCCAAACCTGTCCAAAAGCGTGCCCAAACTGTCCACCTTCGTGCCTTACCACCAGGACGTGGATCCGCAGGAGACAATGATGGCCAATGGCAGCCCCAAACCCGCCAAAGACGAGAGGAACGCCCCAAACGGCGGCAGCGCAGGCTCGGAACGAGGCGGAAAAGTGGCCAACATGCGGTTCATGGCCCCCTACAACAGTGCCTATACCAACGCGGGGGACTCGACCACGAAAGACTGCGGCATGGAGGAGATCCCCCTGAGTCAGGCCGAGTACCACTCTGCCACCACTCCCACCGGGCAGACGGCCAAACGGGAGATCTACCTGTAGGAGAACGGCATTTACCCAACTCCAGATATACATACACCTGTGTTAGTTCTCCCCAAAGACACGAAAGAACCACAGCTTTAACTGGAACAACACAAATCTGTGTCCACATTAATGCATTTCTATTCAAAACACATTTTACCAGCTTTATTTTATTTAAACATATAGACCTAATTCGCAAGCTTAACAAAGTGCTAAAACAAAACATATCCATTCAAATCTGTCAACCAGTTTTTTATGTACCATAAGTCGTACTTTGGGATTGAGGCTTTGAACAAGTATTGGTTAGCTGCTTACTGCAAACTTAAAATACCTGCCTGTTTGGTTTTCTCAATGCAAGTAAGATTATGGCTAGTATAAATATAAAGAAATAAAATTGTTGTTTAAAGTTTACATGGTCAGTGACCAGTGTGCAGCAAAATCCTCTGCCCCAAATTGACACTGGAATTTACACTGTTTAAGAAATTCTCCATCTCCTCTGATCTACTTATTCATCAACAAAGTGTTTGAGTGTCAAATGTTAACACCATTGAAAATTAGACTTCTATATACCCACTGGTGTTAAAGAAGATTATATGTATTGGTTTAACACTTGTTGATTTTGCTGTACAGTGTCAAAGTCAAATCATTCAGAGGGTAAAGAGGAATTGCATTTAACAAGAGTTAGTAATGTTAGAATTCAATTTAATATATTTAGTTTTGACATGAATAACTTTCTACATTTTATCTTTCTCATTTAATTTATCAGCTTCTTACTTTAAATCTAAGGTGCTATAAAAAAAATAGAACAATACCATGAGCTCTAGAATAATAGTAACTTGTCATTTTGACCCATTGTCATGAGAATTAAATGTCAGCTAAATTAACACCTCAAGGCACAGTGACGTAGTGCTTTTTTACATTAACGATTTGTTCACAATCTCCGACAACACCGCACAACCACTGCCACGGTCCAGTGCATTTAACTCCCAGAACCTAAAATGTTTTCAACAGCTGCTCACTTTAAACAAAACTATTCTTTGAGCCGCTTTGAAATAAATCATAATCAGCCATAATCAAAACTATTAAATAAATATATAAAATTTGCTTTTACAAACCTAAAATCCCAATCAATGTGTCGAAAAAAAATTGGGCTCGGACGTGAGGTTTAACTTAAGATGACTTGGACTTTGACTCGGACACTGAGGCTGTTGTGCTTCAACCCTTGATTAAGATGAACCCAATGACCAATTTAATCTTAAGGCAAACAAACAAAGTCTTTGGGCAACAGCTATTGGACAATTGAAAAAAAAAAAGGTCAAAAACATTGTCAATCACATTGTCTCATTGTGAAATAATGCACAGATACACCTTTTTTAAACGGTTCCAGTTAAACGTGTGGTTCTCGTCTCGTTCTTCTCCCAGCGCTGTCCCTTCACTGCCGTTCCTTTGTGCCTAGACTTTTTCCCCATTTCTCTGCCATTTTCCCCACATTTTATACCTTTCTCCAAGGCTTTACCCTAAAAAAAAACTCTTCACTCCTTCCTTTAGAAACCAATTAAATGTAAAATAAAGAAGAAAACCTGCAGCGGGCTACACTTTGACTTCTTCTGCTGCGGGACGAATGTAAACTATTGTGGCACTATTTAGCTATGACTTGAGTTGGATTTTTTTGTGCGTTGCTTTGTTTAGGCTTCAGTAAAAGTCACTTTGAAACTTTAAAACTGGACTTAAATAAAAAAAAAAAACACTTCTTGTACAGTACTTCAGTGCAGTGCTATCTACTCTCTGGATTTAAACGGTTTACTCAGATACATTTTTGGGAATTTCATTCAGACAACTCTCAAAATGATGAAGATTTTATGTTGAATTTTTGTTTGTGGAAGTCTTTTTGCATTGTACAAAGCTGTATATAATTAATATACAACAAAAGACGGCAACACAAAGTCGTTCCGTTTGGAGAAATCGTTGACGGACTCCAATCTTTCGCATGTACAGACGAAATGCTGGAGAAGTCTACTTCAAACGGTTTTTCGTCGCCGTCAAAACTGCAGGAACATGGCGCATCACCGACGGTGCCGACTTTTAACTAAAGACTTAATTGTTACTCTCTTCTTCACTCTTTGGTCAAATCTGGGGTTTTCACGAGAGAGATTAACAGAAGTGAAGTTGTTGTGAGCAGGAAAATGAATGGAAGATGGGTTCTGCTGCTGAGATGGAAGGCATTTAAAATCTCAGAAGGTTTTTATGGCTGACAGCTTCTGGTCTATAGGGCAAAGAAAGACAGCCATTATGTGAGTTAAAGTAACCAACAGTTGATTATGGGATATTTGTCGACTGACTACAACCACACAGATAAGTAAATATTTAAACTAAAGCTGTCGACACACATTGAGGTTTTTGTGACATTGCATTTTTATAGATTTTTGAATTGCTCACCCCTGAGGTCTCATCCAAACTAAAACAATGGAAGTTTGTCAGATCGTCATTTATTTGCTGACATGATGTTGTAATAATTTTGTATTGTATATAATTAGTAACTCATATGGCTGGGGCTAATGCTAAATTTTTAGAAGTTAATACAATATCCTGTCCAGTCAGAACCTTTTCTTTCACACAGAAGTGGGTCCGAAACCTTCCCATTGAACACGACTTCCACCAAAATCACCAGCTGACCAATCAGAAGTGTTTATCTAAAATGAGGTGGGCTTTATGTGATGCTCTGTTTGATCCAGAAGCAGTTTATTCTGTGTCTGTTGGTTCTACCTCTTAAATGGTAAATAGCATTGATTTTATAAAAGCACTAGCCACTCTCTGCGCTTTACATTAAGTTTCCATTTAGCCATTCACACACCAGTGTCACAGCTGGAACACCACTGGAGGAAAGGCGGGTGAAGTGTCTTGCCCAAGGACACAACAACAGTATGAACTGTTGGGAGAGCGGGAATTGAACCACCAACCATCCGGTTATAGGACTATTGCTCTACCACTGAGCCACTCTGCATTTTAACGGCTCCTTCCATGATTTTGATTTTCATGGTTCACACCACAAGAACACCTGCTTAATTTAAAAAAAAAAAATAAAATCCATTTTTATCTTTTTTCTTGTAGTTTCTGTCCACATCAACATCTTTTAGAAAACAGACCACACACAAGGCCCAAAGTGTCCCCCAAGTGGTCCTACATACTTCTATAGTTTATGAACACATTTATAACTAACAGTATATAACTAACTTCAGATCCTTTTTGTTAGTGGAAACTGACCTCTATTGATCTTTTAGATCCAGATGACTTTATTAATCCAACCAGCAACAAGAAGACAACAAACACACATGACAACAAACATTGGAAGAAACAATCAATTATAAATAGGATTCAAAGAAGAGAAAAAAGTGTGCCTTGGAAGCTCAGTGCAGAAACACTGTAAAAAAAAAAACTGTCCTCATCTTGTGGCCGAGTGTGTTTTCTTATGATTGAAATGTTGGAATATCAAATTACCAAGGCAATCTATTCTCCTGCAATCCCACAGTCTTTGTTTCCGATGCCAGCAGCAGAAACCATCGTCCACAGAAGTGTTGGAGCCAAAGTAGAGTTTGAACAGAGATTATTGTCCCGCTGTCGTCAGTAGTAGACTTTACATATATACGAGTCCTATGAGAACGTTTATAGAGGGCTTTATAAGCACCTTTGTGTTACGTGAAAATGAACCTTTTCTTCCCTCTGGTGTCGTATTCAAGACGAGACAAAGATCAGTTTAGGAGGATTTTAAACCAACACTGTCTTGACACCACAGTTTGAGATTGGACCAAAACTTATCTTTAAGTTGGACTTTGACTGAGACAATACTTCTGTTCTTAGTCTGGTCTCTAAAAGTCATGGTTTAGTCTTGGTTTTGTTGGACTCTAGTCTCTTGGTCTTGACTACAACACTTTCCTGTTTTTAGTTCATCAAAACTATCCTTTTTGGAATGAGTCCTGTTTTCTTTTTTAAAGACTGTAGTTGTATTTATTTAAACCAGATCCAGTTTTATAAAGATGGACCTGAGTGAATGTGAGAACATTTTCCTTTGTGTTTGGTCAATACAGCTGCCAGTCAATAAGCAGTGACAGAAGACAATGTGGTTTTAAAATGAGTTTATCCAAACACAATAAATGTTAATTTGGATTTATTGATTTAATCAATCATTTGCTGAGACCCGGTTTTAGTCTGGTTTAAGACACCGGTTAAATCCTGGGTTTAGCTCTTTGGTTTAGACTTTAGCGTGGCTCTTGTTTTGGCTTTGTTTAAGAAGTACGTTTAGCCCAAGATTGGTCCTTATCTAGTCTTGGTTTAATCTGGTTTAGTCCTGGTTTTGTACTAGTTTTGTCCTCAGTTAAGTCCTTGTTTAAGTGTTATTTACAACAGAGTTTAGTCTTGGTTTAGACGTTATTTATGCCCTATTTAGTTTTGATTTAGTCTTAATTATATGATTGCTTTAGTCTTTAGTGTGGCTCTCATTTTGGCCTGGTTTTGTTTTATTTTTTAGCCTTGTTTTAGAAATTTAGTCCTGACTTAGTCTTTGTTTGAGTCCTGGTTTAATCCACATACAGTAGTATAGTCCGCAGGTTAGTCCTAAATTTGGTTTTATTTTATAATAGCGTTTAGTCTTTATTCAGATGTCTGGTTTATTGTTCTTAAGGCAGGGCTTATGAAACTGCAGTCACACCCAAGGTGGCGCTAAAGAGCTCTGACCTCTGACCTCAGTCCATTTGAAAAAACAGGATTTGGTTTAAACAGTGAACTCTTCAATGGAAATAATGGAAACTATTTATTGATTTTTCTGCTTCTTTCGTGTAAAAATCCACTGTATCCTTTTGCCATCGCTGTAAAGTTGATTTATGATTGAGACAAAATAAAGTGCATATAATTCAGTAAAGACGTCAGTCCAGTGGGTTTATTGAACCACCAGACAGGTTTTGATTCAGGTAGAGCTCTACCGACTCCGGCAGTCCCAGAGCTCTACCGACCTTTTTCAAAAGTGGACTTAAAGCACACCTTTTCTCTCTTTTATTAACAACAACTGAAATAAACCTGTACATCTCTTCATTTAGTCTTTCCTATTGTTTAGTTTGTTTTTATTTCTTTATTTTTTTTCTTCCAAGTTTGTTGTCCATGTTTTTTTTTTTTTTTTTTGGGGGGGGGGGTTATTTGTTTGAATAGTAGGGTATTTTTATGTGTGATTTTAAACATTCACAGAAATCTATCTTGGATCTCAAAAAGGTAAAGTAAGCCAATGACCTCATGACAGGACTAACATTTAAATATTCATCCAAAAGTGCTTTAAAACACTCATCAAGTCAGGTTAGTCAGTAAAGTGAGATGTTTTTAAGAAGCATTTAGACCATGAGCTTGACATATCGCAAATGTCTTCATATTTCTCAATTTCTTTCATAAATATTTTTTTTGATGGGCCTTAAGGTCAATCAGTAGACTTTACCACCGCTGAGTAAAGAAGTTGACTAGAAAGCTGGTTAACTTTAGTCTCTTTGGTGCTCCTTATTGGGATGTAAAAAATTTAAACTTTTTCAAATCTTAAAGCTTTCCTCAAAAAAACAAAACTAATAAATCCAAATACTGTCTGCAAAGCCAATGTTTCCCAGTCCTTGACAGTTCAGCAGCTTTTTCCTGAGTACGGCACTTTCAATTATGTTTTCTTCGTGTTGAGTCTTTCACGTTGTGTCTCTGAGTTTAGCGGAGAGCCGCCGTTAGTTCCTAGCTCTTTACCGCCTCTCCATGAAGCCTTTTCTCTGTTTTCTTTAGTAGTTATCAAATAAAATCAGGATCAACAGCACCTGTGCGGTTTCAGTCCACTAACAGCTACCGTACAGCGGGACGTCCCTAATTACAACTGCACTGGAAACTGTAGATGACTCGGAGAAAAGAAAAGAGGCTGGTGTTAATGACTGCATTGGAAAGATGGAAGCCAGTAAAGACTAAAACCTGCAGAAAGAAGCATTTAGTCTGAACTAGTTTCAAGATAAAGTCAGATGGCATGCATGAGATTATTTTGGGATAAAAAATGGTAAGAATTTCTGTTGGATGTAAATTAGCTGATATACAAAGTTTCCACTGCTAATTGGAATATTATTTCCAGGTGTTGCAAACGTCTGTGGGTGTTCTCGGTCACCCAGGTAGTCATAACGCTAATAGGGTTACAAAAGAAGGCATTGGGACATTGTTTGGAAATAGAAGACGTTTGGTCCTCATCCAAGGCACTGTTAATTCTAAAGGAGACTGGTCTGTGAGAGGAAATTATATCCCTGAGACGAGTGCTTTAATCAGGGTCTAACCCCCAATGAGAGGCTAGAAGTCTGGTTGGCCTGTGTTGGTGTCATTTTCACCTCAGGTACATTAGCATAACTTCACTTCTGAAAATGATGGCTTGTGTCTGTGCTTTCTGTAACCTCACCTCCCAAATCCAACTAAAACCAGTTTCCATAAAAGGAAGTAATTAATGTTAGAGAAAACCTTTGTAAAACTCAAATGAAGATGAAACGTCACATTCAAAAGTTGCAGTCTTCAGCCCCTGAAAACCCTGACCACATTAAATTTGACACTGCTGCTTCAGATCATCAAAATCTGGCCCATTATCTCTTTTGGTTTTCCTCCACTGCTGGGTATTCCTCCTGAAGAGCTGCTGTGAGATTGAGTGAGGGCCGTTAGGATGGTTTTATCAGCAGCAGTCTGTCTGAAAAAAAACAGTACTAAAATGACTTGTCATTTTGTTTTTAGCGTTTGTGATGAGAATATTCAGCGTGGGGTCTCTCGCTACGAACATCAAAGCTCTGACGCCTTGAGTCTACACAAGCAGCAAAACGAGGCCGATGCAGTCGAGGAGAGGTCGCTCTTCTCCTTTTATTAAACAAACAAATGCCTCCGCTCTGCCGTTTCCCGCTGGTTTTGTTTTGGGGGATGTCACTGGGCTTCAGCTCCAGAGCCTAATTGGTTTGTATTGGGTTTATATTTGGATTTGAAGAGTGTCACATGTGAGAATGAACTTCAGTGCCAATCAAAACATTTTTGGTCAACATTACCCGTTATAATATTTTTTTCCCCAAATATGGTCACTTCCTCTGGACCTTTGTTTCGATCAGTGCATCTCAGCATCTTAATAGCCTTTTATTGGTCATATGCGTTTGTTTTTGATGCACCTGGGCCGTGTGCTGGTGATTTATTGCGGACGTATGCTGCCATTTACACGCAGCTCATAGACGCCGGCGCAGTCTCCCTCCTTCATTTATCAGCCTTCACTCAGGCCTTGACAGAGATTTAACGCAGCCCTCTCAGCTCTGATGGATTATTCACGGGCCACACTCGGAGGCGGCCCTTTTCTGACGCTGCTCCACCGTAAACAGGTCATTTTTCCCAGAAGTGAGTCTGAGCTTTCTGCTGCGTCTGCGTAAGAATACAGTCAGCACTGGTTTTATAAAGACTCAGTGCTGCTGGTTTGAGTGAATAAATACATTATCAACTGTTTCCACTGACATTACAGTAGAAGGCTTTGGTTTTGCTCTTACTAAAATAAAATAACTTATTTTGCAAGACCTAGCTTGTCAGAGACCATATCAAGACCAAGAGTTTTAGTAATCAAGGCCAAGTTGAGGTCAATGAACAATGTAGTAGATAGTCTGGTCTTAGACCAGGTCCAGACTCATGGAGGTCAGTGTTTGTTGAAGGAGACAGAGTTAATCCAGTCTTAGACCAGGTCCAGACTCATGGAGGACCCTTGTTGTCAGTAAAAGTACCCCGACAGCTTTTTGTTCTTGTTTTTTTGTTCTCAGTGAAATGAAGGCTCACATACTCAGAGGTGTAAAGTACTTAAGTAAATGTCTTTTGTTACTGTACTTAAGTATTTTTTGGCTACTTTGTACTTGTACTTAGTATCAAAAATATAAGCAACTTTTACTCTCTACTCAACTACATTTTTTGATTGAATACTTGTACTCTTTACTCCACTACATTTGAACTGACACTTAGCGTTACTCGCTACATTGTGTTTGTGCACGTCAAGTCGACTTTGTCTGCCGTGGTACAGTAGGCGCCCTCATTGGAATGCAATATCGCGAGTGGGCGTGGCTGGCGTGGGCGCCGTGATTGCGTATAGTTGTCACAGTACGCACACAGTTGTCTTTGAAAGATGGATAAAGCAAAAAAGCTGTCAGGGGCAACAAACAGAAAAAGAAAGAGGGAAAAGGAGATGGAGTGTAGGATTTAAAGTCTGACGTCTGTGCTTGGAGGCTTGTAATATTCATGTTAACAGACTAGCTAGCGTTTGCTAACACTGAAAATATAGCAGCCAAATGTGGTTTAAATTAATGCTAGCTTAATGTGCAAAACCGAAGTTACTAAGCTGAAAACTGGAAAATATAAGGCAGCATGCCATGTAGAATAAATTACAATCATTTGGAAAACAACTAATGCAATATCTCTGGTTTACCAAGATATCATGCAAAGATTTGCTCCAAACTTGGTGGCTTAATATTAACAGACTGGATTAGTGTTTGCTAACTTTATTAATTAAGATAATGTTGCTACAAGCTACATTTAGATTTTGGTTAAACCTTATGGTACAAATCCTATAGAGTGAAAGCATCTCAATTAAATTTAGAAACGATGACTACTTTCTAGCCCAGGTTAATACATTCCAACCACATGTTATTGTTCATAGCACATATTTGTCATAGTGTGAGAGAATTAAAATGTGATTAGTCTTTTGTTACTAATATTTTTACATATTCTAGTTCACACACAGAAGATGTATGAGCCCCATGAGAGTTTGTGCTAACCCGCTTTGTAAACCCAGCTCTATATCTTCTCTGTCACTGTCCCTCCTGGTCAGACTCTCTGCCCTCGTCTGTGTGCTTCTGCAGCGTCAGCTCTTTGGCACCAATTAACCCCAAACTGAGAAAAACAGTCTCTCCGTGACCCGCAAACCTTTGCCTGCACCTTTCAGGAAAAACTCAGGGCAAAGAGCACAACACGCTTTAGTCCGAGTCACTTGGAGATTAATTTACATGAAAAGGAGTGTTTTTTAGTGTTGCAGCTTTTTGGTAGCAAGAAACATGTCCGAGACTTCATTAAAGCTCCTCCTTCTGAGTGTGGATTTAAATATTAAAGGTGTGTTATGAACGAGAGGTATTCTTTGAATACACTCATTATTACTGATTAAATCTAGCTCAGCAAAGTTAACAGTGGAGATGTGACTCAGAAGGAGAGTTCACACAGAGTTATAAAATAAATCAAAGTATATTAATTAAATAAATAAACAGAGCTAAACAGTAACCACAGTAAACTCCTGTGGACATCAGCTTCTTGATGGAATAGCTTTTTGGGTTTTCTTTTGTTGCAGGAAGTGAGGATTCTTTCTCGACCATGTGTATTTAAAAGAAAAAAAATGTCGGCTTAAATTTAGTTCTCAAACTTCTACAACATAAATGACAGTAAATATTATAATAATTTTATTTAAGTTTATTTGTCAAAACACTAGTTTTTGTCCTCTAAATAAAGTGGTACAATCTATCAAGATTCAAGATGGCGCCGCTGTGTATGGCCCGCCGTCCACGTCTCCTGACTTTCTTGCTAATTATTGTATTTATCCTGTGTGTCATCGCTATTGGTGTAAGAACGCCTGACCATGCTAAAAATACGGGATACGGTGAACAACTTGTCTGATTTTGTTAAATATGGACATTCAAAAACGCCTCTGCTAGCCGCTGTGCCAGCCTATCTGTGGCGTCCTTTCTGCACGTTGCCTCACAACAAGAATCTGAGACGCGGGAAAAGAGGAGGGGTGATGGTAAGATTCAAGGCTTACCTGGCTTCATTATGTACGAATGTTTCTGGCTGTTCGCTGAATGGAAAATCCACGGTGTGCGGAAAATTTGCTCCTTAGTGTTCAGCTATCGGTGGCTCCGACCAGCTCTCCCTTCAGGTGCGGGGCTGTGTGCAAGGGAATCTCCGCCCGCTCAATCATGCCGCTCTGCAGTCGGTGAACTGAAGGTCGGTGCACGCAGCTTTGAGTAACACTCGATCGCTCACAAACAAGACCTTCATCCTCAACGACTTGATTTCCACTCACGACCTGGATTTTCTCATGCTCACAGAGACCTGGCTAAAACCAGGTGATAACAGCACTTTCTTGGAGCTCCTCTCTCCCGGCTATTCTTTCCTGAGTATGCCGCGAGTGTCCAGTCGTGGTGGTGGTCTGGCTTCTGTCTTCAAACAACACTTGAACTGTCGTCTGCTTCCATCTAAGAACTATAGTAGCTTTGAGCTTCAGCTATTCCTGGCTCCATTTGCATGTCCTCTACTGTGTGCTGTTGTCTACCGACCTCCAAAATATAATAAGGATTTCATTCCGGAGTTCTCTGAGTTACTTGGGGAATTACGAACACAATACGACAGTTTATTAATTTGTGGTGATGACTTTCAGAGCCTTCTGATCTCTTTGGATCTGACACAATCAGTGAACACTCCCACACACCAGCACGGTCACACATCAAACCTGGTAATTTCTATAGGACTCACTGTATTCATCTCAGAAATAAGTGACATTTGCATTTCAGACCACCTTCCTGTTTAGCAAAATCCCTTAGTCCAGCCAGTCACCGCCGCATCATCACTTCCACCACAGCTGGAGAATTTGCTGCTGCCTTAATGAACACCACTCTTTACTCTCAGGACGAAGTGGTCTTCCCACTCTGCACAGAAGTCTTCATCTCCTCCTTCTACTCCACCTGCTCAGAGATTTTTAACATCATTGCTCCTTTCAGGTGCAGAGCTGTCAGGACTCAACTAGAGCCTTGGCTTAATGACACCACCCGCACCCTTAGACGGAGGTGCAGGCAGGCCGAGCGCAAGTGGAAAAAGGACAAGCTACATGTTTCACTGGGTATATTGAGAGACAGTCTTACTGAATATCAAAATGCTGTCAAAGCAGCTAAATGTCAGTATCTGTCTAATGTCATTTACACCAGCTCTAATCGTCCTAGAGCGCTATTCAACACAATTCAGTTTGTTATAAATCCATCTAGTAATGCTCTACAGCAGGCCTCAAAGTCAACCTGTAATGATTTCCTCCATTATTTTGTTGATAAAGTAGCCTCTGTTAAACAGAGCATTAAGAACATGTCTAACAGTTTTGACTTGTGCTCTTCTCCTGTCCTCTCTGAGTTCAGGTTCTGTACCAACTGTATTCAAGCACGCAGTGGTAAGGCCTCTGCTAAAAAAACCCAACCTTGATTTTACCGTTCTGTCAAATTTTAGACCTGTGTCCCATTTACCTTTTCTATCCAAAGTTTTGGATAGTTTTCTTACAGTTACAGTCTTTTCTGGACAACAATCAGATCTTTGAAAAGTTTCAGTCTGGCTTTAGGTTATGACACAGCACTGAGCACAGCACTCAAAGTACAAAACGACATTCTCTTGTCCCTTGAAGAGAAAAAGTGCTGCTCATAATGTTGGACCTTACTGCAGCATTTGACACCGTGGACCACTCAGTCCTCCTGACACGTCTGGAACAACAGGTTGGGCTTCAGGGACCTGTGCTGCAGTGGTTTAGGTCGTATTTAACAGAGAGGACTTTTTCTGTTAGGATTGGTGACCTCTCCTCTTCCTCGGCCCCCTTGACCTCTGGTGTGCCACAAGGTTCTATTTTGGGCCCTGTTTTATTTTCCTTGTATATGTTGCTGTTAGTTGCAGTTATTTCAAAGCACAAAATGTCTTTTCATCTGTACGCAGACGACTTGCAGGTTTACCTTTCGGTTGTCCCTGCTTGTCCTAATAGTCTTCAGTCCATCAACAGATGCTTAGAGGACATCAGATTGTGGCTGTCCCAGAATTTCCTCTGTTTGAATAAGGATAAAAGTGAATGTATTGTGTTCGGCACATCCAATCTGCCCAGTGTCTTAGCTCCAGGTCCTTTTGCTTTGGCCCCCATCTTAACCATGTGGTCAAAAATCTGGGGGTAAAACTAGACAGCAGTCTAAAATTTGAAAAAACAAATAGATTCGGTGGTTAGGGCAAGCTTTTTTCAGCTTCGCCTCCTTTCAAAGGTTAAACCCTATTTAAGTCGTGCTGACCTGGAAAAAGCCATCCATGCTTTTATTAGCTCCCGCATAGACTACTGCAATGCGCTCTATGTGGGAGTTAACCAAACTGGACTTCACCGTTTGCAGCTTGTGCAAAATGCTGCTGCCCGACTGCTAACTAACAGTCGTAAACATAAACACATAACACCTGTCCTGTACTCCCTGCACTGGCTCCCTGTCCAGTTTAGAATTCATTTTAAAATCCTAATGTTTGTTTTTAATGCATTCACGGGCCTTGCACCTTCCTTTGTGTGAGATTCTGACCCCTCACAAACCCGGCAGAGCTCTACGTTCTGCTGGGCAACATCTGCTGAAGGTCCCCGGTCGGTTCAAACATGCCCATTGAGTTACGTTCCATCACTGACCGGCCTCTGTTTAAAGCCAAACTTAAAACCTATTTATTTAAAATGGCTTTTATGCACAAATACCCGTATATAGCGCGTGTTCTCCAAGATTTTGGGAATTGTGGATTGTTTCTTTGCAATTAACTCTTTAAATTTTAAATACTGGCTGTGGAAGAATAAACAGGATAAAATAATTCTGGACTAACGATGGGTTTCCAATAATCAAGACAGTTTCTCTGTTAGCGGAGATGCTAATGCTGCATATTAGTATCTGTATCTAACACTCTCAAGGATCAAGTTTATTTGTTTTGTCAGACCTTGAGACCTTTTTGACCCACATGGACTGTTCTGTAGGTTTGTGTGTTCAGAGTGCTGAAAGGAAATATATTAATAACTGGAAACTTATGGAGACAAAGAGCATTTCTCGATAGTTTTCTGGAAAGAAGAAGCAGCAAGTTAAGGTCAAACATGTGTGTTTTGTATCTTGTTGTCAGTTGTAAGTCCCCCATAAGTAACAGGGGTCTGTGTTCATAATGAAAGTTGAAGGAGAGGTGACCGTGACATTAAACATGATTGTTCTGTTAATCCTTTACAATATTTCAACTCCAGGTCCTGCACACTCAAGCAATTTGGTTGAGCAGTGGAGAATATACTTTCCTGTTCGGGTGGGGAGGTCCAGAAATGTTGACTAAGAACTGCCAGTTTGTATAATTCTTCATCTCATTACTCATTACTAGTAGCCTCTTCTTTCTGTCCCATGTATGATATCTACCACAGACAAGTGTCGGCAAAACTAATGTCTGCATCTTGAGAGAAAGAAAGCACGTGACCAATCTGAATATGATCCTCCAGATACTTTAATATTAAGGCTGATATAAAATAAGTGGTGGCTTTATGTCGGGCCTGTGCATTAGACTCATGTGTTTCCGTAAAACCGTCAGCCCAAAGCCAGAATCCCAGCCTGCTGTGGGAGAAGGACACTAATAACCAATTATCAATCCTTTGACAGACCCTTACACAACAGCTCTGACATCAGGAAAAAAACTGTGGAACATGCAGACATTTTTTAGACCAGGGGTGCTCACACTTTTTCAGCACGCAAGCTACTTTTAAAATGACCAAGTCAAAATGATCTACCCACTGCAAAAATGCAAAACATATATTTATTAACAAATATATTGAGGATTCTTTATATGTACAATGTATTTTTATGTACCTTGCAAACCGTAATACTGCACAACCGTACATAATTAACTATGTACAATTTTCTGTCATTACCAGAGTTTACTCTGATGACTTGCACTGAATTGAATCAGCCAGAGATGGATAGTCCGGACATTAGCTGCTGACAGATGAGGCAAACGCACTTTGAAAACGTCATTGTAAAAAAATTCCTCCTCCCATTTCGTATGAAAGCGATATGTTTTTGTCTTCTTACTTGGTTCAGCTCCACCACTCACTTTTGTAGCCTTTCTTAGGTTTAAGAGAAAAAAAACAAGGTTTAACACTAGCACTACCAAGGCAGTCATTTTGACCGTTTTAAAGATTTGCAATGTAATAACTTTGTTGAAATAAAACCCATATAACTACAGTTCCATGACTTTTCTTAAATTAATGTAAATTTTATTTTAACATTGTTATTTTATTAAAATTACAAAACACAAAAGAGTTCTGAGTATTTCTACCTTGAATGGCCATAGCGGTCAATTTGACTGCACATATTTCTCTGTTTGGTTGATGATTGCATGTTGAAGCATATCAGGGACTGCACCATTGCTGAAGCACACAGAGTAGAGGAGGACAGCTCATGGGATATAACAGTCGATGAGCTAAAGGCTTTCATTGCCCTCATCTACATTAAGTAGTGCGCAAGGTGGAAAAGGCATGGACCTGGCGAGCTTTTGGTCAGCTGACTGGGGTTATGCATTTTCAAGGAGACCATGTTCGAAATAGATTTCAGGAAATCATGCGATTCCTGCGTTTTGATAAAAGGAGACCAGACGCACGGCTGCAAGAGAACAAGTTTGCCCTGGTGGCGAGGTTTGGGAAAAATTTGTTCAGAACAGCATCGCTTGCTACAAACCCGCGCCCGATATAACTGTTGATGAGCAGCTCTTCCCAACAAAAGCAAGGTGTAGCTTTATCCAGTATATAGCAAGCAAACCCGATAAATTTGGTATAAAGTTCTGGCTAGCTGCTGACATCGATACCAAATATATGCTGAATGGTGCGCCATATCTGGGCAAAGATGAGACACGGAGACCAGGTCAGCGACTTGGAGACAGTGTGGTGTTGAAAATGGCTGAGCCTTACGTGGGGAAGGGGAGGAACATCACCACTGACAACTTTTTACTTCCTCGAACTGGCCAAGACACTACAGGCCAAAAAAACAGCCTCGTTGGCACAATAAAATTGTTTCCGATTCGTGTGGTCCAAACATTTCCGATAATGCTAAAGCATTGTAAACTCAAAGTCAAAATGTATTGAATAAAGACAGATGTAATCATTTCCAAAATTCACAATATGTTTTTATCTAACAAAATATTCTGCTTCATTTTATATTTGTTGACATTTTGACTTTCTAAAACAACATTTTAACTGCGGTGAAAAACTTTGATCTCCAGCTTGCCGGATGCAAATTGCGGAAAGCAAATTGCGGCATGCACTTTTGTGGGAGGTCTAGTAGCTCTTACACAATAATATCACAAACATATTATATTATGTATGCTTAAATTACCCCACATTTTTCATAAAACATGACCATAGAAGCTTTGACGTAAATATAACATGACAAAAATGACATTCACTGCTGTCTGGTATGAACAGTCAAAATGACCGCTATTGGCAGTTCTAGTAGTTATAGAATTCCGGTAGTGCTAGTGTTAAAAGTTGGAGATAAGTCGCTATAGTAAGGTTAGTTTTGCTGCACTTAGCGCCGTTGTTTACGCATGTGCAGTGATCTAAGCGTCAGAAAAATTCAGATGTCATCTGACTGGCTGCCCTGTATGTCAATCAAGAGATTGGATGGATGATTGGCTGACGTCTATTTTTTTTTATGTCATGCGATCTACCAAAACTACCTTGAGATTGACCGGTAGATCGCGATCATTGTATTGAACACCCCTAATAATAATGATAATATTAATTCATTATAGTCCCCCACCCTTTATTTGTAAATCACCAACTGCCACTGTATATTCTTAGAGTTAACGATAACATGACTTTTGTCTGTCTCTATTTCTCATTTCTCTCTTTTCTGATCAAATGACTCCACTCAGGCCGACGCTCACTGACACTGACTGAGTCGCACAAAATGGAGGCTGGAATCTTCAACTAAAACAGTAGCTTGGTCCATGTCTTTCTCCAAGCTTGGTCCATGTCTTTCTCCAAAAACACCATTTACAACACCGGAAAATCCCTTTATGCTTCTTATAAACATTCACGTATCTTACCTCCTATAGGACTCTACGTATGTTAGTCCCGAGGCTTTCGGTCTCTGCTTCCTGTCACTTCCATACACATTCTCTCCCCAGAGACACACCTAAAGTCCCCCTACAGACCACCCCACCTGCTGTGAATATTACCCATGATGCCTCAGGAGAGCGGCTGTCACAAACACTGAAAGCTGTGTGTTCATTTTAGAGTCACCCTCTTCACTTACTCCTTTTCAAACGCTCTTCAGCAGTGGCGCAGATAAATATTTATGTCCTGGCGCCGGCGTTAATATTCCACAGAGGTGTAAACAGTGTATGGATACGTTATTATGACTCAATTTCTGCCTGACACACAACTGCTTTCCCATTTAATGACAGAATGGTTCACTGTTAAAAGGCTTATGCACATGATGCAAACGGTTCTGGAGCCTCAAAAGTGTTTATTTTATTGCTTAAAAGACAAAAGATGCACAGTTTAGTTTATGAGTCAGTGGCTGAGAAAGTGATGCAATAAGATAAGGATTTTAGAATAAAACTGGGTTCATGTAGGGCAGCGGAGGGTGAGGGCCACATTTGATGCAAGGAACATTTCTAATATGACTGTCTTGTCAATTTAATCTTATTTCACAAGTGCAGGTTTTAGTTGGATTTGAACAGGTTTTAGTTGGATTTGAACAGGGTTTAGATTGATTTGAACAGGTTTGAGTTAAAATCTAACTCAATAATATAACTCAATTGTGGAATAATAATAATACAATCAGAAGATCCCTTCATAAATGTAGCTCTGATCAAATGTGTCCCTTTTTGCAAAACAACCAAGATGGAGGGGTCACAACAAAGTCACATGACTGAGAACGGTCTAGTGTGGACATATGGTTATCAGTTCCAGCCCCAAAGCTAAAGCTTGTGCATTGTGGTCTACCCTAAAGTCAATATCTTCTCTTTTGTATTTTCCACTCAACCCCAAACGCTGAGTCTCACTCCAGTCTTTTCCCGGTGTCGGTCTCTGGTGTGGTTTTCCTAAGCAGCTGTAAACGCCTCATCTCCGTCTGTGTTTATTGGATTCTACTTGGAGGAAATTGACTGGTGAATCCTCGAGTTGCAGCCTTAAAGCCACGCACAAACCAATCACATTTCAATAAAAAACAAGCCCCGAACGAGAACAAACACCGGCGACAGCGAAGCCCCCAGCTTTTTGTTACATCACATTACGGCTCCAAATGGAAATTCGGAGAAAGCAATGATTAAATTCATTTTTTTTCTGCAAACGGCACAAAGACAATATGATCAGGCCTTGTTTTTCAGGAGGAATATGACACAGTTGCAGTTTCCCCAAAGGTTTATCGCTGCGTTTATTTGTCCCATTTCTCCATCACTCTCTAATTCCTTCAGACTGTTGGCTGCGTCTCTCTTTCATTTTTGATCAATTTCAGCTACAGTCTTCTACATAATGAACCTCTCCTTAGCTCTGGCACAGTCAGAACAAATCTAATGTGATAATAGAGCTGTAGTAACCAGTATTTAGACCAGTCCTGAGACCATTTTATAAAGGTTTTGGTCATGTCTGCTTGTCCAAACCTGGTTTTGGTCCACGTCTGTGTGTCTGTGTGAACCCGAATGGAGGACTGAAACATCACACCAGCGCCATGTAGGATTTATAAAAAGGAACTAATAAGTATGGATATTTTATGGCATTGTTGGTTTGTGTTGTCCTCTAATCTGCTCTTTGGTCTTGGTCCGGACCAAACTGAACCAAGGTCCGGTTGATTTGTGAAAAAGAGTTTAAAGATGATTCAGACTTTAGACCAAATGCAGAAAGTCCCGGCCGATTAAACTCATGAAGAAAAGAGAACAGAAAAAACAGATATGGGTCAAGTTGAAAAACACAAAACACATAGATTACGTGGTTTTATGTTTTGTATGTCTATTTTTCTCTCCTACGACAGAAGCCTTCTGTGAAGCTGACCGTTTCCTAAAGAGCGTTAGAGAGATTTAAAACATGTCTGTATTATTCATTCTTTCATTCTTTTTCTTCCACTTGGTCCCAGTAGGGGTCGTGGGTGACTGGAGCCTGTCCCAGCAGCTTTGAGTCGTTTTGTTGACTCTTTAAAGGGAGCCTTTTTTTTTTTAAAGAGCCATTCAAAACACAAAAAGGATTTGATTTATATGGCGCTTTTTCCCCCAAGAGACTCAAAGCTCACTTCATTCATTCATTCCACAGTCACACACTGGAGGTGGTAAGTTACATCTGTACCACAGCTGTCCTGTGGCAGACTAACAGAGACATGGCAACCACTACAGCCTCTCCGACCACCACCACAACATCCTTTCACATTCATACACCAGAGCTGTGGCCCTGGAGGCAATTAGGGTTGTCTTACCCAACAATAGTATGAACTGTGGGGAGAGTGGGAATTGAACCACCAACCTTCTGGTTATAGGACAACCGGTGTACCACTGAGCCACTGCGCCCCTAAAAACATTAAGAACTTTTTGTTTCAAACCAAACTCCAGTATCCTGATCCAACCTTTACATGCGGATGTTCTGTTGAAACAGAATCATAATTGTCATTTCATGTTGCTACATCGTCAGTGTCCTTTTATGCCACTTTTTAAAATCACTATTCTTTTATTCTCTATGTTCCAAAAGGTCCCAGCAGAGACCTTAACTGTCATTTCTGTTCATTTTCTCTCAGTGCTGGCATTTCTCCTCATATTTGTCACTCGTTTTTTGTCTTCATTTGCCCTTTTATCACCTTGAAATCACAGCCGTGGTGTCAGGTTCCCTTTCATTTGCTGCATTTGTTCTTGACGCTCGTTGAAGCTGTGACCTGGTTTCACCTCAGGAATCTATACGCGCTCATGTTTCGTTATTATATCATCATCTACTTCCTGTTATAGTGTCGCTTTACATCAGCGCTGCCACAAAACGGTCCGAGAGGGAAACGGAGGACTGAAGAGTATTGTCTTCTGTAAGATGAATATTATAATAATATTTGATGGAAATGGTCTCAGATTTGACTAAAACAGTTTTAAGTTTTAACAGTTTTCTTTAAAAAATGGTTTATTCCTTTTCTATTTCCAGTTTGGTTTAGTTTAGACTTACAGTAGGTCCTGGTTAATCTTGATTTGATTCTTAGTCTTGGGTTGTACCTTGTTTATTCTATTGTTTCTTGGATCAGTAGGTATTTCCAACGTATCCGCTCTTTCTCTTAAGAATAACTGCTAAAGTTTCCCTCAGTTTGGTTGGCATCAAGAGAAGCCTTCTCCTCTCTCTGCAGCAGCATCAGCTCAGTGAGCTGATCATCAGGAGGCGGAGTCTGAGCCAGAACAGAACCGACATGGAGCACAGCTCAAACGCTTGAATATAAATGGAATTTACCGCCGCAAAATTCAACGTTCTATTATATTTACAGCTGATTTGTTTACAACACCGTCACATTAAGGAGACTATGGTGTGCTGCCATAGTTTCCTTAATGTGCGCATTTTATCATCGACTGAGTTGGTTTGTTTTTGGAAGCAGTTTGTTGGGTGTCGTCTGAAAACAGGGCACTGGAGAGCTCTTCAGACAAAAACCGAGCTGCCTTCACTGAACCTGAGGAAACAGCACAGATTTATTTTTACATTAATAAATTAGATCATTTTTTTAATGTGGAATATTTAGATACCCTGACCTTTAATAACTAAAAGAAGTGGGCGATCACTTCTTCCTTGTTTTGTTCTAAACCTGGTTCTTTTGTGATTAAGTCCTTGTTTAGTCCTATTCTAATGTATTGTGTTAAATAAAGCTGAGAAAGCACATTATAATATTAGATTATTCTACTTTTACTAAGCAGAAAATATTGCAGAACACTGTCAAATGAATTAACTGTAATAAAACCTGCTTGTTTTACTACCATCAGCAGTTCAGCATTAACAAAGGCTCGTGATCAGTTCAAAAAATAAAAATAAAAACAAAAAGAAATAGCTCAAGGAAGAAAGAAAAGGAAGCAAAAACAAAGACGTTGTGATCCAAATGGAGAAGAATGAGCTGGTTTTAATGAGAAACAATGATGCAACAATAACTTCACTGGGTTTAATTCACTTCAAAACAACAACAACGCGATCTGGCTTTAATTATCTACACATTAGTTCATTATTAACGCCGCGTCCTGGAGCTCTTTATGTTTACGATGCAATAACAGCGTCTTCAAACGCGCAGATAAAAGAGGGATCCATGCTTTAGTTTGAAACCTTGGATAAACTTGGATTTTTCTTGTTAAATCATGAATATCAGCAGTCATTATGTAAAAGCATTTAGTTTGTCAAAACTCTTAATTTAAAATATGCCAACATTAGTTATTTGCATCGTGACAAGAGGGCTTTGAATCAATAATTACCCCAAAGATTCAGGAAAAGCTTGTGATAACGCCAAGGCAGTCTCGGTTTTGTGACTTCCAGTTCTTTAAGATCAGAAATGCAGATGAAAAACTGTAAAATCCTAGCCTTTTTGCTGTGTATCAGTATTACAGTGGAAGTTAGTGTCATGGTTGCGTACATTGTCACACAAAGTAGGGCTGCTCGATTATGGAAAATATCAGGATCACGATTTTTTTGGTCAAAATTGAAAGTAAGATTATTTTACACAATTAGCTCATTGACTCATATGTTGGATATATTGAAAGAGATACATTTAAATTTATTGAGATAAATAAATAAGATCAACAATGTAGTGCACTTTCACAACCTTGTGGTGTTAACGGGCAGAAACTGTTGTGTTGCAAATCCTGCACATAATGTGTTTTAAAATGCGTTTAAGACAAAAATAACAGCAAAACAGAATGGGACCAAATTACTGTTTTTTCTCGATTACATTTTGACATTGTTGGGAGCCAAAATTAAAAATTAGATTAATTGCACAGCCCTAACAGAAAGGCAGAAAGTATGAACAGCAAAGGGCCAAAGACTGAGCCCAGGGGTACACCACACGAGACACAGAAAAGTAATAATTTAAAGTTGCACTACTCGATCGCTGTGACCTTATTATTATCATCTGTAAAAATCTTGTAAAGCCTGGATGTCGTCTTAAGGTCCAATTTTTTTCACAAATAATTTCTGTTACAATAAGCTTTAAGAGGTTGAACTGTCAAACTAAATGTAAGAGTAAAAAAAAGTAATCCCTGCTCTGAGAAAGTAGCCTAGTATATCAGTCCTGCCTAATTTTTCAAAAGCAGAACGGTCTGGTCTCTTTCTCACAGAGATTCCCTTTTCTCTCTGCGATTTTTCAGACAGCATGGTGTGGTTTGCTGGCCACATCATACACAGAGCGGCTATTCCAAAGCAATTCTTTTAAAAACAGGCTTGTCACTCTAGCGGCGCTCACATTGAGGACGATGAGGACGCTGTGTATTTTGTCCCATTCTTGTCTTCCTGTCTACTTGGCTTTGTTGTAAGATTTGCCAAAGGTCAGGAGGTTTTGATAAATGTGATTAAATTCTTCAAAATCAAATCCTTATTGAACATTTGTCTTAATATTAATCTGTTTAATGTGTTTATGTCTGAACAGAGCGACGCTCTAATGAAACCTTCAGGTGCTGATCCTAAAAGGTCACAGTAACTTTGACCTTTTATGATCAAATCAGAATAAAGTTGGGCTTATGCCAAAATTATAGACTTCCCTTGAGGCGTTTGTGAGAAATTGGATTCAGAAGCAGCTCAAAGGACAATATAGAACAAAATTATCTCTATTTATCTTGGGCTGGGGTTGAGTTTAGGTTTAGTCCCTGGTTTTGTCCTGATTTCGTCCTGTTTTTTCATTCTCTGCTGTAGATTTTGGTCTTGGTAAATACATGTATAGAGTGTGTAAATGTAAATTGCAGATTAGATCAGGTTTATTCTGATCAAACGCCATGTGGTGCATTTCAATAGACGCTGTCGAGTCTGTGAGAGCTGTGATAAGAGCTGCTTTAACGACACAAACCATAATCAGAGGACTCCAAACGACAGGGGTTTAGTGCGAAGTGAGTCCAACCGGGTCAGAGTCAGGCTATACAGAGCATAAAACAAATACAAACCCAAAGCTCTGACATGAGGAATAGAAATGATTCAGAAGCAGAAATACAGGACTGAACCAGGACAAAACCTGAGCATAGGAAGTGGCTTATTTTGTGGCATTTTTAATAAAACGGTGAAAGCTTTGAGGCTGATTTTATTACTTCTAACTCACCCAATGCAAGACTGTATGCATTCCACTGTGGGCCACATTAATCTACATCTGTTGTGTTTCTTATTTAGTCCAACTGAGAATCACAAAAACGCTCCGTGAACCTGCCGTGGGACAAGGGAGAGACATAGCTGTACCATCGCAGGCTCCGTATGGAACATTATAGTCAGTCAAGATGGATATTATGTTCTGGAAAAATTTGTAAAAGAAAAAAATTAAGCTTTGCAGTTTACAGAATCGCTTTTAAGACTTGAACTCATTAGAAACAACACGAGAAAATGGAAATTAAGTGTTTGTGTTGAGTTTATTGTGCAGTGGATGTTGTGAGGTTTGTCTTTCTTGCTCCCTTTTTTTTAATTTTGTTTTGTTTTAAAGTTTCCATCCTATGCCTTTTCTGACATAAGTTGTGTTGCAGTCCATATGTAGATCTATAATAATAGTAGTTTTAAACCAGGACTAAACAAAGACTAAAGCAAAGGCCAGGACTAGAGATGGACTTTGAGTTATGAAAAGGCTAGAATATTATGAAGAGGTAGGTCTTTGATAGGACTAAAGGGAACCAGTCCCAGGAACAAACAAGGAAAAAATCCAAAACTAAAGCCAGCACTAAACAAAGACTAAAGCCAAGACTAAACAAAGACTCCGTGGGTCCAGGAGCTGGTGCAGGTGGTCTCTGTCAGAGTTTTTTTTCTGTCGGGTTTTGTGGCGGAGCTGTAAGTGGGGTATGCAGCAGGAGCAGAGCCTGTCAGAACAAACTCAGGGGAAACCCATCACACGGTGGAGGTTAGAGATCAGACTGAAGAGGGATTGGCAAAGACCAGAGGTTCAAGATTCAAGATTTTTATTCGTCACATACAAAATTATATACAGCATATATAACCAGCAGTGAAATGTGAGTCAGGTCCGCTCCATGGACAGTGCAATTATTAAGGAAAACACACAGATGAAAATATGCATGATATAGCTATGTAAGAATGAAATAAAAGTAAACAATAAAAAAAATATATAAGAATAGAATATAAAAAAAGTGTATTGTGGGATTAAATCTAGATCGCAAAATACTGTACATGAATGAACTGTAGACTTAAATATTAAAATGTACAGGGATGTACAATGTGCATATATGCATTTAGCTGTGGTCTTAAATATTAAGATACACAGGAAGGTGCAAGAAGCAAATGTGCAAAACAGGGTGACACTGTCAGTGTGTCAATGTGAGGTAGTGAATAAAGGTGAGACTCGGAGCCAGATCTGGTTTAGACAAAAAACACGAGCCCTGTTCATGTCTACATTCCAGTCGCGTTTTTACGTCAGATTTAATTTTAATTTTTTTTTATAATCGTTTATGTATGTAAGACTGCCCTGACTCACAACAGATCTAAGTGGTTTAGATAAAGGCACATGTCTTACTGAAAAATACCTATGTCCAGATGCCTTTTGTTGAAACCTTTTCTTGAAATATGTCCTGGATGAATAAAAACCTCCACAGACATCTTTTTTCAAAAATGTTTCCTGTAAGGTTAGAGCTGACTTTAAACTTCTGTCTCTGAGTTCAGTGTGAGCCACCATCGTCTCAGTAAAATCAGTATCTGTTACTTCCTTGTTGACTTCAGTGTGGACCAATAGGAGTGCTCCTTTTTTCAGGAGTGCGCTGTGATTGGACAAAGCTCCGATATCTGCTGAATATTCTCATCTAATAAAATCCTTGATAATCAAGTCTAGATGACGTTTTACAGATGATTCTTGTTGCAATAAGTCGTTAAATTAAATAAGTGTATAAGAAAAACTGTATGTTTTGTGCAACAATAATTTTTAACTTGAACATGAAGCTTATGTCTAAAAAGAATATTGTATTTCAAAGTATTAAACTTTTTTTGACATGCTTTTTAAATCCAAATGTTGGTTCTAAAATGAATCCTAAGTATTTATATTCATCTACTACTTTGATCTGTTTATTCTTTACAAAAATACATGGAAAAGTTATTGATTTTCTAGTTTTTGTGAAATACATTGCCACTGTTTTATTTGTATTCAGTGTAAGGGAAGCAGAGGTAAGCCAATCTGCAATGTTATTCATGACCTTGGTAATTTTTAGCCACACTTGTAGCGTAATTTCCGTGCACATAAATAATAGTATCGTCTGCATACATTTGAAAATCTACCTCGCCACACACTGAAGGGAGATGGTTAATATAGAGTGTAAACAGCAGTGGTCCAAGAACAGAACCCTGAGGAACACCTGGAACACATATCACAAGCTTTCGATGTAGACAGCTTAGTGTTGACTCGCACGCACAGTACACGATCGCGTCAAAGCCTTACGAAGGTCCAAAAAAGTGCCCATGACCCCTCCCTTGTCCAAATTAGCTTTGACCACTTCAATAAAATAGCAGCATAGTTTCAGTAGAATTATTTTTCCAAATCCAAATTGCATTGGATGCAGAAGATTATTATTGTTTAAGTGTTCTGATAGCTGTTCTCTAATTACTTTCTCAATGACCTTTGAGATAACAGGAAGTATGCTAATAGGTCTATAATTGCATACTTCATGTTTGTTGCCAGTTTTGAAAACTGGCTTGACAACTGCATTTTTAAAAGAAGCGGGGACCATGTTCATCTCAATAGATTTATTTGTCATAAGTAATAGGAGTTATAAAAATCTCTTTATGTTTTTTTAGAATAGTATTGTCAAGTCCCCAAATGTCTTTACTTTTTGACTTTGTTAATGATTCTAAAATTTGTTTACTTTAAATTCATTGGTAGTGTTGAGCTTCATAACATTTGAATTATTTTCAAAGGTTGGGCCAGATGCTTGATGATTGGTGCAGTTGGGATGTTTACAAAGTTCCTTCACTGATTTTATAAAATAACTGTTGAAATAATTTGCAACTATTTGGGGATTGTGTTCCAGATTTTATTTTATATTAATTTCCATTTACTGGAATTGAAAGGGTTTTGTCCAATTATTTTTTTCAATGGCTTGCCAAAGTTTTATAGTATTACCTTTTGCTTGTTTAATTAAATGTATATACAATTTTGCTTTGGTCCTTCTCAACAGCATTGTAACCTTATTTCTAAGCTCCTTATATAAAAGTCGATCGGTCAAGTGGCCCGTTTTCAAGGACTTTGTAAGTGTCTTCATTTGAGTCCATGTGAACTTGTTTATCCAAGGAAGGAATTTTTTTTAATTTTATTCTTTCATTGTGATTGTTTAGAGTATTTGGATAGGAGTTTATGGAATGTTTTTAAAAAAAAATCATTACTTGCTGATTGACAGTTTTTACCAGATGTTATTTGATTCCATTATTTTTTTTTTGTGTTTCATTATGAAACAGTTCCATATCTTTTTGGGAAATATAAGAGGCCTCTGAATTTAGGTCAACTGAATAATTTCTTCAATATCACAGTGAGATGGTTAAAAAAAATGTCCTTTGCTGTAGGTGGTCTGTACAACACAACAACCATACATTTCTGCTGCAAGTCTAATTGTTACTCCCACACATTCCAACAAGTCACTGAGAATTTAAATCAATTTACAGTCAAGATGTTCTTTCACATTTATATTCATCATTATTTCATTACTCCACCACCCTTTCCCTGTTTCCGGTCATATCTAAAAACATTGTAACCAAGTACATAAAATACAGTTTGTGAAGTTGAGGGTTTTAACCAAGTCTCTGACAAACAAAAATTAGAGTCTGTTAGCAGATGCTCCAACTGCTCAGTCTTTGACATGACACTTCTAATATTCAAATGTACTCCGAGAATCCCTTTCGGCTTTACGTTTGACTTCCAGAGTATTTTTGCATAATTTACAGTCTGAAACAGTCTAAATATTTGTTGTTTTAAAGTCACTCTGTCTTTGCACATGTCCACTGAACACGGAGGAAAAAGTGATTACAGTGGCGTTTTCCACCTTCCCTTTCATTGTGTTCGATATTAAGTTGGTTTGTAAGGTTGACCCCCTCATGTCCACGGCTCTAGGAGCAGAACTCACCGCTTTGGAAGTTGTAGAGCCACACGCAGCAAGTGAAGAGTAAACGCTGTGTTCCGCAGTATGTCAACAGCTTACAGGGCCCAGATTTAGTTGTATATCTCCAAACAGTAGCAGGAGCATGCACAGTAAGTTTGACGTTTTTACTTTTGCTGATGTTCATCAATGTTTTTACGTTGATGAACGCCAACGCGTCTGCAGTTTAAAACCACAGCTTATGCAATGTACTGGCTCCATGAAGCACAACCAGGTGTTACAAGCTGCTGCACAGCAGCAATTGTAGAATCAAAATCACGCGTTGTACCTGGGCGCACATACTCTTTATGTGCAGACTTTGAGGTAGAGGTTTTATTTCTTTGTTGTTGTAAAAGAACCTAGGCTGTTTTAGGTTAGGTGGTATCACAGTACCTGCCAGCCTGCGTGCACATACCGCCATCTTGCTTACAGAGCCTTGCTTGTAAGCATCTTGCTTGTCATCTGTACTCATCTTACTGGATCTGTCTGCTGCTTTTGACACTGTTAATCATCACATCCTCCTGTCTTCTCTCAGGGCGTTGGGTCTCTCTGGAATGGCGTTGCAATGGTTCAAGTCGTACCTCTCGGATAGGTCATTCAGAGTATCCTGGAGAAACGAGGTCTCTGTGTCCCAACATCTCAATACAGGGGTGCCACAGGGCTCAGTGCTTGGACCGCTACTCTTTCCCATATACATGACATCCCTTGGCTCTGTCATCCAGAAGCATGTTTTTCCTATCACTGCTATGCAGATGACACTCAACTCCACCTGTCATTTCAACCGGACGATCCGACGGTCTCTGCTCGCGTCTCGGCATGTCTGAGTGACATCTCACTTTGGATGAAGGACCATCACCTGCAGCTGAACCTTGCAAAAACAGAACTGCTTGTGATTCCGGCCAACCCAGGGACCTGCCTCTCAATTCAACTAGGCCCATCAACCATTACACCGTCCAGCATTGCCAGAAATCTGGGAGTGGTAATTGATGATCAGCTAAACTTCACAAGTCATGTCACCCGGTCCTGTAGATTCATCCTCTATAACATTAGGAAAATTAGACCTTTCCTATCAGAGCACTCTACGCAAATTCTAGTCCAGGCTCTTGTCTTGTCCAAACTGGATTATTGCAATGCTCTACTGGCTGGACTCCCTGCCTGCACAACCAAACCTCTGCAGCTGATCCAGAATGCAGCGGCAAGAGTGGTCTTTAATGAACCGAAGAGAGCGCGCGTAACTCCTCTATTCATTAGGTTACACTGGCTCCCGGTTGACGCCCGCATCAAGTTCAAAGCTATGCTCCTGGCCTACAAGACCACCACTGGTTCTGCACCCTCATATCTTCACTCACTAATACAGACCAACGTTCCTACCAGATCCCTGCGCTCTGCAAATGAACAACGTCTGGTGGTACCGTCCCAAAAAGGTAAAAAAAATCACTCTCACGTACCTTCTCTGGCTCTGTTCCACTTTGATGGAATGATCTACCTGCTGTTACAAGATCAGCAGATTCTGTAGCCATCTTTAAAAAACGCCTGAAAACACATCTCTTCCGTCAACACCTGACTGACAAACACTGAGTTCTACTTCCTTTCTATCGATTCCTTTCTTTAAAAAAATAAAATAAAATAAAATATTCTTCCTTAGCTTTGTAAACTGCGCTGGGTTTAAACTGACTAGTTTTTTGTGCACTTATGCTTTTTGTACCTTGTGTTGCTTCCATTGTTTTTCCTCACTTGTAAGTCGCTTTGGATAAAAGCGTCTGCTAAATGACTAAATGTAAATGTAAAAATGTATTTTAAAATAAAATAAATTCAGCTGATGGAGCCACATTTGACCTTCTCTCAAGTTTGTATGAAATAAAACAGATATGACTAAAGTCCGGCCCGGGGGCCAATTGTGACACAAGGTGAGATTTTATGTGGCCCTCAGCTTGGAGATAAAATATATGGCTCCAACATTAAGACACAAAATACAATTACAAAATCCATCCAAAACCTGCTCAAATCCATTTAAAACCCACTCAAATCCATCTAAAGCATGTTCAAATCGTTTAATAACTGTTCAAATCCATCTGAAACCTCTTCAAATCCATCTGAAACTTGTTTAAATCCATCTAAAACCTGGTTAAATCCAACTAAATCTCTCATCAAAGCTTTTGCCACGACTGAAAAAAAAAACAATCTTTAGGAGTGGTTCAGTGTTTAATCTAATATGAGCAGTATTACTGAGAACTGCAGAGGAGCAGGAGAACATTAATTGTGGCTAAAATCGGTTCTCTTCTTCTGTGTCCTCCAGAGCGTTCTTCGAAAACAGTGGGAGGTGCAGCAGCTCTCATCTCTCTCTCCGTCAGGTTCAATGCTAATGATGACACCAGCAGGAAGTCCCGCCCTCCTCCTCACCTTCTCTCACTGTTCTCTCCTCCTCTTTATTATCTATACATCATTTCCCCCCCTACGCATCACAAATACATCTACAGTAATGGCTTTTTGATGTTGTGCTTAGTATGATGACTCCACACTGTAATGTTGAAGTAATGTAGTGTAAAAGTGCAACAAGAATGGTCATGTCATATTTTTATTTACAGAATACAGTTATTTTTTTCAGTAAACTTTTTGTATAGGTTGCGTAAAAAAAGCAACATTACTAATTTTTCTAAATGAAATTAGAACCGGAGACACCTTCCTCATTGGTGTTATTGTGAGTCTAATGAAGCTCATTCATAACCTCGCTCTGACCTCTCTGAGTGGACGGGTGGTTTCCATGCCACCCAACAGGAGGCGGATTCTGGGAGGAGACTGACCTCTTTATGTGGAGCACAAGGTCTGACTGTAGACACGGATAATGTCATTATCAGATTCATTTATATTGGTAAAGTGAAAATGTACAACAACAAAAACCTGTTCAAATTCCTTAAAATCTGTTTATATCTAACAAGTCCCTGTTCAAATATAACTAGAATCATTTAACATCCAACTAAAGCCTGTTCATTTACATTAAATGCCCAATGGCGTCACACATAATTTTCTGAATTTTTAAAATACTGAGACCTTTCTCTGTTCTTTGTCTCGGCCTAAGAACAGCATAATGTTTCTCTCAGAGGAGCAGGAAGAAGTGTCTGGGGAGTTCTGTGACCCAGCCTCTGATTCAAGATGACAAAGACTAAACAAGCCTTCTGTGCACACTTCTCTTTCTAACACAGACCTTCCTCCACCATGTGGTGGTAAATGACACAGAGACAGACCTTGAATATTCATCACTTTCTCACGTTCTTCTGCTTCTCGACCAAAGCATATAGCCTGTGATGTCATATATGCACTAACTAAGATCTCTCTATAAGCAGTTATACATTTTAGTATAAGCGTTCAGAAGCATTATAAAGTACGTCTAACACTGTGAGTCTTACACCAAGTCGGATTTTGATTTTATACTGTTTCAAAAACCTCATAGACACACATCAGCTAAAAATAATGCATTGTTTTATGACATTGTTGAGCCCAATGGTCTAAACAAACTAGAGGAAGAAGAAAATGTATTTATAGAGCACACAGAGTTAATTAATGTGCTTTACAGAAACAACACAAAAAAGGAAAAACGAGTCATAGCAAACAAACAAATTTAGTGAGGGCTGTAGGGTACTGCTCTAAGGGTCGCAGAAGGTGGAAAGAAAGCCAAAAGCCAAACTTTTTGTGTATGCGCCAATAAGCATTCTGGACCCTGGTCTAATACATTCATAGAACTTAAATGCTCAGACCAAATGAATTAGCATCAGTCTGAGTGAAGCCTTTTGGAGACAATAGTTCGACTTTGTCTGTGACCTACCCACTGTTAAAGAAGAGAGTTAGGGTGAGCACACTTTTAGAACAGAAGAGACTTAAATCCAACAAACAGTATCTCGTCTACTTCTGTGTTGCTTTGGGTCATAATTTTACACACTTTATAAAATCTGTGGAGTTTAAAAGCCTCCTGGAAATGTCCACACCTTCAGAGCAGCTCATTTATAAAAAGCCATCTATCAAAGATGAAAGAGAGGCTGGGTCTGACCAATGTTTCTGATCCATTTCTCACTGACGCAATGCTTTGAAACGCCTCAAATTTTCCAAAAACAAGACTTTGAGACGTGTAATTCTGACTTTCCTTTAGGTTAAGGTGGGGCTAACATTCAGAGATCGTTCAGTGATGTGAACGCAGAGGGAAGAGTTTATCATTTAAACATTTTTAGACTTATTTTACAACAGTAAAGATTGGTCTTGTTGGGTTTTTTTTTTTTTTTTTTTGTTAGGTGAACACAGCACAAAGATTAAAGGTAGAGAAACATGCACACACGAACACACACAAACACATACACACACACACATTCAGGTGCAGGGTGGTAAGTGTCACTCTTCTATTCAGGTGCTGTGTTTGTTGTTCTATGGTGCAACTCAACAACAACAACAACATAGAACAACATACACAGCACCTGAATAGAACAGTGACACTTACCGCCCTTCACCTGAATGGAGCAGTGTCACTAACGACGCTCCTGAGCCATTTACATTTACATTTAGTCATTTAGCTTCTATCCAAAGCGACTTACACCAGTGTTACTTTCATTCAAAGCGACTTACATTAAGGTTCCAATCACCAGTGTACAGCTGGAACACCACTGGAGGCAAGGTGGGTTATGTGTCTTGCCCAAGGACACAACGGCAGAATGAACTGTGGGCAGAGCAGGAATCGAACCTACTCCCTTCCGGTAGGACGACTGCTCTACCACTGAGCCACTGCCGCCCCACTGAGCCTTAACGACTTCCACATCAGGAGTCACACTTCCCTTTCACGGCTAACGACAGTGAGACCAGAACTCCTGGTCCGTCAGGTTTAGGCTATGTCCACACGGAGCCAGTGCATCCCCTATCCGATCTTGAGACGGCGTCGTCTCAAGAAAATATCTGCGTACACACGACCGGCTGAAAACGATGTAGTATATATGCCCGACCAGTATGGGGCGCTGTAATTCTGCCACAGATATACACTATACACGGAGAAGAAGACTTTGAGCATGCGCATAACCTTGCGCGCTGCAGAAGAAGACGAAGACCTAAATATTTATTTTCTAATAAAAACAAGTTCTCAAATTGTTGCAGTCATATATTTAGAGTGTAGTAATTGGTGCCCTCATGTTTGTTGTTTGCTCTTCAATATACGGACTGAGTTCTGAGTGCTTTGGACATGCGGAAATTCTCTCTCCATTCATTTTCTCCAGGTTGCTCTCCTGGTTCTCTTTTGGTGGATCTAAGAGCATGTGGCGTATGGTGTTGTCCATTATCGCTTGTTGCTCACCAAAACTGCATAGAAGCAATAGATTTTGCTGTAATAAAGCTAGTAGGCTTAGTAGCTTCTGCAGCACGAACTCAATCATGTAGTCCGCCATTATTGTTGTTGCTGTTACGTGTGACGAGGCCGACACGTGATGCGATGACATCATCGTTTTCACAAAATATACGGATTGGCTGTACACACGACACGCTGTCGCAAAGGTGTGTCGAAAGATTTATCCACTTTAGAACCCTGTTTCAAAAAATAGCGGATTCAGTCTCCCAAAACACCGGATCCGTGTGGACGAAAGGCCAATACGATACAAAATGTATATGGATACAGTGATTTGTGTCTCCGTGTGGACAGCCCCTTAGTTTCAGGTCAAAACCCTCACTCTAGAGATATAAGCTCAGCTCTCTTACCAGTTGATCTCAGAATTGATAAAGTCTCTTGGAATTAGAGACAAAACGTCTTCAAGTAAAAGTCTAGATGCTTTTACTTAAACCTTTTTGTCAAGATGTCCTGGATGACTGAGAACCTTCACAGACATACTGGGTATACATTTATACTGCACTGGTGGTAATATTCTACATAAGGGGTGTCCAAACTTCTTTAAAAGCGGGCCGCATCTGATGAAAGGAATATTTCCAAGGGCCGACTTATGATTCTTTTTTCACAAGTGCAAGTTTTAGTTGCATTTGAACAAGTTTTAGATCAATGTGAACAGGCTTTTGTTGGATTTGAATGGGTTTTGTATAAAGGTGCTGCTGTTGGGGCCACAAACAGTAAATTTTATCTCTGAAGCTGAGGGCCACATGAAATCTCACCTAGTGCCCTGATTGGCCCCCGTGCTGGACTTTGGGCATGTCTGTTCTACATTGTTTGTACAAACAAAACAATACGCTGTGTATTTTTAACAAGAACCTTTAAACTTTAAAAAAAAGAATAAATAAAAACAATATGCATTAATCAGCAATAGGGTCACAGTGGTCACATTATTTTAAAATTATCTGAAGTCGGACCACAATGAAGCTACAAATGATCTCCAGGATTCCCAACACTTGTCCCATGTACATGTCAACTTTTCTATTTTATAAACACTGTGGACAACACCAACCCAATCTTCAATAATAACAACATTATTAGTGTGCCATCTCCTCCTTTCTTTCTCGCATCTAAATAAATACAATATAAAACCTCATAGTATCAGAATAAAGTTTTAGTCATAGTCAGCTCTTGTTTGGTCTTAATTTTGTCCTTATTTGGTTTAGTTTATAGCCCTTTAGTGTTGATTTAGATTTTGTATTTAGTCCATGTTCAGTCCTAGGTTCTGCCTCTGTATTTAGTCCTGTTTTAGTTCAGTCCCTGTATTTCTTCCTGTCCAGTCCTTCAGTTGTGAACCCCTGTTGCTCCGTGAGTCTCTTCAGAGCGCGGTCTCTCTCCGTCACTGTCGGCCTCGGAGCACGGCTCTGAGGAGAGCAGCGGGACTCTCCGCAACGGGACCGGGGGGATGAAGGAGCTGATGAGCTGAAGACGGACGGATGAGAGCAGGACGGATAAGTACGAGAGGATGAATATCAGGAATGAGAGGTATGTTCTCCCCGAGGCCGCTCTAGAGGAGGGTTAGCATCCATCACGCGGCGGGAGAGCATCCCACGCTTGGAGCCCTCTAACCCCCATCAACCACTCACCCTTCAGACTCTGGACACAGCTGTACATCCTCTGTACATTTATATCTAACCAACACAGTCAGGACACATCACAGCACCCTTCTGCTGCTGGATCGACTCTAAGAATTTAAACTAAAACTACAAACCATTAACCACTGACTCAAACCAACCACTGTTGGAAAAGCAACATACAAGTCTAATTAACTGTTTGTTGTTAATGGATGGCCTGACAGCGGCTTTACTCTATGCTTAGAAATCAGCACTTTATTACTTCCACAAAAACCTGGCTCTGGAAGATGTGTCTGTGTTCTGAAGGCTTCCATAGAAAGTGTTTGCAAAGAGCAGGGTCTTTAAACAAATACCTGATCGAGGACTGCATTAATCATTAGTGAAAATCCTCAGTTTTATTCAGATCAATGCCTTGTAGTTTATATTAGTAATAGTTAAACAGTCGCTACATCTTCAAATCTAAAACATGCTCATTTCTGTCAGAGCTGTGCCCTTAAAATGAACTAAGCCAAAAGCTGTGACCAAAAACCCATATTACATTTTAAAGCTAAGGACTAATTTTTATTTTTTTATTTTTCATGTTCACATAATCTAAGACAGAACCTTTTTACTAAAGACTTAACAAAGTACAACTTTTTTTTCAACCATTTGGCTTTATTTGACTATACTGATTAAGCCACATTTGAACTTCTGTATCAGTGTCACATACAAACCTTACTCCAGAGAAAGAAGCTAATGTAAAACCTGACTCGTTCGTAGCGTTAAATGATAAAAAAAAAAACTGCTTATTTGTTTACTAATCATTGAGTCAGGTGTCTTTGTTGGTCTATAAATGACTATGTCTCTGAATATTGTTCTTCATTCTGTTCACGTGTGACTTTGTGCTTCTGTCCAACTCTGGAGCATGCTCAGTGTGGTGTTGACTTAACTTGACCTTACCTTACTTGAGAAAGCTGTATACATCTCATTATCCATGTGTATTACTGTGATTTTGAGAAATTTGAATGACTGCCCCCTACAGTCGGAGTAAGGTGTTTACAGCAGTTTAAAACTAATGCAATAATTAGATTTTCTTTACCTGCAGGTGAACCTACTGTGTGAGGCATACTGTGATGCCTGAGGAACCATTATTTCACTTTTTAAACTCTCACTTAAGAGATTTTTACTTTTGAATAAACGTCTTTACATTCGCTTGACTCATAATCAGTTCATTACCAAACATCAGATGTAGGTTTTTAAAGCGGTCTAATGTGAGAACAGATAGAGCCCGAGCGGCCGCTGTGAGTGTGTCTCTGTAATGGACTGTGACTGGTGACTGAAGTTCACTGAGAGCTGCTAATTGGCTCAGAGTGGAGCGGAGTGCTTTGTGTCTGCAGCTAATGGCTTCTGACTGAACCGACTCTGAGCTCTTCAAACACAACACACCGAGTTCACCTCAGGCTGAAGGCTGGAGGGCTTTGAAGGACACAAAACCACAAAAAGAGATAGTTCCCACTCAAAAGAAGTTTAATCTGTCGGGGTTAAACGCTCACTGCATTGAAGGGTGTTACATAAAAACTCAGTTCTAAACTCAGGAAATTCCATGGTCCTTATTGTGTTATGGCTTCAGTCGGATATTGTCCAGACCAATGTGTGTTATCTTAAAAGAAAAAGTCAGGCACATTTGTGTTACAGAAGTGAAATAAAAACACTCTATTTTATGTCTAGACTGCATTAAACAAGGACATTAACGTTTATTGATTCTACAGTGCGGACATTTACCAACAGGTAAAGTGCAAACGCTCGATGCAATTTAAAAAAATAAGTGTATACAAGGGTACTAAATAGATTACCAAAAGTATAACTAACCACATAAAAGATATACAGGCTCAGCAATATCAACACATACAATATACATACAGTATGTTAAGAGTAAAGAATTGCTATACCTGTAGATCCTACTTATAGCTTATAGTATTTATTCTAAACAACTTTATTCTGTGTTTTTGCACCAACATGCTACAACAATTTCCTTGTATTGTGTAAACCTTTTTCACTTTCCTTATAAACCTAATTTTAATATGATTCTACATCCATAAAAATACTCCCACCTCAAGAATCTATTTATACGGAAGACTATTTTGTAATAACAAGAAAAGATCATGTAACTACAATAAAAGTGATTGTATTAATAAAATTCATCCCAGCTGTTTAGCCATTGACTGTAGCTTGCTGCAGTTGACCACAGAAAGGTTTAGAAGCAGAACTGCTGTAAAGAAATGTCCCTGTCCCATCAAACCGTCTTCTGTAGCAGTATTTCAATACATAAACCGGGTCAGTCCAGTCTTCTGGTTCTGCTCCTGGAAAACTCTGACAGAAACCCTGATACTGAAGTGGTATCGGCCGTGTCTTGTTTCTGAAGCACCTGATGAACAGAGCATGTGCCAAACTCTTCAAAAGTAACTGTGTTTCCAAAACTCCACACTGTTATTAAGCAAGAGATTTTCCACAAAATCCTACACATCAGACACATGCTGGCTCTGCCCAAGGATATCATTTTTCTGATTTTCTCGCAGATACGTGCAATCTGTGCAATCTGTTCATCCCCTCATTGTTTTTTAGATCGCTGTGATGAAGGAGCAACTTTTAACTTTTAACTATTATCTGTCATGATGTTTTTGGCTTAATACAGATTCTGCTGGAACATCTAATATGCCATGTTTGTAGTCCATATATAGTAAATACCTTCTCTGATTTTCAATCTATTCAGTCCTTTTTATACCACAAATATACTACTTACTTTATTGGCCATGAACAAAGACTAGCTGAACCTCTCCCTGTTTCTTTCAGTGACATTAATGGTTTATTACGTTGTGTTGGTGACATGTGACAAACTCTGTGCCACAGAGTGAGAATAAACGCAGTGATTGTAGGTAAATGAGTAAAGTTAACAGGAGTTACAGGAGCAGGGGAGTGAGGAAAAACTGTAAAAGTCATTAAAACATGTGCGAGCTGCTGTCAGCCTCAGGTAACGGCGCTGATGACGCTCCGCTCGCTTCATTAACTCTCTCTGAGCTTATTTAAATGGAAGGAAAATAAAGGAGAGGAGCTCAGCCTCGGGACAATTCTTAACAAATGAGTGAAGATGAGGGCGAAAGGTGCTGTGTCTTATTTGTAAACTGTAGATACAGACGACAGAGGCTGAGTACCACTTCCAGCTGACATTTTAATTTTGATGTTTTAGAGCAGACATGTCCAAAGTCCGGCCCCAGGGCTAATCATGGTCCAAGGTGAGAGTTTATGTGGCCCTCAGCTTAAAAAATAAAATGTATTGTTTATGGCCCCATCAGAAGCTTAATACAAAAAAGTTCAAATCCATCTAAAACCTGTTGAAATCCATCTAAAACCTATGCTTGTAGAGTCGGTCCTTGAAACTTTTCCTCTCATCAAATGAGGCCCTCTTTGCTAAAGGTTTGGACAGCTCTGTTACAGAGCGTCTAAGTGAAAATGCAAGTAAATGGGCAGCAGTGAAGATGTCAAAAATGAGATAAATTGCAATTACTATTAGCTGTTCAGTCAAAAAAAAAAAAACGTCAAAATAAGACTTGTTCTGTGCTGTTGATGGGCGGGCTGTTCTGTGATTGACAGGTGTAAAAAAACAATCTTACGAAGGATATTATGACAGCTGCCAAAAGAAAAACCCCATCTTATCCATTCGACCAGCGCGCCATGACCAGGAAGAGCATTATTTATCACATCTGGACCAACAGCTTCAGACCAGAACAAAACAGATTATGTCTAAATATTCTAAATAAATAAACTTTGATGTGAGCTCCACATGGACTGATGCAGTGAGATATAATAAAATAAACACAAATATAATTAAACCTCAGTCCTTTTGGAGTTTACAGTGGAAAAATTGAGCGTTGAATCAATGTAGTTAAGTGATTACATTTATTTACAGCATAACTTTTCTCCAGCAGAGGGCGCAGATCCCTCTCTGTGCAACTGGGCTGTCAGCGCTGCCAGTTTTGTTACAAGTAGAGGCTATCCCAGTAAGTTTCTACTTAAGTTAATACTCACCTGAAGAGTTCGCAGTGGCTCAGTGGTAGAGCGGTCCTCCTATAACCGGAAGGTTGGTGGTCAAATTCCCGCTCTCCAAACAGCTCATAGTGTTGTTGTGTCCTTGGGCAAGACACTGAACCCTCGTTGCCTCCAGTGGTGTTGCCACCAGCTGTAACACTGGTGAATGGAAGTTGCTTTGGATAAAAGTGTCTGCTAATTGTACGTAGATAAGAATACTGTTTTAAAAGAAAGTGTTTTTGCAGATGATAAACAGTAGCAGAAACAAACAATTCAAGAAAAGATTGTTTTGCAATTTCTATTATATTTCAGTCAATCAACATCTATGTATTGTTCAAGCTTTTTCCAAAATCACCTCTGGTATTATTTCCCGGATTGTATGCCCAAACTTTGATTCAAATTTACCTTTTTCTGAGCAAAAAAATAAAAATACTAATAATTTTCCAGCAGGCTTGGCCTCACAGTTAAAAATATCTGCATTATTCTGAACCCGCAAAAATATCCTGTTTATGGAGCGAGTGCTGTGGTCCCACTGTCTCCTGCTCGCCTCATATTGTTTCATATCGGCTCGGAGCAGAAACTCATTTAGGTTTTCCCTCCGTCCAGACGTTATTGGATGAGCCTCAGAGGAAAGCAGCCTCCAAACACCGAGTGGGAAAAATAATAAATAAATATCTGAGAGGCAGAGAGAACATGAAAATTTGGAAACTGGAGATGACTCATAACACAACACAATTTTACAGGAATAGATTTTTTATTACAGCACTTCACATATTCACACGAGACAGAAAAAGGTGTTTTTACTTATATACTGGCACAACTTAACGACAAGTATACATTTAAAATAAATTAGTTATTATAAATTGTAAACAGGTATTAAATCCATAATAAAGGTAACTGAACAGGTAACGATGTGTTTGTAAAAGCCTCTTTGTGGTGGTCTCTAAAGTTTTGTTGAGGATAACCTGATGTTACTGTGGAGAAAGTAAAGAAGCGAGGTAACATTACAATACTCATTAAACAATTAATTATAACAACACACTTTAAGGCTTTACTGGAGCATTTGTAAAGACTTAACTGATCATTTACAAAGGATTACTACTACATCAATAATTACCCTCATCTATAATTAGTTTATTTATTTGTTGACAACTAAACATTAACATATGGTTTATATGTGTCGTATTATAAAGTGTCCCTTCTGTTTATCTGTGAGGGCTGTGCTTTAAACCTCATTCTCTCTGCAGTCGGTTTAATGTTTGGATGTTTTACTGGTTTTCATGTTACTGCCATTAACTTTATGGTGTAAACTCAGATAGTTCCGTGCCATTCCTGAAAAACACTTCCCTTAAAGTCTTTAGTGTAAGTAAGTTTGAGCCAATTTAATTGTTGAAAATAAAATATTACAGCTACATTCAAAAGCTTAGCCCAATGAGCTAATCAAATGGTTTATTACATTAATTAGAATCTTCTCTCCTTGTTTAGTTTTGGCACAAACGTTTTACCCATTAATTAATTATTTAATGGGTAAAACTAATGAGCATTAATTATGAGGAACAGACCCAACTGTTAGAGAAACTCCAGTTGGAAATAAACTTTCTTATGAAAAACTGAATCTGTGCTGTGTTTATTTGTCTCTGAGTTCATATTTTAATTTCACACTGTGAGCAGTTGTTTTTCCGCTAAAACTCTCGTCGTCGGTTTGGTTTGTTTCTCGTCTTGATGCACAGTGGAGACTAAAAAGGCCTTCGCTGCTGTCAATAATCGCACTGATCGGAGCTGGGAGCTGCTATCTGTGAGCCAGCCAAGGAATTTCACAGCCAAAATCAGTTTTCTGCCAAATATCTGCTCCAACATGGGACTAATCCGGAAGACACGCTCAGCATGGGATAAAACAACGGTGGAAAACAACAGCTGGTGAACAATTACGCATCTGTCGGCTCCAACACTCTGGATTTTATAACCAACTATGACTTTTCCATTGTCCAGCTGCACCGACCAACACCGGCTCAACGCAAGGGTCTTGGACTAAATTAGTTTTTTAAAGAGGTGAAGATGCATAGATTTACATTTGTATGAACAATGCTGTGGTGATTAAGGCTCGAGGTTTGAATATACTGTATGTTGGAAAGTTTTTTTAAAGTTTATGTTTATTTACACTGGATCTGTTAAAATGAGCAAAAGGAAGACATCACGAGAGACTTCCTCCCAGCTTTCACACCACAAAACATTATCGGGTTATTATTACACAAATTCTTTACAGAAGACTTACTGTGTGTTTATTTAAATCCTCAATAAAATCAAACTAAAAGTGAAGAATTCATTCTTCACATAGTGTTAGTTTCCTTCAAATACAATATATGAATGTAGACAAGTTTTCTTTTTTACAATAACTTGGGTCAAGACTTTTTCAATTTTATTTTTGCATCTTTCTTCTTCAAGCATCTTCACAGCCATAAAGTAAACTAGTGATTCATTATTCCTTCATTTGCTCACACAAGTAAATCCCAGATTGCTTTTTTGATGCCATTTTGCTTAAAACTGGTGAAACCTAAAGCTATAATCCAACAATGTTCCTTTGGTCTTCCACTCAGTTAACTTTTAGTTTGATCTTATTCTCAGACCAGTGTTTTAAGAGTTTCCCTTGACATGTTTCGATAATAAACTTCCTGCAAAAGAGTCACGTGACGTTACTGTGATGTGTCTGGATTTTGTCGCCCCCTGTAGTCCGACTTCCTAAGGACGGCTCCAGGTGTGAGCAGCATATACACCCCCTCGTCCGGGTTCATCGTCCTCGGGGCTCGTTTCTGGATCTCGATTGCGTTCTTGATCCACCGGCGGTGTTTGTTCACCCCTGTTGTTAGCTCTTTTCAAAATGTAGAGTGGGAATAAAAGGTACAAGAGGATCACCTTCCTGTTTAGAAGGTACCCTTTAGTTATTTTTGTCTAAACCAAGACAGAGTAAAAAAAAAACTAGTAGACCTGAATGCCTTGTTCTTTTGTAACATAGGTCTAGCTCACCTAAGTCAGGTGTGAAGGCAGTGGGACTGTGGGAGGTAACACACATCTCATCCTCTGCTTGTATTAGTGTGTGTTTTTGTTTGAATAAATGTGAATGTGTCCCCTGCAGGGGCTGTTCTTTGCCCTGGGCAGCGCTGCCGGCTGAAGAAGAGGCAGATGGAGAGTTGTGTTTGAGGAAACCGTGGAGGACAGTCGCTGATATTCTTTCATGAAGATGACGTCCGGTCACAGATCAGATGCTGCTTTGTAAATACTGTATGTGCTCATTGGCTAATGTGTTTGTGAGATGTCCTGGTAAATCAGAGAACTGTCTTCAGGGCAAAAGACCCTGTAGTTTTTTATACTTTATGGATTGTATGGACGCTTTCGAGCCAACATTTAAATTATATATTATTATTTATTGTTTTTGAGAGCCATGATTGCTGTTTTATTGCATAAACTCATGCTAGCGGCTTAAACTATGTTTCCCAGAATGCTCTGCACAAGAAGGTGTTCCTGTCTGAAGCGGCTCTCCACCTGTTCGTCCTGATTCTTCTGTCGAGTGCGTCCCTCTGTTGGCCGTCACGCCGCTGCCACAGTTTGACTTCACTGTTTAATCTCTCTAATCCCGCTCTCGTCTTATCTTCACGCTTCATGATGTTTGTTTGCAGATCTGCAGCGCTCTGTTTTCCCGCTGACAGTGAACGCGTCTGACTCCACTCCAGCTAAATCCTCTTTACTGCTGCTATCACAAAGGTAAATCTCTGCTGCACGTCTTCGAAGGCCACCGTTCGGGTTTGTTTTCCGTCTGAAAAAATGGAAATCTCTGGCAAAATGACCAAAGCTGATAAATCCAGATAATCTCTTCAGTCCACAGATCTTCAGTCGGCAGAGCGCTGTGGAAAATACTCTTCATGCACTCACAAGTCCCTCAGTCTGGACTAGATTTGGTTTTCCTGATGGTTCTGGGTTTAATCTGACTGTAATGTCAGCCCAGTGTCACACAATGCGATTAAATACAGCACTTTCTTTATCAGACACAAGGTCAGCTGTGGGGTTGTCATATGAGTGAAAGAAACACAATATGAACATAAAAACCTAACTTTTACAACATACAAAGAGAGTTTACAGTAGAAATAGGCTCTAGTGTAAAGCTGGACAAAGTGAAACATATCAAGTCTAGCCCAATATTCTAAAGCACAATGTTTCAAAGATGGCAAGAAGGAGCTTAGGCTTTAGACTGTTGTTTTTACTGATGAAGGGCTAAATCAGGCCAAAGCATGGACTAAACTAGAACTGAATTAAATGTGGTGAATGTGTAATGTAGGTGACTTTGTTACTTTGTCAACAGGGATAATTTAAAAATGAGATTCTCTGATGTATGTAAATATTGTATTCCTAATATTGTCATTAACACAGTCTATGTCAAATATTAACTGAAGCTGACATTTTAAGCTAAGTCCCTCAGTCTCTTCTAAAATGGGTTAAACCAGAAATGTCTCTTATGTATCGGATCATTTTCCCGTTCTTCTCTGATCTCTTGTTGTGTAATAATTACAGATTGTTAATAAAGCCTGTTTCTGCTCAGCTCCTCACTGCGCTGCGTCAGATGCATTTCTGTCTTGTGTGAATATTCATCAGAGTCGAGATGAAACACCTCATTGTTTTTCGTGTTTTGAGTTGTGCTCAAATTAAGGACACGGAGCGAAGTCCTAATCTGTTTCTCAAGAGGTTTTTTCGGCTCAGACTCGAGACACACGACCGTGTTTTATCCCCGAATTCTCAAGAGACATCCGTAAACAGCAGATTATTTAGATGTTTGTGAAAGAGGCTCAATTGAACAAAGGCTACAGACAAGAATCCACTGTGTTCTCCATGAATTATTAACACATTACTAATCGTCGCCCTTTTAACTCGGATACAGATTTTCGAGGCTTTATTTACAGCAGCATCTGAGGCATTTAGACCATTGTTTTACTGTTGAAGTGGGCTTTTATAGGAATATACATGGCCCCAAATTATAACTAAACAAGAGCTTAATAATCCAGGGACTAAAGAGGAACTAATCCTGGATTAAACTTGCTCTAAAAGTGACAAAGTTGCCACTGAACAGGGTCTACACCTAAAACACATCAATGAACAGAACTAAACCTGGACAACATTTGGGCCACAACCAGGACTAAACCCAACATTAAACCAAGAACTAAACCGAGAGTAAAGAAGGACTAAACCTAGGACTCAAGCCAAGGGTCCTACTGTAAACCAGGACCTAAAACTAGACTAGAGAGAATAAAGATTAAACAAGGTCTAATCCAGGACTAAAAGCAGTTTAACACTAGTACAGTACTCAATGGACTGTTTTTAATCTGAATTTTGGTAAAGCTATTTTTCAACACAATAAAATATATGCCCACATAGAAGATCTATCTCTTATGTAAAAATAAGTCTTCACTGTCAAGTTTGGGCGCAGTGGCTCAGTGGTAGAGCGGTCATTCCTTCAACCTGAAGGTAGGCGGTTCGATTCCCGCTCTCCACACAGTTCATACTGTCGTTGTGTCCTTGGTCAAGACACTTAACCCACCTTACCTCCAGTGATGTTCCAGCTGTAACACTGGTGAATGGAAGCTTAATGTAAGTCGCTTTGAATAAAGTGTCTGCTAAATGTAAATGTAACGTAATGTAAATGTTATTTTAAACCACCAAAATTTAATTCTACAAAACCTGTTCAAATCCATCTAAAACCTGTCCAAATCCATCTAAAACCTTTCCAAATCTACCTAAAACCTTTTCAAATCTACCTAAAACCTGTTCAACCACAGATTAAAACTACAGTAAACCCTGCAAAAATGTTAATCCTAGCTCGGCATGTCCTAGAGTTCAGTAAAAAAAAATTAAGTGTTTCAAATTGTTCTTAAATTTTTGTCCCTTAGGACGAGGCAGTCGTCAGTGTCACACTTTGATCCAAATGTGTCCAACTATTTTTACTTTCTCATTAGAGGAGTTTAATTGTGCAGCTGATGGACTAACACCTGATGACAGCCTTCAGCGAACAGCCAATAAGGGCACAGCATCCACAGCCAATCAGCAAACCAGAGGGCAGAGGTCAAAACATAGACAAAGACTGACATAGACAGATTTACATTTGGACTTGTTTAGTGTCTATGTGGAAAAAACTGTAATAAAAATACAATTATACTATATATATTATTTTTTTTTTTGTATGACAGGTTGTGAAAACATGCCCAGCAAGAGCACCCCAAATCTTTTACTATACAATGTTAATATTAATTTTAAAGACTGAAGTCGATTATTATAAAACATTGTTAGGTTTAGTCTCATGACCTCTAAAGGGAATAAGTAACTGATCTAATGTGGAAATTATTTTTTCAATTAAAATGTAATTGTAGGAAAATATAATCTTTCTAATTCATTTCAGAAACAAGTCAATCTTTGGTGGAAAAAGTCAAAAACTTACAATAACTCTTAGCCTTAAGTAATACTAAAGCACCTTTGGGGTTTTATTATTTACTTTAATAACATATTTTTACACTAAACTGAGGTTTTATTCATAAACACTTTTCAACTTTTCTTTTACATTTGCAGCTTTAAAAAACAACAAATAGTTCTGGGGTTTATTAACTTGGACTAAAACCAGAAATGAAAAGAAGCACAATCAGTAAAACAGACCAAACCAGGATTAGACCAAGACAAAACATGTTTAAAAAAGTTAATTAAAGCAGCGGACTCTTAAAGGTGACGCTCAGAGAAAAAGGAGGGGGCCTCGATAATGAAACCTGAATTTATTTAATCAAAGCATGTCCCTCTTTCTGTTAATGAAGGATAATTATAGGATTTTAATTTTCTTATGTAGGTTAAAGAGGATCAGTCAAGAGAGAAGTCTATTAACGACAACAGGCCGCGACTCGGGCTCAGGTTCAGAGACGACTGACAGAGAAGGCATTCAGAGAATAAATATATATATGTAATAATTATGAGGGTTTATTTCATAGTGGGGTTGATGTCTAATTCATTTTCCAGTTCTTTGAGAAAAATGTATAATCGTCTGTAAAAGTCTTTACATGAGTTTATTTTGACATTTGTTTTAAAAGAAGAAGATTTGAATGAATGAAGATTTGAAAACATAAAGTTACAATTAAAAGCTAAGAAAGTTAAGAAAGGATTTCTTCCATTCACTTCTCATGAAAATTATGGACTTTTTAAAAAATATTCCACAAATTAAGGGCTGCTCGTTAGAACAGAGGTGATCCATCTTTCTGCTGGTCCCAAGCCAGGATAAATGGAGAGGGTTGCATCAGAAAAGGCTGTGACAACCTCTGAAGCGCACGGCTGAAAGAAAAGATAATTCTACTTTTAACTATTTTTTTTCCATTTCAACAATTTATAACACATTCTAATATTTACACATTATTGAAAACTTTAAAGAAGCCACAGAGACTTCAGCATTTCACATTTTTAACATTTCACTATTTACTTTTTTGTTAAAGATACAGCTTTAAAAGTATTTTACACATTGTTTTTTGGCAATAACCCCTTTCTCAGTTCATTGACAGTTTTAACATGTTTTTTTTTTTTTTTTTTAATTGTATCTTGTATCAAAAGGATATTAGTTTAAAAACCACACCAGGCATAAATTGTTGTTGTTATTGTTATTTTTATTATTATTATTATTATTATTATTATTATTATTATTATTATTATTATTATTGGTGCAATAACAAAAAACACAGAGGAATGAAAACAGTAGCTGCTCATGGTCTAAGCATTGTTTTAGTCCTGGACAGAGTTCATTTTGCTCCATTTTCGAGACACATTCTCTTCTGTTTTTTGTCTAATGTGTCAAAGCCAAACACTGTGGAGCTGTTAAAAGTCTGGAATAGCTTCTGTCTTGTGAAATATTGGTCATAACCCTGTGTTTTAGGACAAATACAAGAGGCCTGAGCTGTAAATGAGTCCATTACCTCAGAAATATTGACGTTGTTGTGTTCTGAGCCCAGTATCAGCCGCTCAAATCGAAAAAAACAAACAAAACCAAACATCAAATGGAGCAGTTTTACAAAGACACAACCACTGTTTCATCAGGAAGTGTCAGAAAACGGCTGCATTTCATAATTTGGGTTTATTTATGGGATGAGAGGAGATGATTGGTGATTCAGAGACAATAACCAAGAGCAGAGAGCAGAAAATAGAGAGGACTGGCTTTATTTGACAAAACCAACAGTGTGTTGTAAAAACAGTAAAAACAACACGGGTCAGAAAGGCATTCGTGAGAAATGTGTTGGATGGGGTTGATTAAAGAGAAAAGTTTGTCCATTTGACTAAGTTTAACATTCCTCCATTTTGTATTGGCGTCTGAATCTCTTTTGATTCATTTATAGTTTGATTATTAAACGAGCATAGGTGAATTTTCCTACTCTGGGGTAAATACACCCCCAATATAGTCCTCTTTTATTACCTTTTATTCCTTTAGCATTTATTTATTTTAAACAGGAATGATCTGTGGCCTTAAAAAGTCAGGCTTTTTTTTTTTTTACCAAGGATTTTAGTCGATTAGAATATTTTTTAAATAATATATTACTTTAGTTAATCAAATGCTTATTCCTAAATAAGGCTTGCTCCCATTGCTCGACAGTGATGTCAACAAAGTCATAAACATCAATTTCCACTGGGACGTACAGTGCATGTCGGGTCGGTTTCTGTACCACATTAGGAACCCTTTGTCCTGGGGTCTACAGTGGGTCCAGCTCTGTGGTCTGCTTTCAGAGAAGCTTAGTTGAACACTGCTGATTATTATAATAATAATAATAATAATAATAATAATAATAATAATAATAATAATAATAATAATAATTAGATAATCCTCACTCGAGTAAAAACAAGAAGCTAAAGTATAGAAATGATTAAAATATTTAAAATAGATTACACTTGGTCATATTTCAATAGAAAATTTGATAATTTTCTCCTGACAACAGAGCTAGCAGCTAGCATTAGCAGCAGTTGTTTGTGGTTTTAAACAGAACCAGTGTGGTATGGCTTCTTGAATTTAAACTTTGTATTTATTTGCTCCACTGAAAATAAACTCAAGCAATCCTAAAGGAAACTGCTGCACTGAATGTGATGTTCAGAAAGATGGGAATAAACGGTTTCCTGCAGTAGCTGTACCTTCAGCCTCTCAAAGGATATACGCAAATACAGCAAAGATATATTCTATATTTGTATTATTATTAACAATGCATCAAAAAGTCTGTTTCAAATACCTTTTATTTCTTATATAGAGACACAACGTTTGAGGCACTTGACATCACTGTTTCTTCAGCAGGCGCTGCTCTTCTTGACCCAGCAAAGGAAACACAAGCCTCTTGAAGGAGTTACTGAACCAAACTGTCCTGTACTGACCTGACCTGTACTGTACCTACAGTGGAAACATGGCTGATTAGTATTTTTGTGGAGAAACTGGTGACCAAAATGTAACTTTTATCTTCCCCTTGAGCAGAAAAAAAAAAAAAACATGAAACAATGAGGACAATGGGGCCAACAGCGCCATCTAGTGTGTTTCTAGGAAAGGCCTTTTTTGTTGTTTGGTGCTGTTAGAATCCCAGTTATGAACAGCAGACAAACCTAAATGGATATTTTTTGTTTCTTTTTTGATGCAAACTAAATAAAGCAGAATGGAAGTGAAAACCAAGTGCTACGCTGCTTTTTGCCAAATAAACCCAGATTTTTTTAAAGAACAAACTCCAAATGGTGTAGTCCTCTTCTGTTTTAAATCCCTTCAGTTTGTGTGAGTATGTTTTCCCGCTGTTCTCTTCGCTTCGAACAGCGTCGGATTCAAAAGTGGCACAAATCAGAGCCGTCTCCTCTTGGCGCGGCCCGCTCCTCTTTGAAGCCGTCGGCCGATGGGAGCCCGCCGATCACTGCTAAAACCGTCCGCCACAGCAGGGAAAGAGTAACGAGAACGTGCCCAGAGACTCTTCAACTTCTGACGCAGCACGACTCCTCTGCACAGTCTCTGTGTGCGCAGCGCTTTTCAAGATGTCCGCTTGGAATAATGGACTGGTTTCTGCAGCAAGACGAGGGGTAATGATGTTCAGGATTTTGTGGGATCTCTTTGTTTTAGAATCAGTAAAATAATGATGTCTGTACAATATTAATGTTCGGCCAGTGTTCGGCAAGCTATTTGGAAAATATAGTGAGCTAAGCTTCCAGTTACTCTACGTTAAATGAAGCTTCACTAAAGCTACTCCCCAGAGAAATGTAACAAACTAAGCTACAGCATCATGGCAAAAGTATTTTACTAAATTATCATTTGTATTATTTTCATATTGAACCAACTGAATTCCAAGTGGTGATGGAATAATGCATAAATCCTGTTTTTAGGTGGCTATTTATTTATGCATTTTCAGGATACTTTGATGAAAAATGTTCTATTACTTGTCATTTTAGCAGATCATAAAGAAGGATGACATGGTTGCTTGCATGGCTGATACTGACCCAAGCTTTAACCCTGGCCTTGCAGCTGCTAAAGACTCAAACTCTTGTATCTGCTGTAGTTCTGCTGCTGTTAAACCCCAGTGCCTCAGATACAGGTTATGTCTCCAGAGCCTCTCTGTGATCGGCCTCCGGCGCCAAGTCTCTGAAGGAGCAGCCCTCTGAGGTTTATGATACAGATTTTGCCCTTGATTTATCCTGTATTCAATTATCTATAACAGCTCCTCCATCAGAGAAGTTATCAACTAAAGAGAAACTGAAGAGTGTCTGTCCCAGTCACTGCTTCACAACAGACTCCAGTTACTCGTATCCCGTCCCTTTTCCTCCAATGATCAGAATTAACTCCCAAACTAAAGAGCAGCCAACTTAAACGGCTTTATTTTATTGGTTCAAATCCATCTAAACCCATTTAAATCCATCCACATTTAAATCGATAAAATATATATATATATATATATTTCTTGTAAATGAAATAAATGTGGTTGAGAAATACGTTTTTCTGACTCGAAGTTGAGAGTAAAAAAAAAAGACCTCTTCTTTTTACAGCTGAGCGCTGTGTTTGATTTCTCCATCTCTGCTCCTTTTTTTCTGAGATGTCAGGCTGGAAGTGGAGCCTTTTCTCTCATTCCGTTTTTGGGCGACATTTATCTGCGGCTGGTTAATTGACTCACAGCTCGGCGGCGAAGGAGGGAAGGGAGCGAGCGGAGATAAAGGAGGGACCGAGGGAGGGCTGTGATGAAAAAGTAATGAAGCCGGTTACATTCGATTAAACGAAGGACGTACACCGCTTCCTCCTTCTGTCTGTAAAGTAAGCACTGCCTTCGCCGCCGCTAGAAATTCTGGGATGGAAGCGTGTGTTCATACATGAGTAGAGAGGGAGGAGGGACTTCTGACGGGTTTCTATGTCTCTGTGAGGGCAACTGGAGAAATGTACAGTTTATTATTGAAGAACTGTGGCAGTTTAGACACAGGCCACACTGACGTCTAAAACCATCTAAACCTGTTCAAATCCAACTAATACCTGTTCAAATCCATTTAAAACTTGATTAAATCCACATAAAATGTTGTCAAATCCAACTAAAATCCATTTTATTTTTTATTCTCGTTTTGATTAACTAAAAACCTATAAAACTAAAATTATTTTAAAAGGCTGTAAAACCTAGAATAAAATGAAGTAAAATAGTCGTATTTTCAAAAAACGTGATGATTGGAAACAATCTTTTCAAAATATACCACTCTAGAAATTCTGTCAGACCAATGATAGCTGTTTATCTAAAACGGGCCGGGGTTTATTGGATACTTTATTTTTACTGATTGGTTGAATGTTTACACGCTGGACAATGGACAGTTGAATGGGCTAAACTAAAAGAAACTGTTCAAATCCACCTAAAAGTTGTTCAGATCCAACTGTAACCTTTAAGTATATCAAATTGAAATCTAAATGGATCCTGTTTTTAATTTTAATATAAATGGTTCAAATCCATTTAAAGCCTGTATTTATTTTTATCTAAAATCTATTCACATTAATCTTAAACTTGTTTGTGTTTGCACAGTTAATTTAAACCAGAATATCACTTCCTTGTACACGTTCTTCAAACAAATCCAAAAATAATGTGAGTGGGGTTAGTTTTATCACACTTCCTTGAGCTAGTGTTAAACATGATGAGTATTTTTTAAAGTGGCCACGTGTCGGTTTGATAATTTAGTTTTTAACAGCTTCTTCTTCTTCAGCTCCAGACCCTCCTCTGAGTGAAAACAGCACGAGGTCCATGAATATTTAAGAGCTGTCCCCATATAACTGTAATAATAATAATAATAATAACTCACAGAGGAGAGGATTCAATTTACACATCTCTCTCTCTTTCTGTTCCTAAAAAGTGAAATCCCCAAAGACACAAACAGTTAAGACTTGTTTGTGGCTTCTTAATAAACTCAACCTAAAAATACAAGGAAATTATTTTAAATGAATCACTGGAGCTTTGTGGATTGACAATAAGTCTCTGGAAGATAGGGCTAGGAATAAGTGAGTAATAAACCTGTAACTCCTCAATAAACCGGTCAAAGCCACTGGTTCTGTTTCAAGTTCTTTGGTAAAGTTAAGACAAACTGAATATTTAGCACTTTGTTGCAGCACCCCTTGGTTTTTTTCGTCCGGTCTGCTGTCTCCTGCTCTGGTCCGAGAGCCGGGTGAACTTATAGGACTCACACGCCACTGACACCTGCCACATTGGGCTATGCGTCTGTCACAGTCCAGACCTTCTTTTCTTCTAAATGAGAGTAGATTTGATTCTCCTATGGCTGCAATAGTAACTGTCCTGGACACATCTCCGTCCCTCTGTCCGTCCTTCTGTGGCTCTCCCGGAAGTTTGGCTGGGATTTTTAGCTCTTCCTCTGACCCTGAAGGAGGCTCTAAGGACTGGGGGTGTTGATTTGTAATTGTAAATGTAATTTAAAGTAGCACCACTAGATCAGTGGAATCATGTCAGACAGACACCTCCTGTGACTGTCCTGTCCCGGGACAAGGAGGCTCTACGAAACACTGGACCCTACAGAGTCCTCTCTGGACTAAAAACACTAACATGACCTACTGTTTCGGAGACAGGTTCTTTCTGAGAAACTTCTTAAACGTCTCCACTGATAAAAACATGGCGGCCACTACATCCATGGGTTGGACAGACGGATCTGAAAAAAGTAAGAAAGCTAAAATATTTTTTTTATAAAAAATGGAAAATTTTCCTTTGAGAAAAAAACAAAAGTAGAACACTGTCCTAGATGAAGACCCAGAGTTTTGGACAGCCGGCATTAAAACCCCCGGAGTTACTGCTAAAACCAAAACCATTGTTCTCTTGTCCCCCAGAGCGGCAGCAGCATCGATAATAAAGACAGTGCATTAGGATCATTACTGAGCTCAGAGGAGGGGAGAGTCGTAATATGCTGAAATATGTCATAAAAAATACATAACATAGAATACATTAACTCTGAAGTAGTCAGTGTTGCTGTTCAGTCTTCACTTTGAAGAGGATAGTGCTGCTGTAGATGAGACCCTCTTATTGCAATGCTCCAGGAACAAGTCCACATTCATTTCACAAAATATTAATTCAAACATTTATCTTTCGGTCATTGGCACCTATATTTTGTTAAATTCTAGGCCATAATCAAAAATGAATCAGAAGCCATTGAAAAGGAGTTGGTCTTTCGATGTTATTTAATGGATTTATTTGGTAATTCAAAATAAAGTATATTGATAAATAATTTAGGAAAGGATTTTTTCTGTTTTCCTCTTAATTATTCCAATTCAGTTTATAAGTTTTTCAGTTTAATCTCATCATCAAAAAAAAAAAAAGGATTTTTCCACAAAAAAAAAAAAGATTGCCCACAGCAGGAGTTTGTGCCAATCACAGCTCGCTTCAGAAAAAAAGGTGTGCTCCCATTGGTCAACACTGATCATTGGTCAACACTAAACCAGGAAATGTGTTGTTTTGTTACAAAATACGTCTTATATTACAGCAAACGGCAAAAAAATAAATAAAAATAACGAGCGAAAAGGGCAGCAAAGTAAATGCAGATAAATGTTGGCAATGCTTTGATGCAACAATAATTATTTATAATAATCTCAACAGGAAACTTAAAGATAAAAGTTTCAGGTTCATTCTAAACTTCAGTTAAATGTAATTTATTAGTGTTTTGTAGAAAATTGGTCCGGTTGTACTTTTTTTTTTTAAAGAAGCAGAAAAGGTTATATATTGTTGTTGGGGCCGAAAGAGGGATGGCAAAATGATCGGGTAGTGGAGCTTTAATATTTGAGAAAAATGACAGAATTTAGATAAATAAAATGTGTTCAAAGTCAAAGAAAAAAGGTGTGTTTTTAGAAGAGATTTTTAAACAGGCAGTAAATGGTCTTATGTTTAGGCACAATCTCCTCAAAAACAAACCAGCATAATTCTAGCTCCTTTAACCAGAGAGGACGAGACGGTCCGCAGATGCTGTCGGAGACATGACATGGAGCCAGGCCATTCAGACATTTGTACGTGAATAAAAGAGGTTTTAAAATGAGACTTATCTGAGTCTAAACGAGCCAATGGAGAGAAGATAAAACCGGTGAGATGTGAGTTCCAGGTAAAATACAGGCAGAAGTAAAATAAACCTGAACATAAAACATTAAAAAGTGGAATGGCGAACATTTGTTATCCTACACTTACCTTTTTTAAGAAGGAGATTATTAATGACCAACAAACTCTTTACCGCCCATTTTAAAATGATGCTGTAAAAACAAATTGACCTTCATCACTCACTGTTATTTCCATCTGACTTTCATTTACACTCAGAATATTCAGAGAAACATGTGCAGAGCCACAGAGTCACACCTGAGACCAACCTCAGTTCACACCAGACTCATTTAAACCAGGCCTAAATAAAGCCACGACTGACACAAATCCATCAGCTCTGAAACAAACCGACCCCCGACGGACGACGTGTCAAAAGCAACGCTAAATAAAAGAAGATGATAATTAGGAAAATGGAAAATTAAGGTTAATACACAAGATGATAAAAAGACAGGAATAGGCAGGACAGAGACATGGAAGAGTCATTTAAAAGTCAATTACTAGTGTTGTAGTCAAGACCGCACTGACCGAGTCCAGTCCGTGACCAGAGAGTTTCAAGACCAAGAGCATAAAAACGTAAAGCGCGTTCTCATTTTCAGGGCGTGTCCAGAGCCGGCGCATCGTTTAAAGAAAGAATGGATATGACAAAGTCAGGCAGAGATTTTTTTTGCCAACATTTATTTTCAAGTTGCGTTTGACAGAGGTAAAAGCACAGTGATATTTGATCATTTTGACAACATTACATAACATGTATTTCAAGAATAACAGCAGTTTATAATATATGTTATTTTACATGAGTCACTGATGTTTGAATAAATGCACCTTAAATAGAAAATAAATGGAGTAGATAGAGACTCAGAGACACTGTCAGGCTCTCACTGTCATATATTTATAAAAACTTACTGTTCACAGGGACTTGTCACGCTTGTGTTTTACTGAGATATAGGAAGAGCAATAGCAGTGTATAGTATAGTGTAGTGAATAAAACAGGGCAAATCCTGACATAAAGCAGCACGTGGATGGATGAATAGACATTTAACATTTAACAACATTTAATTGTAGCTCTACTGCAGGAAGCGGCCACAGGTACGGAGCAAGTGAGTAAAGGTGAGCACACACACAATCTACTCTGTAAGATGCTATTGTCTTTGTGTAAAAATAGCCGTTATGACCTTCAGGCGGTTAAACAGTGTGCATTCGCTCCATCCTTTGTCAAATCAGTCACAATGACAGTTCTCTAAATTTAAGGACAACAGTTTAGCAGCTACTAATTTTCCTGTTTGTCCCTCTGTTTCCACAATTATCCAGGACGACTCTCACGCGTCTCATCAGCTCAGAAACACACTCCAGCAGGTAAACCCCGGTAACTGCACGTGCCGTCCGTCTGCGGTGTCCAGCTCAGCTCTGTAAGGTCCAAACATGGCTTGCTTCTTCTGTTATCATTCAAAAAGCCCGCACTGCTTTTTTGTGTCCGACACAGCGTTTAGTGTCCTGCAGTGGTCAGGTGGATGCGTGAAAAGGACTGGGTCTCCCTTATTTTTTATGAGTTATTTATTTATTCATCATTTTATCCACTATAAATATGACTGTATAATCAAATGCAATAAATATACTGTACGTCTATTGTTTATTTTTTATTTAGACTAGTAAAATACATTAATAATGCATCTAAAATGTATTAAAAAGTATCTATATTGTAATTATTTCTTTATAAATCTCAAATAGCACTGCTTAGATGCCTTAGAAGGAAACAGAGTTAGTCCAGTCTTAGACCAGGTCAGACTCATGGTCTTAGACCAGGTCCAGACTCATGGAGGTCAGTGTTTGAAGGAGACAGAGTTAGTCCAGTCTTAGACCAGGTCCAGACTCATGGAGGTCAGTGTTTGAAGGAGACAGAGTTAGTCCAGTCTTAGACCAGGTCCAGACTCATGGAGGTCAGTGTTTGTGAAGGAGACAGAGTTAGTCCAGTCTTAGACCAGGTCCAGACTCATGGAGGTCAGTGTTTGTGAAGGAGACAGAGTTAGTCTAGTCTTAGACCAGGTCCAGACTCATGGAGGTCAGTGTTTGTGAAGGAGACAGAGTTAGTCTAGTCTTAGACCAGGTCCAGACTCATGGAGGTCAGTGTTTGGTGAAGGAGACAGAGTTAGTCCAGTCTTAGACCAGGTCCAGACTCATGGAGGTCAGTGTTTGGTGAAGGAGACAGAGTTAGTCCAGTCTTAGACCAGGTCCAGACTCATGGAGGTCAGTGTTTGTGAAGGAGACAGAGTTAGTCCAGTCTTAGACCAGGTCCAGACTCATGGAGGTCAGTGTTTGTGAAGGAGACAGAGTTAGTCCAGTCTTAGACCAGGTCCAGACTCATGGAGGTCAGTGTTTGTGAAGGAGACAGAGTTAGTCCAGGCTTAGACCAGGTTCAGGCTCATGGAGGTCAGTGTTTGAAGGAGACAGAGTTAGTCCAGTCTTAGACCAGGTCCAGACTCATGGAGGTCAGTGTTTGTGAAGGACACAGAGTTAATCCAGTCTTAGACCAGGTCCAGACTCACGGAGGTCAGTGTATGAAGGAGACAGAGTTAATCCAGTCTTAGACCAGGTCCAGACTCATGGAGGTCAGTGTTTGTGAAGGAGACAGAGTTAGTCCAGTCTTAGACCAGGTCCAGACTCATGGAGGTCAGTGTTTGAAGGAGACAGAGTTAGTCCAGTCTTAGTCCAGGTCCAGACTCATGGAGGTCAGTGTTTGTGAAGGAGACAGAGTTAGTCCAGTCTTAGACCAGGTCCAGACTCATGGAGGTCAGTGTTTGTGAAGGAGACAGAGTTAGTCCAGACTTAGACCAGGTCCAGACTCATGGAAAGATTATGTGACTCGCCACAAATTCTCAACAAGGTGGTTTATTCCTTGTTTGGGTCTTGGAGAGACTTGACTTTGTTTCTAGTCTCTAAATGAGTTTGTCAAACCTACACTTGTGTTTTGTGACTGAAAACACTATCTACATTTGAACAGGAGGCATTCCTCTCGGCTCGATACGAAAAGGTCAAACAATCATCAACACATACATAAAAACGTGAAATCGTTTATATTGCTTGCATTTGAGAAAACATTAGAAAACTTCCATATCGTTGCTTCTTCCATCATTTTAAACATATTCTCCTTTACCAATGGCAGAAAAAAGCATTTGGAGGCAATTCCAATCCACAGCCGTCAAATGGAAATGACTGAAAATATATGTGTGACATTAAAAAGAAGCACATAGGAGACACATTTATTTTTTTTTTATATGAAAACATACCTGCAGTGAAATGATGAGAAAAAGATTTGGACTGTTTCAATTTCGTGTTTTAGTGTTTCGTCTTTGAGTAAAATGAAAAAAGTCATATGATGAAAATATCTGAAATAATGTCGTATTTTACAGAAGCAGCAGCCTTGGCCTAAAGCACTTGGTGTTGTCCAGAGTTAGATTTTGATTTTAAAGTTCAGTCCAGTTCAAGATCAATCCAGATAAAGTTCAGGTTTTATCTGTCTTTCTTTTTAGTTAATCCTTGGTTTTTGTGTTGGTTGTGATTTTGTTTTAATCCAGACAGACCTAAGTTCTGGTTTAGTTCTCGTCTAGTTCTAGTTTAGTGCAAGGTTAAGCTCTGCGTTGGTCCTAGATTACTCCTGGCTTGCCCTTTTTCAGACTTAGATTTAGTTCTGGGTTTGAGGAGTTTTTAGTCCTGCTTAACCATGTTTTTGTAGTTTATTTAAAGCTTGTGCTTAACTTGTTTTAATCTGGGTTTAGTCTTAGTTTGACGTAGTTTAATTCAGACTTAAATCCTGGTTTAATCTCAGGTTTAGCCCTGGGTATTCCTATTTTAGTTCAAGGTGTAGCTCCAGTTTGGTTTTAGGTTAGTCCAGGTCTGTCCTTGTTTAATCCTGTATTTTATGGCTTGCTCCAGATATTTTTCTTTTGTTTGACTTGTTTTAATCCTGACTCAGTCCTAGGTTTAGGTTTAGTTGAGGTCTGTCCTAATTTAGTTTTGGTTTTGAAAAGTTTTAGTCCTTGTTTAGTCTTTGGTTAATCCTCTCCTGGTTTATTACTTAGATGTAGATTTGGTTTTAATCTGTTTACCTGTGTTTTATGTAAAATAAAACACATCTGTATCTATAGCTCACTCCTGATTATTAAGAGATTGTTCCAAAAATACCGACCCATTGGATGCTATTATTTTGATGCATTTGCCTCTGAATAAGTCTGGAATAAAGCAGGTCTCAGAGGCTCATTATGGTCCATGAGGTCTGCTGTGAGCCGATAAAATCCAGATTTGTTTAGTCCAGTGTCAGTCACAGGGCTGCTCTCGACGCTTCGTTATGTTCACTCTCTGTCCTTGGACGCCATGTTTGTTTGTTTCTCTGTCAACGCCACTGACTGAAATTATCGGTAATCACATAGAGAATGAGATGGTACAGACAGGTCTTTCTTGCATTAGTTTGGACAATTTGAGTCAAGTTTGAAAGAAAAAACGTGAAAAAGGTTATACAGGCAAGTTATATGCATTAAAAAGCAGCTTAAATAGTATTCACAAAATATAATGGTCTATATTTTCAGCCTTGTAGAGTTAAGGTACAAACCCAGTCATCTGAAATTAAATTGAAATCACTGATATTTACATTCACATTTAGTCATTTAGCAGAAGCTTTTATCCAGAGCAACTTGCAAGTGAGGAAAACAATGGAAGCAATTTTAACAACACAAGGTAACAAAAGCATAAGTGCACCAAAAACTAGTCAGTTAAAACCAAGAGCAGTATACAGAGCTAAGGATAGAAAGTATTTATTTATTTTTTAAAGAAAAGGAATCGATAGAAAAGGAAGTAGATATAAGTGTTTGTCAGTCAGGTGTTGACGGAAGAGATGTGTTTTCAGGCGTTTTTTAAAGATGGCTACAGAATCTGCTGATCTTGTAGCAGCAGGTAGATCATTCCACCAATGTGGAACAGATCCAGAGAAGGTACGTGAGAGTGAGGTTTTTTTTTTCATACAAAACCAGCTAGACGTTTATGTAGTTTTCAGCCAACTAGTTTAATGCCTGTCAGATATTTGTCTTTGGTCGTATGACTGTTGGATCTGTCGTCTGACACACTGTGAGCCATGACTAACTCATCACTTGTCGGCCATGGAAAAATCAAATGCAGTGTGAGCGCAGCTTGATCGTGATCGCACCTGTCATTGTTGGGTTAGGCGTCCACATGGAACAGCTTTATTTTGGAGTTTGCTTCTTAAAGAGACATGTGCTTATACAGCAGGGGTGAGAGGCTGCAATAGTAAAAAATCCTTTCTGGGGCCGAAGAGTGTGACAAATCCAAATAAAACCTGATACATTTTCTTGGAATAGTTCATTGCCTTTTGTAAAGTCCCAAAAATATCACCTACTAAATATAGTGAAGAGCCACATAAAACATTGCAGAGGGCCTTGAGTCTGATGTTTGTTATAAACGTAAACTCTGTCACTGTCCAAACACGTCTCTTGTCATTACAAAACATTATTACATTTTTATTTCATTCTCCATTTTCCCAAATATTAATGCTGAAATAAAAGCATCTGCTGACAGAGCGCCTCAACAATCATAAATTCACACATCAAAGAGCAAATAAATGAGAAAGTACCGCAGCAAGATAAAAGGCTGGCGCACAGGGCACAGAGAATGTTTGTAAAAATAATGGCTTAAAAGGCGTCACATAAAAGCCTTTTATAAAAAGAGTTAAAAACGGAGACTCTGTCACCTCAGACTCAGCTGCAGTGAGTCGAGAGACCATTAATTAGGATTTATTTAAAAACTGAAGAGACTATAGCGTCTTTTACTGACGACGACAACTGAGGCATTAAGATAGAACTGGTTTAGCCCTGGTCTAGTCTGGATTTTGGTTTTGTCTGCTTTAAACCAATATTTTAGTTACTCCTACGTTTATTTATGTAGCCCAATATCAGAACAGTGTCATCTGTGGGCTTTACAGACTGTACAAGACAACAGCCCTGTCAGTAAAGCCTGCATCAGGGAAGGATCCCAGGACAGACGGAGGGACAGAATATGTCCAAAACAGTTATAGTCCAATCATCCCTGGAACATCTAACTTCTAATGTACGTCACAGCTTCAGAAACACCTCTCTGCCACTCCCAGATAGAAAAGACCCAAAAAAAAGTGTTTCCTCTAGAGTTACAAACCTAGTGTACTTCATCTAGACCCTAACTTAGGTAGTCTGGTAGTTTAGGTTAACTATAAGTAGCTAAGCTTTAAAGAATAGAACCAGAGGAAAACCAGAGGGAGGACCAGAGGAAGACTAAATCATAGTTTAATTTATTAAGCCTCATATATATATATAGCAGCTCAGTTATCCTTCAATGTTATTAAATTCTTCCTTTGAGACCTTCATTACATTTAATTGTGCACATAAACTAGTCTGTTTTTATGATTTCATGATTTTATGATAAAAGGGTCTGGAAGTGAAGATCCCTGTGTGTGTTCGAGTCCATGTTTTCTCTGTCAGTGTGATCTATGTCCCGCTCTCTGGGCTCAGCTGCTCTCCTCGTGACGGGACCCCTCTTGTCTCATTTGACACTGGATTAACTCTGCCTGGAGCGGCCGTCACTCCCATCATGCATCAGTATAACCCCACTCCCATCATGCATCGCTCCACCACCTGGGTCTAACCTGCAGCTCTTTCTGACAAACACAGAGTTTACACACTGGAGTCAGGGCCAGGGTAAAGGATGGATTTATGGATTTAAAAAACATGTTAGAGATTGAAGACTTAACCCGTGGAGAGTCTTAATCAGATGAGTTTGGCTACAGTCCAGTGCTAACGGGCAATCTGGACCAAAAGTTATATTTTAATATTAGGTTCTTTTTTCTATGTTAGCTGATAAACAGTGACTTGACATTTTTAAGTATGTATGTTAACAGACCACAAGTGTCATGAGTGGAACGAGGTGGATTTAAATGAATGATAAATGAAAGGACCGACACAACGCCCGGACAGGCTCATTAGTATGTTATGCTTTAAAATCTACTTCAAATGCATTGTTTAACAGGGAACGGCCATGACAGAGCTACAGTTGTTTTACCAAAACTCCTTCATATCTGTGTGAAGCAAACACCTCGGCAAGTTTTCTACTTTAAGTTCATTGTTTTTCTGCACAAAAAAATGTGCCGCGCAGCTCACTACAACTTTCACACCTTTCACTCAGGATCAAACGAACCACACTAACAAGTGAACGTGAGTTTAGACCAAATGTGTCAGCTGTGAAAGCAAAAGAATCAGATCTATACAGCAGTGATTTCAAATTAAGTAAACCAGGACCATATTACGAGTACTAGTACTAAACCTTATAAATACAGAACTAAACCAGTACTAGACCATTTTTTTTTTCTCAAATGTGTACAGCAATTGAGTATATATATATATATATATATATATTTTTTTTTTAAAACATGTAAACCTATTCTTTAGACCTGAATGTACCTGTTATAAACCAGTAAAAGCGTCCGTGTGACAATGGCAGCAGCAGCTCACACCTTGGACACATCCCACAGAGACATGGGGCGTCCATCTTGGCTTTGTTTCTCAGTGGGCCTGCAGAGATCGAGCCCTTCTTGGACAGAAAAGGTTAATAACGCTGCTCCGGCCTCAGCGGGACTCAGCAGGACCTGTCTTGAGGCCGCAGTCAGGATTTAATCAAACGGAAACGAGAGGTGAGGCGGCGCTGAGAGGACAAATGGACAGAAGACCAACGACAAACACTCGCTGAGAACAGAGAGAAGCAAGGAAATAGAGATGCAACGCAGCTGAAGTAATGATTTCTGCACCGGACTATTCATATCTTACATGAATTTAATAACGGTTTCAGTTATTTTCGTCCAAGGAAGCAGGTCTATGTCAACTTTAGCGAGAATCAAAAGGGAGTGGGTGGGATTTTGGGTGATACTGAGATTTACTGTTCAAATAAAATAAAAGCTTTTTGTCTTGCAACAAAGATCACAAGTAGAATGGAAAGGATCTACGGGAAAAGGTAATTGAACTGTATAAAACAGGAAAGGCATATAAAAAAATATTCAAGGAGTGTTCAAACTCGTTTTTTTATTTTTTTTATTTAACTTTTATTTACCCAGGATAGTCCCACTGAGATTACAAATCTCTTTTGCAGGAGAGTCCTGGCGTGCTAACCACTTTGCCACTGTGCCGCCAATAAAGAAGTGGAAAATGAAAAGGTTCTGTAGACGAACAAAAATTTCAGCCACAACTGCCAACTCAGGATGCAAAGAAAAACCCACAAATAACTTCAGATGAAATACAGAACTTTCTAAAAAAAAAAAAAAAAAGTGGTGTGGTTGTTTTAAGATGACCATGCAGCCCATTTTTATTCAAGAGCCTCCTTATTGTGCGAGTCGCCAGAAGAAAGCCATTACTACACAAATGCCACAACGCACTACGTTTACAATAAGCCAAACATCCCAGAGACAAGCCTCTAAACTTCTGGAACAAAGTCAACAAAGTTTAGAGTGATGAGACCAAAACTGAACTTTCTGGCCACAAACATAAACGTTACATTTGAAGAGGAGTCAACAAGGTCTTTGATGAAAGGTACACCATTCCTGAAACATGGAGGTGGATCAATAAGGTTTTGAGGTTGTGTGATTTACAAAGGCACAGGAAAAGATGAATGCAGCATGTTATCAGAAAATACTGGAGGAAAATTTGCATTAATCAGCCCAGAAGCTGCACATGGGACGTACTTGGACATTCCAACATGACAACAATCCAAAGCACAAGGCCAGGTCAAACTGTCATTGGCTACAGCAGCATAAAGTTAAGGTTCTAGACTGGCCTAAGTCTCCTGATCTCTGTATTATTGAACCACTCTGGGGAGATCTCAAAATGTGCAGTCCATGCAAGACAGCCCAAGAATTTACAGGAACTGGACGCTTTTTGAAGAGAAGAATGGGCAGCTTTACCATCTGAGAAAATAAAGAACATCATTCACAACAACTACAAAATACTTCAAGCTGTCATTGATGTTAAAAAGTGGCAGTACCACAAATGTCATATTTGTCAGTTCTTGGAATTGAATGAAAATTAAACAATTATGTCTCCTTCACCAAACACTGACCTCCATGAGTCTGGACCTGGTCTAAGACTGGACTAACTCTGTCTCCTTCACCAAACACTGACCTCCATGAGTCTGGACCTGGTCTAAGACTGGACTAACTCTGTCTCCTTCACCAAACACTGACCTCCATGAGTCTGGACCTGGTCTAAGACTAGACTAACTCTGTCTCCTTCACAAACACTGACCTCCATGAGTCTGGACCTGGTCTAAGACTAGACTAACTCTGTCTCCTTCACAAACACTGACCTCCATGAGTCTGGACCTGGTCTAAGACTGGACTAACTCTGTCTCCTTCACAAACACTGACCTCCATGAGTCTGGACCTGGTCTAAGACTAGACTAACTCTGTCTCCTTCACAAACACTGACCTCCATGAGTCTGGACCTGGTCTAAGACTGGACTAACTCTGTCTCCTTCAAACACTGACCTCCATGAGTCTGGACCTGGTCTAAGACTGGACTAACTCTGTCTCCTTCAAACACTGACCTCCATGAGTCTGGACCTGGTCTAAGACTGGACTAACTCTGTCTCCTTCACCAAACACTGACCTCCATGAGTCTGGACCTGGTCTAAGACTGGACTAACTCTGTCTCCTTCACAAACACTGACCTTTATGAGTCTGGACCTGGTCTAAGACTGGACTTGGACTGTTACTCTTCCCGTATATGTTTCGTATTTTATTGGACACTAATCTTGGCCTTAATTCTACAACAACAGAAAACTTCTTTCCAGTTGAAGGACTTTATTGATGTAAAAACCTACAAAAATCAAACTGTCTCTAAACTCTGTCAGACTCTGTGTTTGCTGTTGATTCTCGTTCTTGTACCTTTTCTGCAGGTTGTTATCGTTTTGCTGGTGGAGGCTGATAAATGCGGCGCGACTGTACACACCTCGCTGCGCTCTTTTATGCCGCTCTAAATGGAAATTAATAACCGTCACGCTAATGGAAGGATTAATGAATCGGGACGCGCACCCTGCCGTGTACATAATACATATTTACATTGAAAAACAAGCTTTATTCCGGCGCTTGGAGCAGGATTCGGTATCTCTCCGAGTCTTATCGAAAAGAGAGGAGGACGTTATCAGGCAGCGCTCGGCGAAACACCAGGCCGTATCTACTCACGGCAGAGAGCAGAGTGAAAATTACCCTGCTTTGTAATCATAATTTATGCATTTTTAAATAAATGTAGTTGGGTAAAAGGCTGAGTCAGGAGTTTTCCATGTATTTTCCTGGAGGTAACTCTGGCTCAATAATAGTTTCCACTAAAAACTGCTGGGATCAACAAGCTACAAGTTACACAGTGATAAAAGAAAAGTAATTGCTTAAAGAAAAGGACTTGGAGCAAGATTTGAACACAGCTCGTCTCTGCTCAGAGTAGGTCTGTGTCGGGGGTTTGGGATTGTTTAAGTGAGGTGTCATAAAGTAAATGAAATAAGTGAATAAATCCTGATGTTTTTTTTTTCAGCGGACCCATATCTCAAAAGACCAAACGATTTGTGACCTAAGTCCTTTTGTTTTTTTGAGCATCATTTTACATTTACATTTACATTTACATTTAGCTGACGCTTTTATCCAAAGCGACTTACATTGTTCTAATGTAATTACCAGTGTTACAGTCACTGGAGGCAAGGTGGGTTAAGTGTCTTGCCCAAGGACACAACGACAGTATGAACTGTGGGGAGAGTGGGAATCGAACCGCCTACCTTCCGGTTGAAAGACGACCACTCTACCCACTGAGCTACTGCCGCTCTACCCACTGAGCTACTGCCGCCCCTGAATGAATTTTGTGTTTTGAATATTTTTCTCTCATGCCATTAAATTGATTTTTTTTTTATAAAGTAAAGTTCCTTTTTAGTGTCAATTTACTTATTCTTCGCATTGTATTATTTAATTTTTTTGACGATTACCCTATTCATAAATTCATCTAAAACCTGTTCTTGTCAAATAAGAATCAAATCAGGAGAAACAGTCGAGTGTAGAAAAATTTCTTCATCAGATGCAGCCCTCTTAAAAAAAAGCCATGTTGTTGTTTATCGCAGATTAAAATGCCAGCTGTGAACACTCGGTGGACCGAAAAAAAACAAACTAAATGGATCGTTTTGTGTTTGGTTGTGAACTAAATGAAGTGGACTACAAGTGTGAATATACCTACTATATTTATCTTCCATCTTAACCAAACAGAGATGTTAAACAACACATTCAACACAATATTACGGGACGATAAATGTAGATTAATTTGCATTTGTATCTCTTATAAATGTGTGCAAGGTTATTATTTCTGTAGTTCTATATGATCCCAGGTGGTTCTGAGTTCATTCCCGTCTGTTCAGGTGCAGTCTGACTCTGATAAAAGTGTTTGACTCCAATGAAATCCTTCTATATTTGTGGCTGCAGGGTCATCAATATTTTCATCAGAGGTCGACCCCGTGGGTTTTTGCCACAGTAATATCCAGGATAATAAGTCTTCACCAGGCAAACACCGCTCCGATATGAGCTCCTCCTGCCGCCACTGTGTCCACAGACATTATTTCCCCCAGGAACATGGAAATTAAAAAAGAAAAATCTGTTTCATCACCACACAGATCCCAGACCAGCTCAGACTGAGACCGAATAAACCCCGCCCACAACTTTACTTAGAAACTCATTTTTCTTTGTTGTTTGTGAAGCAGCTGCTGAAGTTTGACTTTTGGGCCACCATTTTGTTTCTGATCAGTAACGACAAAGGTCAGCTAGAGTAAGTGCAGTCACACCAGCCCTGTTTGGTTCGCTTTAATCAAACTCTTGTTTGTTTCATTGAAAAGTGCGGTTTTGTTTGCGGAGCTGTGAATGCGCAATCAAACTCTGACTCCGTAATCCTTGGTCCGCCAAAAAACACAGGTCTCAATTTGCTTCCAGGTGAATTCTGGTACAGTTCAACTGAGGTGAGAACACAAAGTGAACCAAAGGCAGGAAGCGGACCACTTCTACGTACTGAGGATAAACATAACCAAGAGACAAAAGGCACAACAAAAAAGGCAAGGTTCCTAAAGTCTGTTGCTGTTTCATGTTTTATTTTTGTGGCAGAAAAGAAAGTGCCCTGCACTGACCAATAGATGAGCGTGTTTTTTTTTTTGTTCTGTGTTTCTTCAGTGTTACTTCAGTAATTATGTAGCGCCACCACAGGCGAGGGGGTAACTGCAATACATACAATTTTGCAGCTTTCGTCCCCAATCAGGTCTACCGGACAAAGTGTAAAAACAATCTTAGACACATAGGCCTACATTAGCAGTAGGATTACATAAAGCATATTGGTTGTTGCTTAAGTTGTAAGTTGTGTCTAGAAATGTCTTGTAAAACGTGGACAGTTTAGTTTTGCAAATGATTTGTGTGTCATTGTTAAAATTAAGTCACACTGAGGTGAAGTAACTACACCCACAAGAAACGGATGCTGAAACTGATGCTGAATGCTGAAATGCTGAACTGATGCTGAAACTGATGCTGAAACTGTCATCCATGCATTTGTCACCTCACGTCTTGATTACTGCAATGCACTTTTCATTGGCCTACCAGCCAGCTCCATTTCCAAATTACAATACATTCAAAACTCTGCTGCCAGACTACTCACCCACACGTTACGCGTGCACGCGTTCTGCACATATTTCCCCAATTCTGCACGATCTTCAAATTCAAAATTCTCCTTCTTGCTTTTAAGTCTCTGCACGGCCTTGCTCCCCCCTACCTCTGTAACCTGCTTCTCCCCTACACCCCTACGCGCTCTTTACGATCCGCTGATTCCAGCCTTCTCGTTGTCCCTCGGCATCGCCTTGCTTCAATGGGGGGCAGATCATTCAGTGTTATTGCGCCCAAAATGTGGAACTCTCTCCCCCTATCACTCCGTTTAGTTAACACTATCTCTGAATTTAAATCCATGCTCAAAACACACCTTTCTGACTGTTACAGTTCTTAGTGGGTTTTTGCACTTACTGTACTTGCACTCTCATTTGCCTATTGTTGTCCTGTCTGCTCTCTTTGTCAATTGTCCTTATTGTTGTTTGTTTATTGTAAAGTGTCCTTGAGCTCTGGAAAGGCGCTATATAAATAAAACTTATTATTATTATTATTATTATTAAGAAAAGGTAAAATACTTCAAAGGATTTGATCCAGCACACATCATGAGTTAGTGGCCAATCGCACCAACAAGGTTTAAATTAAACTCAGATCAGTAATAAAAAAAAAGAAGATTTGTTGTAGTTATGGTGTACTTTTGTAAACATTTTAAAATCAAAACCTTAACATTTAAACTTTTCTTTTTCCTTTGTGACATTTTGAACGGTTGTTATGAGATACAAGGCTCTGAAGAACTAAAGAACCTCTGATATAGGTCTTAACATGGTCTAACATAAAAATATTTAGTGAAGATCATTAATAAACTTTTGTAAAAAAAAATTGATATTCTAAAAATAAAATAAAAATAATTGTTTCTTATTTACTTTTTTCATAAAAAAAATAAAATCTGGTATTTCAATAGTAATATTTCTTTTTCTTTTTTTTTTCTTTTTTTTACAACAAAAATCAAACAGCGACTCATTTATTGATATTCAATTCCCATTTCTGAAAAGAAAATCCAATTATCTCAAAAATACACTGACCCTTTGTTCACCAAAAAGCAATGATGATGATTTTGCCAAATCCCTCAGCCCTAAGTACAAGGCAGTCCTTCATAGTTGTATTTGTTTTGGCATTTAGTACAACAGCAGGGTGCTTTTGTGTAAAAACGACAGCGTTAATACAAAATAAAGAACGTAATGAGATCAAAGAACACAATGCGACACAGTCCTGAATCTTTCTAACTCTCAGCTCCTGCTTCTGTCTCCATAACAACACTGTTCCCATAACCCTCCGTTTGGTTCGATGAGCCTCGGAGCAGTGCCACCGCGACTCCACAGCGGGATAGAGTCAGCCACTAATCGACTCCGAACGCCACTCCGTCACGTTCCACTGTGGGGATAAAAACATCATGGCGAACCTCGGGCTCCAAAGATCCGCTCGTCTTCACCATCTCGAGTCGAAGCCGTCGCCAGAAGCTCCGTGTGAACGCCAATTAAGCAGGAGTTTGACCTGGAGCCACGGGGAACGCTCTTCCTCGGTTTAAATCATTAACATCACAACAGAAACGGTGACAGGAAGGCTCTCCTTCTGCTTCACTAATTACTGCTTTTACAGCCGTCGTGATAAACATTGCACTTCTCACACGTTAAAGATCCTGTTGGCAGGCCTTTGTGCTAATTTTAACGTCTGAAAGTTTTCCTCTTATAAGTTTTGTGAGAGGTATATTTATTACTGACTACAGATTGCATAAAAATATATGCTCAAAACATCTTCATATTGAGCTGTGGTAGAGTGGTTGTCCTATTACCCGAAGGTAGGTGGTTCGATTTCCACTTTCCCCACAGTTCACACTGTCGTTGTGTCCTTGGGCAAGACACTTAACCCACCTTGCCTCCAGTGGTGTTCCAGCTGTAACACTGGTGAATAGATGCTTAATGTAAGTTGTTTGGATAAAAGCGTCTGCTACATGACTAACTGTAAACTGAATGTATCTGGCCCCAACATGAACTAGGGTTTGGTTGGTGTGATACTCAAAGTTAAAATTCAATTGCCTTCTCAGAACTCAGTTTAACAGCCTTTGATGAGGAAGCCGAGGTCCTAAAAGTAGCTGTATAACTTCTCCATGTGGTGTAATTTATCGTACTGTGCACGTCCAACAGAGCACAGTCCTAATCTTCAGAAACTCATAGCCTTTAGCTGCTGTTGCCTAAATGCTGGTATAAAAAGAGCAGCTGAATGTGGAGCTACTCACTAATGTTCTCTACCCACTCACTGACAGCACACATAGTCAGCAGGTTTTTATTTGTAAACATCGTCTTGTTTATGTAGAATTTGTGATGTTCTTTAAAAATGTATGATGGTCTGCTTAACTTTTTTACACAAATACAAGTTACTAATTTTTTATACACAGGAATGGGTTTTTACAGTTGTTGGTTATTGGTAAGTGGCAGTTTTTTTGATTAACTGATAAGAAACAAATTGAGTTTGTGGGACTCGTGGCAATCGAACCTTATTAATGAATGTTTTCATGGGAAGCTTCAGCTACACGCTACAGTACAGTAGAATGCTTCTCCCTGTTCTTGGGATTTGTTATTCCAAAATAACTTTTATTCAGTTAAGAAACATGTAAAAAAACATCCAGTCAAATTTTTTTTACCTAAGAAGCATCATGAATGGGGCCCATTTTTAGGCTCCCAGTATTATTCAGTGGTGGTCCTGTACAAATTTATTTTCACCGATATTGCTCTTTGAAACTCTGACCTTGAAACTGTCAAAAAGAAAATACAAAAAACAATGCAAACAGAAGCTCAGGAGGAGATCAGATGAAGCACACTCAGGATTAAGTCCCGGTAAGTGTAAGACTATATCTCTCCATACTATATTATAACTTTATTATAATCCTGTCTCTGTAGAAACCTGTCATTTAACTAAAGCTGAACATGTTTTGATTAAAGTGATGCAGATGCTCAGCATATTCTCTTGAGAGCCTCGTCCAACATCGTGTAGTAATTAAAGTCGTGACTTATGCCATGTTTCCACAAACGTCTGTCAGGCATCGCACAGAAAAACAGCTTTTACATCACACGGAGATAAACACGAGATGAACACGCAACAAAAATGTTCACTACAAACCTCTCATAGGACGTTATTAGCGATGATCTATTGATATGATACAAAAATGTCCAAAATAAGGCCAAAAGTGTGAATAAACCAGAATAATCCCCAAAATACTTGGTTTTAAACATTTACAGAGATGCTCGTGTCTGTTTGGTCTTACTCTGATGCTAAGTCTCCATATTTGTTAATCCCAGAGGAATCAGATTAAACGGCTCAGTGATCACTAAAGTGCTCTGTCACATTTAACGCAAAAGGTTCAAGATTCCACGCTTGGTCTGTTGTGAGACTCTGAAAAGGAATAAATGCTGTAAAGTATTTTCCATGGGTGTTTTCCACTGGGCCTCACAGCAGTAGAATGCCCACCTCAACAAACGAGACAAGACACAGCACAAAGTAAAGACCTATGTGGTATATGGTTGTTCTGGGTTTAATCCCTGGCCAGGGCAGGGCCTTTCTATGTGAAGTTTGCATGTTTTCCCTGTGTCTACCATACCATTTATTACACATTACATCGCACACAACAAACTCAAGGCCCAGGGGACAAATTTGGCTCTTTACAATGTTTTTAATTGTTTTTAGATTTGAACAGGTTTTAGTAAAACCATGTATTTTTTTTTTATTCAACTAAAACCTGTTCAAATTCAAAAATAAAGATAGATGTCAAAATCTTTGGCCCCTAAAAAGATTCTTAGTCATTATGGCCGCCCCTCAGCATTACAAAAAACAATATACAGTATTATGGAATGTATGCTGTACTTCTAACTTTTATTCATTCATTTTTCTCTATAAGCCAGCCGCCCCTGCTGCTTTTATTTCCTAAATAAAACATCAGGGGAGCATGACTCAGTTCTCAGCGCTCCAGGAGAAAATGCACCAGACCATGTTAGATGCCCACCTATAGTTCCTCACCTGCGCCAGGTAGAACACAGCAAAGCAACCATATGTTACTGACTATGCACTTTTCATCAGCTGCAAAAATGGGCCCTATTATCTTCAGGCTTGCCAAAAAAAAAAAAAAACAGACATTACTCAAATCAGATACAAAATGTAAGAAAAACTCACTGATATTGTTTAGCCCAAATGGTTCTTTTGGCCTCAAAACATATCTCATAAAGCTCTGTACCAGTTTATTCCTACTCATTATATAAGCTCCAAATGTTAAAATAAATCAAATGTTACCGTTAAAGTCATAATCTGCCCCAAAGCGTAACTTAATGTGTGGTTTTCATAAAGCTAATGATGTCTGCAGCCTCTTGGTGTTTTCTGTGAATCAATCACAGCCACAGAGGATTAAAACCACATTAAGGCTCACTTCAAGAGCCGTGTTTGTCCAAGTCACTCAGACGTTTAATGTCACCAACAAAATATAGATCACTGTTGTGGATATAGATATGAAATGCTTTTCAGTCTGTGCTTTTCTGACTAAACTGTTTATATGAAGGATGCAATCAGAAAGGCAGTCCTTGTGAGTTTAGCCTCACTGCATTTTCATTGGTAAGAGTTCTGTGCATGTTTAGTTAACACCAGCCTGAGTTAGGTCAGTCTGGGCCAAATTCTTGTCACATGCCCACACTTGTAACTTGTATATGTTTATAAACTACTCAATATGGCCATGATGCAAACAAGTGTAGCAGCTTAAAGTACATTTCTTCAAACCAAACCTAACCAACATTTAATAAAACCATCAGTAAAACTAAATCTGGACCAATCAGGAGTCCACTCTGAACCAATCGCATTAACAGGAGTCTGGACCAATCACGTCGACAGGAGTCAGGACCAATTGTGTCGACAGGTTAGAAATATGTTAAACTCAAGAATGAAGTGGCCAGTTATTGGTGGATCATAATACTGCCTGCCTTTAAAGCCTTTATGAGCAAAAGTACCATTCATTATAAACCTGTGTATAAACCTTTAAGTCTTCATCTTAGATAATAATTTATTGAATCGGGACAGTGCATGTAAATGAACACACATGAAACCTGATTGTAGCCTTAGGTTAGTTTACATATACTGTCCCACAGGGTTGTAATAGAAACAAGTAGTACAATACAAATTACTATAAAATATGTACAATACACTTTCATTAGTCGACAAACACATCCATTCGAACAAAAACACACACCTACACACGCACACAGCACACAAACAATGCTCACAACAGCCTACTGCACAACCTACTCATACACGCAACAACCAAAGCAGACATAACAGGTTTCAAACTGGGATAGATGCACTAAATTATGAATGAGTACAGTTTTGATTCGACCATAGCCAGTTTTTCATTTGGGCTTTAAATGAAATTTACGTATTGTGACCTCAAATCGACAGAACAGTCTGACCAAACGGGGGGCGCCTGTGAGGCATCGTCTTGTCACCTCTGGTGGGAGCTCGCGTAGTCCTTTGTGGATTAGTGTTACGTTTAATAAATTCTCAGTGGAGGAGGTGCAAGTCACAGTGTATGTACTACATTTAAACATCTAACAAGCTTGTTTTTAAATTAATCGTGTCTTGAAAGTTCTGCAACTTTTGCTTTCTTAAAAGTGATGGTGTGATGAGTTTTTACATTATTAATTAATAAGTATAATTATTGCTTTTTTATAAAGGTCTTTTATGTTTTTAAGAGTTAAATTCTTACAGTATATGGAAAGCAAAACCTGTTACACAATAAAGCTCCAACTAACTACCTTTGGTCTTTATTTTTATTAAACAAAAAGATAGTGATAGGTCAAAATATCAACCCAACTTCCTCCCCTGTCCGTGCCTAACGCAAAACAGACCCTAACAGCAAAGTGGGCACAATCCTTTTGAAGCTGTCTCCCTTACAGCTGCTGTACGGGAGACACACCTACTCTGGAAGTGCTTTTGTTGTAAATGTCTTTTTTTATAACTGATACTGTAAATTCTGATTAACACATGACGATTTAAAACTAAAGGTGAAATGGATTTGGCTAATGTCACTCGTACAATAAAGGGATATAGTCAGCTGAAAGGACTTTAGACATATAAATGAACCATCTTTATTCTTCTTTTATGTTTTCTTTCTTCAGTTCTTGCTGCAGAGCCCCCTACAGACAGGAGCTCAGTCTGAAACCAGAACAATTAAAAACAGTGCTGCTACGTTAGGCCTGAATCCACCTGACTCTACCAGATATTAGGTGTCCCACCAGCCTCAGTGTTCACATACTTTATATAAAAACATGAAGAAATCCATTTGAGTCTTTTGATAAAGCCCCAGTGTGATTTTTAAACAGGCCGTTGTCTTGTTTTCTCTTTAAAGTGTTGAATACCTGTTTCTCTTCAGCTCCAGTTCCCATCTCTGATCCTCCTCAGTCTGTGATAAACACTTGTCGCTCGGCAGCGGCTCGTTCTGATTGTCTGCTGAAATTTATAAAAAAACCCTGCTGCTTGGATCCCGCTGCAGCAAGAGAGAACACTCAAATCTATCTATGAATTCAGCTGCAGCTACAATGTGTAAAAAACATTCACAAAAACTGAAGAAGACAATGTGTGGGACTGGGATAGACCAGATAAAACAGGACTTAAGCAGGTCTGAACCAGGTCCGAACATTAACAGGCAGGACAGACTGAATGAGAATAATTATAAAAGAACAAAAACAGGTCTAGTTCAGCACTAGAACGGTATTAAACTAAGCCTAAACCGAGAAATAAGACTACTCTAGGAATATAATCCATCAAGAAAAAAATAAAAACAAGTGGATCGAAACTAAAATGAAGCAAAAACTAATAAAAAACAGGAATTAAAAACAAGAAAATAGGACTAATCTAGGCCTAAACCAAGAGTAAATTCAGAATTTAAACAATGACTTGAGAACAAAAAACTGACAAAACCTAAAACTGAACCAGACATAATTCAAGACTAAAACAGGACTAAATAAGGGCAAACAAATGGCAAAATTTTAACTTATCTAATCTAAATAATAATATTATTAAATTATATATTTATATATATATATATATATATATATATATATATATATATATATATATATATATATATATAAAAAGAAAAACTTTGTCCTTCACCCTCCGCGGGTGGTCTCATCCTTCGAGCTCGGGTCCTCTACCAGAGGCCTGGGAGCTTGAGGGTTATGCACAGTATCTTTGCTGTTCCTAGTACTGCACTTTTCTGGACCGAGATGTCTGGTGTTCTTCCAGGGATCTGCTGTAGCCACTCTTCCAGTTTGGGGGTCACTGCCCCGAGTGCTCCGATGACCACAGGCACCACTGTCGCCTTCACCTTCCAAGCCATTTCCAGCTCTTCTCTGAGCCCTTGGTATTTCTCTAGTTTCTCATGTTCCTTTTTCCTGATGTTGCAATCACTTGGTATTGCCACGTCAACCACAACGGCCTTCCTCTGTTGTTTGTCCACCACCACAATGTCTGGTTGGTTCGCCATTACCATTCTGTCAGTCTGAATCTGGAAGTCCCACAGGATCTTGGCTCGGTCATTCTCTACCACCTTTGGAGGTGTTTCCCACTTTGACCTCGGTGTTTCCAGTCCATACTCCCTACAGATGTTTCTGTACACTATGCCAGCGACTTGGTTATGGCGCTCCATGTATGCTTTCCCTGCCAGCATCTTACACCCTGCAGTTAAGTGTTGGATTGTCTCAGGGGCCTGTTTGCACAGCCACCACCTTGGGTCTTGTCTTGTGTAGTAGATTTGGGCCTCTATTGCTCTGGTGCTCAGGGCCTGCTCCTGTGCAGCCATGATGAGTGCCTCTGTGCTGTCCTTCAGTCCGGCCCGTTCTAGCCATCGGTAGGATTTCTTGATATCAGCCACTTCAGTTATGTTCCGGTGGTACATCCCATGTAGGGGTTTGTCCTCCTATGATGGTCCCTCCTCCAGCTCCTCTTCCTCTGTTCCCCATTGCCTGAGACATTCACTGAGCACGTCATCTGTTGGGGCCTTATCTTTGATGTACTTGTGGATCTTGGATGTTTCATCCTGGATAGTGGCTCTCACACTCACTAGTCCACGGCCGCCTTCTTTACGGCTAGCGTACAGTCTCAGGGTGCTGGATTTGGGATGGAACCCTCCATGCATGGTGAGGAGCTTTTGTGTCTTATCATCTGTGGTCTGTATCTCTTCCTTTGGCCACCTTATTATTCCCGCAGGGTATCTGATCACTGGCAGGGCGTAGCTGTTTATTGCCCGTGCCTTGTTCTTGCCATTTAGCTGACTTCTTAGGACTTGACTTACTCGTTGGAGGTATTTGGCAGTTGTGTGGAAATTGCAATAATTGCGAGAGACAACTTCTCACTTTTCAACACAAGAATACCAGTTGTTTATTATCACCATGGAAACAACTAACAGACAACAAAACATGACGCTGAACGGCGTCCCACGTCATCACGCATTTTTAAAGGGACCGCGATCCCTGTAGACATGAATACACACCAAGAACAAAATACTGCGTGAATAACCAACGGTGTATATAACTACACTTAACAACAAGGGTGAATTATGTATGTCACATTCACTACACACGTCCCCCCAGAATTCACCATAACAGAAAAAAAAAATAAAAATAATAAGTCAACGGGAGGTGGGCGTATAAGTCGCATCGACCAACGCTGCGCCGCACCGGAGGTCGAGGAGACCCCGCTGCAGGCGGAGTCCCGTCATTACCCCTGTGTGGGGCATGGAGTGTGGGTGGCTTGGGAGGGAGGGGGCAAGGGGTGGGCGCAACACCGGAGGTCGTCCGCGTCGTGGGGGCTGGGCCAGGTCAATGGGCTTAGCCACGTCCAAGTGAGCTGGTTTAAGGCGGTCAATGGAGAGTCGCCCGGTTTACCGCCCTGTCCACCACAAAATGTTTGTCCCCGGTCTCCAGAACCCGAAATGAGCCCTCATAGGGCGGGTGTAGCGGCCCCTTGTTGGCATCGAGGCGAATGAAAACATAGTCAGCCGTCTGAAGACCAGCGGGGATGTGCGACTGAGGGAGGCCGTGACGGGAAGTAGGGACGGGTGCAAAAAGTCTTGCATTGTCTAATAGGACAGAACGCTGGAGAGTAGCAGACCAGGGAACCGTAATGCTAGGAACAAAATCCCCTGGCACCCGCAGCGGCTGTCCATAAACTAGCTCCGCGGATGAGGACTGAAGATCTTCCTTTGGCGCAGTCCTGATGCCCAGCATCACCCATGGTAGCTTGTCGACCCAGTCACCGTCTTTAAGGCTGGCACGCAGGGCAGCCTTCATCGACCTATGGAAACGTTCGCAGAGCCCGTTAGCCTGCGGGTGATATGCGGTTGTGCGGTGGAGTTTCACACCGAGGTTCTGTGCGACGGCGGTCCATAGTTCAGACGTGAACTGCGCGCCGCGGTCAGAGGATATGTCCGAAGGGGTGCCGAAACGGGCAACCCATGTGCCTATAAAAGCCCGTGTCACGTCGACAGATGCCACTGACGTCAGCGGCACAGCCTCCGGCCAGCGGGTGGTCCTGTCAACCATAGTCAACAGATGTGTGAAACCATGAGAGGAGGGCAGAGGCCCGACCAGGTCCACGTTTACATGGTCGAAACGCCTCTCAGGTACAGGGAAAAACTCTAACGGGGCTTTAGTGTGGCGGTGTACTTTGGCCCGTTGGCACTCAACACAGGTATTAGCCCAGTCCCTAACGTCCTTCTTGAGGCCGTGCCAAACAAACTTCGCTGCAACCAGTCTCTGTGATGCTTTCGAACCTGGGTGGGAGAGACCATGGACAGCATCAAAAACTTGTTGTCTCCACCCCGAGGGAACAACCGGCCGAGGCCGACCTGTGGAGATGTCACACAGGAGCGTGGTGTCGGCGTCGCCAAAAACCACATTCTCGATCTGTAGCCCTGTAGTCGAGGTCTTTAGGAGTTGAACCTCCGGGTCTGTGGTCTGAGACGCCGCCATGCGGTTATAATCCAAACCCAGATGGACTGCCCCTGCCACAGCCCGTGATAGGCAGTCCGCCACACGGTTGTTTTTACCCGCAACGTGTTGCAAGTCCGTGGTGAACTCTGAAATGTAGGACAGATGCCGCTGTTGGCGGGCGGACCACGGCTCAGCCACTTTGGCCATGGCAAAAGTCAGTGGCTTGTGGTCCACAAAAGCGGTGAAGTGTCGGCCTTCCAGCAGTGAACGAAAGTGTCTGATGGCGAGGTAGAGACCCAACAGCTCCCGGTCAAAAGTGCTGTACTTCCGCTCACAGGGGCGCAGCTGACGGCTAAAGAAAGCCAACGGCTGCCAGGCCCCGTCTACCCACTGCTCGTAGACAGCACCAACAGCATAGTCCGAGGCGTCAGAGGTGATGCTGATGGGGGCTGTGGGAGAAGGATGCGCTAGCATGGTGGCGTTTGCTAGGGCTGCCTTAGTAGCTGCAAAAGCCTTAACTCTGCTCTCAGTCCAGTCCACGGCGTGCTTGGGTTTACCTTTTAAAGCCTCATATAAGGGCAGCATGAGCTGGGCAGCTCGAGGGATGAAGCGGTGGTAAAAGTTCACCATGCCGAGGAACTCCTGCAGGGATTTGACAGTGAGCGGGCGTGGGAACTGTGTGACTGCCTCCACCTTTGAAGGGAGAGGGACTGCCCCATCCTTAGTGACTCTGTGTCCTAAAAAGTCAATGGTGGAGAGACCGAACTGGCACTTGGCGGGGTTTACAATTAATCCGTGTTGGTTAAGTCGCTCAAAAGTGTTCGAGGTGCACCAGGTGCTGAGACTTGGACATGCTCGCTACCAGGATGTCATCCAAGTACACAAAAAGGAAAGGCAGCTCCCGCAAAACAGAGTCCATGAGGCGCTGAAAAGATTGGGCCGCGTTTTTCAGGCCAAACGGCATGCGCAGAAACTCAAATAGACCAAACGGCGTAATCACTGCCGTTTTGGGAATGTCCAGGGGGTGTACCGGCACCTGATGATATCCTCGGACGAGGTCCACCTTGGAAAAATCACCTTGCCCGCCAAGTGCGCGCGGAAAAGTCCTGTATGTTTGGGACTGGGTATCTGTCAGGTGCCGTTGCCTCATTAAGCCGCCGGTAGTCACCACACGGACGCCGCCTGGTTTGGGGACGATGTGGAGGGGTGATGCCCACGGGCTGTCGGATCGGCGGACTATGCCCAGTCTTTCCATGTTAGTAAACTCAGCCTTTGCAACGGCAAGCTTGGTTGGGTCGAGGCGCCGAGCTCGCGAAACAGGCGGACCAGTAGTGTCGAGATGATGCTCCACACCATGCTTCACGGCAGACGAGAAAGTGGGTTGAGTGAGGGCAGGAACATGGCAAGTAGACGCCGGAAATCATCGGACGTTGAGAGCATGCTAGACAGTCGTATGGGGTCAGCCTCACTGAGCGTGCACATATAAGAACAAAGCGTGACGGCATCAATCAGACGGCGGTTCTTTACATCCACCAACAGCCCATGTGCACACAAAAAATCAGCGCCGAGGAGGGGGACGGAGACCTTAGCTGTAACAAAATCCCAGCCGAACTGCTGTCCTCCGAAACACAATTCGACATACCTCGTTCCATATGTGCGGATGGGACTACAATTGGCAGCTTCCATAGGGGGGCCATGGCTGTCGGTCACCATGTCCAAACGGGATGCAGGCAGGACGCTCCTTTGTGCCCCCGTGTCGCACAGAAAACGGCGTCCAGAGATGCTGTCACGGATGAAAAGCAGCCTGCCTATGCGGCCGACACTCATGGCCACTACTGAGCGCCGGCCCTGACGTTTCCCGAACTGCCAAAACTGCATGGCGAACGGCATTTGGTAGCCTTGTTTCCAAACTTCGCATGGTAAAAACACAAGCCTGAAGGCTGTTGGGGGCCAGGAAGCTGCTGCCGACGAGAAGCAGTCGCTGCGACGAGTGTGGAGTCATCCCGCATTACCATAGCGACGTGGGTGGGAAAAAACGCGGCCGCACAATGTTCCTGACTCCCCAGGAAAAATTTATCAGCCTCTTCGGCCAGTCTCCGACAGTCAGTGATTGTGGTGTTGGCCAATGCAGCTCTCACTTGAGAAGGTAGCTGACGTAGGAAAAGCTGAATGAAAAGAAAATCTGGTCCGTGTTCGCCCAAAAGGTCCAGCATACGGTCCATGAGCTCGGACGGTTTGCTGTCACCCAGTCCTTGAAGAGAGAAAAGCCTGTTGGCTCTCTCAGCGTCTGACAGTTCAAACGTTTTTAACAGGTGGGCTTTGAGCGCTGTGTACTTCCCAGTCTCCGGAGGGTATGTGAGAAAGCTCACCACTCTGGATGCTGTCGAATTTCCGAGAGCCGATACAACATAGTAGAATTTTGTTGTATCCGCGGTGATCTCACGTAACGCGAACTGCGCTTCAGTCTGGGCGAACCATGCTGTTGCCGACGATTCCCAGAATTCGGGGAGTTTGAGTGCAACAGCGTTCGTGGTCATGGTCGTGTCTCTGGATACGTCCAGCAGACTAACGTCGGGGTCACCAGTGTGGAAATTGCAATAATTGCGAGAGACAACTTCTCACTTTTCAACACAAGAATACCAGTTGTTTATTATCACCATGGAAACAACTAACAGACAACAAAACATGACGCTGAACGCGCCCCACGCGTCATCACGCATTTTTAAAGGGACCGCGATCCCTGTAGACATGAATACACACCAAGAACAAAATACTGCGTGAATAACCAACGGTGTATATAACTACACTTAACAACAAGGGTGAATTATGTATGTCACATTCACTACAGTTGCTGTTTTCCTTGTTACCTCTTCGAGGTTGCCATTTGCCTGTGGTATTCCAAGGTACTTGTAACCATTCTCAATGTCTGCTATTGTTCCTTCTGGGAGTGAGACCCCTTCTGTGTGGACCTACTGTGTGGTAGTCAGAGCGCGCAGTGAGACCGCGTCAGCCAATCATCGCTTTTGCAGCGGTGTCATCATCCCCACCCCTGCTCTCTCCAGCAGCAGCTGATGTGTAGCCAAAGCATGACACCTCGTTCTTTATTTAACAAAATTGTAGTAACGCGACACTTTAAATTCTCAGTAACAGCGTTACAACGATGGGAAAAGTAATAAATTAGATTACTCCGTTACTGAAAAATGAACGCCGTTAGTAACGCCGTTATACTCTAACGCCGTTACTTCCAACACGGATAGCAGCTCATTGGTTTCAGTGATGGTTGTGGTAGGGATTGCACTCAATGCTGCATTCACATCTAGGAGACTTTCTGATGGTACTTCACTTAGCCGTTGTAATTGGCGTCGTGGTTGCCGTGCATTCATTCTCGCCATGATCTTGTCTTTCAGGTCAGTCGCTGCCTCTTTCAGCGTTATTTCACTTGTTGGGGCTTTGTACCCAATCTGCGGTTGGGGAGCCCCATTGGCCCTGTGACCTCTCGTCCTGGCTCCCCCTTGCCGTAGCATTTTTTGTGTTGTATCTCGTCAATCTCAAGTTGTGATAGCAGCTGCCGCTTGTGGATGTTGGAACACTGAGCTACTAGTTGCTTCGATGTAAGCCTGGATAGTGGGTTTCAAAATAACCATTCATCCCACATCCTCTTCATGTAACCCCTCTGACTAGGGTTACTGGAGTAGTAGTATTCCAACAGAGCCTTGTTATCGCATCTCGCCCATCTCCGTCTTGTTCCATTAGCCCATTTATCATCAAGTTGCTCTGGTTCCCCAACACCTGACGCAGACCTTTTTTGGCCGGGCGTCGTCTGATCCGGGTCCTCATAGCATTTATTGTCTCATCATTTTTATGAGGTAGGCAACAGCGTGAAGGGTCTTGCCTAAGGACCCACACTGGATGGCGTCCAGAAGGGGATTCGAACCTGGGTTCCCCGTGTGAAAGGTCTTGTCCTTACCAGCTGAGCTATCCATATATATATAATGGTCGGGGTGCACGTGGCAGAGTGGTTAGCACTCCTGCCTCACAGCAACCCGGCCGGTTCAAACATTCTCGGCCGACTCTGGTCTTTCTGTGAGGTCTGCTTGTCCTCCATGTGTCCTCTATGTCTAAATGTCAGCCCTGCAACTAACTGGCCACTGTCCAGGGTGTACCCCGCCCCAGGCCCAAAGCTGCTGGGATAGGCTCCAGTCACCCGCGACCCAGGGCTGGACTGGTAATCTGGCATACCGGGCAAATGCCCGGTGGGCCGACCCACTTGGGGGCCGGTCCATATAATATGATTTTTTTTTTTAATTGGCCAATGACCGGCCCATAAAGCAGGGAAAGCGGCCCATTGGTTCAATTTTCATACTGACACTGGGCTGGCCCAATCATCTCTTAACAGGCTCCACCACTCCTCCTCTGTTTCTTGTGTCAGATGCAGTTAGTGGCTCAGAGCCAGAAATCTGTGGATTTAGGATGGAGAAACAAAAGTGCAAGGGGGGTGCGGAGAAGTTGCGGGCCAAAAAAATAAAAATGCTAGAGGTTGATGCCTCAACATGTGCAAAAATAACAGACATGTTTAGTGCTGTAGCTTCAGTATCCAAGCCTACAGTACCTGACGACATTTTGCAGAAACATGGAGGAGAGGTGACTAGCCATGGCAGCGCCGGCGGGACCCAGGCAGAGGAGCAGGTGTCTGATAGTAAAGTCAAGGAGGGACAGAGTGAGCAGGAGAGTGTAATTTAATCAGGGCGGGTGCAGGAGGAAAGTGTGTGTGTGTGTGGGCCTGGTTGGGCCACGACGAAGATGATGATTTACCTAAATTAATGAATATTATAATAAGACAACTTAATCGTTGTTGCCATTATAGTCTGTCAGATTGTCACCCACTGCACTAGCCACTCAGTCAGCTAAAGTCAAATAACACAGCATAAGCTATTTTGCATTGTTTTTATAGATAGGTTAGCAGAGTTAACTTATTCAATTGCAACTTTGGCTGACTATTTTATACCCATAATGGCCGTACGGCCCTTCTCTAGAAAAACTTAAATGATGCCATTTGATTATTTTAATTATTACTCAGAATGGCTGCGTCAAAGCGCCCACGACGAGTAACGCATGCTATTTGGGGATTAAAACCCGCCTTGCATTTTGAAAGCTGTATATTTTTGTTTAGCTGTATATTCAACAACGTAGATATTTTCTCATGTTTCTAATGAATTTCCAACATCATTAATATGCAATATTTACGGTGAGTGAATAATATGAATATCATATATTTTTAGGACGTTTTGTTTGAGTAATTTGGTAGTATAGGTTGGTTTTCTTTTTTTTTTAAAGGGGAGTATCTCAACAATGAGAGGGAAATCTTGTTTGGTGTCATATTAAAGAGGGGTTTGTGCTCTTTAAAACAAAGTAGCCTATACTTGCAATTGTAAACTAGTTTTTCTGCTGTCCGGTTTATTGGAAAAAAAAAAAACATTTCTTTTTAGAATTAGCAGTATTCTACATCCACATTATATTGGGTTCTAAAGGGTTAACTAGCTTTTATAACATGGAGCACTTTGTCTATCTAGATCCTGCTCCATCCTGCTCTTCAAGAATACAGGACTATATAACCAAAATGGATCCTTACTAAGTGTACTTTTAATAACTCTTCCAAATAATTGTAATCCTCTCTCTCTCTGTCCTTATGTATAGTCAAGCCAGGTTGAGTTAGCAGTGGAGGAGAGAGACAGGGAGGAACCTTTGATCACCAGGGAGTCTGTCAAGAGAGAGTGAGTACACTGGTCCACTTGCACTGGTACACTGTTCCATGGCACTCAGTTCTCAGCTTTGTAGGGGTTTTTGGAATGGAACAGTAGATATGCATATCTACAGGGACCGCAAGGATGGTGTACTAGTCGGTTGTGTCTGACCGATTGTGGTGGGCCAGTCTGAGCAAAAATGCCAGGGCCTTTTTTTTGTCCCAGTCCAGCCCTGCCGCGACCCCTAACCTGACTAAGCGGTAGAAAATGAATGAATGAATGAATATATATAAATAAATAATAAACCTGTGAAAACTGGACTAGACTTGTACTAAACCATGACTAAAACATGGCTTTGACTAGGTCTAAACTAAAACCACATCAAAATTATTTAATTTTGGACTAAACCAGGACCAAACGTGGGACTTAACCTGGATCTGAAGTAGGATTTAACCAGGACCTAATGTTGTACTAAAGCATGGTTAAACCAGGATTAGACCAGGACTTGTACACACATTAGTGCCAGATATGTTTCTAGTGATAAACGAACAGGCAGTTGTTTTATCTTTAACTAAAACACAATATTTCCTCTGTGCAACTCTACTTCCTGAATCTCAGCAGTGATCCCATGTGTTTTCAGCTGTAAATTACCCACAATCCTCTTCCTTTTGGCATGAGTTAAGTCTGTGGACGCCACTGAGCTAATGTCTGTGTGTAACAGCCGTCTCCTTTTGTAACACACAAAATCCCGGCTGAGAATTGAGGTATACATTCAGACGGCAGTTTAACGGCGGCGCTGTCTCTGTTCGCCTTAAATCCAGCTGCTCCTGACTCGTTTCAAAGACAAGTGTGGAACAAGCAAAAAAAATTAAAATTGTAATCTGGTTAAAATAAGGCTGTACTGTCACTGGGAACTAATTTTCCAACATTTTACCACAATAATATTACCAATAATATTTTTTTATATATTTATATATTTTTTTCTGCACGAAGGACCTTTTTCAGTCAGTGTAGATAATGGGATATGGATGGAAGGAAAATCAAGTCAGGTAATGGCACTTAAATGGGGTTAATAGTGAGAGACAGTAAAGTACATGGCCAAAACATTTAACGGCGGTAAATATGAAGAAATGAACATTGCCTTAAAGCCGATATATAGTTTATTTAAATTTGAAGCTCTAGTTATAATGTGCATGTGTTACTGACATGGGCCTTTATTGCTGGTCCTTTCTTCAATGTTGACAGAGATGGAAAGAGAGAGATTTCTCTTTTATATCATGTGAAGGAGCAAAAAAGAGACTATCATAGGATATCATAAGAGGTACATAAGAAAACATGAATTGTCTTAATCTACTTATGGAATAAAAAAGAGACAAATAACCTTTTTATGGCTCCCATCTTCTGCTAATGCTGTAGAGCAACATCTGTTATAAAATGGCCGTCCTTTTCTCTTACAAACAGACAATCTTTTATCAACATACAGTTGTTGAGTTTTATTTTTATCTTTACATATTCCCAAAATATCTTGTCATGCTGTGTGCAGTTCAGAGGTTCTTCCACATTAAACTCAAACGTCTGTGATCAATTCATTTACCTTCACAGCTGCTGTAACGGAGTATTTCTGCACACGGCGTCGTCTGTGAAAGCTGCTTTCAGATGAACCGATGGAAACAGAAGTGAATCAGATGCTTTTGAAATGAGTTTGAGTTGATTTGTACGGTGATAAATACTCCCGCTGCGATAAATCCTGATGACAAACGGTGAGAGGAAGATTACAAATTTGTACAGAAGGAATGAAAACAACAAGCTGCAAAACTTCAGAACCCTGATGAAAGAGGGAGATGAGATAGAGAAAGGTAAGTGACAAAAAAAACGAAGAGACAATTGGAATAAAAAGGAGAAGAAACACAGAGTCAATGAAGAGCTTGGCAAAGTTATAGTACCACCCCATAATCACAGCAAATTAAGAGTTAAAACAAAGGAAAAACTAAAACAGAACTAAATATGTGAATAAACATGGACAAAGCCAGGACTAAACCAAGTCAAAATAAAGACAGGACCAAATTAGACCAAACCAGAGACACAACACAGACTAAAGAGAATAAAAAAATCCATCCATCCATCTTCTACCGTTTATCCGGGGCCGGGTCGTGGGGGCAGCAGTCTAAGCAGAGACGCCCAGACTTCCATCTCCTAAGACACTTCCTCCAGCTCTTCCAGGGGGGATACCGAGGCGTTCACCGTGGCCGGCCGGGAGACATAGTCCCTCCAGCGTGTCCTAGGTCTTCCCCGGGGTCTCCTCCCGGTGGTACATGCCCGGAACACCACCCTAGGGAAACAGATGCCCGAGAACACCTCAAATGGCTCCTCTCGATGTGGAGGAGCAGTGGCTCTACTTGCGGAGAAAACTTATTTCGGCTGCTTGTATCCGGGATCTTGTTCTTTCGGTCATGACCCAAAGCTCATGACCATAGGTGAGAGTAGGAACGTAGATTGACCGGTAAATCTGCTCTCTGTGGTGGAGAACATGGTCCACTCGGACTCAATGTCTCCAACCTACCTCGGGATCTGGTCGAAGCTCTGCCGGAGATGGGAGGTAAATATCTTTCTGACAGGGGGCTCTGCCAAACGTTGGCAACAGACCCTCACAGTACGTTTGGGCCTGCCGTGTCTGTCCAGCTCCCCCCCCGCCATCGGATCCAACTCACCACCAGGTGGTGATCAGTGGACCGCTCCGCCCCTCTCTTCACCCGAGTGTCCAAGGCTGGAGGTCAGATGAAACATCAACAAAGTTGATCATCGATCTCCGGCCTAGGGTGTCCTGGTGCCACGTGCACTGGTGGACACCCTTATGCTTGAACATGGTGTTCGTTATGGACAAACTGTGACTAGCACAGAAGTCCAATAACAGAACACCGCTCGGGTTCAGATCCGGGGGGCCATTCCTCCCAATCACGCCCCTCCAGGTGTCACTGTTCCAGAGCCCAAGCTTTGCGTGGAGGTAAGCCCGACTATCTCTAGTCGGTATCTCTCAACCTCCTGCACAAGCTCAGGCTCTTTCCCCGCCAGCGAGGTGACAGTCCCTAGCGCCAGATTCTGTGTCCGGGGATTAGGGAAAGACCCAGCCACCAGACACTCGCATGCGAGCCCCAACCCCGGGCCTGGCTCTAGGGTGGGGCCCCGGTTGCGCCATACCGGGCGACGTCACGTCCTTGATATTCTCCTATCCATAAGGGGGTTTTAACCGTTCTTTGTCTGGCCCGTCACCTAGGACCTGTTTGCCTTGGGAGACCCTACCAGGGGCTTATAGCCCCCGACAACATAGCTCCTAGGATCATTCGGGCACTCAAACCCCTCCACCACTATAAGGTGCTACCAGGGGCTTATAGCCCCCGACAACATAGCTCCTAGGATCATTCGGGCACTCAAACCCCTCCACCACTATAAGGTTGCGGTTCAAGGAGGGGAGAATAAAGAAATAAACTTACTATATGTAGGACTAAACTAGGAATATTCTATTCTAAGGCAGAAGGCTTTGGTATTTTAGCCAAATAGGTCTCAGTCTTTGGAGTTGACTGGAACAAACCTTCAGACCTCTTGGGTACTCCTACTTAAGTAGTAACTGTACTTTCAGTCCAGTCAGACCCAGAAACACTGTCCTTTGTCAATTGCCTTACAATAAGCCTGTGCATAATTTTTTTCTGAGTCAGACAATCAGAAAACAGAACAGGGATTTGTTTTTTTATTCCTCAAAAAACAAATTGAGTGAAACAGCAAATAATTGTGAAATATCTCTGACACTGAACTGGTACAACGTGGACTGTGCAGTTTTTTTTTTTTTTTTTCACGTAATTTAACTCTGTCTGTATGTTCTATAAAGAGCAGAACATGTAATTTTTTACCCAGAATTCTATGGGGCGGGTCCAGTTTGTTTTAATTAAAGCGGTCAGTGTCTGTCTCGGTGGAATTGGGACAATATCAAAGAGACGAGACGCAGAGGCTCAGCACAAACAAACAAACTCTGAACAAAGTCTGGTTCAGAGTGAGTCCAGACACAAGTAACACTTCAAAATATATATATATATATATATATATATATATATATATATATATATATATAATACTTTACTTTTGACAGAAACTTTTGTGAAACAAGTGGACGGCAGGAAAGATAAAAGCTCTACAAAGTCCTAAAGTTTATTCTGGGGGAGCATTGTTTTTGTTATTTTCCTAAATGACTTAAAGGGTTTTACAGATTTTGTGATGTACCAGACCTGAACACCATCGGTCCATTTTCAAATGTACTCCATCAATCACGAAAGACCTTAGTTGGGACCGTTTAATATACAGCTCTGGAAAAAAATTAAGAGACCACTGCAATTTTTGCTAGCAATCAGCATCTCTACAAGTATGGAAACCATTCCATTCCAATGTCTGTTGAATCCCAACACAGGCACACCTCATTCTACTGAATGAGGTGCTGATTAGGTGATCACCTGAACCAAATCTTAAGGAAAAGTATAAAAAAAAACACTTCTGTGGTCAGCACTATCCTCTTGCAAATAAATGCTCTAATTTACAATATTTTTATTTAGAATTTGGGAAAAATGTTGTCAGTAGTTTTAAAGAATAAAAATGATCATTTTGAAGTGGTCTCTTAATTCTTTCCAGAGTTGTATATTTTTTTAATGTGCCACAAAAAACCTACAACAGCTTGTTTTTGGACTCGATTTGTTTCTTGGGTTAAAAGTAGAACAAGAAAAAACTGACTCAAGGCCAAATTCAGTATTAAAGCTGATCTTAAGTCAATGTTATTGCTGTTTAACGCTCCTACACGCTAGTATTCTTAAAAGCCTTGGAAGAAATGCACGCCGACTTAATCCGAGAATTATTCAGGACAGGCAGGTCACATAGGGAGATTTCTTTGAGCCTGGAGCTTCCAACAATGCTCAGAATGAGTGTTCGGATTAAAACCGTGAAAACATTTAATGACCCATTTCAAGATTTGAAAAGAGAAATTGTTTGACTCTATTTAAAAATGGTATTTCACTGTCTATGCTTGGTTCAAATGTGTAACCTCGTAGTAGAAAGGTTTTCAAGCATAGGAACCCTGGCACCAGATTAAAAAATAAATAAGTACAGAACTGTTAGTGGCACCTTTCAGTTTCAATAATTAGCTCACAAACAGCCAGAGTTAAAATCTCAAAATTCAAGGCTTTGACTTTGAACGGTTGAACTAGACTTTTTAAAATTTCAACGCTTGACGACACTGAGAAGCTTTTGTCGGCAGATGTTGCTCTTTTTGTAGCTTTCTGAAAGAGGACAGAGAGCAGAACGTGGAGAGTCCTTCACAAACACTCACCAAACCTTAACCTGTTCCAAACACCTCACTAAAAGCAAGAAAACAAGAGACGGTTCATTTTCTCAGGTTTAGCTCCAGGTGAGAGCGATCCACTGTCACTGAAACAGGACTGAAGAGGAGCAGCCTGGATTTAGTAACTGAGGTAAATCTGTGCAGTGTTGACAAAATTCTTCTCCTTTTCTAATTTAGGTTTGCACATTCACGTTTATTTATTTTTGTTTTGTTCAAAATACAAAACGGAAACGAGGAATTTGCATTTAGTAATTCTAGCATTTAGCAAAGTAAGGAGGTAAGAGAGGAGGTTCAATGCTTCCTTTATGTCCTCCTTTAGCATAGGAACCTCGGGCTTAGTGCCATCCCACAATTCCTTGCTCCTCCAGAACCTTTCTTAAATAATCTGATAGAGGCCAATCTATGTAAAGTCACTTGGCATCAACCATTATTCCATAAATAACCAACACAGGCCCAAAGCTGCTGTCACCCGCGACCCCTAACGGGACAAAGCGGTAGAAAATGAATGAATGAATGAATGAATGAATGAATGAATGAATGAATAACCAACACAACATGACAGTAATAATAAAGAAGTCATGTTAAAAAAAAACAATATGCCAATTAATGTAACTAAAATGGACAAAATTTTAAAGTTTATTGGGGCTATACACAACACATTTTTCTCTGAAGCTGAGGGCCACATAAACTCTTGCCTTGTGCTGTGATTGGCCCCCGAGCCGGACTTTGGTCTGAAGTAAATGATCACAGACAGGGTTCTGATGAAAAGTGGGAAAGTTCTCTGCTTTTGTCTTGAGTTTAAAGTCTTTTTTAAGTAATTTTTTTAAACGGACAGACGTCTTTAAACAGCGGCTGTATTTTCCTGAGGCTGTGTCAGAAACAGGCTCTGTTTGGGACTCGCTTCAATTTAAGACGTTCATCAAAAAAGCACATATTCAATTTAAAGCTCAGGTCTCGAGGGTCGAACCTGGCGACACTCGAGCGCTGCTCACCAAAAGAGTAGAAATAATTAGTGCAAAAACTGCCACGTTCCCAAGAAATGAGCAGAAATTAACTCTGCAAATGGAGGTAATTAGTGAGTCTCTGCGTTCGGTGACGACCGAAGAGGAAACTCAACGAGGAAAAGGGTCTAATTAGGACGAAATAAAACAGTTTAACTCAGAAAATGTAGAAATAATTCCCTGAAATGTCTAATGATGATAATCAGAGGAGATAACGACTTAATAAACTGGTAATTTACAACAGGGACTGGAAGAGAGATTCATAGTGGAAATAATTTAAATAATGTGACAAAAACATTATTGGGATTTGATTTGACATGATGTGAGTAATAACAGTATTCTAGTAAGTGCAATTTGTCGACTACATTTCAATAAATTCCTTGTTTTTTCGGACTTTATTATGGTTACAGTGAGTGCATTTAGATTCACTCGAGGATCAAGGTTTTGATTGTTTTTTGAAGTTTCCTGTTTTTGTCTTTGTGCAGTAAACACCATGGGCCTCATTTAAAAAGCTTGCTTATGCACAAAAAATGTGCGTACGCCACCTTTTACACAAAAGATGTGATCTGTAAAAGTCCAACTAAATGTGAAACTGTGTATCCCTACGCAGACTCTGACCCCGGCGTAAACACATTCTGGAGACCTGGCATAAAGGCCTTCAGGTGAGACGAGGAGAGGCCCTTGGTTTGGGCACTGAGCTGGTGAAAATTCACTATTTTCATTTTATTATTTTTCCTATAAGAGTCATGCAAATTTATAATGCAGTTGCTGTGACCTTTATTCTGAATATGCATATTATTCCCTTTACCATTAAAAATAAATAAATAAATAAAACACTAGATCTTAAACTCTGTGTCGCTCCCGTCCAACCATTCATTCTCATTATTCACCAGTTCTCTTCTGCAGACATGTCTTTGTAACACACAAAGACCATGTGTCCTCTGGCCCTGGGATTGAACCCATGACCTTCTTTCTGTGAGGCACCTGTACAAATCTAAAACCTGTTCAAATCCAACTAAAACTTGTTCAAATCCAACTAAAACTGGTTCAAATCCAACATAAACCTGTTGTTTTTATTTCCACATTAAATGCCCGGTTGACGGTTACAACTCCTGGTTCCAGACCCAATGTTTTGGAAACAATGAGAGCAATGCGGCCATGTAATCTTCTGTTATTTGTAAGAAATAAAATATATCAGCACTGTCTGTTTATTTTTTTTAATGACCCAGTACCATTCAAACCATCTGACCTTTCTAACGAATAAGACGGGCCTGAAATCAGAGCAATAATTCTGTATTATTGCCCTGTTTCAACCACTGCCTTTGAAACTATCCTTATTTTACCTTGTGTCATACCCTTCCTCTTTTAAAGTCCCATTTCTCCTCCTCTTCTCCTTGTTCTCTGTTCCTCTTCGGCTCTTGTCTCAAATTGAACCAGGAGCAGCTGTAATTGAAGATCATTGTCTCTCAGCTCCTCAGGCTCCACTCTGCTTCACCACTCTGCTCCGGACCTGTTTTTGTCTTTCATTCAGTTCATATTTCCTCTTTCATTTCTCATAAACTCTACTGGATTTCATATTAAACTCCACTTTCATATTGTCTTATTATTTTTTCTAAGTTCATTTTGCCAATTATCTCGCTATAAATCTGAATTATCATCTTTTTCTATTTTTTTAAATTATTTTAGACTCCATTTGCTGCTGATTGAGCTCAAGAATTGTTTTTAAAAAAGTCCAATAGATCCACATCGGCTGATAGCGTTCTCAGCTTTATCTGGAAAAAGGCAGCAGTTTCAGGACGTTCTGACCTGGTTTTGAACAAAGACTCGCAGGAAGCAGGGATTTCATTAAAAGAGAAGTAAAAGAAATGTGATTGAGTCGTTGTCAGACTGAGTCAGATTTAAATTCACCATTTATTTGGGAAAAAATGACTTTAGCAATGGTTCGTGATTACCTGGTTCCATTCAGGGCATCCTGCTCTAAGAGAGATGAATACAGTTTAATTGAATATTGCTGAACTGGTAAATGTCCCAAGGTGGTATTTGTCAGTGCCAACCAAACCCAGCCTTCCTCCTCTTCTTCCATCGACTCAAGACCAAACAACACACTACATCCCTGATCTGTTGCAGGACATGTGCTGAAACTAAACCAGCCACAGTCAGACAGAGACGGAAGTATAAAGAGGCTGGACTTGTGCCTGAGAGGATTTTAGTATCACAGTTTTGCTTTAAACCAATACAGGGTCTTCGTCCAGTGCAGGGCCAATTATTATCATTAAAATTACTTTTATTTTTTATTGCAGTTTTATTGGACTGCAAACTTTGTGTTATAATGCATAACAATAATATATCTTTCATCATTATTTTGGCATAATTTGAATTTTTATGTCAAGTTTTATGTGTGATCCTGTGTGAAGTATTTTATACAAACTGCTGCGGTTTAGATTATTTTAATTTGGTAGTGGACTAAAGACAGAAGAAACCACACGGTCACGTCATGTAAAGCTGTCCTCGTAGAGTGGGTTTTAATTGGTCTAAGGCACAAAACAAGCTCTGGAGCATCGTTACGGTAGAAAGCAGCATCTTTTTCACTGCCACGCCTGTGCCGCCGCAACGTATGGCCCTAAGATTTAAGGTGGTATGTTCATTCAATGATAGGCAAACACTGTGTAGGGTTTTCTTCTGTTAAAGCCAGTGTTTTGGTGCTGTTAAAAATCCAGCATGTGGTGGTACACCGGACCTAGCAGTTCAGTCCCTGTGGTGTGTGCATGCGTGTGTGTGTGTGTGTGCGTGTGTGTGTCTGTGTACGCACGCGTGTGTGTGAGCGTGTGTGTGCTTTAGTGCTTATTCAAAAGTTTAATAGATGCACAAAGGTTTGTTAAACAGAATCTCGTGCAGCTTGTTTTGGTGGGTTTGAAGTTTCGAGGATGTGAGTTGGGTCAGATGTAATTTGTCCGACCGTTTTTAAAGCTTGTCTTTCAAATACACTCCCAAGAGAGGTCTGTTGCTTTCCCAGAATCTTCTCACTTCCCCTGATAATCTGATTAAGGGGAGACTTATTCATCTCTCTCAGGAAGCCAAAGCATGCCAGAAATGCCTGCAAAGTTTGACTGAATGAAGAATGGACTTATTGACCGGCAGTCATCTGAGTTTATGAAGGAAGTGCAGATGTGACTGGCATTACTTTAGGTTTGGATCAGAATTGCTTTTTAATGTTAGTCTATTAGATCTATGTTGGTTCAAGGTACTTCCAAGGTATTCTTGTTGGACAAAAGGCTGTGAAGCATCCAGATCATTTAAGAAAATTATCCGTTAATTATTTTATATCTTTTGAGCTGAAAATACAAGGCCTGCCCAAACTGAGTTTTGTTCCACAAAATGATGTTCAGGTCACTTTTGGAAAGTGTTAAATCTATGGAATACCCAATTCAGAAACAGTAGCACTCACTTGAATTAGAAGAACCGAGTGTTTCTAAAGACGGTCTTTGTAAACTGACACTGAAGCCCACCTTTCTCTGGTATATCTCTGACATATACATCTTAAACCCTCTCTGTTTCCTCAGGACCAAGCCTTGGGACAATAGTGCTCTGTTTTTGGGGGATTCTTGTAACTCAACCCTGAACTTTCCCCTCGTCGTCTCACTTTCTCTGGGCCTTGTACTACGTTAAACGAGCGCCGTGTAATTACCCCGCCGGCACAAAGACGGCACAAAAGGCCCAGACGTCTCAGTGGCTCATTAGGAGACGAGTGATTAGATAAAAAAGTCTAGGATGTCCCGTCCACGCTGCGCACCTGCCGACAGGTGAACCCTGCTGGTATCTGCTCCATTAGGAAACATATCAGAGCGTTATCTGATGAACCGCAGCAGACTGTCACTGAACGTGGAGTAATTAGGACCGAACACTTTAAGAGATGAATGCATTTGGATGAAATGGCTTTTCTTTTGGTTCCGAGCAGCTGTTAATCTTTGTAACTTCAGGAGTCTAAAGCAAAACACCAACTCAAGACCTTGCAACACTTGTCAAACCCAATGCCCTGAACATACTCTTCTGTACTCCACCTGCAGACCAAGGTTGGGCTGTTTTTTTGTTTTGTTTTCCTCTGAAGGTGTAAGGAAAGGGTATAATGTCTGGTGCAGTCTGTTTAGCCCTTTTGAGACGGCTGTTGATAATGGGCTATATACAAATAAACGTCTTGTCTTTCTGTTTGATGTTGCAGAATTTATTCCTACTATTTCTAATCCCTCTAACCAAACCATGGGCCATGGGAACGCTTCAAATGGAGCATGCTTTTGGTTTTGGTCAGGATTTGGTCTCTTTACATGTAATTCTAGGTACAACATGTTAATGATGCTATATCCAGGGTGCCTTGGTGACTCATAATCTCTACTCGGGAGACTTGGATCATTGTCCTGATGTCATTCCTCTCCCGCCCTGTTTCCTGTCAGTCCTATCCAAGAAAAGGCAAAAGCAGTATAATAAATAAATAAAAAACACTATATTACAACATATATAATTTTCTAACAGATGTTAAATGAGTTTTAAATATAAAAAAAAAAAAAGTACTTTTTTATTGAGGGCACTGTGTTTTCTTTTATTTTAAAAGCTGCTTGTATCTTCCGTTAGTAATCAGCTTTTGGGAACCTGTACTTTTGATACTAATTATTAAATGGTTATGAGGACAGTAACAAATTGCTGAAAGATTTTGGCAGAGGTCCTGGTCCGTCTCAGAGGATTTCCTAATGGAGGTAACCACAGGGAACACAGACCAAAGGGCTCTTTATCAGAGGGGTCCTGTTACTAATGAGACCTGACAACACGGCTGGGATGAAAGAGACGGTAACAGGAGGACGACTGACACGACCACACACAAGACGCAGCTTTGAACACAGCGTTAAAACTCACTCTTTCCTAAAGACATGACATAGTTCTGTGGTGGAGTATTTGATCCAGAAAACCTCTGTCTATTGGGTATATCACAGACAAAATTTTATATCTTGTCTTTGTGTTAATTCCACAAAAGAAAAGTATAGAAATTAGCTTCAAGTAATCTCAATGAATGCAGCGGCGATTTATGTTCAGCAATAGATTACTGTAGAACCTCCTCATGAACAAGACTCAAATTATTAAATGGAGGCAATTAAGAATTTCTGCAAAGAAATTAACTGATTTGACTTTGGCTAATCCTTTATCTGAGCATTGCGTCTCTGTTGTCTCAGCTGCAGAAAAGCAAGGCACAGTGCTGGTTTTCTAGTGTACTACTACACCACAAAATCTACAAACTTCTCTGGAGATTAACTTTAAACCTCTAAAGTGGGACTCGCTTAGATATCCAAGCAATTGAAAATTGCCAATCAGCAGTGTTCAAACTCTAATGAAGAAGTGGAAAATGAAAAGGTTCTGTTTACCAACAAAAATTTCAGCCACAACTGCCAGGAACATTGCAGGATGCAGAGAAAAACCCACAAATAACTTCAGCTGAAATACAGGACTCTCTGAAACAAGGTGGTGTGGTGTAAGATGCACAATAAGGAGGCATTTGAGGAAAAATGGTCGAGTCGCCAGAAGAAAGCCATTACTACACAAATGCCACAAAGAATCCCACTTACAACACACCAAACAGCACAGAGACAAGCCTCAAAACTTCTGGAACAAAGTCATTTGGAGTGATGAAACCAAAATTTTACGTTTTGGCCACAACCATAAACGTTACATTTGGAGAGGAGTCAACAAGGCCTATGATGAAAGGTACACCATTCCTACTGTGAAACATGGCGGTAGATCTGATGTTTTGGGGATGTGTGAGCTACAAAGGCACAGGAAAAGATGAATGCAGCATGTTATCAGAAAATACTGGAGGAAAATTTGCACTCATAGATACTAATACTGTATCTTTATCTAGAGTGACCAGAATTTGTGGTATTAAATAAACATGTTTGTATGATTTTTCATTTAAATCAGGGCAGCTCAAAGTGGATTTGATCAGTCGCACCACACCCCACGAGAATCTTACTAAAGAATGAGTGAACCTTTTTGATAATTGGGGCAGTAATTGTTTTCTGATGAAAATCGCAGATTGTTGTCCACTCAAGGATGAGCGCAGAAACACTGCCAGAGTCGTTTCAAACAAAGGCTTTATCCTTCTTTTCCAATTTAGACAGACAAAAAATAATGTATGTAAATCTTATCTCGCTTTCCTTTTTGTTTAATAAAGTTTTGTAATATTAAAGAAAACTACCAGAGCTCTCAAACTAAATTCATAAATGCAGAGAAACTTTACAGACACATACAGAGTTGGTAAGTCGTTACATTTGACTGACACCAATCTGACAGCTGCTCATTTAAGTCTCACACATAAAACCATCAGGAAACTGTGACCAACTTCCTCCAATTTACCGCATTTGAAATTCAAAACTCTGCCTCTCTTTAAACGAGACTTTACTTTTACAACTTCTGCTGCCACTTTGTGTCGTTTTAATGTATGTTAATGTATGGAAACCCAATCACTTTATTCCATCAGCTTAAAGGCGCAGTTGGGGCTTTTCCTCTCGAATGCTGATGGCCGCCGAGTTAAAACAGGGCTAATCCGTCTCCGGCGCGTGTCCAGGTCTCATTTAAAACTGCAGTCTGACAGCATAGCCTCAAACGAATGGAGCGGGAAAAATAAAGAAAAATACAAAAAAATAAAAAGCAGACAGAGCTGATGATGTAATGAGTTTTGAATGTGAAGGGAGTTCCTTTAGAGATGAATTTCTTGAGGTTGTATGTTGGAACAAAAGATTAAGTGTCAAAACCAAACCACCCAGAGCTGAGTTTCTTGGATGGATCTTGTACAAAATGTAACTGTCTGTCCCTTTGACAAAACTCTTCTATACAGTCTGTCTGTTCATACATTTTTGAGTAATTCTGTGAAAGGGATGCAGTGGAAGTTTACAGATTTGACAAAACTGGCATTGACAAATTTTCAATATTTTAATAATTGTGATTGTAGTCTTGTAGAATTTAACATATTACTTAAAAAATACATACTATTTAATGCTTGAATAATAACTGATAGAATAGAGCATTTTACAAGCCTAGAACATCCTGTACTCCATTCTTACATTCTTAATACGATAGGCGCTTTCTGTTCCCTGCTGCAGTCTAGTCTGACAGCAACTATCTGCAGGAAAAAAAATCCACAAAACAACAATGCTACTTCAATTCTAAACAGGGGCACATAAGCCACAGAAGCAGAGGCTGAAGTTACCTCAGCTGACGATCAGATGAAGCTTCTTGTGTTCTAAATCAGAACTGACATAAGTGTGAACTGTAAGCTCCCTGGACTCTCAAAACAAGGTTTAAGAATGCTGCTGCTCGGGTTCTGACCAAAACCACATCAGTCCAGTTTTAACCTCTCTGCACTGGCTTCCTGTTGCTCAGAGAATAGACTTTAAACAGCACTGCAGGTTTACAAGTTACTTAATGGTTTAGCACCAGAATATATTTTTGACAGTTCCTTATGAACCTCCTCGGACTCAGAACATCTGGGACAGGCTTCTGCTCGAGCCCAGAGTTAGAACGAAACATGGGGAGGCAGAGTTTAAGTTTCAGTAAAAATCTGAAACAGCCTCAACTTTAACAATGTTCAAGAGGAGGTTAAAAACGTTACTCTTTAGCTCCGCCTACATCAGTAAAGACAACTGAAAGTGTTTTATCTGCACTCTTTTAAGTATTTTACTTACGCTTCTTATGCTAAATCTTGTCTGTATTTTAAACTTGTCTTTTATTTCTGCACTTGTTGTGCTTTATAAATAAAATTCCCTTGCCTTGCTCAACAATAACACATACATACATAATAATGACTTACAAATTTCTCAAAACATTCAGCAAGTTGTTGCAGGAGTTAATACAGTTTAATGCTTAAAACATTTCTCTGATTTCTCTCTCTGATCTTTCACAAATTCAACAGCACTAGCTAAATGTCCACCCCTACTCACACAGGTAACCCCTCAGACTCTGAGCACTGAGGTCCGGGCTGAGGTATTAGTGAAAGGTTTCAGTAAAAGCCACAGCGGTCACTGGATCCGGTGCATTCCTCTGTCTCCTCCTGAGAATTAAAGCCCAGCGCCTCGCAGCTTTAGCCCCGCTCTCTCGTCTTCGTCGGAGGATTGGGTGACAACCGCGGCACAATCGCTGCTCTCAGGACTTATTTTTTTCCTTTTTCTCCAAATGAAAGGCGCTTTTTAACGAGAGAAGGCGGCAGAAGGTAAAGCCGGGGCGCAGAGAGAATGAGCTTGTTCTTCGAGTTAAACCGATATCCGTTCAGCCGTTGCCGAGATTAAGCTGCGTTAAACCCGCACTACTTCAGTTTATGACTTTCACGGAGGTCCTGAAGTTTCCACAGATGGATTCGGCCTTTTGTATTTGACTTTAAATGAGAGATAATTGTCAAAATCCTCCCTTTATGTTTCACTTAAAACATGGATTTTAAAGCTACACTGCATCACAATGAGATCCTAAAGGTCACTGTACATTTACAGGTTCTCTTTTTAAGGTAATTTGCATTTGAACAGATTTAGAAGAATTAGCATAAGTCTCTGTAGGTTTTATTTTTAGAGCCTTAGTTTAAAAGAAGATGTTATGGTTCATTTTAACAAATTCTTAATAAATTCTTCTGAGTCAAATGTGGAACTTCAAGGTACTTAGTGTTGTAATATATTTGTTACACACGTGGACAAAATTGTTGGTACCCTTCGGTCAATAAAAGAAAAACTCAGAATGGTCACAGAAAAAACTTTATTCTGACAAAAGTAATAATAAATAAAAATTCTATGAATGTTAACAAATGAAAATCAGACATTGCTTTTCAACCATGCTTCAACGGAATTATTTAAAAAAATAAACTCATGGAACAGGCCTAGACAAAATTGTTGGTACCCCTAACTTAATATTTTGTTGCACAACTTTTTGAGGCTATCACTGCAATGAGACGATTCCTGTAACTGTCAATGAGACTTCTGCACCTCTCAGCAGGTATTTTGGCCCACTGCTCATGAGCAAACTGCTCCAGTTGTTTCCGGTTTGAAGGGTGTCTTTTCCAGACGGCATGTTTCAGCTCCTTCCAAAGATGCTCAATAGGATTGAGGTCAGGGCTCATAGAAGGCCACTTTAGAATAGTCCAATGTTTTCCTCTTAACCATTCTTGGGTGTTTTTAGCTGTGTTTTGGGTCATTGTCCTGTTGCAAGACCCATGACCTGCGACTGAGACCAAGCTGTCTGACACTGGCCAGCACATTTCTCTCTAGAAACCCTTGATAGTCTTCAGATTTCATTGTACCCTGCACAGATTCAAGACACCCTGTGCCAGATGCAGCAAAGTAGCCCCAGAACATAACAGAGCCTCCTCCATGTTTGACAGTAGGGACAGTGTTCTTTTCTTGATATACTTCATTTTTCCGTCTGTGAACATAAAGCTGATGTGCCTTGGCAAAAAGTTTCATTTTTGTCTCATCTGGCCATAGGACATTCTCCCAGAAGCTTTGTGGCTTGTCAACATGTAGTTTGGCATATTCCAGTCTAGCTTTTTTAGGATTTGTCTTCAACAATGGTGTCCTCCTTGGTCATCTCCCATGTAGTCCACTTTGGCTCAAACAACGACGGATGATGCGATCTGACACTGATGTTCCTTGAGCATGGAGTTCACCTTGGATCTCTTTAGAAGTCTTTCTGGGCTCTTTTGTTACCATTCAGATTATCCGTCTCTTTGATTTGTCATCAATTTTCCTCCTGCGGCCACGTCCAGGGTGGCTACAGTCCCATGGATCTTAAATTTCTGAATAATATGTGCAACTGTAGTCACAGGAACATCTAGCTGCTTGGAGATGGTCTTATAGCCTTTACCTTTATCACGTTTGTCTATAATTTTTTTTCTATTCTCCTGCGACAACTCTTTCCTTTGCTTCCTCTGGTCCATGTTGAGTGTGGTACACACCATGTCACCAGACAACACAGTGACTACCTGAAGCCCTATAAATAGGCCCACTGACTGATTACAAGATTGTACACACCTGTGATGCTAATTAGTGCACACACCTTGAATGAACATGTCCATTTGGTCACATTATTTACAGTCTTTTCTAGGGGTACCATCAATTTTGTCTAGGCCTGTTCAATGAGTTTATTTTTTTTTTAATAATTCCGTTGAAGCATGGTTGAAAAACAATGTCTGACTTTCATTGGTTAACATTCATAGAATTTTTATTTATTATTACTTTTGTCAGAATATTTTTTTTTCTGTGACCATTGTGAGTTTTTCTTTCATTGACCGATGGGTACCAACATTTTTGTACACGTGTGTAGTTTTTACAGGCCAGCACTTTGTAAGATGTGGCAGCCAATAATTAATTTAGGAAACATTAGTTGACAGTTTCTATAAAATCTTATATAATATGTATTTTCTCAAATAAAATGTTTTTAAACATACAGTATATGAAACTGGAAATGTGCTTCAACAAGATTTTGACTTATTCCAGACTAAGTCAATTTTTTTTATGTTTTCCTGTTAAGTCTTAATAAATGTAAAAGGCATAAAAGGAAACACACAAGCAGAAATCTCAGAGGCTAGTATGAGTCTTGTGTGTTCTCACAACTCTTTATAGTTTCTGAACTTGAGGAGTTCTGCTCTGCTTTGACTACACAGTGGCATTTTAAACACTAGTTTTAAGCACCTTTGCAGAGATCCATTCAGCCTGTTGTGTTGTCTCATTTAGAGTTTGCACAAACATTAAAGTGTTGTGGCACAACACAGTCAAATGTCATGATGCTGAAGAGTCTGTCAACTGCATGAAATGTGTGACGAGACATAGCTGTTTAATTTACAAGACATACAGTATGTGTTTTCCAGTCCATCTCCGTCATTGGCGGGGCTTCGGTGTGGCTCATGCGTCAAAGAGTTACAATGTAAATATGTGGCTCATGTTTAGTGCAAACCAGCGCTTATCCAAGTGATCAGCATTAACAAAGCAACCATCAGAGTTTGATTGAACTGCATTTAACTGACCACAGTCTTCATCGGGGCTTAGAATAGAAATAAACCACAAAAAGACAACACATAGATGCAGGGAATGAGTCCAACTTATGATATAAAGACTAAGGAGAGAGCAGCAAGAAGCAAAAGATACCAATGTCTCTCCATTGTTGTATCTCTAAACCTGAGTCACTTTGTAGTCTCCCGAAACATTATCAACTCTCCAAAAGCAGGTTTAAACTCTCAGTCTCTGTGGTTTTTAAAGTTTATGCAGATGAAACTTTCCCTGCTCTATTATCTCCTTCCTGTGGGCTCCCCCTGCGACGGCCCAGCTCGCTCCGGTGGGAGGCCAAATGAATAATTAATGGCTCTAAAGCAGTAGAAATTATACGGCATTATGCCACAGTGAGTCCGGTCTAATGGCATGTGGCTGTTTTAATGGCCGCGCAGCCCCCCCTCACGCCGCTGTAAAAACGCTGAGCCCAAGGCGAGCCATATGCCGACGGTATGGCTCGCATTAGCTCCTGGCTGAGACATGGCGATGCTCGTAAACAAGCTGTCCACCGCCGGACGGGCGAAAAAAACAGGCTGCGATGAAGCTCCCACTGAGGTCTGTTGCATGTGTGGATGTATAGGCCGCTTCCAAATTGATTTCTAAGCACGAAATAACAATGAGCTTCCATACTTTTTGTCCCATTTAGAGCATTCTTTTAGTCTAATGGTACATAATTATCACACATTATATAACATCACATTCAACCATTTTCATTCACTTTTGAAATTTCTCAAGCTTTCAAATGGATTGGTTTACATTTTTGAGAATCCATTAGTGTGGGTGTATGTCACATCTATATGGCCCTGTGGTCCTCAGTTATTCATTTCAGACAAGTCTGAATTAAGCTTGAGTCTATGCTTCAGGTGTTTCTGTGGCTCTGGTGTAAGAATGTGTGTGTTTGTTTGTCGGTAGTTGGCACTTTGGGTCCCTTGGGAAAAAAGCACTTTATGTACTACACTAGGGGTGCACGTGGCAGAGTGGTTAGCACTCCTGCCTCACAGAAAAACGGTCATGAGTTCAAGTCGACCTGGCCGACTCAAACATCCTCGGCTGACTCCAGGCTTTCTGTGAGGAGTCTGAATGTCCTCCACTTGTTACTTTGGGTTCTCTCCGGGTACTCCAGTTCCTTCCACCGCCCGAACACTAAGCGGTGGAAAATAAATAAATGAATGAATGAATGAATATACTACACTAATCCATTATCATCATCATCATCATTATTTTTACTATTTAATTCTTACTCATTCAGCTCAGTTAATGGTAATCTCTAACTGTATTTGAGAACGGGATGAAAAGTCCATCGAGAGTGTTGTAAAGATCTCTTTTACTGACTGGGTTTAGTTTGAAAACCCCAGGTGGTGTTGTTGTGTGGATGGTTCCCCTGCCTTCTCCTCTTCTCTGATTGGGAAGACATAATGTTACCTTTGAATAAAATGAGGAATAAACAGTCAGTCTTGCAGTAGGCCCTACCTAACTGTCTGCCGTCTGTTCTGCTTCAAACCTGTCTTCAGTAAATCATACTCATCATAAACAAATGCTGTGGGCTCGTTTGTCTCAAACCCAGCGACGCTCTCCGTTACAGCGTCGCAGAGTCATGTTTACGACAGCATTACAGTGAGTTTATGATGTCAGCGGGGTTTATTTATCCACAGATCTCAGGCGCGTCTCCTGTGGGACCCGGCTCATTTCAACCGAGAGGCGATGGATGTCTGCTCTGACTGCTAACTATCCAATCCCTCTTTGTTAAACAAGGCACAAACCCAATTACAAAGTGCCACACGCCGACAGTTTATTAACATCATCGTCAGGGAGAAAGAACAAGGGAGGAGGGATGAAACGGCGAGAGGAAACTGGGAATAAATCAGGAATTAAACCAGATTAAACAAGGAATAAAAATGGGGTAAACATCAACCAAAGAATAATCTCATCTAGAACTGGAATAAAGTAGAAAGTAATCAGGTCAAAATCAAAGTGAAACCTGAATAAAACCAATCAAAGTGGATCCAGATCAAAGGGAGAAGTGTAGGTTTTGTGAATCAGGACAATATATTTCAAATTTATTTAACAATTGCAATTTCTGTAACTCAAAGAACAACCATCTTCTATCACAATAACTTTGAGGTCTTTTCATTTGATGGACATTTTCTTTTTGCCTTGATCAGCAAATAAAGCTTTAAATCAATCTGCAGTGCATCCAAGTAAATAAAAAAGTCTTGGTTCATTCCTTCACTTTAGTTCTGATTAGTCCTTGCTGTAAGGAACAGATTTTATTATTATTATTGTCAATTATATGGATAAAAAATCAGCTTTGGTCTAGGTTAGTTTTGACTTAAAGTTGAAAAGCCTGTCTAGAGCATGACAAGCCTGTGTAATTATTTCCTTTTTTTAAACTGCTGTTTAAGACTAGTCTCAAGATGAAATGACAATAAATCTTAAGATTACACAGGATGTATGTCATTTTGCCTTAGATTTAGTGCTTGTTAAGTGCTAATTAAGACCTGTTTTATTGTGGTTTGATTATTGGGTTTAGGCTCTGGTTTTGGTCTCTTTCAGGAAAATGCTTAAATAAAATAAAAAAGATGACCTAACTACAATTTGTCTGTGATTATAAACTTTTAAAACCTCAAACCTGCTTTTTGTTGATGCCCTAACCCAAAGCCCTGTCTGGTCTCTCAGGACTAAACCAAGTCCTGCTGCGCTGCTCTGAGCCTGAAACCCACTGAAACCAGTCAAGCTCCAACCGAGTGTGGAGACAGAGAGGCATGATGGGAGGTTTTTGTCAGCCGCTGACACCTGCTTATCTCTGCTGACAAAGGCTCCTCACCTGATTCTGCAGGTTTTGGACCCATTTTTTACGCTGACAAAGTTCAACGCTGAGGAAAGGGACAGGAGACCAACACAAGTATTACAAATGTCACCAGAAAATAGTGATGGGTTTGACATGGCTTGGTTTTTGTTTACAGCACATGGCTTAGTCTTATAGACTCGTTCTGGGTTTAGTTCTGGTGTAGCACCTGTTTCATTTTATGTTTTAGGTAGGTGCTTAATGTTCATTCCTGACTCCTGAATACAGATCTGGTTTGGACCCGTTTTTTGCCTTGCTTATATTGAGTTTTGAGGGTTATTTTTGGAGTAGGTCCTCAAAAAGTTCTGTTTTATTATGTTTATAGTTCAGTGAAGTTCCATGTTGGGTTTAAGTTTTGATTTAGTCTATTTGTTAATCCTGTGTAGTTCAAGCTTAGTTCAGGGTTTAGTCTTCTTGTAGTTCAGGATTTGTCTTTCTTCAGCCCTAGAATAATTGTGGTTTTAGTTCAGATTTAGAACTGTAGCCTCTAATTTTTATGAGGACGGAGTTCTCACTCCAGAAAACACACAATTTTAATCCAGCCGAGGTTTTATTTTTGTTTTGATACCACTAAAACATGTTTATAGACATAGTCTAAAACCATATTTGTAGTCACATTTCACCGTTTGAGCAAAAGTTCACTTCAAATACTTTTAAACACCTCAGATGTGACCTTACAAGTTTGTCCAGGACACAATGTCAATCGGAGAGCATGATGGTCCGGCTGTGCTCCTTCCTCCTCGCTCCGCTTTAGGTTCATGTTTGTGGCAAATTAGAAGCATAAATGATGGTCCAGTATAGAAAACATTTTCAACAACATTTTCTTAGTTCAGTTCCGTGGTTGATTTAGATACAGTTTTGTCAGAGTTTAGTCCCTGGTTGAGCCTTTGGTGTATGACAGACATGTCCAAAGTCTGGCCCAGGGGCCAATCAAGGCAACAAAGAGAGACTTTATGTGGCCCTCAGCTTCTGTGATTAAAATGTATTGTTTATGTCCCCAACAGCAGGAGCTTTATACAAACAGGTCCAACTAGAAGCTATGCTTGTGGTCTATGCATTTTAGGAACCATGTAGTCCCTCTGCAGTCATGTTTTAGTCCTATTACCCTACAACAGGCTGCTAAGTGATAAATGCTGCAGATGTTTTTCTGTCTGTGTTTCTGTATGTATTAATTGTTCATGCACTATTCTCTTATTAAGCTCTCATTTCTTTTTCCTACAAATCCACATCTGAAAATCTCCATCTCAGCACACTGTGTCCTGTTCCGTATATTTCTGGCTGAGTCCACACTGTTTGAGTTCGCTGTGAGCTGCCAGTTTTCTGTTGAGCAGCAGGAGGAGAGGGTCCAGCAGCTGTCAGTGAGAGTTTGTGAACACTGTGTTAGAGACAGACACAGCTGCAGCGAGAAACTCCACCACACGATAAACCTGCTCCTGTCAGACTCTACATACAGCACACGATGGCACTGAGAGGAACAGGACTACTGTAGACTGGTTTCAACCTTCACTCCTGCCTTACTTTTTTTGCTTCATCGCTTCAAAGTAACTACATTTGTGTCCTTTTTTTTTTTTTTTTAAATCCTAGTATGTTTTTATAGGCTCTGGTTAAGTGTGCATTGTTTTCTTTTTCTGTTAACAGGCAAACACAAATGTGTCACTAATGAACTTTCCCAATTGCCAGGATCCTTCCTTGGGAGGACTCCTTTGGAGGAAACCAGCTCCATTTGTCCCAAACCACACTTCCTTCCTGAGGTCTCCGTTTGGCCAAAATTCTAAGGATGCATCTGTGGATCATCCATGGCCTTTCCTTACCCACAATGCAACGCAAGTGTTTAAAAAAAAGGATAAAAGTAGAAGAAGTGCAGCTTAAAGGATAGATTTTTCATGTTTTATTTTGAAAACTATTGTTTAATAAACTGCACAGTTCAGTTTTATTTCACATTAAATAGATTTTATTCACCGTTGTCAGTGGAATATGGAGTTACTCATGCAGAACAAATCACTGCTCGCGTTTTACGGAAAAACACATATGACTTTAAATAAATAAATAAATTTGCTAATATTAAAGTAAATATTAGCAAATATAACTAACTATTCAGCTCCACAAATGTTTCCGTTCTTTTGTTGTATTAGACACACACCAGACTGTTATAATAATAATAATAATCTGATGTTTTATTTATTGTATTATTTTTAGTTTTTATTTATTTGCTTAACATTTTATTTTATATCATAGTAGTCAAATATTAAATAATCAATAACTCCATATAACACAAATTATTTAGAGAATATACCGTATTTTTCGCACCATAAGACGCACCCGACCATAAGACCCACCTGGTTATTAGAGGAGAAAAATAGGAAAAATAAAATAAAAATATTCTGAACCAAATAGTGTAATAAAATATTTAATAAAGTATAACAGAATAATATTTGAATTATATGACTGGAGTGAAGGGCATGCGCACTGCTGTGTACTGTAACACCGCCTACTACATGCTATCCTCCAATAGCATACGGCGGTGACACAGTACAGCAGCATCGCGCCTTCCTGCACACATCGGCTTCCGTAAGGAAGGTGAGGGAGGACCCGCTGCCGCTCTGCCACTACGGTAAGGCAAGGCGACACGGGGGGTGGGCCCGCTGCCACTCTGCCAGTATCTCAGTGGACTACTGAGAAGCCTGGACACGGGGCGGGGGAGGGATGATGCAGTTTCCAGGGACACGGAAGGTCCCGGGGACCTGCTGCCGCTCTGCAACTCGGACCATAAGGCGAGTTGCAGGCGGCTGGTCCCTCACCCGCTGCCGCTCTGCAACTCGTCTTATGTTGCAGACGAGTTGCAACATAAGATCCGCATGGTCCGCAGGAAAAGTGCCTGCGGACCATAAGACGCAGGCACTTTTCCTCCCACTATTTGGTGAAGAAAAAGTGCGTCTTATGGTCCGAAAAATACGGTATTTAAAAAAAAAAAGGCAAATCTGTGGGCGGGGCCTTAAGCCTGTTCCAAAAGACTCTGAGAAGTTACCCAAGACTCTAGCATTGGCCTGGGAGGAGCCTCCTCCAAAGGAAAGATCCTGACAATTAGGAAGGCCCTATGTGTCAGAAAATATCCTTCATCCTCATTGTCACAGGTCAAACCAACACTTTTTTGGGGGGCATAAAAAAATTCTGATCAGTGTTTGGTTAGGAATAACACCTTCTACACAATCCTTCTTGTGCAGAAAGAATTTACCCAGAGGACAATAAATACAAGTTCAGAAATCCCTGAAAGAAGAAATAGACAAAAACAAAAAAAAAATCTGCATAAACCTGGATGCAAACCTATGTTCCAAATATATAAAGATGCAATAACTTGACCTAAAAACATTCATCCATCCACCAAGAGTGTGGACCTGAGTCTGCAAAAGTTTAATTTCCAAGCAACACAGACGACATCACTTTACCCCATTTCTTGCAGGTATTATCCACTTGTGTGTTTTACTACATGCAGTAGAACATACAACACTACTCTAAAAATCCCACAACATGTGTTTTAAAAATGTGACTCCTTTCAGCTTCAGCTCCACTGTTCGTCTGACGGTCACTGATGAAATCTGGAATAAACACTCGAATTGCATCTAAAATTTCTCTATTTTTTAGTCGAGGTATCCAATCTGATGCGGCGTAGCAGATAGCGCAGCTGAACTCTCTGAGGATGGCAGCGGTAAACACTCGAGCCGCTGAACGTCCGGGCCATCACTCAGATCAGAGACATGACAAATCTGCAGCCGACACCGAGGCCAGAGAAGAACAATGAGAGAAGACAGGACCTGGTTTTGAATAAAGGGCCAGGGCTTCACTTACACACAATATAAAGTTTTTTTTTTTTTTTTTATAACGTTTAATATTATTACTGAATCTGTCCAAACAACACCAGTATAAACACATAAGATTATTCCTCCTTACTCCTGTAGGTGGTGCTAAAACACACTGCAGTACAACATTCTGATTTCTGAGGTTTGTAGTGTGGTGCGCAGTGGTTGGTAGAGCGGTCATCCTATAACCAGAAGGTTGGAGGTTTGATTCCCACTTTTCCCAGTTCATGCTGTTGTTGTGTGATGGACAACAGATGGAAACTAGCCTAAAGCTACAATCTGGCATGTTTACATTCATGTGTCTCATGTATGTTCATCAACATGCACTGTCCTAATAAAAATTTAAAAAGAAAGCTTGTTATGTTTTCTGATAAAATGTTTGAAAACTGTAAACTTTTTAAGCTTATCAAGTTGTTCATCAGTCCAAAACATTCGAGCAGGGGCAAGCAAAGTTGTAACATTTCTCTACAGTATTCAGATTCTACACTTTTGATGACTATTTTACAGCTAAATAAGACAAAAAAATATGTATAACCAGGGCCTAAGATTAAATAAATGACTGAAGCAATTGTTTTTTACAATAACATTTATTTTTCAGTTATATTAATTTATGGATAAGTGGACATGCATACCCTCTACCAAACAGTGCTAAATTATAAATGGTAGAACCACATTCTGTTCTGTTTATTGGCTCAGAAATGGTGTCGCTTCTTGATGAGTGAGTGCTGCTGGATTTCATATCTCTGATACTAACTACAAGCACAGCACGATTATACCACTTCAAATACTGACACACCCTCAAGGTTTCTGCAGGTAACATTTAGCTGGAGTTTCTTTCTTAATGAAACATGACTGTCTTCTATATATCATTGTCCTTATCCTTAAGATGGACACATAAAGTTTTATTTTCATTATTTTATTGTTTTTTACCTAATCTGATTTGTAACCCACGAGTATTGGATTAGTGAAGGAATGGAAAAAAAGGAATTTTTTTCCTTTTTTGGATACCACCAGACGTTTTTTGCAGAGCGCAGGGATCTGGTAGGAATGTAGGTCTGTATTAGTGAGTGAAGATATGAGGGTGCAGAACCAGAGGTGGTCTTGTAGGTCAAGAGCATAGCTTTGAACTTGATGTGGGCGTCAACCTTAACATACTGTAGCTATATGCATTCCATAGTTTCCTCTGGTGTTCACTGTTAAAAAAAATAAAAAACTGAGGTAAACTCAAAACTTACAAAAACCCAGAAGATTTGAAGCTGCCGCTTAGACAATACTGTTCTCATTTAAATCCTCTGTGGACGGATGTTAGAAAAAAAAACAATTTGGAGACAACTGGATCCGCTGTACGACCCTGTGACCTCTCTATCCCAATAAATCCCTGTGTTTGGCATAGGTCCATCGCGTTTCGGTCGAACAACAGTGGAAGACGTCCAGCTAATCCTCGCCGTTTTCTCCCTGAATGCAGCATTATCATAAACTCTTGGCAGAAGGAAGAGTTATAGTGCTCCAAATATTTCTGCCTGGATTCACTGAGAGCATTGTCGGCGTTCACCTGTTGCTGCGACAACAGATTGAAGCAAAAAAAGAAAATACCCAAGCGGCAGCCATTACGCAGCGGCCAGTACTTGGGGCCCTGAAGCTTGGCCCTCGGGGAAGTGGAGCTTTAATTGAAATGTTGGCTGAAATCTGTTGCAGTTTCATTGACTCATTTTCAGATTTGGACAAGTTTTACTGAGATTTACTTTCTCTGCTGCGGCCAAAACTCTAAACATCCCATTATTAGGCAGTTAGACAATTAGGACTGAACTAGGACTGTTAAAATATGGACACCACATTAAAACACTCTGTCTCACACATTTTTAGCTCTGAATAACACAAGATAAAAGGAAATGATGACAAAAATGTTTTATCAGAGTAACTGCAATCTCTGGAATGGGCTCGATCCAAAATACTATAGGCTGAGAACATGAGAGAACCATCAACATGAGAGAGCCATCAACATGAGAGAACCATCAACATGAGAGAGCCATCAACATGAGAGAACCATCGACATGATAAGGCCATCAACATGAGAAAGAACCAACGACATGAGAGGACCATCGACATGAGAGAACCATCGACATGATAAGGCCATCAACATGAGAAAGAACCAACAACATGAGAGAACCATCGACATGAGAGAACCATCGACATGATAAGGCCATCAACATTAGAAAGAACCAACGACATGAGAGGACCATCGACATGAGAGAACCATCGACATGAGAGAACCATCGACATGAGTGAGAACCATCGACATGAGAGAGAACCATCAACATAAGAGAACCATCGACTTGATAAGGCCATCAACATGAGAGGACTATTAACATGAGAAAGAACCATCGACATGAGAGGACAATCGACATGAGTGAGAACCATCAACATGAGAGAACCATCGACATAGGATAATCGTTTACATGAGAGAGAACCATCAACGTAAGAGAACCATCGACATGTGGGAACCATCGACATGAGAAAACCATCGACATGAGAGAGAACCATCAACATAAGAGAACCATCGACATGTTGAATCCATCGACATGAGAGAACCATCAACATGAGTGAGAACCATCGACATGAGAGAACCATCGACATGAGAGAACCATCGACATGAGTGAGAACCATCGACATGAGAGAGAACCATCAACATGAGAGAACCAACGACTTGATAAGGCCATCAACATAAGAGGACTATCAACATGAGAAAGAACCATTGACATGAGAGAACCATCGACATGAGAGAACCATCGACATGAGTGAGAACCAACAACATGAGAGAACCATTGACATGGGAGAACCATTTACATGAGAGAGAACCATCAACATGAGAGAGAACCATCGACATGAGAAAACCATCGACATGAGCGAGAACCATCAACATAAGAGAACCATCGACATGTGGGAACCATTAACATGAGAGAGAACCATCAACATGAGAGAACCATTAACATGAGAGAGAACCATCAACATGAGAGAACCATTAATATGAGAGAGAACCATCGACATGAGAGATAACCATCGACGTGAGAGAGAACCATCAACATGAGAAGGAGAAGAGATATATAAAAGTTACACGGTGCTACTTTAAGTTAATTTTCAAATTTGTGTACAGTCAATTAAATTTAGCCATTTATTCTTTGTGTTAGGTCACATCGAATTGTGTATTTAAAATATTTTTGGATCACCATATCATGGATCAGTATGACATTTTGTTGACAGATCTAAGAAATGTGTCACTAGCCGTGTTTCCAGATATCTGCAAAAGTTTATTGATTCTATCACAAGGTTGATAAAATGACGGTGTTTCCATTAAGTTATGTTGTGCAACTAATATGTATTTTCCTCTCGCCATAAATCATTCCAAAAACATGGCGATAGACATTATGATCGCTTTGAATTATGGTAGATATCTGCATATTGCAGTCACAGCACTAACTCTACTTATCAAAGGCGATGTACGTCTAATTCATGCGATGGAAAGGTGAGCCCCTTACACTTGGGAGCCATATGAGCCGTTTTTGGGAGATTGTAGTTGGCAACTTTACAGAGGAACTGTGGATTCAGGATATACGTTAGAATATTGGTAACACCCATTTCACAAGAACATATTTGGCCTCTGTTGTATTTTTCTTCACCTTCACTGCAGAAAGTTTCTCCTTGTGAGGATCACATGACTTTTTAAATGCAAAAAAAGTGTTTCCGTTGATATTTTGCAAATTATTTCTTGCTTTATGGATTTTTCAAATATACATTCACTGTGGCCCACTATTTGGCTGGTTAAGATCCTGTCACTGTACCAACAGCGGAAACGCATGCATTGATTTTTGTTCACTTGTTTGAGACAGATTGGACAAAATAAGGAGAAACAAAAGGTTAGAAGCATCCTAAATTATCTGTTTGTTGGCTGTTCGTCTCTACACTGTCCTCCAGCTGAAGAGTTATAGCAGCACTTCACGAAACAGCCCCGTTACTCAAAGCCTCAAACGGGACCCTCTCCAGCTTCCATCCTTTACACACCGACGGGAAATTGCATATTGATTGCAAGCTGTGCGAGTTTGAGAGTGCGTGGGTTTTGCGTTCTGATGACAAGCCAAAAAATTCAAGAGGGCACTAAGCGAGAAGAGGAAACGAGAATCTAACAGCGACAGGACGAGAATGAACACAGAAACAAAAGGGGTCACATCATTTTCTGCAGTTTTCAGTTTGAACAAAGTTAGATCATCCAGAGATACTGCAGAAATGGGGCATTAACTTTAGTCAAGACATCTACTTCCGAACAAAAGCTGATCATCTTCATCCACATTTAAGTTACAGACAAACAAACTAACACCAACTGAAAAAATAATTAAAATTTAAATAAAACTGCAAAACACACACTAATAATTGAAGAGTGTAACAATAGTGGTCCTACAAAGGTTCAATGTGCTCTAAATAGTACTGTCAACATTTACTGCCTGTCCATTTCTCAGTGTAGCCTAATGTAAGTTGTCACAGTCCACGGAGTTCACTCCAGATCTTCCCTGTCACCGTCATCAATCACACTTGTCTGCACACCTGTAACCTATTCCCTCATCAGTCTGGTCTCCACTTAAGCAGCCAGCGCACGACTTGTCTCTGTCAGATTGTTCTACTGATTCCATGAGTAAACGGCCAGCACTGCTTGGTTCTGGTCCTGCTACCAGTTTCTGGTACCGGCGTTTGTCCAGCAGAGTCCTGCCTGTTCATCAGGTCTGCTTCCTCTAGTGGACTCAAGCCAGATATCCAGCTCGGTCCCTACCTATGCTCCAGCGTCGGTTCCGGCGTCGGTTCCAGCTCCGGTCTGGTGTTCCAGCTCCAATCCTATGTTCCATTCATGATGTTTGCTATTCACCAGTATTCAATAAAGTTTGTTCTGAACCCGCTCTGTGTTGTGCGTTTGAGTCCTGTGCTTCACATAACAGTAAGTAAAGTTTATAGAAAACTCAATCAATTAATTTATCCTGCTAGCCATTAAACTCATGTACACTGTAAACATATACATATACTAGCAGTAAACATTTTAATGTATGAATATTTCAAGTGTGAACACATCCTTAAAAAGCTATAGGCAACACTATTGTAAACATGTGCTTTAAAGATGAGGAACATTGTTTTTTGGTCTTTCTGATGACATCTGGTGGCAAATGTGCAAATCCTCACACTCTTTTGCCGGTATGTGAACGTCCACAATAGCCCAAGAAAGTCAAGCTTTTGTCTATGAACCAAGATCAAACATCAAGATTATGATTTCACTAAAGTTTGAAACAAAATCTGTTAATCATAAAGTCCATAATCCTTCAGCATCTGTGCTCAAACAATAACACAAGTGTGCTTCTGCAAAAGTCATCAGTTTGTCCTCTCTGGGCTCAGTTTTGTGTTTTTCCAGTGGAGTCATTACCAATCACTGCATCCCAGTTTTTACTCCAGCGGACTCTAAACTCCATATCTTACAATGCTTTGCTGTGAAACTCTTCAGTAAACAGTCTTCGATTTGTTGCTGATGCAGAGATTTAAAAAAATGACAAATGCTGCTGAATGACGGTGGCTACTGCTGTGAAAAACAATCAGACTTAATTACTTCTTTGGCCTGAATTGTTTGAGCATTAATATTCCCCTAAAAAGACACACACAGCCCACCTCAGAGCAGAGATTTAATTTGTTCTAATGGAACAATCGCCTTTCAAACATCTGCTGAACTGTACAATACACTCCACAACCATTAGTCCTGTTATGGATATTACATATACAGCATGTTTGGATTTACAAGACATTAATAAAGTCACAGACAGGAAGTAATTGTGTGGGAAGTATTTGGGCTTTGTTTCTGTGATTGTTTCTTGATGCAACTGTGTTCAGAGTCAGTTTATTCAGTGTTCAAAGGTACTGCCCCCTGAAAATAAGTACAGTCTGAGTCCAAGTCCAGACTCATGGGGGATTAGGGAGATTGTAAAAATAGAAATGAGCCATGTTTTTGGTGCATTTGACAAGAAATGTTTTCCTTCATTCACAACAATAATCTAGCCTGAGCTCTGTTTAAAATCCTTTGTCAGGACAGTAACTGAATAAAGAATAGTTTAAGTCTAAGACCAGTCCAAAGACAACAAATAACTTCCTTTAGACAAAGACAGTACCAAATATAATTTGCACACACAATTTAGCACACACTTCTGTGAGACCATAAAAAATGAGGCCCAAAATGTTGTTAAATAGCATCAAATAACTTTTTTCTACCAAACATAACATCATGGCTCAGTATGACATTTTGTTAGTCAAAAGATCCCAGACTTGTGTTACTGTAGTATATTTTTGAGTTTGTTTGTGTGTTCAAGAGAATAGTAAGCCTAAGTCAAACCCTAACAAACTCTATAGATGTAATGTGTGACCACAATCGCCTAAATAAAATAAGATACTTAGACTTATCAAAAATGTCTACAACAGCACACCATTCGTCTCATCTCTGTTACTTCCTCCTGTTGTGGCTTAGCCCTGGTTTACCTCCTGTTGAGAGATAAAGACAGGACCCTTTTATTGTCCTCTGCAGCACTGCACCTTGAAGGACAAGGTTAGACATATTCAACAATGAAAAGTGAGGTAATAGTCAATAGACAATGAAACTGTCTATAGTCACAGACAGTCACAGCGTAATTGTTTAAGGGAAACTCTCAAGTGATTACTCCGCCTTGTATGACAATGGTGTTGATAAAGACACCACTGTGGACCTCTGGATCATAAATGTGTCTGGTAATATGTATTCATGTTTTTTTCTCATTTTATTATCTGTCAGAAAACTAAAGTTATTTTAAAAGCATAGATCATTATTACAAATCTCCCGGTGAAGTCCTTGAAATCATTGAATCTTCTCCAGAAATGAGCTTAAACCTTGCATTAGTTTTCAGTCAAAGCTGTGGCAGTGTTTGTGGCAGTTCATTCCTCAGAGAACGGCTCATAAAGCGGTTTACTGTCTCTGAGGTCATTACGGTAAACAGGAAGTGGAACATAAAGAACAACTGTTGTTTGTTGCTGTTGATAATGGGCTCGATGCTGAATAATTACCAGAGCCGTGTCCCGCTAATGGCACACTCAGAGCTGAAGTATGTTCATGAACGCGGCAGATTACACTGGGACGACCCCACACATGACCTCACACACAACAATTCACTTTAATACAGAAGCCTATACAGGAACCATATCTCAGTTATCCCAACATAGAAATTAGACAGTCTACATTTGGTAATTGTTTTGCATTGATTCAAATTTAAGCATTATTTTTTTTTTCTATTTAAAACTGTAAAATCTGTATTGTCTGTATACTTTTTTCCCCCTGTTCAACATAAAGAAGTTTAGGGTTCACTGCCTCTGAGCACAACTAATAAGACAAATGAAATAAGCCCACCACATTTTAGATAAAGATGCCCAATTGGTGGAAATGGTTGTAAAAGAGCCATTTTTGTTTGTATCATAAATGTGCTAATCAACACTACATGGAACAATTTAAACTTGTAATGTCGCTCATCAAGTATTAACAATGGGGCTTTTACCCCGTTTTCCCCCAAATCCTTAAATCCATAACTGAAGTTAACTTTTCACACTGGCTCTGAAGAAGACTGTAGAAAGTTATCAACAAAACGGTATGGTACTCATTTGTATGTTTAAAAAGTTAAATCCTGTGAAAGACTAAAGGAGCCTTTTGGGCCATAATGCTCAACAATAGCATGCACATCTGGAGATAGACTTGCCACCAGGAAATGTGGCAATGTGGTCAGCACTTCTGCCTCATAACCTGCTGTCCACTGCCCTTCTGTGTGGAGTCTGATCATGATTACAAAACTTCAAAACAACCCTATGCAGTGGTCTTCTCTGTGTACATGGATGTTAAGTAACAGTAACTCATTTTCCTGAACATGAGACAGAAGTGAAAAAAAAAATCTCTGAGCCATGTGAGTAAGAGCTGCTCAGAGGCTCGCAGTGAAGTGTCAGGTTAATCAGAATGAATGGACTCGCTCTGAAAACACAAATTGCAGAGTAAACAGATTAGACGCCCACCTCCTTCACAGCCACTTCTCCATCATCCATCTCTTTCTCTGCCACGGTTTCCAACCAGCCTTTTTCACTCTGGGTTTAAAAGAGCCACTCACAGCTTGGTACAGTGAGATGAAACACACAGGCTGATGCTGAGATTTAGAATGAAAAAAGGCAAATGTAAAAGAGTTACAGATATTCTAATGGCTTAAACTTAAAATGAGACTGGGGATTTTGGGCAATGGGCTGAAGAAAATCCTAAGAGAACAGTTTAAACACCGTCAACGTTACTGATCCACTGACTTCTGGAACAGGAAAATAAACTGTAATCCATTACACTGAGCAATAAAACAGGACTAAACCAGGAAGTAGCGCAGTTGTCCTATAACTGGAAGGTTGGCGGTTCGAATCCCACTCTCCCCAGTTCATACTGTTGGTTTGTCCTTGGGCAAGACACTTAACCCACCTTGCCTCCAGTGCCAACGCTGTGGTGTATATGAATGTGTGAGAATGTTGTTGTGGTGATCAGAGCAGCTGTAGGCGCAAAATGGCTGCCACATGTCTGTCAGTCAGCCCCAGGGCAGCTGTGGCCACAGTCATAGCTTTCCACCACCAGTGTGTGACTGTGGAGTGAAGGATAATGGATGAGCCGTAAGCACTTTGAGTCCCTTGGTCCGTTGAGGGAAAAGCGCAATATAAATCTAATCCATTATTATTATTATTATTATTATTATAAACCAGGACAACACTGGGTATAAACTGGGACTAAACGAGGTCTGATCCAGGTCTAAACAAGGGCTAAACCTGGACTGACTTTGACTTTCTTTTCCTTTGTTTTCTGAATTTTTTACAATTGCTTGGACTCACCTTACAACAAACAAAGATTACACAAGAAATGACATTCACAGTGCATATTCAAGTAATTAAAACCAAATTGTCTTGAACCTTAGACCAAATCAAGTCAACTATTGGGGGATAGATTGAGTCAAGACCAAGAACAATAAATGAACTACATAAATACTCACTAAATTATTTAAAATAAAAACACTCTTATTTCATCCAATCATGAGATTATAGCTCAAGGCCATACATGATGTTTTTTTTATGAATGTCCGTGTTTGATGTTTGTCTGGTTCCCTTTTTTCTGTTTGAATAAAACTGCACAAAATCAGGGCCACTGAGGGCATGGCAAAAACATGGGGTAATGAAGGCTAACATAATACCAGAATATTTGATTGTTTAAGACACTGGAAGTCTAAGATTCTGGCTTGAATCTGGAAGAAAAAAAAGGCAGGCATTTTTTTTTTAGCAAATACTAAACTAAAAAGACACAATTTGATTATAAGTATAGTTTATAGTCTAGTCGTGTTTTTTTTTTTAATCCAGTCCATAACATTTCCAAAATATTGTTGTTTCTGTAATGAACTTTAAAACTGTAAAAAAAAATACTAAGGAGCTGTGGTCTTGGTTGGTCTTGATCATGTGTTGATTTAAAAATCTAGAATTATCTGAGAGATGTCTCAGATGGTAACAACATGTTGATTTCAACCCAACACAGCTGTTAGATGGCCGGGTGGTAACACATGTAAAAATTTTGGGTTTGGGTGTCTCTATTGTGTTTTTCTTTGGTTTTGATGCAGATACTGTTGAGCACAAGCCTTAGCCGTGACCTCTGACCGGACCTTAGAGCCTGCAGTGGTACATTTGTGCAGTAAACAGTGATGTATCATGATGAAGACTCTGGCCTGAACTCCCCTTGAACCTCTAAGGCTGTATGAATATATAATGCTTTTGGAGGAGGTTTGTTCGGTATACAACAGGACAGGGGCTCGGGGCGATGTATCAGAGGCAGACCTTAGACCGGACTGCGGTTGAAGGACACAAGGAGAACAGTGAAAAATCACCAGCAATATGTGTTTGGAAACGGAGCGCGTTGTCAGAACGAGACCTGGCAGGAGCTTTGTCAATAGTCATCAGTCAAAGAAGAATGAGGGAAGAGAAGGAGTGAGTATAGATTTTACGACTGTTGGAGCAGCACTGGGGCTTGAGTTTTCACTAACTTAAGGCAGTTTACCTTTTTTGATAAAAATATAATAAGCATACTTCAAATGATCCAAAAAAAGAAAAAATAGTTAAACTATAAAATAGGACTCGCTCGAGGGTCATAGTGCCCTTGCTTTATTGGCCGGACATCAAGGAATTGAGAAGCTTTTTGTCAAAACAAATAACTTATGTATAAAGCATAAAGAAGAACTGTATCCTGTCCTAACCCTGAAAAAAGTTTTCTAATTTAGATTTTTGTGTATTATTGAACTAAAAATATTCAGAAAAATAAAATTAATATTTAAGAAGTATAGTATTTATATATTTCAGAGCTTTTTATATTTGACGTCAGTGCTCTGTTTGCACTTGCGCAGAGTTGTTTTGCATAAATGAGCAGTGTGCAATCACAGTAACATCATAGATTTAAAAAAATGGATGTTATAGGCCAGGGGTTCCCAAACTTTTCCATGCCAAGGCCCCCCAAATTCCACCAGGTTCTGGCCAAGGCCCCCCTTTTGCACGGTGTTATTGAACCCATCAACAAAACTACACCAAATGTAAATAAATAAATAAAACACCTAGGTCAGTGGTTTTCAAAGTGGGGGCCGCCAGGCGCCAGGTGGGCAAGTTGGAAGAAAAAGCAAAAAAAAATTATAAGTAAATATTTATATTATGAGTATTTTTATGAAATAGCATTATAATAATTTGTTGATATCTCTAATGCAATTTCATAAAAATACTCATAATAATATAAATATTTACTTATAGTATTATTTTTTTTTTGCTTTCTTCCAACTGCTGCGACCTAGCCCCTAACAACTTGCTACTTTGAAAACCACTGTTATAGGCTATCGGTCCCCTATTCACTGATATTGTCGTTATGAAAGGGCAATAAAATGGCCGTTACATCCGGGATTTCCGGCTTTTACTCCATAGTAAATCAATAGTTTTTTAGATAGCATAAATGGACATATTAATCAAAAATTCCCCCCCCCCCAGAGTTGTCACGTAGTAAAAACTTAGCTCTAGAGACTGGAGCCATCTTTTGTACCAGGCTGTAAACATGAGTTTTATACTTGTAAAGTCGCCATTGGGTTTCTCCTTATATTTCCGCTTTTGGAGCCTGCCCTCTGGTGGACGGAGGTATATCGCTGTAAAATCACCGTATGGCGGCGCCCTTACACGAGGACCATTTTAGAAGTTCCATGGGAGAGGCTTGAGTAACATCTACAGTATTGTTTTCAGGTGGTAGAACCGTTGTCTTGTTGGTTGGAAGGTTGTAGGTTTGATTCCCACTCTTACAAGTTTATACTGTTGTTGTGTCCTCGGGCACTTAACCCGCCTTTCCTCCTGTATCTGTGGCACAGGTGAATTAATATGTGAGAATGATTGGTGGTTGTCGGCCGTGTATCTCTCAGCTGTGGCTACAGATGTAGTCCATCATCAGAGTGTAAACAATGCTTCATCGATCCCACCTTTACCGTTTATGTCAGCTCAACAAGTGCAAAAGGCTAAGAAAGCACGCAATAAAAATAAATACTTTTAAAATAATTTCTAAATAGAGTAACAAGCAAAATAAGTAAATGACATGGCAAGTTAAATTAACAACACAAATATTTACTGTAACAGAATTACCTCGGACCCTGTTCACACAAATAAAAATAAAAATGCACTTTTTGCTCCGTCTTAGCGCCACTTGCAAGAGTGGAGGACTGAAGACTGGTAAGAAACTGTCAAATGTAATAAATTGAAAATGTGACTACCATTTTTAATAATTATTATTTATTTGTCTTAAGGCTACACTGAGAAAAAAGGAGGATAGTGAAGAAAGAGTGAGGAGAGTCTAAACTCCTCCTGAGAGCTGCTGACAGTCTGCGTTAGGTCCAATCCGTCAATGCTGGAGGAAAACCTTGACTTCTTCTTCTCTGTCGTTTTTGATGGAGGAGGAAACAGTGAGACGCAGCAGTGCATTGTGGGAGCTGCGGTGCTGAAGGATAAAAGGGTAAGAGCCGAGTTATCTCTGCTGTTGGTGTTTGCTCAGAAAAAGGCTGAAAGGGTCGACTGAACAGTTAAAGAGCAGCTGTTGTTTAAGTGAAGAATGGTTTTTATGTTTAGTTCTGGTTTAGACCTGTTTTGGGGGTTTTGTATTTGGTCTGTTCTATCCTTGTTTCACCCCTTTTTAATCCTTGGTTTAGTCCTGGTCTTGGTGCTGCAAGGTTCTGTTTTTTACCCAAAGATTTAGGCCTTAAATTAGTTCTAAAAGAGTATACTTGCTTTATACGACGTTTTGTCCTGGTTTCCTTTGTTTGAGTTCGGGGTAAGTTCAAGATCTGGAAACCTCATTTATTAAGTGTGCGCAGGATCTCTACTCAGCAAAATCTTCTAAGGTAAGACTGCGGGTGACAGCCCTGACTGAACTATTTGTAGAAATCTATTTTTAGTTCTTGTATTTGTCTTTATTTAGTCTTGTTTGTTTTTGATAATCCTTAATCTTGGTTTAGTCCCATTTCATTGTTTAATTTTCCATTCAGACCTGTTTTATGTCCTCCATAATTATAAATAAAAGGAATCTTCCCCGAAGTAAAACTAGCAGAAACAGTAGTGCTGTATGAGAGACACCAGTTCAGAGTTTAATCTAAAAACTGCAGTGTAAGTTTAATTTCACGATGGCTGCGCTCTCATCTGCTTTGTGACAGCAAACTGAAAAATGCATGGGGCTTTAATTTTAAAAAGTGATACAAATAGAAGCCGGTTTGTGAAAAAAGAGAGGAGATAAAAAATAGATAGTCACTGGAGAAACTGGTCTTACCTGTTAAACATTTAACCATTTCTAAAAAAATAGTTTTTTATCACATTTTCACAAGTCTTTACTGTGGAAAAAATGGTGGTGAAAATGACAAACTAAGAGACATTGGCTTGTGACATATTTCTTTTCAAACAAACACAAAAAATCTGTAATGAGACAAGAAGTGAGCAGAGCACAGACAGGTCTATATTGTCTTATCATTTTAAAACATGGTTTGAACAGGCTCTTAAAGACCACCATGACAGCAAAGTGACATTGCCCCACTTGGCAATTTTGTTTTCTGGTTTAGTCTTGGTTTATTAATGGTTATTGGTACAATATTGTTCAAAATAATAGCAGTACAATGTGACCAACCAGAATAATCCAGGTTTTTAGTATATTTTTTAAGTGGCAAACAAGTTACCAGTAGGTGCAGTAGATTCTCAGAAAACAAACATGACCCAGCATTCATGATATGCACGCTCTTAAGGCTGTGCAATTGGGCAATTAGTTGAAAGGGGTGTGTTTAAAAAAAATAGCAGTGTCTGCCGTTGACTGTACAAACTCAAAACTAATTTGTACAAACGTTTTTGTTTCTAGGATTTAGCAATCCTGTGAATCACTAAACTGATATTTAGTTGTATGACCACATTTTTTTAAAAACTGCTTCACATCTGTGTGGCACCAACTTGTGGCACCTCTCAGCTGTTATTCCACTCCATGATTCTTTAACAACATTCTACAATTCATTTACATTTTGTGGGGGATTATTATTGAAAATAGATTAGCTTCACAGAGACATCTTCTAACTGTCACAGTACTTACAGGTAACTCCAGACTGTCTTTGATCATCCTGGAACTGATCATTGGCTGAGCCTTTGCCATTTTGGTTATTCGTCGATCCATTTTGATGACTGTCTTCTGTTTTCTTCCACGTCTCTCTGGTTTTGCTTTCCATTTTAAGGCATTGGAGAACATTTTAGCTGAACAGCCTATCATCTTTTGCACCTCTCTCCCCTACTCCAATCAACTTTTTAATCAAAAGGTTCTTCTGAACAATGTCTTAAACGACCCATTTTCCTCAGGCTTTCAAATGCATGTTCAACAAGTGCTGGCGCAGTGGCGCAGGGGTAGAGTGGTCGTCCTTCAACCGGAAGGTAGGCGGATCTCCCACAGTTTATACTGTCGTTGTGTCCTTGGGCAAAACACTTAACCCACCTTGCCTTCAGTGGTGTTCCAGCTGTAACACTGGTGAATGGAAGCTTAATGTAAGTTGCTTTGGATAAAAGCGTCAGCTAAATGACTAAATGTAAATGTTATCCTTAAATAAGGGCCACCTGACTCACACCTGTTTATTCATAAAATTGATGACCTCAGTGATTGAAAGCCACACTGCTATTTTTTTGAACAGGCCCCTTTTAACTAATTGCCCAATTGCACAGCCTTAAGAGCGTGCATATCATGAATGCTGGGTCTTGTTTGTTTTCTGAGAATCTACTGCACCTACTGGTAACTTGTTTGCAACTTAGGAATAGAAAATATACTAAAAACCTGGATTATTCTGGTTAGTCACATTTTACTGCTATTATTTATATTATATGTATATTTTAATAGTGTAAGTGACATTAACCCTTTTATGGCCTTTTTATCCTTTTATTTAATAAGGGATACCAGGTGACCAACAGATCAGCACTATGATTGTCACTTTTAACTCTTATGTCCTGTCAGCATCAAACCAGGGCAGAAGACTTTGACCCTCTGTGACGCACAAACTTTTGTGTGTGAACAGAGACTATAACAGCTCTACATTAAGAGCAGCACTGCGGTCTATTTTTACAATGAATACTGGATCTGCCCAACTGTACAGATAAAACTAACTTGACAATCTTCACTTCCTCAACTCAGAGACCTGATTAACAAGCTTCTAGTTTACATCTGACTTATTGTTGCCTCAAAGGGCTTTACAGACTGGACAGGACATTGCCCCGGTCCTTAGAGCCTCCATCGGGATCAGAGAAAAAAAATAAAAATCAGCAGTGGGGAAAAAGGGAAAGCTCGGGGAGAACCACAGAAGGAGGAATCTACTCCCAGGACGGACAGAGCAGGACAAAAATGATCTACAGGACATTCACTCAAAGTCCATCTGCAACACAATAAAGATAAATAAATGTGAAGTAGAAGTCCAGATAAAGTCCAAAAAGAACAATCACCAACTTAATTAATTTAATCATGCTGTATGTAAAAATGTATTGACTTGCTCTGAGGTCTTTATAGTCTAAACATCAGCTGTGAAAGTGACAGCATTAACAATGAAGGGTAACAGAAATAGTGACTACCCATGATTTTTGTCCAAATATGTGGACTTCTCTCCTTGTGACACCTGACTTAGTTTCTCTTTTTTCTCTCAGACCTGTGTGATGAAGCCAAGAAGTCTCCAGGCCTCATTTGTCCTGCTCTAGTGAGGTGTACCACCGTAACCCTTCTTCCAACGTCTGTTTTCATCCTTCTTCCAAGCAACTTTTGTAGCGCAGTCATCGCAGAGAAGCCTGTGATTAATTATAAGCGAACCCCGGAAAAGCTTCATTAAAACGGTTGTAGCAGGAACTGTCCCGGAGCCTGCGCTGTTTGTTCAAATGGGCGCTAATCATGAAATATTACTAAATAATCCAACAGGGAAAACCTACATGCGGCCGAATACGGATGACAATAGCAGTTGTTTACACTGAAATGAGATGTAACAGAATAAATTAGCTCCTTCTCCTGGCTCTGACTCATTAAGTGCAGTGAAATAACGGAGCTTTGGCTTTGAACGTCTTCCCAACACGACGCACAGGCAGTAATCTCTCTCCAACATGAATTACACATGGGCTTATGAACTTATTATTTGAGCGGTGACAGCCAAGCCCCGGGTTTCTCTGCGTTAATGAGCGGCTGAATCAGGACCGAGCCTGTTCTACAACACCACGCTCCACAAACTCTGACGGAAAGAATGCGTTTGGGGCAAAAAAAGTGAGAAAAAAAAACACAACAAAAGTCGAGTTATTAGGGCTTTGGCTCCGAAGTGACACAGTTGGACAAGATGCAGCCTTGTTAGCAGCAAAGAAACGGCCCACATTTTGCATAGTTAACTCAAAAAAGTTAACAAAGAATTCAAGTTTTTGTGTTTCAGCGACTGGTCGTTTGACCTAGGTCAAAGAAGCACAACTTTTAAGGCTTTACCAGAGTTTAATGACAGGATTTATTGGAAAGTTTGAGAAATTTCAGATTTGGCCCAAACATTGTCGTGGTGGAACACAGAGAGGAACAAAGTTTGAGCAGTGACGGAGTCTATTTTCAGCATCATTACTGGGAAATAAAACAGTAAATGGTGTTGATGAAAACTAGTTTCGGTGGCTTCTGGTTGGTTTTTCATCAGGGAAGTTTATTTTCCAAGTTGTGAGGCAGTAGCTGAACCTATTTTACACCAAAACCCAAACTAACAGTTTCATGAAAATATTGGTCACAGTGGCATAGAGTTTCAATTAATGGTAAGAAAAAGTTAATAGTCTCTGTCACTTAACATTTGCCCTGAGAAACCTGGAAATGTATTTTTTTTTTTCTCAGTCAATAAAATTTTTGTTTTTCACAATTATATTTTTAAACTCTTTTCTGAGTCACTTGCAACAAAAGTTATGTGGGCTACAACATTTAATTATTATGTTAATTTAAAATTGTCTCAGTCTTGGACGTCAAGCCCAACCAAGAACAGAAGTTGTATATTTATTTACATCATTATAATTTACTTCATCATTTTATATTCAATTAAAAATCACCCTTTATTTCTGCCTCTTTTGCCAAACACTGAGCTCCATGAGTGTGGACATTAGACTGGACTAACACTTCCTCCTTCACCGAGAAATGACCTCGTTGAGAAAACTGGTCATGTAGTATTTGGCTTTAATAACTGTGGATAACTGTCCCCTGGTATCTATTCCACTGTATTAAAATTGTTTTTTTGGTCTGATCTTTGAAGTCTTGGTCTTGTCATAGTCTTGATACACCCTGGTCGTTTGTCAATACGGTTTTGTCTACAACATAAAACAAGACACCTTTTTACAAGACTTTATTTATATAGCCCAAACAAAAAGTAATCTCAAGGCACTTTACAAAAACAAGCAGTTCGGCCAAGGCAAGCACAAAAGTGAGATCGGAAAAGGTAAACTCCATTTAATGACTAGATAACCTCTGCAGGTCCAGACCTAAGATAAGTGGCCAGGATCAGCTCTTTTGTCTAGGCATTTTTCTTTTTAGGAAAAAACAAAACAAAAAAATGACATAAGAAGCTCTATAGAATTCAACAGAAGGAGACATACTTTGTTTCTGCAGATTGAAGGTTCCTTTTCTTGTTCTAACCCTCATACTATTCTCTAAGCACAAAGGGCATTAAGTGCACAAGAGTTCAAAGGTGTTTAAAGACAAGCTGGGACAGTCCTGGACATGTCACTCATCTACTCACATTACAAAATATTAAAAAAAACAATGCCAAACAAAAAAAACGTCTCGGGTTATGCATATAACCCTTGTTCCCTGAGAAGGGAACGAGACACTGCGTCGCTCCGCCACGCCTACCCCGCCTGAGGGCGATTTGCTTCATCGCGAAGGGCTGGCGTGTGCGTGATGCGGCGTCCCTTTATACTTCCGGGTAGGCCGGCACTCACTACGCTGTGACGTGGTACCAATCAAGATTGGTCTAAGTTTCATTCATGCTTCAGGGCCGTCACGCTGAGGGCGTTCCCCAAAGTGTCGTTTCACGACGCAGTGTTGAGTTCCCTCGAAAGGGAACATGTTTGTTCAACTGTTTTGAGATTTATCAGAAACTACGACAGATAAGAAATGTTCCTACAGACAAAGCATGTACATTACATTAATCCAATGTTTTTCTTTTTTTTTTACACATCACCCAGCAGGTCAGTGGTTTGCATCCACCCTAGGAGGAGGTAGAAAAGAAAGAAAAAAAAGTGCTAAATACTACTGTAAAAATAGGCAGATGTAATAATAATATGAGCGGTTGAGTGTGTACCTTAGCTACAACCAGTGTAAACGTGTACCTATGATCAATCAGTCTCCATACGTTTGGTGTGTTTTGAGTTTGCTTTTGAAAACTTCAACACAGTCAGCTCGCCGCAGTTCCGCCGGGAGTCCATTCCATAAAAATGGGGCTCTATAAAATAAGGCTCTGTAGCCAGCAGACTTCTTCTTTACTCGAGGAAGTTGAAGGAGGCCAGCGTCCTGAGAGCGAAGGATATGAGCTGGAGTATACCGGGTGATGAGGTCAGATAGGTAAGAGGGCGCGCGTCCACAAAGGATTTTATATGTTAACAGGAGAACTTTGAAATCAGCTCTAACATGAATAGGAAGCCAATGTAATGAAGCCAGGACCGGAGTAATGTGATCAAACTTTCTGGTCTTTGTTAAAAGTCTGGCGGCTGTGTTTTGGACCATTTGTAGTCTGTGAGTACTTCCAGAGAATAACGCATTGCAGTAGTCCAGCCTGGATGTGACAAATGCATGTATGAGAATTTCAGTATCAGCTAAAGAGAGGCAGGAGCGAATTTTTGAGATATTCCTCAAGTGAAAAAAGCCTAGTTTAGTGACCTCACTAATGTGCTGCAGTGATAGTGTGGAGTCAAAACAACACACAGTTTTTGATCGAGACAGTAAGATTGTTGAACTTGTGCCGATGACTGGCAGGACCAATTAACAAGAGCTCTGTTTTATCCGAGTTCAAATTAGGTTAGGTTACTTTTATTGTACCCGTAGGTAAATTTGTTTTACAGTGCAATGAATATGGAGGAAGTTTTTAGACATCCATGTTTTAATTGAAACGAGGCAGGCCTCTAGACACTTGATGTCAGTAGTATTATTCGCTTTTATTGGTAGATACAGCTGTGTATCATCGGCATAACAGTGGAAGTTTACTCCATAACTTCTGATGATTTGTCCCAATGGTGTAACATATAGTGAAAAAAGGTGCCGTGGAGGAGAAGGATTTATTAAAAGAGACAAAATGAGACCTATCACACAGATAGGATTCTAACCAAGCAAGAGCAGAGCCAGAGATGCCAAAAACATATTTTAATCTGTTTGATTAGCACTGCATGATCGATCGTATCAAATGCAGCGCTGAGATCTAGCAATAACAGTAGAGCCGATGAGTCCTCGTCAATCTGAAGGAGGAGATCGTTAGTCACTTTAACTAAAGCTGTTTCAGTGGAATAAGAGGCCCTAAATGCAGACTGAAACGGCTCGAGGAGGTCATTTTCCGATAGATATAGAGTAAGTTGTTTTAACACAACTTTTTTGAGGACTTTAGATAGAAAAGGTAAATTGGAGACAGGACGGAAATTTACAGACATTTTAACATTTAACAGAATTCTGTCTATTTTTTTTCCACAACAGACAAATGCAAAGAGTGTTAATCTGAGGTATATACTGTAGTTACTGGATATGATGAGTGCCAAATCTTTACAATTACCTACAGGAGTATAAACAAAACTGTAGAAAAGCATTAAGCCCATTTACAAGGCAGTACATTGCGTAACGTGCCCCACTAACACCTCCGTATTTGTATGTGAAACATTAGAAAAAAATGAGAAAAAAATACCATTGTTAGTTTTTGTTTAGCAACCAGCATCATTAAATGCAGACTGGTAAATAATATACACGCCAAACAAAATCTTTATAAAAATGAAGAAAAACAGCGCTTGGTAAAATCAAACCAAAGGACACACATGGCTAATTAGCATAAATCAATAAAGCTAAGACAACATTACACTGAGGCTAAACATAAAGCTAATGAGGCTAATGTCTTTTAGTGACATAGTAGGCTAGATAATTGTTCAACAGAATTAGCTCCAGAGAGGTGAAAAACAGACTATTTTCTTCATGTTGCTTAAGACCAAATCTAGACAAACCAAGGAAGAGTAATTGGATCCTATCATAATTCTGTTGTACAACCACTTCAGACTTGGGTAACTTAAAAAAGAAACTACTCTTTTGTTTGTATCTCTTTACTTTTTGTTTTATTGACACCTTATGAATTGTATCATGTCTTGTTGTTTTAGTGACTTTGGGGTTACAGCAGCAAAAATCAGTTGTGCTATAGCTAATAATCTTGAATTCAAGCCGTTTTAATGGTTTTCCAGCACCATGTAGTAAATGTGGTTAGTTATATCCACATTAGTTATATCCACACAGTACACAGCCATTTTGATTAATATACCATTTGTAACCTGTGATGGAAGGGAGTTGAAAAGGAAGACCAGTGAAAATTGTGTTTAAAGAATGATGGCAATAAGTCAAGAGCAAAATGAGAAATTGAAATGAGGGCTCACAGAGCAAAGTCCATCGGGAGAGGGGCTTGTGTGGCTGTAATAAAAGGGTAATTAGCCGCCTCCTCCTTCACCAAATGCTGTTGTTTCCCAACGGACAGCGGAAGAACGAACGAGAGCTGTTTGAAGTGAAGAGAAAAACAGGATCCACAAAGCTTTCAGAGAAAGGAGGAGTTTAGAGGAGGATATCAGAAATAAAGTGGGAAATAAAGGTTGAAAAAAGATATATTATACAGTTTAGGGCTCATTTGAAGTTGCAAGAAAACTAGGACTTAAGACTAAACCAGGACTTAAACCAGAATCGAGTCAGAGGCTATATCTTGAGAAAACTCAAAACTAAAATATCCAAACTGAGGTCAACCAAGGACAAACCCCAAAACTTAGCTATAAATCAAACAAAAAAAAAAAAAACATGATTGTAAAAAGGTCTAAACCTGCACTAAGCCAATAAAAAAATGCTAATCAATCAAAACTATCAAACACAAAACCAAGACCTAAAACAAAGACTAAATGCAGGATTAATTCAGAACTAAACAAGGACTAAACCAGGGCCAACTGAGGATTGAACCCAGAAAGAAATAAACCACAAGGAAACCAAAAACTTTAACCAAGACAAAACCCAGGATAATCAATGTCTAAACCAATAAGCACAATAAAAAATATATATAATTTATACTAAATCAGACAGAGATCAGGATTAAACCAAGAGTAAACCAAGAACAAAACCAGGACTAAACTTGAGATTAAACCCACAACAAAACCAGGGCTAGACCTGAACCAAACTAAACCTAGCACAAGGCGTAGAACCCAACCAGAGCCAAACATGAGACTTAAATAGGACTAAGTCAGGACTGAATTAAGGCATCAACCCAGCATTACCCTAGGACTAAACCAAGACTAAACCCAAAACTGCAGCAGGAAATATTGTCATCCTAAAAGTCATAGTGTTGTGTTTCATATTTCATTTTCCATAATGTGTTTGCTGCAGAAACAATCAGAGCACAGTTAGAGCTGGAGACAAGAACGTGATGCAATTTGTGGGTTTTATCTTGACATGAGCAAAACAAGATGAAACTCAGGGCGGGAAATGAATTAGAGAAACTAAATCTGTTCCAAAAACACTCCCAAACCACGACCGAGTGTTTCCTGTGGTTTTCAAATGAAGATGCTCTCTAAGGTTGTAAACTACAAACTGTGGGGAACAGAAAGAGTTTGATGAGAAACATAGAAACAAACATACAAAACATAGAAATGTTTCTTTCAATAAAAAAATTTAAAAGGGACTGTTTTCAGGTTATAAGTTCATATGGATTGGCTCAGAAAAGTGTGGCTTACAGCATCAAGTCTGTTTTGTGTTAGTTTAAACATAGGAGTCAAGTCTAACCCTGTTCCATAAAGACCAGTGTGAACAGACCAGACTAACAGCCTCAGACTGAACAAGCCAAGTTTCAGCAGAAACTGAAATGGAGCCTCAAAGAGAAACTCTGGCCTCCTTCAACAATCCTTTAACTCTAAAAGCAAAAAAAGGCAAAGTAGAAACTAAATCTGAAACATAAATTATCTTTTGCTCAGTTTGACAGAGAATAATATTTAATGAAACTGTGACATGCCTTGCAGTGATAAGGCTACAGGTTCCCCATTCACAGACAACCATACAGCCAGAACAACAGACAATATGAACTACTAAGTCCCACTAAAACAATCCAGACTATATAATTAACAATTAAAACCATTGAATAAATAAGTAAATCTCCGAAATAATGTGCAAATGTAACAGCTTGTTCATCAGTGAAATAGCAGTGGGAACAAAGTGGTATATGTTAACGTCAAAGGTACATTATGTAAGTTTCAATGGTTTAAATAACTTTTTCTAACCCATACATGCATCAGGAACAGCCTGATGTGCAGAATGAGCCGGGGTTGCCTCTGTAAGCCTGTACAATCAATTAAATGAGAACATTTTGGGATCAAAACTCCCACGCTGTTTCAGCGGACATGACCTAATGCACGTGAGTGCTCATTTACCTGGTTCTCAATTCCATATTTGCCGCTAACATTTGCAAAGTTAAAAATGAATCCTGCAAACACTGGGAAGAGACAGGCCTCCAGCACTCTCGAAACAGGCAGATTTTCTCATCTTCTTTGGTTGTTGTTTGTTTGTGCTCGTACAAGCATGTGCACAGTGAACATGCACGACACTGGATACAGTACCGCTAACGCCAGAGTACAAAAACTCTGGACCTTCTTTAATGTGAGAAATATTAGAGGGTCAGTTATAAAAGGAGTGTTTCTCCAATTATTTCGAGCTTTGATTTACCAAATGAGGGCCAAACCAAAACTAAAACAGCTCTAAATAAAAAATAAAAATGAGAAAAAACAGCAGATATTAACATAACATCTAAGATGTGACAGTTCACGCCAGTGCTAATTTAGAATTCTCTGTTGCCACGGTAACAGGTGTGACCTAACAGTAAACACTTAGATGGAGAATCACTCAGAGTAATGGATGGTGTTTTCACTCACTAATCTCTAATATATACCTGATCTCTACAGTCATTATTTAAAACAGCAGAATAAGTCTGAGATTGACTGGTGTAAAAGGTGGATGTGTTAAATTTGAGTGCGAAGAACGAAAAAAGGGGCATTTCAGTAATTTTACAGAAGGAAAAGAATGGTCATAATTGGATCTTTCTTTGTGAATGGATTTTAGTCCTAAAGATAAAATATACTAAAAACAACAACTTGACATTGAATAACCGCAGTATTATGATCTCTGTCTTAGTAAAACATTATGATACATTAACCTGCAGTATAAATCTGCTACATGCTTTATTCAAGTGTAAATGTCCTTGTGCTGTAGGTAAAACACTGGGGCAAATGAGAAGTGCAGGTTGAACATTTAAATGAGGCTGTAGGTTGGTCATCTGCATAAACTCCGACGGTAAATCCTCCAGTGGCTCTGGTATCTGTCCGCCATCAGTTTGTCCTTTTCGTAGTTAAATGTCAGCTTTATTTTAAGCTGCCATTGTTTTACAGTTTGGCTTCAGTTCAAGAGCTTATTGTACGATGAGTGGCTGTTTATCCACAAAAAAGTCACAATGTTAAATTGTTGTGTTTGACTAATCTATCTTCAAAAAATATTTAACAATAACTGAGCTGAGCTGAAACTAGACTAAGTCATGAATAAATAATTATGAAAGAAAGGAGTGGAAGCAAACTAAAACTGGGTTAAAGCCTCGATTAAACAAGTTACAGATTAAAGAAAGTTTAAACCAGGACAAAGAAGATCCTAACCAACATTAAACCAGGGCTAAACAAAGAGTTAACAGTGACTAGCTCAAGACTAAACCAAAACCTAACCCTACACTAAACACATGCATAAAACCAGGATTATAGTTGGTCTAAATCAGGACTTCATTCATGACAGAATTAGGTCCAAAACACAAATAATAATAATAAGGCTATTCCAAGACTAAACAACGAATATGCCCAGGTCTGAAAATCAGGATTACAACCAAAATTAAATACACAACCATGAGTAAGCCAAGACCTAACCCAGGACTAAAAGACTTCAAAAACAGAGTGAAACTATGATTAAGGTCTTGTATAGATTAAGACTAAACCCAGGGCGAAATGAAACCCAACCCAGGACTGACCCTGAATTTACACATAACTATCTCGGGACGTCGTACCCGCAAACGTCAAGAGTCGTTCCTGCTACGCCACGCATTCAGCATCGCATAAGTCCTGGCCCATAATAATAATAATAATAATAATAATAATAATAATAATAATAATAATAATAATAATAATAATAATAATAATAATTAATAATAATAATAAGTCTGGCTGGACAGAAAAGACTGCAGTGAACCCAGGCGTAAAAAAAAGGTTAAAACGGTTTTAAAATCTGAAAAAATAGGGAAATTCTGGAATATTATTTCTTAAAAAACTGTGGGAAACACAGTTGATAGAAAAGGACAGATCCTTTCCTCCTTTCCTTTTAAAACTACCATCTAGTCCTCATCTAAACCCACTTTTATTAAATGTGGATATTTTAATGTGTTTCCCTGAATGACTCTGGTGAATATAGTTTCTTTTCTCTAATGACAGTCGCCTTCACTGAACAGTAAACACTTTTTGATTTAATTTTCGACATCATTACATTTACTGCAGCGTTTTATTCCTCTCTTTATGGACCTGGAGTCGCTGCATTAATCACTGCAGAGAGACACACTTTTTTAACTTTTTTAAGGAATCAATAAATAAATAAACACTGTGGGTTTCTTGGGAATTTTAGAGACAGTGTCATGGTTAGACTTTTAACGTCTTATTATGCAGTTAATTATTAAAGTAATTTATAAAAACACAGCACAGGAACTTTGTGAAGTTCACGTAAAGTTTTGAAACTGATCAAAAGAGTTCCACAAATGACAACAAAGTGGGTAGCGTTAAAACTGTGTATAACCACCTCAAAATGTTACTCGTCACATTTGTCTGTCTTGCCTCTGAAAAATGCCTTTTTAAAGCTGCTGCGTAGAACCCAGTGGGGACAAACCGAGCACTGCAGTTGGAAAAGCACTCGTGTTTTTTTTATTGAACTTAGAATATTACACAGATGTTTTGAACTACGTGGATACTATAATACAATAATATTAATTATTGTTAAAGTTTATTTTTATTTTTATGTGTTCTTCTGGGTTTGTTCTGTAGATGCTAACAGGCTGTAGAAAGGTGGGGTTTGAGGTGTGCACCAAATATATGCTGCCAAAAACTACCCACTTGAACCCACTGAACGTTGTGTCTGTACTTTCTTTTTTGTCCGTCAAAACATCACATCACATCCAAGACCTGAATCCTGTCACTATGGAGAGTCTACCTGCATCTATTTACTAAAAGGTAACTACAGCAACTACAGGACTATTGCTGGAATTAGTAATGAATTAACACACATTCATAACTAAGAATATTTTTCCTGTCAAAATGAAAAAAATGTGAGACAGTAAATTGTCTTTGTCTCAGACATTAACCTTTTGTAGTCAAGGCAGTTTTTCCAATTTTCTTTCACACAGATTATCTTGACAAAAAGATTGATGAACATTATTGTTGTGATGCTCAAAGATGCCCTGTTCATCTGTTTACAACAGAAACTGAGTTAACAGAATATATGTGTATTTACCTGTGTCACTTGAAGAAAATGGTAGATTAAGAAAGAAACCAACCATATAAAATATGAATAAGAACTGCTTAAGAATGTGTTTTTAAATAGAAATGTTAGTCACTATTCATCTCTTTTTGGTAGAGCTTGGTCTAATATACCTCAGGCAAGGCAAGGCAAGGCAAGGCAATTTTATTTATATAGCACAATTCATACACTGGGTAACTCAAAGTGCTTTACAGGAATAAAAGACAATTTACAAGATTTATATTAAGAAACATAAGAAAAAATTAAAAACATTTTAAAAAGAAGAGTGCAGATAAAAGAAAAAACACTTTAGGTTGTGGTGTAGGCGGAGCTAAAGAGGAAGGTTTATGTCACAAAGATGTAGGGCCTTAGAGACACAAATATTTTCCACAATCAGGTAATTAACCCACGGGACTGATCACGTTTTAACTCTTTTTCTCTTTTCACCATTAAACTAAATTATAAACTTTAGATTTTTTTGAGTTTGAAACCTCAAACTTTTTCTACCAGCTCCAAATTTAGTACCAAAATACAAAACTGACGAGCATTGATTGAGCTGTCAATGTCTTATCATTCACAATTACTCAGAGAAATGTGACAGGTCCAGCACAGACCTCTTAAACCAGATACTTGTAGCTTCTGTGACGTATTTGCTCTGTGGCTGAACAGTGAAAGAACAGAAGAAACCTTCTGATTGAAATGGCTGCCGTCTTTTTCAGAAAATACCTGCGTCTCATAAACAAACAGGGCTGAGCCGGGAGCGTATTCACAGCACAATCAATGGGGGGATCCCTCTCACTCATTCACACTGAAAGCCTCTGAAATTGGCTCCTTCTCCGGCTCGAGGCGCTGGTGATTACCTATATGGAGCAGCTGATTGGAGATTGATCGCTGTTGAAATTAAACAGCGGTCGGTCCCTTTTTTTTTGTGATTTGTGCAAAGCTTGATGCCGATGGAAGATGAGAGAAAGGGAATTGAGGGAAAGAATATGGAGAAGTAGGGCTGAAATGTCCCAAAAAACACCAGCTGAACCTGGCCTATATTCAGGTTTTAGAGGGAGAAAGTAAAAAGGAGTGGGTTAGTATTGGCTGGATTTGAGGCTTATGTGGATGAAGGGGTCATCTCAGAGGGCTTCAAGAACACTGGCAAAAAGAGGAACTAATTAAATACATAGATTTATACCATTGACATTGCCACTCAGTAATAACGACCTGATCTAAGACTGGACTTACTTTGACTCCTTCAAACACTGACCTCCATGAGTTTGGCCCTGGTCTAAGACTGGACTAACTCTGACTCCTTCAAACACTGACCTCCATGAGTTTGGCCCTGGTCTAAGACTGGACTAACTCTGACTCCTTCAAACACTGACCTCCATGAGTCTGGACCTGGTCTAAGACTGGACTAACTCTGACTCCTTCAAACACTGACCTCCATGAGTCTGGACCTGGTCTAAGACTGGACTAACTCTGTCTCCTTCACTAAACTCTAACCTCCATGAGTTTTGACCAAAAACCTGGACTTAGACTGATTACATTTTTTTAAATCTTCCCTTGAATCTATTACAGTGTAGCCTGTTGTTCACTGGTTCTGGTCTTGACTTGGACCAGGGCTGTTGTTAGTGCTAGAGTTCCCAGTCCCCCACTGTCTGCACTCACACTACCTAAGAGTGACCTGGGTCTGATTACCTCCTGTACTCAGACTGGCTTCATCTTACTCTACAGTGCTCTTTACTTTATCAAAAGTGAGGTGTCCATCCGTAAATGAAGACCACAACAGTCCAACACAGAGAACAACAAACAAGAGGTCTATTAATTTTAACAATATATATTAATATTATTGGATTGGATTGGATTGGAATATTAACAAATAGGAGTAGCAGAGTCACCGATACACTGGACCCTACAGAGTCTTACTTGTACATATTCATTCATTCATTCATTTTCTACCACTTAGTCCCGTTAGGGGTCACAGGTGACTGGAGCCTATCCCAGCAGCTTTGGGCCTTAGGCGGGGTACACCCTGGACAGTGGACAGTAAGTCGCAGGCCTGACATTTAGAGACAGACAGTGACAGACAACCATTCACTCTCACATTCATTCACTAGGGACACTTTAGAGTTGCCAATTAACCTGTACATACATGTCTTTGGACGGTGGGAGGTAGCCGGAGTACCCGGAGAGAACCCACAGTAACACGTGGAGGACATACAGACTCCTCACAGAAAGATCAGAGTCGGCCGAGAATGTTTGAGTCGACTGGGTTTTGAACTCATGACCTTCTTGCTGTGAGGAAGGAGTGCTAACTACTCTGCCACGTGCACCCCTAGATGCACATTTTAGCATATATTACTTGTACATAATATATGCTAAAATTACCTTCTGTTTCAGAGACATGTTCTTTCTTCCAAAAATTGCAGCTTGTCTCTACATACTTCAAACAAATGATGTCTGTAAACAACGGCTGTCGTAACAACACACTTTGGAGGGGTCTGAGCTAAAAACGCAGTGCCCGTAAAATCTTCACTGATGTTTTTGCTAAAAGAAACTAACCAGAGAAAACTAGCTTTTGGCATCTTATATCTGCAGCTCTACTTGAGCACTTGTACTTCTACAGTATCTCTTATACCTGTGCTTCCCAAACATTAGGTTAAGATGGAGAACAGAATTTAACTGAAATTGAAGATAATTTTTATTATTTTTAAGCAGGTTTTTGTTTGATTTATGAATTGGTAATTTAAAAGCAAACAAAAAAATTATCAATATGACTCAAACAAACCAAAGGGTTACGAATCATTTGGTCTTTTGAAATCACTACCCCTGATTAAAAAAAAATGGAAACCCTGTCTACTTCCAACTGTCTACTTCCAATATAAAACACAGTACATTAAACATTTAAATCTGTAGAAACTTATAGTGGTGGTTTTAATGAATGTGAATGAGCTTTTATTAAAGTGAGGAGCCACTGCAAAGGAAGTTTCTGGAGTCGTCTATCTCTCGGTGATGAGCAGTGACTTTGGGACGTGAACGGCAGCCGAGCGAGGTCAGCGCCGTCGGGAGAAGCACATTTTCATTCTTCCCCAGAAGCAATTGTATTCAGCTCCAAGTTAAGAGTTAGACGAGAGAGAGAAGAAGAAAAAATGTCAGAGATTGAGAGAAGGGAGCTATTTTGTGAAGAAGAAGTCTTGTGAAGTGCTCTTTGAAAGACGGCCGGTTTTGCCTTTTCATTATTGGAGATAGTGGCGTGTTAGCCCCGCGTTGACTGAAAGTTAAGTGGCGCGGCTCTGACAGCTCGGCACAAATGCATATCAGGCCTGAGCCGAGAGGGAACTACAGCGAGGTTTAGCTCATAAAACATTTAAAAAGCCTGGCGCTGCACTTAGACTGTATTTAGAGCCCAAAGATAATGAGAACAGGGTTTGGAGCAGAACGAGAGGAAGAGGAAGGGACAGAGGCTTTAGTCATTTCTAATGTTTGTGGAAAATAGAGACAATATGGAAAGATGTTCACAGACGATTGTCTCTGGTCGATTTCCTAAAATTAGAAAACTGTGCCAAAAATATCATACCAAAAATCTGTCGTCTGATTCAGCTAAGAACTTGTTAAAATCAGATGCTCAGTCATAACAGTATCAATACATAATAAACATAGTAGTATTTTCTACATTTACATTTAGTCATTTAGCATTTTATCCAAAGCGACTTACATTAAGGTTCCATTCACCAGTGTTACAGCTGGAACACCACTGGAGGCAAGGTGGGTTAAGTGTCTTGCCCAAGGACACAACGACAGTATGAACTGTGGGGAGAGCTGGAATCGAACCGCCTACCTTCCGGTACCACTGAGCCACTGCGCCCCCTAGAGCCACGTTCTATAGTTATTTTTACATACTTTAATCTGAATTAAATATTCAGATTTATTTTAATGCTTTAATTTTGCCAAGGTTTGTTTTCTCAACATTCTGAAGCATTAACACAACAATAACCTTGTAACATTTAAAATCTATTTAGTGAAGTACCTCAAGATGCAGGACACTGTGACAACTTGTGGGCATTTGCAAAGTTGTGTGTATTATTTTGTCATGAAAGATACACGCATGCAACAGCTCTATAGCTGCGGTTCACAAACAGCTTTTTTTTTTTATTTGATAGTAGAGGGTAGGTTGACAGGAAAAAGGTTGAGAGAGAGGGAAATAACAATGGACAAATAACCCGAGAGAGATTTGGACCCAGGCCTTCTACGTGTTTGGCATACACTACAGAGAAAATTAGAATAAATTCTGAAAAAAAATATTTGTGAAAATCAATGGGCATTTAATGTGTATGTAGCTGTAAATAGCTGTAAATGGTAATGACATTATCTAAAGAAAAAAAAAAGAAAATAAAGAGTTTTATAGTAAATGGAAAGTTTATCAAAGCCAGCGGAGCTTGTCCAGTCTGAAACATCACCTGCTGGATAAACACAATGCCCCCATCCCCCCCCCCTACCAAAAGCAGACAACGCTGGAGAGTCTAAACGCCTGGACAGCTCCACCACAAACAAACTTTCATCAGCTGATGAAAGTTTGTTTGTGGTGGAGCTAAGAGGACAGCTACTGCACAAAGGTCACTTTTTTCACCCATTTATTTTATCTTTCGGTTTGAAAGTTTGACACTACATTGTGTTGGTTCTAACGTCACTTTAAATTCATTATGCCTCTGTTTTTCTCTTTGGGCTTGAATTTGACATTTTATGCTTTCAGCATATTTTTATTCAGAAAGCTTTTCTGGAAAGTGTTACAAACATATTGTATAAAACAGGTTCTGACTGACCTCAAAGAAAAAACTGCAAAAAATGCTTTTTAAAAAGTACATTTATAACAAATACAAAAAAAAAAAAAAATCTTATAAATTTGCAATTAATCAAGAGTTAACTATGGACAATTATGTTATTATCAAGGTTAAATATTTGAATCGTTTGACAGTTTCAAAAATTTAGTTTTGAAAGAGGAAACTATGTAACAGCATTTTAACGGGACAGACAGTTCCAGAGAGTAGGACCACTGTGAAGGCAAAGTGAGCTGGTTTCGAGTAGGTTTTGTTTGGACTTAAACCATTAAAACATTTAAAAACAATAAGAAGCACTTTAAAATCCATTTTTTGTTTCACTGGCAGACAATGATGAGATGATGTGGTCAGACCTAGTTGAAACGGTAATGTATTACTATGAGTATAATTTGGCAGTCCAGAAAAAAGTGAATTACAGTGAGTGAATTAAGTGAATTATTACCTTCTCAGAATCTCACTTGGACATTAGACATCTATCTTGTTAAATTTCTAAGATGATAAAAAGCAGTCTTAGTAACATTAGATGTCATTGTGGAAATAATTGTTATTATCTTCCCTTTAGCATATTTTTGATGTTGGTGATGAAAACTGGAGGAAACCCACCCGAGCACAGGAAGAACTTGCAAACTCCACCCAGAAAGGTTCAGTCCAACTCAGGAGTTCAGACAGGAGTCTAAATTTACACCCAAGTTTCTGACATGCTCAGTAGGTTTAGTGGACAGGGGAGTTAATGATTGTACCTGAAAACTCAAGAATCTTGGTTTTATCCTGAACGAGTACTAGAAAATAGTTTTTGTGGCTTAAAATCCACGCCAATGTCTGCTCGAAGAACTCACAATAATTTTTACCCTGTATTTGTTTAGTTCATTAACTTCTGTTTTCACTCTACACCATGTGACCTTCCCTTATCACAGCATAAACTCACACTTGGTTCTTCCCACTCATGTTTAAATGACTCCAGATTACAGCCAACAAATCCAGCTTCACTGTTGTCTCACAAAGGAGCCACTCCAACAGAAGAGTTTATGTCTGTTTCCAGCCGGTGTTTGACTGAGAGCTAAGTGTCTGACAGATCTGCTCAAATGCACATCGGGCCCAACTCCTCTCCGAGGTTTAGCTCATAAAACATTTAAAGAGCCTTGCAATGCACTTAGAAAGTATTTAGAGCCCAAAGATAATGAGCCTAAATGTGTGTCCCATGAGCCAACAGTGAGATGTGCATGAATTAACCCAGAGAACCTTAAAGAGACACTGCACTGACACTGTTTACTCTGCAGACTGGAAATGTGACTCTTACCTGATCAAATATTAATATGGCTCTGTTTTTATGGTTGAAATGACTAGGCACACTTCACTTGAATTTGAAACATTCTCATTTATTTGGTAAATGTAGGCATCAACTTCTCCAATGTATATTTTTGGGGGATATATTTAGTTAGTACAGTCAATTATGAAGGAAACTGGTGTATATGTAAATGTATTCTGCTAGACTCTGATATAGTAAAGTAATTTTCCCTGTGGATTAACTAAGTTTAAGTATAATTAGCTCAGGTAAGACTTTAGTGATAAATGAATGCATGAGAAATAAGCACGTTTCTCAGCCAATAATCAATAATAAATGAAAGGTAATGTTTCTCATTGTGACTGGATTGTTGCTTCACTTTTTCTTGCCTTAATAAAAATTTAACTGACATGTTTCCATTATCGTACTTTGCAAGTTGCCCATTATATTAATATTATTCTCTCTCAGACAGAAGTCACACACACTGTTGACACTCCTGTCCTTCAGACAGAAGACATCCTCAAAGCCAGTGGTCAGTGGTTGACCTGGTAGAGCACATAAACAAGAGACCCGGGTTCAATTCCGGCTCATGTTATTCCCCTTGCTCTCCCACCGTTTCCTGTCTACTCTGTCTTTAATAAAAGCTAAAAAGGCAAAGTAATGTTCTTGATAAAAAGGTAAAGGATGTGATTTACATAAATATAATCACACACACAAAAAAATGAAATGTGAAATCTGACTGGACATGTTCTAATTTTTTTTTTTATAATACATTTTCTCTATTAATCCATCTACTGTACATTGTAATAAACACAGAAAAAAAAGTGAAGTAGGTGAGATGTATATTGTTGATGATGAAGTTTGTTCAGTGTCCTTCTGTCCCTCGCTGACTTAAACGTCTCCATAGTCCAGCCGATGACCTGTCCAGCCCTCAGGATCAGTTTGGTGATCCTGTTTTTTCTTTGCCTCCTTTGTCGTGGGATGAAGAAGAGAACAGAAATCCGAGCTGTGAAAAGTGTCAGGTGGTTGAGTATAATGCACAAAGAGGAGAACATTTACTCAATTATATCAGCAGCCATGTTTCATTCACTGTTCACTTCTTGTTTTAATAAAACTGTAGTGTGTCTGGAGTTTGGGGACTTTGAGCCGTTTCCTTTTTGTCAGTAGGGCTCAGATAAGAAAGAACACTTTGTCCTGATGAATATCTATTTTTCATCTCTTCTCGTTTTTCACAAACTTATTTCTATTTGGATCACTTTTTAAATTAAAGCTTTATGCATTTTTCAGTTTTCTGTCACAAAGCCAACAAAAGTGCAGCCGTCGTAAAATTTAACTTTTCCTGCGTTTTTTTAGATTAAACTCTAAACTCTAAAACTTTCTCTTCCTCTGAATGTAAATGTGTTTATGTAAATTACAGCTATATATAATCTACAATACAGTATTTAGTCTATTATTGCTGCTTAATTTCCAATATGGCCCTGAAGGTCAAGCTGAAATAAAATTACAAAACCAATTTGACTCTTTCAGGAATCGTCTCGGGTTACTTGACTGTAACCCTGTTCCCTTAAAAAGCGGGAACGAGATGCTGCGTAGGATTACGCTATGGGGAACATTCTTTGTGTGACCGGTTGTGAAGCAAGTGTGTCAAACATGTCAAGAATTGGCTTATATAACCTCTGTTGGTGACGCAGCTCATCAGTGGCAGCTGTGTGATTGCGCGCACCTGAACAGAGGGTATAATAGTATAATAACAAATGACGCGGGAGCGTCTTCAGGTCAACTTTGTCTGAAGAACGCCCGGACACGCCCAGTGTGGCATTGCAGCGCAGCATCTCGTTCCCGCTTTTTAAGGGAACAGGGTTACAGTCAAGTAACCCGAGGCGTTCCCTATCAAAAGCTACACTCGATGCTGCGTAGCATTACGCTATGGGGAACGAATACGCCGCAGCCGCACTGTAAGTGTCTGGACCCCTCGGGTTGTGAAGTGTGCACAAACACAAAAGAGGTCTCAAACACGATTCTTGGGATGATGACTCAAGGACATGCGAGCCCGGAGTAGCATGAACATCCAAGCTATAGAATCTGATGAATGTGTGCGGGGAGGACCAGCCTGCCACATCACAAACTTGTTGCAGAGGGGCACCTTTTGCTAGAGCTGTTAAAGCTGCAACGCCTCTAGTAGAATGAGCCCTTACACCTATGGGCGAAATTTGACCGCGCCTCATAGGCCAGGGCAATGGCATCCCTCACCCAACATGATATAGTTTGTCTGGTGGCTGCAGCCCTTAGCTTGCAGCCCCAGTAGCATACGAACAGCTGTTTGACCTTACGCCACTGGCTAATGCGGTGGACATAAGTCTGGAGGGCACGTACTGAACACAGTAAGTGAAATCTCTCCTGCTCCGGTGTTGTAAATGGCGGAAGACAGAAGGCTTCAAGAATGACCGGATTTAGGGTCGAGAATGGAAGACAATTAGGGTGAGGGTGCAAAATGGCTTCGACCAGCCCAAGGGCAAAGTCTAGGCAGGATGGCAAACTGACAGAGCCTGCAAATCCCCAATCCTCTTAAGAGAGGTAAAGGCTGCCAGAAAAAAAAATATCTTTAGAGTCAGAAGCCTGACAAACGCTGACTCTAGTGGTTCAGAAGGAGTGCTTACTAAGCCTTCAAGCACTATAGCTAGGTCCCAGGAAGGAACTGTAGCTCTAGTGGGCGGCCTCAACCGATTGGCCCCTCGAATGAAGCGGGCTACTAGAGGGTGTCCCTCTATTGAGACCCCGTACATCAGGGTGTGACAAGCCGAAATGGCGGCCACAAAGACCCTGAGTGTGTTGGATTAGTGCCCGAGGATAGTTTGTCCTGCAGACACTTCAACACTGAAACAATCTGGCAGTGAACTGGGTCTGCGTGGTGTGTAGCACACCAGGCTTCAAGTACACGCCATTTGCAGGCATAAGCTCTCCTAGTAGAGGGAGACCTAGCACTCCAAATAGTCTCTCCAACAGGGGCTGGGAGCCCAATGTCTCTTAATTGGTCCCCCTATATGGCCAAACGTGAAGGTTCCAGAGCTCGGGCCGGGGATGAAACACTGTCCCCTGTGCCTGAGAAAGGAGATCCCTCCTGGTCGGAATCGCCCACGGCGAGCCATCGAGGAGAGATATTAGGTCTGAGAACCATACTCTGGTCGGCCAATGGGGCACTACTAGTAAGAGGTGCGACCCGTGTTGACGGACATTCGCCAGGGCTCCCGGGAGCCGAGTCACCGGGGTAACGCATCACGGCGCAGTCTGGGCCACGTATGAGCCGTTGCGTCCAGACACAGGGGAGCTGGAGAAGTCAGATAGCTGGAGAAGTCAGATAGAAGTAGATGGGACATTGTGCTGTCTGCTGTGAGGCACAGAAGTCCACCTCTGCTTCGTCTTTCCCAGATTTGGTTCACTAGCTTGGGGTGGAGTTTCCAGTCTCCGTGTGTTGCAGCCTGTCTTGACAATAAATCTGCTCCCCCCTTCGTGTGTCCAGGGATATGAATCACCCTGAGGGACAGGACCTTGTCCTGAGCCCAAAGCAGAACCTGCTTGTTCAAGGGGCACGGACGCAGTCCGCCCTGACGATTTACTTAAGAGAGACCGCCGTGCTGTCTACTTACACTAGGGACATAGTAGCCTCTTAGCTGCTGGAGGTAGTATTTTAGGGCCAAAAATACAGCCTTCATCTCGAGGCAATTGATGTGCCATGCGAGAAGATGGCCTTTCCATATCCCTTGGGCTGGATGGCCATCTACAACCGCGCCCCAGCCCGTAAGGGATGCATCTGTCGTTAGCATTATGCAATGACAACATGGACCTAGAGTGGGACCCAAAGTGAGAACCAGGGGTCTGAACCACATAGATAGGGTATGAAGCTCTCGGCGCGTAACCCTCTGCTTCAGGGGATTGGCCCTTGGATGAAACCCCCTGGCTCTGAGCCACAGCTGAGATGGTCTCATATGCAGAAGGCCCAAAGGTATCACCGTAGATGCAGATGCCATGAGACACAATATTCTTTTTGAAGAAGTGCACAGTAACTTCTTGGCCTAGCCTGATAGCCTTGAGGGTAGTTAGAATGGACTCGACACGTGCAGGAGACAGATGTGCCTGCATCTCGGTTGAGTCCCAATCAACCCCTAGATATGTTGTACTCTGCGCGGCAGAGAAAACACTCTACTTGGCGTTGAGTCTCAACCCTAGAGATTTGAGATGAGCTAAGACGACATCCCGATGTCGAAGCACTAGCTCCTGAGACTGAGCTACTATAAGCTAGTCGTCAATATAATTCAAATGCGGATGTCATGGAGTCGCAAAGAAGCCAAGGCAGCATCCATGCATTTTGTATATGTACAGGGTGAGAAGGCCAGGCCGAACGAAAGAACCCAATACTGGTACGCTTTGCCCCCGCAAGCGACCCTCAGGGACTTTCTGTGCTGTGGCAGGATTTCCATATGAAAATATGCGTCCTTTAGATCAATGGTGACAAACCAGTCGCCTAATCACGTTCTTATACCCTCTGTTCAGGTGCGCTCAATCACACAGCTGCCGCTGATGAGCTGCGTCACCAACGGAGGTTAAATAAGCCAATTCTTGGTGTGTTTGACACACTTGCTTCACAACCGGTCACACAAAGAATGTTCCCCATAGCGTAATTCTACGCAGGATCGAGTGTAGCTTTTGATGGGGAACTGTGTTGAAGTTTAATTTATAACCAACAACAAAGTATCTTCTGGATGGCAGCGCCCCCTGTAGTCCAGCTTCTGTCAGCCAAAAAACAAGGTTTTAACTGTCAATGGGGAAAATCTGTTTTTTTAGACGTGGACTGGTTTCAGATTATGATCTCTGTAAAAAAAAACTCAATATGAGTCAACAATTCTTAGATACAAACATCTGACAATAAACATTTGTGTAGAACATAAAAAGAATTAGGGGCAGGACTCTCTTTAAAAAACTGATTTGTGTGCTGAGTGGGGCTTTACTAGTTGAATAAAAAAGGTAACTTAAAAGAACCATATGCAGGACTAAACCAGGACTAACTTTAAACGGTAGATAAAATCTGAATGTAAATGTGTTAATTAATTTATAATATTTAATAAAGTCTTGTTCAATGCTTTAATTTTAAACAGCAGTGCACTAAAAAAGGTTCATGACATTTTAAAGTGGGTTTGCTACAATATATAAAAAAAAATTAATCTGCTCTGGTTTAAAGAAGTGTGTTAAACACTTAAAATGGCCATAAGTTCAAATCTAAGAGGCTGAAGCTGTTACATATTTTGTTTTGTTTATATCCATGTGTCCTGTAGCTCGGTCCGGTCTCGTCTGTGAAGTACTGTACGGAATGCTCAGACTCTGCTGCAGACGACAGCGGGAGCCTGCTGAGAGATTTTCCGGGTGTATGGCTCCATTTTCTGGTTGAGATCAGGTTAGCGCTGTTGTAAAATTGAGTGTATTTGGGCGTAAAGAGTCTGAACATGAGCGAATGAAGCCGGCGCCGAGCGAAAATCGAAGGACTTAGACTCCGCTCTGAGACTGTGGATCTCACTCCGGCTCAGATATTGATTTAAAGTTAAAGACCCAGCAATATCATGAGAAGAGAACAGGACTTATACGAGATATACTCAAAGTTTGGACTTTGATATGCGACAAAACAGATGTTACACATGAAAAAGTTTACTTATGTTCAGTGTGTAGTACCAAGTGGAAGTTTTATGTATTTTCAGCTCAAAATAAGACTCATTGCATTATCAACCTTATAAAAATATTTGAAGCTCCACAGAATTTAGATGGAGGAGCAATTACAGAAAGAAACCATTTTCTCTTTTAACTGAAGGTAAGATAAACATCAATGATATAATGCTGTCTGGCTATTTGTTCTGACTGTCCTAACTTTGATCAAATGTCTTTTTGAACTCATTTTTGCAGAGGACAAGGACATTTAAAAATGCTTTAGAGAGTTAAATTCAACAAGAGCACAAATAGACAATGCCAAAAAGGTAAAGAAACTATGGAGCAATTACTGTAGCCAACTCCTAACAGTAGATCTCAGAAGTGAAAAAGTCTCTTGGAATAAAAGAATAAGTGAAAACTAAGTCCAAATGCCTTTGCTTTTACCTTTTCTTCAAGATGAAAAGGTATATTTCACATTTTAGTTATTTGTCATTGGGAGACTCTCTACAGACAGCAATTTGATAAACAATGTCAAAATTATACCACATCAAATAGTTGGGTGCTTTCCAATTACTTTCATTTAGAAATTGTCCAACTTGGGGACACAGTGGGTCTTAACTTAGTCTGTTTGTCTCACACAGTAAGAAGGCTATAACTCTGCCTTTAGAGCCTTTAAATGGAACTTTATTTGTCAAACTGGACTGTGTAAATGAAACTAACGAAACTAAATGTTACCCCAAACGTCTCTTTTTAAGTCGTTAAATGGCCACAGCGTCTTGAGAGTTCAACACAGCGACACCAGACTTTCCAGAAACCCCTGGAGTGTGAACCATAATCCGCTCAAATACAAAACAACTAAATTAAAAAGAGGAGAGAAAACAAGGCCAGGACAGCGTCTCTGATCCAGGGAAGTTTGGGAGAAATTGGAAATTACTAAATCATGAAAGGATTTAATTGAAAAACATGGCGGCAGATGATGAAAATGTTTCAGATGCGTGACATAAGCCTGTCGTTTCCCCAAGGTCCGAGCGTTACCTTGAGCTAAAACACAGCCTGGCCTTGGATTTCAAAGACCGCTCTGGTGTAAATAATGGGAACTTTAAAGTATGAACTGGTCTCTTTCTCTGGAGTTGCCCAAAAACCAAGGCCATGGTTATAAAATACATCCCCACAATGTTCAGCTGGGATTAAAATTGTGCACCAATCTAGATAGACACTGGTATCAAAGTAACTGCTGCTAACCCCAAGAGGCCCAGCATAAAATTAAATTTTCAACTTAAATTAAATTAAATTAAACTGAACCTATGTATTTTTCCACTCAAACACTCTTTAAAATGTCTTATTGTACAACCTAGCACTGCTTTTTTGTGTTTCAATTTGTAATTCGACCATTTTATCCAGCCATAAACTAATCTAGGACTAAATGTTGAGCTAAAACAAGGATTAAAACCAGACTAAAGACAAAACTGACCAAGAGATACAATAAAAAAACTGAGACAAAATTTGCCATGATTTGGTTTTCTTGCAAAAAAACTTTCTAGATTTACCAAAGGGTTCTACCTCTGTTTATCACAGGTAAGGTGTAGGCACAGGTGATTCTTATTTAATTTAGAACAGTAATGAAACGAGACGTACCACTTGATCACTAAAGGAGTCAATGGCGGCAGAAATAAAAAAAAAAAATGCTATTTTTGTGGAGATACCAAAAACTTGTGTATGTCTGTATATACTTTACTTTTTATCATGTGAGCTTCTTTATAATGCATCCAACTGTTTTGTTCACAGTCCAATTTAACTCCTTTAGTACACTCCAAATATAAGGCTTCAAATGCTCCTTCCAATTTAGTGCCTTGTGCTAAAGTACACTTTTTGCCATTTGTCTTCCTTAATTAGACCTAACCTGACCTAAACCAAGACCTAACTGGGAACAAAGCTGTGCTATACCAAAAACAGAAACTACACTTAGCATTAAAGATGGATTAGAGCCAGCCAAGAGGACTAAAGTGGGGCTAAACCAAGAAAAAAAAAAAAAAACAGCAAATAAATAAATTTAGGATAAAATCAGACCTAAAACTGCAATTTGTGTTCAGTATATTTCTGCAGCCAAAGAAAAGTAAGACTAACTAACAACTAAAGCAAGGAGTTGCCTAAACTATTTTAATTAACTCCATGAACCAGTGTTCTTTGATTAGTGAGCAAAAATACAGGAGGTTTTATAAATCTGTCTTTTGTAGATTTTAAGTTTGCTGGTTCAAAACCCCAGTAATGTCTCATGAAAGATGGATCCCAGGTCTCCACAGACACCTTTTGAGATTCAATTCGAGTCGGGGCAGTAAATAGCCAGCCTTGATGTCTTTCTGGACCAAAACACTCTCTTCTCTCGTTTTCTTTCTCCTCCAATTCTCCGTCTGCAGCTCATCTATTGGAAATCTCGGGGCGTTGAAGCACAGACAGCCAATCCTGCGTTGACAACTCCACCGAGTATTAACCAAACATAAGGACGATGGAGTGGAGATGATCGGCTGATAGAGGCGCAGACCGAGAGCGTCACGAGTGAACAGAGCTGGACAGGACTGGGGCTGAAGGAGGAAGAGATCTGAGACCAGGAATGAGGAGGAGATTTTAGGTTCTGCAGAAATATAATGAGCAGAAGAAGATGGGGTCTTAATTCTTGGATTATTATTATTAAAGGCAAAAAATTCTAAATGTACATATGGTTTTATGAATAATTCTGTAATACTTTTACAAACTAAGACTACAACTTTTAATTAGATTAGTTTATTTCTTTAGGACAGCGTACATTAAGCCAAAGCAAAGATGCTTGCACCAGATTATAGATTAACAGCTAATTTCCATCTGTAGTCCTATACTGTTCATAGTTTTGATGGAAAGTTACGCAGACACGAGGAGAACACGCAGACTCCACACAGAAAGGCCCTGCCCTGGATAGGACTCAAGCCCTGGACCTTCTTGTTGTGAGGCAGGAGTGCTAACCACTCTGCCATCGGGCTGCCAATCAGGTCTAAATCAGGACCAAGACTAAAACTATAAAACCAGGAGTAAACTAGCCTAATCTGGAATGAAAACACGACCAAATTTAGACTAGGTTAAGTCTATTAACCAGAACATAATTCTAAAGTAAACTCAGAGGCCAGAACTAAATTTGGACTAAAGTTAGGACTACACCAGGTTTAAAGCTAAACCAGGAATAAACTAGGGACTAATCCAGGATTAATTCAGAACAAGTCTAAGGCCAAGTCTGAACCAAAACCTAATATAATTCAAATCATTGCTAAACCAGAACTACACACAGAGCTAAGTCTTGACATAATTATAATTAAGAATAAATCAGGTTTAATTCAAAGCTAAAACTCAGATTTTCAGTACGACCCCACATCTGCTTCATGAAATAAAACAATTTTAAAGGCAGTTCTCATTAGCTTTTGGACAAGAGCCAGCGCTAAACGAACAGAACGAAGAGGAGTAAGAGAAGAGGATCTGTCCCCGCTGACGGATGAATGAGCAACTGGAGATGGCCTCTGGAAGATTCCTGCTGTGAGGCTGATGTTCACGCAGAGATGTTAACCATGAGACATATGTGACTGTGGCGGTGTTTCCTCAGAACTCATACACGAGGAGTGGTTTTATGAGTTAGTTTGATGAGCTGCCGGTTCGTAACTGTCTGCTGAAGTCAACCACACAAACATCTATAATGGATATTAATTATTGTAAACTGACTCTGCCAGATATAACTACTCTACAGAACCATCTGGAGACAGGTACTTTAAACGAATATCTGATTGGACCAGAGTTTTATCCAATCAGAGCAGCTCCCTGTTGTTTACGTTGGTAATGGTAAAATGACCTGTAAATCTTCAAACCCAAAACATCCAGACCTGTCAGAGCTGGCACACCATTGAACACAAGTAGCCGGTAAGGCCAGGGTTTGAACGTGAATACTTTGCATGGAGCAGTTTAAGATGGATTTTAGTGAACTCACAAATCTCGCAAGATTCAAGCTGCAGCACAAGGTTGTTATTATTCAGGATCCTGGTCTAATAACACATCTACTGGGTTTAAACAGAAAGTGTTTCTAAAGTGACTGTAAGAACCACCAGGACATTGAAATTTCAGATTCAAAATTTTTACTGACCACATGGCAACAAATCCAGAAGTTTTCAACTAAACAAGGCTCCACAGTGTAAACATTTAGATGTTAGTTGGATGATGCTGTATGAAAGTGCATCAGATTTTACTATGTCTTATCAAATGCTGCATCTACTTGCTTTTTCAGAACCTTGTATCGTTTAGCTAGTCTTTAATGCCGCAGCACATCGGCACTTCCTCAAACATGTTGGACCTGCTTCTGTTAATGAGCCGCTAAGTGCCCTCCCAGCCCCTCTTCCTTTCCTCCTTCCTCTTCCTCCAAACACGAAACCAAACAACGCAGAAAACCGTCAGCGTTTACGAGCAGCATATGGCTGCTGCCGCTCTTCACTGATGTACTGTCATGGGACGCTTCCCCTCGACGTCTCTCAGTTTGAAACGCAGCCAGATGTCCGTGTCTCACAAACACCGGCTCCTCCCGACGCTGTTTTATTGGCAGCAGCGACAGAAGCGTGCAGTTAATGATAACGAGTGTGATTTTATGGTTATGGTATTAATGACAGATGAAGACGGTGATTAGAAAGTTTCAAGGTAGAAGAATTAAACAAACCTGAAAACTATTGTGGCTTTTATGTTTGTCTTTGTCGTGTTTTCATGAGTTCTTTAGATAAGACCAAGTATTATTATTGTCTGTCAGCTTTTTACAAAACACTCAAGGCCCAGGGGCCCTTTGCAATGTTTTATTTGTCCCTCCAAAACTTTAAGTAGGTGATATTTTTGGCAGGTTTTAGATGGATTTTAACCAGTTCTTGGATTTATTATGAAATCTTAATGTTTTTGCTACAAGAATGAAAAAATTTTTTCAATCTTCCAAATAAAACCAGTTCAAGTCCAACTAAAACCTTTCAAATCCAACTAAAATCTTTTCAAATCCAAATAAAAATTGTTTCTATTAAAAGGAGGAATCTTTGGGCCCTGAAAGGATTCTTATTCACTTTTGCAGCCCCTCACCACTTTGAGTTAGACACCTCTGATTTAAGAAAAATAAAGTTATCATTAGACTGAAGTGGAGAGCTACTGACTCAATAGTTCTTTTTACTCTGACTGACTGTAACGTGACAAAGCAGTGCATGTAATAAAAGTGATTAATGATTAATGAGCAGTGATAATTAGCTGATATTAGCTAGACAGAGGCAGATAACAGTTGAAAGAGATGCTGCTTGAGAATCAGTGGCCATCTTGTTGCAACATTTCCAAAGTCTCTAAACTCTCCTCTGTGAGAATTAATAGTGTTGCGGTTGTGATAATTATTGGATAAAGCTAAATTGTCGTGTCTGGAGCCTCTTCTGTTACCATGCAGTCGAGGATCTTGTTTTGGGTTATCTTCACACTGAACTTGAACAATACAATGGCTCTAGGAATTAAACACTTGCTTTGTGTTTACCTGTATATGTTGTCGATAGGTACAGTTATTTCATCTGTATGCAGACGACTTGCAGGTTTACCTACTGGTCATCCATGCTTGTCCTGATAGTCTTTAATCAATAAACATATGTTTAGATGACATCAAATTGTGGCCGTCTCAGAATTTCCTCTGTTTGAATGAGGATAAACTGAATATATTGTGTTTGGCACATTCATCTTGCCCAGTGTCTCAGCTCCTAGTCCTGTTGCTTTGGCCCCCTATCTTAACAATGTCGTCAGAAATTTGGCGAGCTTTTTTCAGCTTTGGCTCCTTTCAAAGGTTAAACCCTTCTTAAGTCACGCTGACCTGGAGAAAGCTATTCATGCTTTTATTAGCTCCCACACAGACTACTGCAATGTGCTCTATGTGGAAGTTCACCAAACTGATCTTCACCGTTTGCAGCTTCTACAAAACGCTGCTGCCTGACTGCTAACTAACAGTCGTAAACATGAGCACATAACACCTGTCCTGTACTCCCTGCACTGGCTCCCTGTCCAGTTTAGAATTCATTTTAAAATCCTAATGTTTGTTTTTAATGCACTCAGGGCCTTGCACCTTCTTATTTGTGTGAGATTCTGACCCCTCACAAACCCAGCAGAGCTCTACGTTCTGCTGGACAACATCTGCTGAAGGTCCCCCGGTCTTTGCCCATTGAGTTACGTTCCATCACTGACCTGCCTCTGTTTAAAGCCAAAGACCAACGTATTTAGAATGGCTTTTGACACTGCTCTGTTTTTATTGTGTAAATGTGTTTTTAAACCTATTTGCAATTATGTTTATTTATTTTTAATGTTATACTGCACCTTGGTCAATCTGTGGTTGTTGGAAGGCGCTATATAAATAAATTCTTGATTGATTGATTATTGTATCATTTGTGCATTTAAAAGCAAGTGTACAGTAGATGTGATAGATGGAGCTTTCTTTCATCTGCAGTTCAGCTTTAGTTTACTTTATTAAACTACAGAGCTGCTTTGGAGCCTATTTGGCCTTTTAGAGAGAGCGGTTAGCACTCACATAAAGAAATGTCATGGGTTTGAGGCCCAGTCTTCATGTCCTCCCGTGTTACTCTGGCTTCCTCCCTCCAAGACATATGTAGCTGAAGTGGTGAGTATATTGTCCCAAGGGAACGGATGTGTGAGTGAATGGTTGTCTGTCAGTGTTAACCCTGCGACTGTCCGGGGTGTTCCTCGCCTCAGAGCTGCCGAAGCTGCTGGGATAGACTCCATAACAGGACTAACCGAAAGTAGATAAATGAAGGAATAATACTGATGTATTATTACAGTTTGTCATTATAATCTACAATATAAAACGTATGCTAACCAACTTAGACATGTTAAGATTCACATTTAACTCAAATCCAGATATTTGACATTCCTTAGATGACATTGTACTAATAATTGGTAAAAAAGATACAAGCCTACACTTATAATGAACAAGGGACTGATATATATTATTATGTTTTTAAAAACAAAGTCTATACTCATAGCTATTGTCTAATTTAACAAAACCCAGACTAGTTTCAACATCTTTACACCATTCTGATAATTTAAGTATGTTTCTAAAACCACCACTTTCAGGAAAAAACACTTTCAGTGATGGATGGAGTTTTTAAACCACCTCTGAAATGTCATGTGTGTTTACGGGCCAACTTTTCTTTTCTTTTTCCGTGAACGAGTTGTAAATGCTCTGTATTTGCATATCAATCCAGGCCAAACCTCATTTACCTGCTTCTGCGGTGCTTTCCTTGTTGATTATGTGATGCTCTCACTTTGCAGATGGCTCTAATTTGCTCCTTTTCACGGCCAATCGAGAGGGCGTTTGTTTCAAGCTTCTCCGTCTCCCTCACAGTCTCAATCCTGAGCGATTTTGACTCAGGTGATAACTGAAATTACCTCTCGGCCTGAGATAGGTTTAAGACAAGTTTAAAATGAAGGTACAAATAAGACTTGTGTTCATTAAGGGCTCTATTGTTCCTGAGGTCTAAGTGTTGGTTGTGCACAAAACGAAAGAAGTGGGTCAGAAAATGGAGTTAAAGAAATGTGAAAAATTCTCATTAAATTTAAAAAGCATTTAGTCTTTGTTTATCTTCATTTTGAATAGATTGTGATTATTTTTAGATTAAGCACTGGTTTTGTCCAGCTTTAGTTCTGGTTTAGAAACATGTCTATTTTATTTTATTTCAGCTTTGTTCTTGGGTTGACTTAGTTATGATTTAATCATAGTTTAGTTTTTGGTTCAACCTGTTGTATGTATGTAAACCATTTTATATAAAACCCAATTGAAACCCCTTCAGAACCAATCCATGTCCAAGTAAAACCAAGTGGCGCAGTGGCTCAGTGATAGAGCTGTTGTCCAATAAGAGTTGGTAGAGTTGGCAGTTTGAATCCTCTCCCCACAGTTTATACGTTGTGTCCTTGGGCAAGACACTTAACCCTCCTTGCCTCCAGTGACACAGCACTGGTGTATGAATGTGTCAAAATGTTGGGAGAACGGATGGAAATTAGCCTAAGGCTACAATCTGGCATGTTTACATTCATGTGGCTGTGTCTCATGTATGTTCATTAACATGCACTGACTTAATCAAATAAAATTAATAACTAAAACCTGTTAAAGTCCAACTAAAACCACTTCAAACCTACCCAAACCTGCTTGTGGCTCAAAGCAAATCCTTTGAAGTCCAAATAAAACTAATTTCAAGTTTTGTTAAGTTCTACTAAAACTATGCTGTGACTGACCAGCTCGAAAACACAAAAAAACCTGTTCAAAAACCATTTAAGTCCAAGTCTGTGGAGGTTCTCAGTCATCCAGGTCATCTTGAAGAAAAGGTTAAAGGAAAGGCATCTAGACCTGCTTTTTATTTAATTAAGTCCAACTAAACTCGCAGTTCACAGCTGATCTTTTTCCTTCAAAGCACAGCCACCACAGCCGTCCTTTTGAAGTGAAGTGGTTGGAAACTCAAGGGCTTTCAACCTAAAGGGCTGTAAACAGTGATGGGCAGCGGAGACGTTCGGTCCAAGCCCAGCTCTGAGGGACGCATCAATAAACAATGAGCTTCGTCCTGAGACTGTTCATTAGTCGAGCCTTTTCTCTGCAATGAGTCACTCTCTGTGGTTCAGACGCTTCAACCCAGTCCCCTTCACTTCCAAGTGTTACATCCACTCGCGCCAATGCAACAGCCACCGTTCAATAAAACAAACTCAGTTGCACTTCAGCTGAATCAGAATGATTGACTTGTGAATTGAATTGAAAAGCATCTGCTAAATGACTAAATGTGATAAAATAAAGTGTGATATCTTTGTTGAACATTTACCTGACCATATGTGAATAGCTTTTCTTGGGTTTCTTTGAGAAGCACTGCTCTAGAATAACTTCTACAGGTCACACTGGTGCTACTAATTATATTTATGGGACAATGTGTTATGTGTACAACGTTCAAAGCTTAGAGCTAGACTGACACATTTTTATGGCTGTGAGCTGACACAGTTCAAGCTACCTTAATGCTGGCTAATTGTGGGTCTGGTGGAGTAATAGGTTTTAGCTCTGTAGGTTTTAGCTTTGCAAATAAGCATGACGTAGTGTACCTTCCCAATTATTTAAATTACCAGAAATCTGAAGTTGAGTTAAATGGTTTGGACCTATTCATGTAGGTAACAAAGTTTGGGTTTATTTGTAGGCAGGGTTGTGATGGTCATGTTGTAAATTGTCTGAACTGATCTCTTCTACAATCTCGCATCTCATGACTCGTCTGCACCTGAAACAGAAACTAATCAGTTGCAGGCATGTGGCATTTTTGAGGGTTTACACTTCCTGTTTGGACACTGAACAAGAGCACACAGCTGGAAAAAACAAGAAAAAACATCACTCCCCCAATCTACCTGGACGGTTGCATTATCTCTGCAAAATAGGTTTGGTCAGGTCTTGCCAGAGAGCTTTCATTTGCTTTAAATCTTATTCTCATTGTGTCATTATTCATCTTTTTTCACCTCCCTCTCAATTAAACCCCATCTCCTCCTCTTCTCCTCCCAGTCATCTCCAGCACAAATCAAATGAGCTAAAGTGTTGAAGAATTAAATCCGAATGTGTCTTGCATATTCCCTCAGACAGAGATGACCTACCAAGCCAATTAAAAGCCTGCGCGCCGTCTCTTCTTGATGTGCGCTCTCACTGATGTGCCGTCGGTCTGCGGGCTGTGTGATATTGGCCGTTTGATGGGACAAGTGAGCCGATTGCTGCTCATCTTCATCGTGTCAGAGGTAAGATGTGACGAGGCGTCCGAGTGCGGTAATGATCCCCGGAGAATGAAAAGATGAGAAGATTCACGGCTGATGGCTGCATGTGGCTGAATGATGGCTTTTTATAGAGAGCCATCAGCGGGAAATAACCAGGGCTTTAATAAATGGTGAAGGGAAAGTGGAATGATTAAGTATAGCTGACTGTATTGATGTTAGGGCTATATTTTTAGACACTAACATTCAACTTTTTGGGTTACTTGTGGATATAATGTTATGTTTGTTCTGTCTGCAGACCAACTAAAACAAAAAATATGCACCCACTTATACACTTATTATTAAATTATCTCATCCTAAAACTACCTAGTAACTTGTACTAGGTAGTTGTTGTATAATCAGACAAATGCATGACATATATCCTAGCACATTGCACATAACACTGCTAGGTTTTGTTTGTTTATTATTTATTTGTCAGGGACCATGTACAAATATATTAATCTCACAAGAAAAGAGATGCTTTGTACCAGATTTAGCTACAAACTACTTTCCATCTGTAGTCCCCGGGCAGGTGAGCAAAACAGTAAAAGATTTCAGAGTACAAAATAACGTTGAGTTTAGTGCAAAACCAGTCCCAGTTATGGAGACACAGGCACAGATGTTGACATGAATGGATGGTTGTTGATAAAATCTTAAAATGCGGCTCTTAAAATCTGTTTTGTGTAAACCTGTTGATAAATTGCACCCTTCCTTCCACAATCATAAATTAGCACCTCATGTTGCTCAGTAAATCTAGTCACTAATGTCAATCAAAATATGGAAACCTTAACCCTTAACATGTAATATGTCCTTATGGTGATTATAAAAGTATTGATTTATTTACACAGCTACAAATTATGACCTAAATGTTTGATGAGTTGTCGACATAAACCTTCGACACCTCTGTAACTGATAAATGTTGGTTTGAACGTCTCTGAACGCCGGAGTCTGTGAGCAAACACTTCTAAACCTCCTCAGACTCTGCATCAAGACCCATTCAGATTCAGGCCGTGGCTCTGGCCTCGACCCAGACCTGGTTCAAAGCAGGGATAATAGCAGCGGAAGGATACAGACGTCTGCATGAAAAATGTATTCAGGACTGAAAGTGGAAGAGGAATCAGATGGAAATGGGCAGATTAGAGTTTGATAACCAGAGTGTGACTGTGATGTTAAACATTTAAAGCTGTGTCAGGGGTTTATTTGGGGACAACTGCGTATTTAGACGGGTCATTTGGGGAATAGAAGAAAACAGCTGAAATAAAATCTTGTAAAAACATTAATGTCTTTAAAAATAAAGCAGGTAATAAACAATAGACTGTGGTCTATTTTCAGTTTTATAAACATTTAATTCACAGAGCTATGCCAGTTTCCTGCATTTTACTATTTAATGTCACAATGTTTTGTGTTTAATGCAGTTTAGACAGAAATGCTGGGTTGATAGATTTAAAGGGGTTTTAAAAAGATGACTCATGACTTGTATTGAATAAGATCATGCTTTTCCTGGAATGCTTTACATAAGACATTTTCCTGTAGTTCAAGCAGTTTATTTTTTGTTATTTTCTCTTAGGAATATGTTTAGCATTAGGTCTTTATAAAAATGTCTACATTACGTCAACTCTCAACATTCAATTTCATGTTTCAATTTTCAAACACGTAAACTAGTTGAAAGCATAAAAAAACTATTGATCATTCATGATTTGTGTTATTTGTCTTTATGTCTACCTTCTCTTTTCCAGTGACGGATAAACACACACATTATATTGTTAGGCTAGGTTTTGCAAAAAAAGATGTAAAACTTCTCAAGGTTTATTTTTCAGAGAGAATAGAAATAGAGATAGAAATAATAAAAACAGACATACATTTTCCAAGAGACCTTCACCTGAATCTTCCTCATGGTCAACAAATCGATTTAATTTAATCGAACACATCCGTTAGTTAAAAGAAAATGCTAAAATGGTTTGGGCTAATGCACAATAAAATGGAATAAAAGCTTTGTCCCTTTTATTGTCAGCAAGTTGTATGTGACTCTGAGACTGGTCCAGTTTCCACCAAAGGCAGCTGTTAAACTGCTGACATCAGGATAAAAATACCTTCTATTTTAATGTAAAACCCTCTAAAAGTCCCCAAAAGTCACACTCGGCTGCGTGTCACCTCTGTTCAAGGTTGGCACAGTGCAACTGAAGCTAAAAACACACAACAAACACCACTGTACAGCGGCTAATTAGCGTCTCCCGCTAAAAAAGACCAGTGCAAGGCAAACAAATGGGGGCCCGCTGGCTGTCTCTGCGCTGATGGATGGGTGACACTGGCTCCCTGCGGCAATAACAGACAGATGACACCGGGACAGTAACAGAAGAGGAATATGGAGCACAGTGTCAACCCCAGATCCACTTGGTCTGCGGGGAATAGGCTTGAGGGGAGAGGCTAACAATAGGGCTGGATGTATAGTAAAGTCCAAAAACACTTCCTAGTCCCAGTGTAGTGCAGTGTGAGCAACATAATCAAAGAGAAACAAGCCTACTCGGCAACAAAAGCAGCATCTATTCATTTATGAGTGCATAAGTTAAAATCACACGTTAGACGAGGCAGAGATCTTGTTATTTAATGAGTCTCAATATCTTACAGATGGAGCAAAAATAAGCCCCTTTACGTACACATGACTATGTAAACAGAATATTGCTTTATCAGATACTGATGAGATATCAGATTAACACAACTAGATTTCTCCCCAATACTCTTTGTGCATGTATACCCGTTTATCTCATTTATTTTGTTCTTTTTCATCTGCACATGTGTAAAAAAAAAACACAGAAAACAGAAGTAACATCTTTAAGCACATCTCTCTCCCATAGTTCTTACTCTTACAATTATTTCATTTCTGAAGTACATGCAAACATGTCATTATTACAATTATCTGATTAGTCCCAGTTATCAAATTTTAGTGTGTGTGTAAATCAACTCAAAGATGAAAAGCTATAGCCTTTACCTGAGATACATGTGTATAAAACAATATTACTTACCCACAATCTTACTCCCAACAGTATTATAGCCACCTTTTCTGGGTGTATTTTAGCTTAGGGTGGTTTTACACCTGAAAGTTTGCACCAAGGTCCGCACTACGAACTTACAAATTGTTGCATTGTATTTGCTAGGTTCATAACTTTTGTTTTGACCCCAGTTTTTTGGAAAGCTTAAAAGATCATGGTCCTGTCCCTGAGGCTGTGTTGGTCCTGCCTCCTGTTCAGGGCCTTTACTGTGGTGAATGTGTCTCTGCAGAGGCTCCTTTTACTGTTGAACTGGAGAAATACAATAATCAGACTGGAGAAGGACCTATAGAGACATTATTATAGAATTAAAACAGACATGTTTTAAATCTCTATAACACTCTTTAGGAAACGGTCTGGTTCACAAGAGGCTTCTGCAGCAGGAGGTTTCTCTGATTAAACAGATGTAGCCAGTGCTGGAATAGACACACCATTGATTCAATGTTGACAAGCTGTGTGGACCAACTTGAGACCTCTCTCTATGTGAGCATGAGGCTGAACATTCTTATCAATTAAAATCATTATTATTATACAAAAAAATAGACACAAAAATGACACTTTATTTAATGTAGATATTCTCAGTCTTATCAGGCAGAGCTTGCTGGTGTTTGACACCAGTGTGAAGTCAGATACATTTCCACAAGCAGGTGATGAGTGCTCAAACTCGAGTGCCCTGGAGAGACGGCTCATATTTTATTTGTAGGACAGTTCTGGAACCAAGGATAAAACAGCCACTAACTTAGAAGCTTTAATATCTTACATAAACTTGTTCTTATTAAGTTGTACATAGACATAAAAGTTTGTGGTTACAACAAAGAACCCTGCCTGATCCTGCTGCATGTTTCCTTTTGTAATGGAGGTAAATCCATTAAAAAGCAGGGTTTCCTCTTCATCTGGGAGTCTCTGGGGTCTCTGTGTGCGGCCTGAGCTCTTTTCATGCTGTGGATGTGAGCAGCAGGGTGGAGGCTCGCCTCATCCTCCGTAGAATTGGATTATTTCTGGCTGAGGCGCACACCCCTCTCCCTCCTCCTCTTGCAATGAGACAGAACGGTCTCACACGACTAGTATTGCTCAACAAAACAAGCGAAAAGAGGTAAAACAGAACAAAATGGAGAATAAATCAGACTTTTAGTGTGATCATATACTGAACATAAACACAACACTGTTTTTTTGCCTCCATTTTGATAAGCTAAAATCAAAGCTCTAAGACAAAAGGCCTATTTCTCTCAAATATTGTTCACATATTGTTCACAATATTGTTTCTGTCAAAATCTGTGTTAGTGAGCACTTCTCCTTTGCCGAAATAATCCAGGCAGAACTTCTTGGCCCCAAAAAAAGGGTTGTCCATTCAGCCAAGCTGACCATCAGAACCACCCTCCCCAACCTGCAGGGCATTTACACTCAGGGTTCCAGGTTCATGGCTAAGAAGACCCTCAGACAGTGCATTATACATATTTTTTGATAATGTGTAAAATTTGTCTTAAAAAAAAAAAAAAACTACTGGTCTAGCGTATGTACTGGAACTTTGTTTTACAGACCAGCGTTCTCATGTAAACGGTCCCTTAGTAGCCCAAAGAAATCACCAAGGGGTTTAAATGCCAGTGTCACAACAAAGAAGCCTTCCCAAAAGCTGCATCAGAGAAAGAGCCACTAAGCTGTAATTATGATGTAACTATTGGTGTTTGTTTCCCTATTTGCAATTGACAGAACTTTGAAACACCTGAACAGTCCATTACATCCTCTTTTCCTAGAGATGTTATAAATCATTATCTAAACCCCCTTTACTCTTTCATACAGTTGTGTATTCAGAGTTGTAGCTGTGTACAATCAGTCCGACAAATGTAAAATGCCATTTCAGGGCTTTAATCCTTGGCTGGAGATGATGCGAACAAATGTCAGCATCAGCTCTAACCTTCACTCTGAGAGCATGCTGCCATCTGATCAATTACACCCCTCTCTGTGTGACCTTTCCTCCGCTTGTTTAAAAGAGGAGGCCGTCTGATTAGCCCTAATTGCTCCACTTTGGCCTGATGCTGTCGAGATGCTGTCGTAGGTCTAACAGGTGGGATCTGGTTTGGAAACAGAGTAATGACCTTTGAGTAATTAACGCCAAACCAATTACCTTCCTACTACTAATTTATGTGCAAAAACAAACACCAAAATACCACTACTGTCCACTAGGAGAGGCTCTATATTATGCTCCTGTACATTCCCATTTTTTCCACAAAGAAACTCAATATACACTCAATTAACTTTGATGTTACAATCTAGACTAAAGCTTTGTCAAACTCAGAGATAAGTATTGACCAAAGTTAGGAGCAGTACTAGAAAGAGTTTTTGCCTGCCTAATTTCTTCTTTCAAAAAAGTTAGTAAGTAGCCCTGCGTAATATTTAGCCTAAAAATTTCTCTCTCTCATGTTGATGGTTCTTGAGGTCAGTAGAATGATGCCTATCTCACTGACACAGCTCTTCAGCTGGACAGAAACCTCCTGTAACGTTCCTGCCCCTGAGTGTCTTTCTTGTTAGTAATAATAATAGATTTTTTTTTTTTGCCAATGAAATCTGGCTGGTTTTCAAAAGGGCATTTCTTTGGGGACAGCAATGTCTGATTTTTTGCCAAAGACGCCAGATGGCTTGAAAAAGAAGTAAAGAAAGCCATTTTTGTTAAAATGGTAAAGCCCTCTCTGTACAGAGGAGGTGGCCTCCGTTATCTGATGCCTGCCATAATAGCGCCCCACCTAAGTATCAGTGTTTTGAAACCTAAATCAAAACAGTTTCACTCTAGAAGAACAACAACTCCTGAATGTGACACTAACGACTCTCCTGAGCCTTAACAACTCTCACATCAGGAGTCACACTGCCCTTCAAGGTAACAGCTATAAGACCAGAACAGCTGGTTCAATCAGAGTTAGTTTCAGGTCAAACCCCTCCCTTATAGAGATAAAGATTAGCCCTTGTATCAGTTGAACTCAGAATTGACAAAGTCTCTTGAACAAGAGATAAAATGTCTTTACCTTGAAAATGAAATCCAGATGCTTTTGAGTTAACCTTTTCTTCAATGTGCACATAAAGACATTCAGGAAATAAATGAATCCATAACAGGGATTTCCCTTTTTCAGGCTTCTTTCAATACACCCACTTTATGTAAGAAAAAATCTATAATGTCTTGAAGCTATGACACATTTCGATGGCATTTGCTCAGTGTGACTTATTTTTGCAGTCGTGTCATTGTTCCTGATGGTCATGTATTGTTCTTGGATTACATATTCCTTTATATACCGCTCATTTGTCTTCCTCAATTCGGCCTGGGTCTGTGGAAAAGCTGTGTCACGAGGGCAGCAGGTGTCCACAGCCTGTGCAAATAAGTTTGTCCTTCGTTTTCTTTTTCTCTGAACATGTTTCACCATAATTTTCCATCTGGACACACATTGACGGCTGAAAATTCACATCTATTTTGTATGATTCTGTCTGAGTGACATGAAAAAGAGTCATCGTTTTTGGTCTGGGCTGAATCGAAATGGTCTAATCTATCTTTTTTGCTGTAGAACAAAACTGGAATCAAACTCTCATTCTCATCAGAGCCTCTTGATTCTGTCTTGAGCTATTTATTTAAACTGCTATATAAAAACCCTGCCTTTTTTCCAATGTAATTTTCCTAACTGGCTCTGTTTGAGTCCCCTGATTCTGGCTGTGTCTCGCTCCTAAAACGACTCTGATTGGCCCAGTGGGGGACGGCGGCGACACGCTCCAAACAAGACGTCACATTTGTCTCTGATTTGCCCAGACGGGAGGCGACAGCGTGTTTATTGCTGCCGATTTTTCTATTTTTAATCTTTTACTTGCTCTCTTTCATGTATATTCACAACTAAAGTGCATCCATGCTTGGAAAACATTATCAAAACGGAAATAATTCATGCTTTATGGGAGAAAATTCCATGGTACGACATGCACTTGAGGCTTGTGTTGGCGCTTGTTTAAAGAGAGAGGCTTCGGGTGTGAGCAGCTGAAAGGTCATTTTGAGCAGACAGACAAGTGTGAGTGCTAAAAGAAGAAAGGTAAATGCCAGTTGAGTTGTAGAAGGATAAGAACACATGAAAGAACGGAGTCACTGTGAAATGGAGACTAATAAAGACGCAGAACACGAAAGACGGGGAAATAATTTAAGAGAAATGGAAAATTGTCCAGAAATTGTTTGTACTGATGAAATATTGAACTCTGAATTACTGCTCTAATTGAAGATGTCTTACCAAAGTGAAACTGCAATGTATAAGAGGATTCCTACTTGAGAAATATTCTAGATTTAAAGATATAACATGCAGGATTTTCATTAAAAACACCTTCTATTTCCGCACATATGGCCCTCTACAGTAACATGGTAAGCTTATATTTACACACTGTTCCTGTGTTTGACTGTTGACTCCCCATTTAGGGAATTAGCTTTAGCATGATTCCAAAGCAAAAGGAAAGAAAGTACAGTAAATCTAAAAAGATGGCAAAGTCTTCATTAACTTGAGTAAACCTAGTTTTTACCTAATTTGAGTTCTAAAGGAGCTTGAGTATTGACTAAAAAAAATACTCCTAAAAACCTTCACAAATGCACCATCTTCTCAAATTTTTCATAACAGCTGCATGTATGAACACAATCCAGACAAATTTATCACCAAAACATTATTCTCAAATGCAGAACAATCTTCTCAAAATCTCAAAGGGCTGTGACATGTGAATATTGTGAGAAGATCCACCAGAAGATCTCCAGAGTGGACATGCTGAAGACGCAGTGAGCTGATGACTCGTGTGCCGTGCAGCTGCTATTGTAGTCACAGAGCTGTTTGTAGTATTTTCCCCACTATTTTGACTTTGTTGCCATCACTCCAAAAGAGTGACCAAATTGTCTACCTGTGTCTTAAATTACCATTCGATACCCCACTGCTCAATAAAACCAGGTCAGGACCCGGTCAGACCGAAAGGTAGCCTTTATTTATTCAATGCAAATTTCCTGAGGGTGGAACAAATGGATGAAGATTAAACTACTGCAATGGGATATATACAGTAGCAGTACCAATATACACAGAGCTAACTGAGATTTGATAAACAAATCTGAATCTTCGCTCCACTAGATAAACTGTTAAATGGTCGGTCGTATTGAGTTCCAGGGAAGTTGTGTAAAAAAGCTGTTATTTAACATAAAAAGAACTTGAAGGTCTTTTGGTGCCTGTTGAAAGATCTGTGGACTATAGACTTGAGGGAAATCCTGCAAGACCCGACCCCGCGAGATCTGCGCCGATTCACAGGGCCTTGGGCGAGAGAAGGCAGCACCCGTTTTTTACAGAATTTGTTGGAGCGACACAGCAAAACTCAGCAGAATATGGAGGAGGGTGGTTAGGACTTATAACATCTGTTCTAAAGCCAGGACTACACTGTCCGAATTGTATAAGCCGTAAAAAACAATTAAACCTGTTGCCCAATAATTAACAAACACCATAACTTATAGGCTATCCCAATGAATTCCTTTTCTGCTTCTGCTACTCTCAGTTGTGCACCCTTAGTAAACAATAAAAGCAATCAATAAAAAAAAATTAACCAGACAGAGCTCTTTATTTACACCAAGAAGGAGAAAACAGTTCAATTTGAGATTGCTTTATTGTTCATATCAACATCACCTGACGCTTTTTCTCTTAACAATGTAAGAGTAGCTACTTGGGCACGTTTCTGTAGATGTTAGCGCATTGGAAAACCCAAATCGTTTTGCATTAGCATAAAAATGTCAGCTCTGTAGGCTTTAGATCCATTCAGACTTCATTTTAAAATCTTTTTAACCCGGGTGAGTCGGGGTTTGAGTGGGTCAGGCGTGCTTGGGAAAAGAAGTTTTGGGAGCGGGCGGGACCGGGATTGAAGAGTCAGGTCCGTGCAGGTTTCTACTGTGGAATCTGCATTTCCTCAGATTCAAAGTGTCTAATAACTACTGTAAGAAGAGAAGACAATTGAAAAACCAACAAGGGAATGATGAGACAGACAGAGAGCAAACGCAGAAGGAAAACAGTGAAATGAGGAGCTGATGTGAAGGGACTGACAAGAACAGCACCCTAAGATGAATAAAAAATTAAGATGGAGCTGTGTACAGCGAACGCACGGGGCTCGAACTCCGCGACTCCACATGATAAATCACCCAGGATTCATTGGGACGTCAACAAAGCGTCTGGGGGCCCCCGGAGCCGCGAGCGCTGCATTAACGGGAGATGGATGGAGATGTACGGCCGCGCTGTATACAGTCGTGTGCTCTTTGCTCTTCCAGCCGCCATCCATCATGATTGTAGAGTCATACTCGGCGGCGCTGTGTACACACATCCATCAGCTGCGCGCTCACGACTCACTAAGAGCAGGAAATCTGTTATGGTCCCTATCAAACAGGCCAGGCAGCATCCCAAATCAAGAAAAATGAAAATATAAATGTGTATTTAAAGGCCTGACCGGGCAACGGTGTCTGATTAATATCAGGCTGAAGGGAAACAGGACAGATTTAGAGAAATATGGAGAGCAGAGAGCTTCTGCTGAGTCACAGGGAGCAATATTTTACTATTTGAAATGGAAATGCAACGATACAGAGTAATACAAATGAAATAAAAATCTCAAATGTTTGAAAATGTCATGTTTTACCTCTTGCGTATAGGCATTTTTCAATAAAAAAAAAATCTAGCTGAGCTTAAAATATTTATACTTGCATTCACTGAGGGACAATTATAATTACCAGTTTAGATATAAATGCATATCTTTGGAGGGTGTGAGAAAGCTGGATCCGGTGGGGCAGTACTTTAGATCCAGTTTTCGCCTTAAATTGCACAGCAGGGGGATTCTCGTAAAATTATTATATATTTTTTTTTATTAACCTTTAATTTAACTAGAAACGTTCCACTGAATTTCGTAGGTAGAGATTGGTAGGGGACACTGGTGAACCATTATAATGACTTTGCGTCTAAATTGTCACTATCCACGGAGTTCACTCCAGATCTTCCCTGTCACCGTCATCAGGCACACCTGTCGGCACACCTGTAACTTATTCCATCATCAGTCTGCTCTGCACTTAAGCAGCCAGCTCACTATTGGTCTCTGCCAGATTGTTCTACTGACACCATGAGTGAATAGCCAGCAATGCTTGGCGCGGTACCTGCTAAACCGGTTTGGCTACCTGTTCCTGCTACCAGCTTTTGTCCAGCAGAGTCCTGCCTGTTCATCGGGCCGTTTCCTCTAGTGGACTCCAGCCAGTTCAAGCGCCGGTCCGGCACTCCAATTCAACGCTATAGTCTGGATTCCTTGCTGTCTGTTATTCACTACTCTTCAATAAAGTTTGTTCTGAACTCTCTCTGTGTTGAGCCTTTGAGTGCTGTGAACACGTAACACTAAATATTTGTATGAAGTTGAGGTTATGTACTTCACAGCAAAAAGTAACAGTGTAGGTTTAAGGTAATTTCATAATGCTTTTACCGGGCTTTTCTAAGACCAATTAAACTAGGATTAATTTTAGACTCTGACTAACTGACAGACTGCCCCAGTCTCTACGCTGAGAGTTTGAGCCTTTGTGATGGCGAGTGAATGATTGTGGAAATGGCAGTAAATTAAGACATGGTATTTCCCTGAGAAAGTAGAAATGATGCGTTGCCGCTCACAGAAGGAGACAGAGTGGTTAACTAACAGTGAAAAATGGACAATAAGACAAACCAGGAAACACACTCTACATTAATCAACATTTATTGCCCAAAACGGAGCAATTTCCCTCCATGAATGATTAAACTTCTAACCAAAAGCTTATTCAAACGGAGAAAGACACAGAGGCTGTGAAGTACCTGCAGAGGTTTACAAACTCTGCTTTATTATTATTATGGCCATATCTGTGTCGCCCACAGTTCAGTATGAATATTTGTTGTTAATGTTTTACAAAAATGACATGTTTTTGGTGATGAACTAATTTGATCATCTTTATTTAAAACTATTGTGATTTAAGTTTGGATAAATCATGATAGGACTAAGACTTAATCAGGGACAAGGAGTAATAAATAAATACAATAGCGGCTGGTGGTGATATTTGCTGGGTGGGCTACTCAATACAATCACATTTGGAAGATGAAATTATTTTAACACTTTGCGTTATCAAACAAACTTGTACTGAAAACCACTAAACTAAGAATTATGTCAAACTTTTTCACACACTTTCAATAATACCCTTATGACATTTTTTATAGCTTCCACTAACTACTGCAATGACTCAGTACTCATCTAAAGACTAAGGCAAAAAATGTTGTTCATTACAAGAGACTTTTTAAATGAGATTTCTATTGAGTAAATGCAACCCATAATGCTATTGCTAATGCTAAATGTGTCACAATATCCTAAATGGAACAAATATCTCCATTAGGTTACACTGGCTCCCGGTTGATGCCCGCATCAAGTTCAAAGCTATGCTCTTGGCCTACAAGACCACCTCTGGTTCTGCACCCTCATATCTTCACTCACTAATACAGACCTATGTTCCTACCAGATCCCTGCTCTCTGCAAATGAACAACATCTGGTGGTACCATCCCAAAAAGGAAAAAACTCACTCTCACGTACCTTCTCTGGATCTGTTCCATTGGTGGAATGATCTACCTGCTGCTACAAGATCAGCAGATTCTGTAGCCATCTTTAAAAAACGCCTGAAAACACATCTCTTCCGTCAACACCTGACTGACAAACACTGAGTTCTACTATCGATTCCTTTTCTTAAAAAAACAAACATTATCTTATTCTTAGCTTTGTCTACTGTGCTGGGTTTTAAACTGACTAGTTTTTTGTGCACTTATGCTTTTTGTACCTTGTGTTGTTAAAATTGCTTCCATTGTTTTCCTCACTTGTAAGTCGCTTTGGATAAAAGCATCTGCTCAATGACTAAATGAAAATATAAATATTGCTAAAGCTAATGCAGAAACTCCTCGACATGAGTTGGGAACTCTCTGCTAACCTTGGACTTGAAGATGATGTGGTCTGAACTGTCAAGGGCGGAGTGGTAATCGGGATGCTTAGGAATTTTCCTGGTAGACCTGTGTGGTGGAGTCACAGTCCAAACTTCCAGAACTTATTCTCTGGGCCGCTTGGTCCAGAGAATAGATTCTGGACATTTGGTTGGTTTTGGTTTAGATACTACTCTGTAGAGGCTCTAAGGACTGCCTCCTTTAGGCCCTGTCGATGACACACATGTAACTGCAGCAGCTCGCACACACCAACTGCCCTGCCTCTGAGGGCTTCGGCAAGACATTTCCTGCTCTGTGCATGCCCAAACCCCCTTGGTGCTACCAATGAGTTGGCTGCCTTCCAGTAGGGCTTCGGCAAAGCGTTCCCACCTTGTGCAGCTTGTTGAGGCGCAATGACACATTTCTTTTTTCTATAAATGTGTGACTTCATTTCACTACACAGTCACTGGTAGTGGTAAGCTACATTTCGAGCCACAACTGCCCTGGGGCAGACTGACAGACGTGGCAGCCATTCCGCGCCTACGGAATCTACGACCATCACCAAATACATTCATTCACCAGTGACGCAGACACTGAAGAACCTGGTTTTGGTCTTCACTACACCACAAATTAACAGTACAGTCTTGAGTGTTTTCTGCAGCTGTATATGTCTTTAGGGAAAAAAAATAATAAAATTGTAATGTACGACCTCATTAAAGTGAGTGAACAGACATAGACAGGTCCGACTGCTCATTTATCAACTTTCTAACAGTTTCCTGCAGAAAAAGAACCGAAACAATAAAATAACTGATTTATGAAGCGCGGATGAATAAACACGCCAAAGTCTTCAGCTCAGAGCGATTTATAATTCTCACAAAAATCAGCCGTAAATTCCCCTCGATGAAAAACTCCTGCCACGTAATCAGTTCTGTCTGTCATTGCCAACACGCTTCACTGTTGCTGCCTTTTTCCAACATGAAATATTCACATTCGGCTCTGACTGGAAACAGATATGGGGATTATAATGATCCCCAGTTTGCTGTGGCAATGTTAAAAAGAGACTAAAACATGCATAAATGTCAAAAACAAAAGTTTCACGACCACTGTTCTCACTCTGATTTTGTCCTGGTTCATCTGCTTTTGGCTAAAATGTAAAGACAGCATGAATTTGCTTTATGACAGATAATTGTAGCTGCATTTCTTTAACGGGTGTTTTCTCTCCTGAAAGTCTACACCAGGCCTATTCAATTAGGCCAGATTTTAAACACACTGAACATTTTAGGGCCAACCTATTTCAGAGAGAAAGAGAGAGAACAAACAACATATATCAATACATTTGAGTGTAAGCAAGAAATAAGCAATGCTTATTTATTTTCATTCTCAGTGCATAAACATACAAAAACATGTATTTCTGCTAGATTTTACATTTGGTTCACCTCTTGGTCTTATAACCAGGTTTGTAATTAAAAGAAACAAAAAAATACTATTGCACAAGAAGCAGTAATAATAATGTAACTTTCAATCAAGAAAAACCTTTTTGGCCTTTGAGGTAAAATAAACAAATATTTCTTTGTCCAGACATGGTTAAATCGACGATTTTCATTGTCAATTTTACGCTTAAGACTTGAAAATGACATCGTTTTTGCAAGTAAACCGGGTAAACAACTATCACATGTTGCAAACCATTCTGTGTTGGGTGTTACTAGGCAACGCACAGGAAACGTGTTGCAAATGTATTTTTCTTTTATATTTTTATATATATATATATATATATATATTTACATACATTAAGCTATTTATCAGTGTTACAGCTGGAACACTCACTGAAGGCAATGTAGGTTAAGTGTCTTGCCCAAGGACACAATGACAGTATGTGGGCCCAGGGATTATTGATTTCTGTTCTTAAATAAATCTAATAAAAATTACAATAGAATGTCTAATGATATCACGCATTAAAAATAAATAAATAGACCAGCATCTTGATCAGGACCTTAAGGGAAAGACAAGATAAAAGAGTGATTTAAAAAAAAAAAAACACTTGTTTGAAACAAGCTGGGCCATAACACAGCTACACATGTATCCAGAGAAAACTTAAATACAGTTTGGGAGAAAAACGTTCAAGGTTTCAGGCAATGATCTTCCGAAAAAGTCACATCTGTAAGCCCTAAAGTGAAGTTGTTGGAGAGTGAAATAGTTATTACATTGAACTGACAGTGAGCGTCGGGCCTCGTCGACGATAAAAACAAGCTGATGGTGCGTTTAATTCAACCTCAGTAAGAAAAGAGAACTACTCCCTAATGATGCAATCATCCGGAGCTGCGTCCCGCCAATCACCTGTCAAATTATGAAAAGCAGCGTTTGTGGTTTTAATCTCACTGAATGCCATTCAACAATTTTCTGTGCGGAACATTAGAGCCTAAGATGAATTAATCAAAGGGAGAAGAAATCAATGGAGGGCTGACATTTCCACTGCGCAGCACGAATCCTCAAACACACAGGGGTAGTGTTTCTCATTCGATCGCTCTGATGTGATTACAGACTCAACTCTGGGGAAGAACAGGATTGTGGGGTTTTTGGGTTACTGCACACAAAACTGTAAATTACAAATTTTCAGATCTTGTCAAAGTTGTGGTGTTTTAATGCATTTTTAAAACACTGCAACAAAAACAATGCATATTAGGTGTGTTTCCAGTGCCGTATAAACTTTGTGTGACGTCAGAAACTTGCGCAGATTGTGCGCAGGATTTTAGATTCACGGAGGTTTAACAACATTTGTGTCTAACCTTTTTAATTGCAGCTAATAAATAGACTTTACTTATGAACCTTCTCAGGCTCTGAGAACATCTGGGACAGGCCTTCTGCTCGTGCCCAGAGCTGGAACTAAACCCGGTGAAACAGCTTTTGAGTTTCAGCAGCAAAACCTGGCACAGCCTCAACTTTAACAATTTTCATGAGGAAGTTTAAACACATTCCTCTTTAGCTCTGCCGTCATTCAGTAAAGACAAATGAAAGTGTTTTATAAGATAAGACTTTATTAACCCCACAGAGGGAAAATTCACTTGTAAAGAACTTAGACAGGTAAAGTTAAAGAATCTCAGCAGAATTTGTAATAAAATAAGATATGAAGGTTAAATTAAACAAAAACAAGCTATCTATATACATATTTACAAAGTAAAGACGTGTGTCTCAGTTTGCCGCTGAATGAGCTGCTTAGAGCCTCCACAGTCTGATGCAGGGGGTAAGAACTGTTGTCTGTGATGGATGTCAGCTTGGCCAACATCCTCCTCTCACCCACCTCCTCGATCAGGTCCAGCGGAAAGCTTAGGACAGAGCTAGCCCTCCTGACCAGCTTGTTCAGTCTCTTCCTGTCCCAGTCTTGCTGGTGTTTAGCTGAAGGTGGTCAAACCCACACCAGTTGATAAAATCCATGATGACCGACCAGTTCTCCGGGTGGTTTCCCTCTGAACTGAGCCATCGGAACGTCTGGAGGTGACTACAGCTGCTGTTGTAAGCGCTGGTCACCCCTCTCTGTCCATGACCTGAGATGGTCTGGAGGCCTCTCCACACATCCCTGAAGTTGCACTCCTCCAGATGCTCCTCAAGCTTCTTCTTATAAGAGTTATATTTGCACTCTTTTTTTTTTATGTTTCTTTTAAATCTAGTCTGTGTACTTAAAGTTTGTCTTTTATTTCAGTGAAGCACTTTGAGTTACACTTGTATGAATGTGCTAAATAAAACTGAACTTGCCTAGACACTCCACAGCAACTTTCTACTTCCTCTTTCTGCTCACTTCTACTCGATTTGCATACATAGGCAGAGGTCCCACCATATTAAGGGCCATCTGAAACCTTTTGGCAACAGAGGCAAATGGCTTATTCAACTCTCCAAAGTTAGGAAACCCTGATGTAGACTTACTTGCTTACTTGTAAAACCTGACATGTTATACATCATGTCAGCTTTTTTGAAGTAAAGAGAAAATAATTTAATGAGTAGCCCTAATAATTTAGGAGCATCTAGCGGCAGCTTGAGTCATACCCAATGCTTAATGGAAGCATACTTAAAGCAGCACAACAAAACCTTTATTTAGTAGAGGACCAGATCTCTCTTTGTGCAACTGCACTGTAACCATCTTTATTCACAAGTAGAGACTATCTAAGTGGCAAGTTTCTCAGAACGAACCTGTCTCTGGTCATTTGTTTGCACAGTCTATTGCACAACAGCTCTTTCCCATTCTAGATGTGTTTTGGAGTTTTTCTTCTGATTGCTTGTATTTTTGGAGCATTTGCTGGAATCGTTTTAAAAATGTAATAATGCTGTGCAGGAAGCTTTTGCCACTCAGTGTTTGAAGCAGGAGTGACTTCGCCACGCACATTCCCTCTATTTTATTTGTTACTTTCTTGTTGACCAATGGGAACAATCCTTTTTTCAGAAGGGAGCTGTGATTGGTCAAAGCTTCCAATGGGGACAGAATCTTTAAATTTTAAATTTTTATTTGTAATAAAAAGCCAAGTTGCCGCAGTGCATGTAAACACAATATTTGCAACATGTCTAGGTGTGAAGGTTCTCAGTCATCCAGGTCATCTTGAAGAAAAGATGACCTGAAGATGAAATCAAACCTGATCAGGTTTTGCCTAATGTCAGATGGTGAGTTTATAAGTCACCATTCTAAGTCAAATTTGACATAATCAATCCTGGTTGATTATGTCGAATGTCGAAGTAAAAAACACTGAAGTCATAAAACGTGTATTTATCTGATCTTCGGGAAAAAACTGGACCTGTTGTTGTCTCCAGATGGTGTTTCTGTGACAGACCTGATTTTAGTTTTTGCTGTTGGTGCAGAGCCAAACCTCGCTGTTGGACTAAAGCTGCAGTTTGTTTAGCCTCGAGGGAAACGCATCAGTCCAGACTTCAGCTGTCACCGCTCACAGGGGAGCGAGGACGGGTTAACAAGGTCTCAGACATCCGGGCGGTAAAGTGGATGTCAGAGTTTTAGCAGGACTACACCAGGACTAAACCAAGACTGAACCCAGGTCTAAAATGCTAAACTTAATTATTTTCTTATTATTATTTTTCTTATTTTTTATTTAACCTTAAATATTATTTTACCAGATAAAAAGACTCATTGAGATTAAAAATCTCTTTTTCAAGAGTGACCTGGCCAAGACAACAGCATTTACATACAATTTAAAAAACATACATCATCAACAAAACAAATGATATTTACAGTCAATGTGTACAAGTTTAAAAACAGTTACATTTTCCAAGTTCATTGAGTTCACGCTTCTTTAGAATAGATTTAAATTATCCCAATGTCACAAGTTCAGAAAGATTTAGGTCCTTTTGCAGTTCATTCCATGCACAGGGGGCAGTGTACTGAAATGCTGCCTTACCCAACTCCGTTCTGACTCTGGGAACCACCATCAGTATGTTCTTCTGACAACGCAGAGCATACTGTTGGTTTTTACGCATGTATGTGCAGAGGTAAGATGGGAGGAGCCCAAGAATACATTTATAGATGAAAGTCAACAAATGAGACCACCTGCGAACATACAGGGACGAAACTCAGCCATAGCATAACGTGTACAATGGTGAACACAATTTCCACAACCAGTCATAAAACGTAAAGCACAATGATAAACAGTGTCCAGCTTTTTTAAAAGACGGGCAGATGTATTCATAAAAAGGAGATCGCCGTAATCCAATAAAGGTAAAAAAGTTGCAGAAATTAAACGTTTCCTTGTATAAACAGAGAAACATGTTTTATTTCTGAAAAGAAAACTGAGCTTTAGCTTCAGTTTACGTGTAAGATGCTCAATATGTTGTTTAAAGCAGTCATTCCCAAACTGTGGTCCGCGGACAACTAGTGGTCTGTGAGGGTACTGCAGGTGGTCCGTGGAAAGGCAAAATAAAATAATATTTTACCTTCATTTTACCAGGAAATTCCCATAAAAAAATAAAAGAATATGTAGGCCTATATTGATATAACATTTGCATTAAATTGTCAATTTGACAATAAAAAGAGGGGGTGGGGGGGGTTGTTTGTTTTTTCAGAAATGCCAAAGGTTTTGAAATGTTGACTATCCAAGTGTTCTTTTCCATTGCTATGGAAATAAGCCTGTTGTTCAAATTAACCTGATTATGCCCTCGGGCACATGAGTAAATAAATAAATTAAATATGTGGCAGCCATTGTGTGCAGTAAACTTTCTTTTAACAAGCCTGTTGCACACTGATGTGATGACTAGTTATAGTAGTGCTAGTAAGCCTATTTAGAGGTGCGGATTAATTTAGGTAAGACTGTGTGTAGACATTTTATTCTGTGTGTTATGAGGTGGTCCGCAAAATGTTTTGATTACAAATACTGGTCCACACACACAAAAAGTTTGAAAAACCCTGGTTTAAAGGACAAATTTTCATCAATATCAAAGCCTAAATACTTATAAGAAGAGACCATTTGGATTTATTTTCCATCAGCTGTTAAATCAAAACCTGGATAAAAGGAAGACTTATCTAGCACTAAAACCAATACTTAACCAATAAATGAGGTGAACAATAAACAAGAAGAAATCTAGACTAAAGCCCAGACTGAAGGAAGACTAAATCAGGTAAAAAATAAGGAAAAAAAAAAAAAACAGGTCTAAACTAGGATTTAACCAAACTAAACACAGAGGCATAACAACCTTTGTAAACCATAATTTATAGGTAGTTTCAGTTGACAAAATAATAAATGTATTTTGTTTGTAGTGAGTAAAGTTCATTAATCTGATGAAACATTAGAGACAGTTAACTCATGATGAACATGAGTTTTAGCTTATTGATTTCACTCGCTTAATAGAATACCCCCCCCAAATGTGTGATTATAGCAGATCTTAACTCAAGACCGGAAAACAAGAACCTACCAAAATAAAATTGGTCATTGTCACATGCACCTGTGATGTATACCTGTACTGTACTGCTTTATTTACTGTACTCTGTACGCTGTCACTGACACTTAGTCTTTGTTAATCTGCAGTGGACAGAACCAAACAGGTTTAAACTCTTCATGCCTGTTACCTTGTGTTGTGCTACACTTATACATTGCATCTTACCTTTCTTGTATCTTGTAGCTGTGTGCATCTTTGTAATTGTGGCCTGCTGCTGGAGACATGAACTTCCCTCAGGATCAATAAAGTATCTATCTAACCTTATCTACTTTAGATTCTTATCTTTTGTCAATAACCTTTGTCCCAGTCTTGCAGCTCTCCGTTTCTTCCTGTTTAGAAAATGTCTGCTGCGGACCTTCACTTTGCTGCAGTTCAGCTCCATTGCCTCTGAAACTTTCCTTCAGTGTTGGCGTTCATCCCCCGAGACCTCCCCTCCTCCTCTCGTCTCTGCTCTGATTGGATGAACACAGGTTTTTACCTGTTCTGGCTCTCACTGCCCAATTACACGGCGGTCTTCGGGGTCCTGTTTCCCAGCGGCAGGAGCTCGTGCCAGGTCCTAATGAGCTCTGCACAGACATGGACTTTCAGCAGGAAAGACTCAGCAACTCACAAACTACAACATGGCACAAGGAGCAAGGAAGATAAGCTGATTATAACCTGCGCAGAGGTTGGAAAAAGTTTTAGGTACCACTTTTTTATGAGTCGGTACATGCAATTGATGGATTGCTAAGCCCCGCCCTCTTTGACTAAAGTTTTTGTCACTGTCAAAGCTGTACAAAATGTAGTGGAAAAAAATGGCTTTATTTTTCACAGTAGTATTAGAAATACTCAACTACAGTGTAAACAGCTTGCAACTAGGACTGCACAATGTTAGAACAACATGTTACATGCAATAACTGTTTTAAATATTGCTATACTAAGTTTACTTAACTAAATTAAATGAATTAAAACGGGTCATTCGTTAACTTGACCTGAACTTTAACTTAACAGTTCTGCTTTAACTTGGTTAACTAAGATTTAATCTGCTTTAGTCCTAGTTTATGTCCTTGTTTTAAGGAGGATACAATAAAGACAGAGTTAAAGGCAGCTGTGTTGAAGTATCCACTGCATCTGTGTGGGTTTTAAAATAATGAGCCGCTGATGAGCAGCAGCCACAGATGGTGAAGCGGCGGCTCTGAAACTTTCCCAGCATGCATCTGTTCGGTTTAAACTTTACCAGTGTTTAGCGCCGAGCAGAGGAGCACTGTCACTAACATATGTTGTGAGTGTGGAGTCCCGCTGTTGGAGGGAAAGCAGCCACGGCCTCCTTCAGTTTGGATATAAACCTGTCCCGAGTGATGGATGAAGAGTGGACTCAGCTTAAGACAACCACTGCATAAAAAGTAGAGTCTGGGCTTGTATATGAAGTCATGGCAGTTTACAATGAACACATCAAGACCTACACACTGTAGAAATCTGCAATGTTAAGCTTTTCTTTTAACACACCTATGGCTCTCTAAAGGAATTTAGAGTCTGTATATTACTGTTAAAATCTTATTTTGACTTATTCAGGATGTTGCTAGAAGCTAATTAGGTTTAGCATGACTCTGTTGCAAAGGAAATAAGTATAAAAAATAAATAAAGCTTGTCCAAAATCCTGCGCAAACCTGCCCTTTACATAATACAAGCTCTAAAGGAGATAAGAAAAGTTTTCTTCTCCTGGACTAGGGACTTCACTCTCAGACCCATTTACACATTTCTTCATTTAACGGACGGACATTGTTTTTATTGGGTGACTGGTCCTTGGTTATATTTATGCTTCATACACACAGATTGATTACTAATAGTGTCTGGGGTATTCTGTTTTTGGATTAAAACTCTGCTAAAGTTTTACAAATAGATCTTAAAATGTGGAGGATCTGGAGCCAGTGATCGAACTTCTCTGTGCCTCTCTTTAAACTTTGCATCAGAAGTTAAACTTTGGTGGCATTTAATGAACTGTGGTGCATTTCAGACCTGGACCAGAGCAGTATTTAGTCTCAAATGGACTATACCTTGGTCAGTGGCTCACTTCTGTTGCCCGCTGGGGAACAGTAGCAGAGAGTCGTATTCAGCTTAAATTAAGTATTGACGCAGAAAAGAAGCCAAAGGAGCAGGAAGTTTAGCTCTGGTTCAGTCAGGGTCATAGCGCAGTAAAAGAGAGCAACGGTTTGTATGGATTTTAAGTAAAAAAAAAAAAAAAAAAAAAGAGAGAGAGGTGCTTTTACTTTTACTGTGCAGAAGTTACTGTAGTATGCAGCTTTGCTCAAGCTCAGTCCCTCACACGTCTTTGTGCTTTGTCATGATAATTTTTTTTATCAGAAAATGAATGTCTCTGTCTCCTCTCTGTTGGTCACTCATGGCCCTTTTGTTGGGATTTCTCAAAAACTCAGGCTTAGTCTGTTTTTGTGTAATTTATTGTGCTGTGCCAAAGTGAAATGATTTGGAAAAAAGTGTATATCTAAATATATTTAGAGTGAATGTCTTTTTACAAATAAAAAGACCAAAGACACTACATAAAAAGACAACAGACTGCACCTTAAGTCACTCCACAGACACCTTCACTGTAACAAGGTAAGACTGCCAGCAGAGCTGGAACAGCTCACCTTTATACACACCTAGCCCCTCCCATTGGGCATTACACATTACATAATAACCAGAAATGCAATAATTCCCACAATTCTACTAATAAATGGGCATTCTTCAAATAAGCATTGACTCCACACTGATAACAACTAGGTAAATAATGGCCAAATGCAGCGCAGAAGAGAGGCGACACCCTCTCACACAGGTAAGTAGAAGCAACCAGAAATGTTCTAACAACGCTTCTAAGTGTGCAACAAAACACGCTGGGCCAAAAAGTTCAGTTTTGGTCTCATCACTCCAAATGACTTTGTTCCAGAGGTTTTGAGGCTTGTCTCTGTGCTGTTTGGTGTGTTGTAAGTGGGATTCTTTGTGGCATTTGTGTAGTAATGGCTTTTTGGCCCATTTTTCTTCAAGTGCCTCCTTATTGTGCATCTTGAAACAACCACACCACCTTTTTTCAGAGAGTCCTGTATTTCAGCTGAAGTTATTTGTGGGTCTTTCTTTGCACCCCAAACATTTTTTCTGGCAGTTGGGGCTGAATTGTTTTGTTGGTCTATCCGACCTTTTTATTTTCCACTTCTTAATTAGAGTTTGAACACTGCTGAATGGCATGAATGGCATTTTTAATTCCTTGAATATCTTTTTATATCCCTTTCCTGTTTTATACAGTTCAATTACCTTTTCCCGCAGATCCTTAGACAATTATTTTGCTTTCTCCATGACTCAGACAGAAACAGTGCAGCACTGGATGAAAGATGCAAGGGTCTGTCAGGAGTCCAGAAACTCACTAACCTTTTACACACACACACTGATTACAAGCAAACAGATCACAGGTGAGGATGGTTACCTTTAGTAGCCATTCAAACCTGTTTCTGTCACTTGTGTGCATGTTATCAGGCCAAAATCATCAGGGTATATAAACTTTTGATCAGGGTCATTTGGGTATTTTTCGTTGTCATTATGATTTAAAAAGAGTAAACACAGTTATTTTACAATAAATGGCTTTACCCAACCACTAACTATGAGTGAAAAAAAGTTTTTTTGTGTTATTAAAAAAAAAAAAATCACAAATTTTGCCAGGGTATGTAAAGTTTAGATTAGATTAGATTAGATTAGATTCAACTTTATTGTCATTACACAAGTACAGGTACAAGGCAACGAAATGCAGTTTAGGTCTAACCAGAAGTGCAATAGCAGCAAAGTGCAGGATATATACAATGGTTGCATACGTGCAGGATATGGAGATGTACATGATTTACAGGTAATAAAAGTTATGAGCATAACTGTAAACAGCGGGATGAAGAGGCAGGCCCATTCTGTCACAGCCTCTCATCAACTCACCCAAGCACAAAATGATAGAGATTTAGCTCTTTAGTTATTTTGCTGTGCATGTACGTGTCAGTGATGGAACATACATGCATATATAAAGGGACTATGGATTTCTTTGACAGTATATTGAGAATTGATCCTTAGGCTAATTTACATCCATTGTCCCAACATTTTCACACATTTATACACCAATGCAACAATCACACAAATTCATACACCAGTGCTGTGTCACTGGAGGCAAGGAGGGTTACTTGTCTTGCCCAAGGACACGACGACAGTATGAACTGTGGGGAGAGCAGGAATTGAACCGCTAACCTTCCGGTTATAGGGTCAACCGCTCTACCACTGAGCCACTGCATCTCAAATAGAAGTGATTCTCTTGCATCAAGATGAACTAAGACTACGACAGGTCTGACCTCGATTAGACTCAAAGCTTACTGGGGGTTCTCAGTCATCCAGAGGCCTTCTTTGAAACCTTTTCTCACATTTAACAGTGTCATTGTAAGACTTTTATCAATTTAGTAAAATGATGCAGTGTTTGTAATATCATATATAGCCTGATTTAAAAGATAGACTAAACTGAGTTAAGTTAATTTTAACCAGGTTTAAGACTTGATGCAGTGGAGACTTCAGATAAATACATAAACACCATTTTGGAAAACAATTAACTAAGGCTTGTAGTTTATTCTTTGAATAGCGCTGTTTTCAAAGTCCAAATCCATTCATTTCAGTCCTAATTGCCAACTTTGATTTCGCCTATAGCAGAAAAATAAAATAAAACGGAGATATCTGCTTTTGCAAATTAACTCTTTATTTACACATTTTTGGTGCATCTGAACCAGATTGTATTCTGGTTATATTTCAATTCCCAGCTTTATTCAGACCCACATCTGGGCCTCATAGTGTCAAACTGGTGATTGTCAAGGATGTAGAGCACCTAAAGGATAAGCGTGACACAACGAACAAATGAAAACCAACCCATACATATACACACCAGCATGAACTGCCTTTATTCAAAGTAATATGATTTTATAATGTCAAATACACTGAAGGAGTCAGGGCTTCTGCTGCAGAAGAAGGCTGTTTTAAAGCGATTAAATTTTTTATGATTCGCCGTCTCTTCCTTCAGGCTTTTCTCATAACCTCGGTGAATTCAGGCGAGAAAAAGAGGGGAACGCCACGGTCGTGTAAAAATGGAGAGGGTTACAGCAAGGGGCACAATGCTGGTGATTACGGATCAGCTGATTAGGCACTTGCTCTGTAATCTTAAATAAAACGGATATGAAATCACTTGCTTTACAGCCGTGGAAGTGATTTTGCTCACAATGGGGGCTACCTTCCGCTAATCAGCTTTGTGCCTGGGAAAAGCCGTTGCATATATTTGGGCCTTTGTGCCGCGCTGATAATGTTCACCATATCCTTTGAAACGCTGGCTCTGGCTGTTATCGGCTCCACACTCCTTTGCAGCTCCGCCAAGCTCCATTTGTCCAGAGCTAATGTGAGTGTGAGTGCTACCAACCAGGATTGATTATGTCGAATCTAAACTATTGAACTCTTTCAGCGCCGGGACACCACCATTCATTTATCCACTGCTGTCTTCACTTCAGTTTGGACACTTTTTCACGCTGAAAGCTTCTTTTTCTATTGTGGACAGTGTTGATGCAAATGTCAGAGAAGAAAATGTGCTTGTGCATAATATTGGCTCATTAAACTGGACAGAACCAATGTCTAAAACCAAGATTAAACTAAGGGAGCTGAACCAAGTTTGATTAACCGACATGGTCTTGGTCTGTTTATCCTTACCCATTAGGAAAAGCTAGCCTGACTCGTTTTGACGTAAATATTTTGCTTAGAGCAGTTTACAAGGAATTTTTGTGCATTTGTAAACTCACAAATCTTGCAAGAATCCAGCCAAAAGGTTTTGGTAAAAGTTGCACCAAGGCAGAAAACACAAACACATAGTATGTAGCTCAAGAGAGTCTCTTTGGTAAAGAAACCGACACTTAGAACATTTCTAAATAGAAGAGAACAGTGAACTATTGTTGGATCTCTTTTGTGTTGCGCTGTCACTCTCTCGTATGTTGTTTGTCATTTCAGCAGAAATAATAATAAGGTAAAATATATGGCCATATAAATCGAGACACCCAGGTTTGACTCCTCGCTCGAGTCAAGTTTCCTTTAAATAAATACCCTCCCTCCTAACCCCAAAACTCTTTATCTCTAAAAGCTACTGACTAGAAAAAAAGAAACCTTTATCACTAATGTCTAGTGGTTCAAACACATCCATTATCAGTGGACTGCTCTGTGGTGTGGAGATCCATTTGTCAGAGCTAATGTGAAAGTGAATGCAACCAACCAGGATTGATCAGGTCGAATCTAAACTATTGAACTCTTTTTTAGCGCTGGTACACCACCATTCATTTATCCTCCTCACATGTGTGGACTTTTTCAGAGTTAAACTGAAACCTTGTGTCTTTGTTGAACAGGAACAAAGTGTCTGACTGCAACCACATTTTTACTGACATTTAGTTAATTAAAAAAACGATGTCGTGCTGATTTTTGTCTTGTTTTAGTTCTTGTTCTACTCCTGGTTTGAAGCTGCTGGTTAAGTTCTTGGCCTGGGCATCATTTATTACATGTTTTGTCATTGTTTTATTTTGGTCATGCATTAGATCTAGATTAGTTTTGGTTTTAATCATGGTCTATACCCATGGTTTAGTCTGAGTTTATACCAAGTTTAGTCTAAAATGTGGTTTGGTTGTGTTTTATGGGAGGTTAGCCCAGTTCAACTTTAATTTAGTTTTGAGTTAGGCCCAGTTAGTCCCAATAATAGTTTTGGGACTAATGGTTTTGTTCTTCTGCAATAGATCTGGAATAGTTTGGTCATTGGTTTACGTTTTTAGTCATGGGATTAGCCCTGGCCCTGGAAAATACAGTAAATGTATACGACAGTGGTCACATGACTTAGTCACATGACTCGGAGTGTAATTAGACGAGAAAAGATGAAGTGACAGCGACACATAACAGTGATACATCTTTAATGAAGCACTTTACTTTTAAAACATTAGGAGACTGGGAATAAACGAGAGAACAGAGAAAGAATGGAAAGTATAGAGAAAATGTTTAATTTGAATCTGGCTTTTATTTATCTATACCAACCCATAACCCTTTCTGCTGTATTTCATTGTGAAGACTGTAAAAGTGCACTTATTTACTCCATAAATCCCCCATCTTCAGTCAACAATTAATGTTTCATCGTCTGTTTGACAGTGGACCAGTGTAAAAGTGACATATCATGTTTACAACGCTCACACGTTAATTATTCAGCTCCACTACATGACGGATGGATTTGATCTGCTTTCAACTTTGCTTTAACTGGAAGGTTAAAGAACAATCATGTATTCATGAACCTGAGTAACAAGGCATGCCTTTCACTAATATTGTACATTACATTTTATATTTCTTTTCTAAAACTTGAACACTCATTCAATCCTTTGCCCATAGTTTTTGTCAGGGCCTTTCTGTCTGGAATTATTATTTTCTTGCTGTAGGTAGAAAACAGAGTGAAACACCAAAATCCTTTACCCTTAACCTTTTTTTCTCTCTTCTACTGTGTAAGCCTCCTTCACACTGTAGTTAGTTTGCCGAAATTGCACAATGTGGCTTTACAGCTATGGTTCTACATCCGCCAAATGTACGTCCTCATCTAAAAGAAAATAAACTAACCAAAAGATAAAGAGAAGCTCAACAGAGTCAAAAGCTGTGACGACTGCTGTTACTGAAGAAGCATAAAGCTGACAGAGGGTAAATGCTGAGAGAAATTCACACCAATGTCACGTAAAGGAGCAGCAAAAGGGCTGGTGTTGTCCTACAGTGTAGATCTTCATGAAGTGATCTCACTGTAACCCGCTGTAGGTCGCAGAGCCTGGATTATACAGTACATTTGTAGTGGAAGCAGCTGGAGCGATGCTGCGATAATGGAGGGCTGTGCTCCAAGTGAGAGCTCTCGACGCTGGGTTTAATTCTCCAGCTCCAGCAGAAAACACCAGGCAAACGCAGAGTTGTGATAAAAGATGAATGAGGCCCGGAGCTTGCGGCGCTGCGTGTAAATGTTTGATGGAGTTAATTGCGGACTTTAGCCGCTGATGTCACTATGAAGGGAAAAAAGTGAGGGGTTTTGACGTAAGGTTTACAACACTCAGATTATGTAAGAGCACAGTGAGAAAAAATGACAATGCTTTTCTGAAATATGCCAATTTCTCAGACCAACTTCACTATAGTTATTATAATGACAGAATTTACATATTTCACTTACACAAACACACAAGAGTGTGGGCTAGAGTGAGAGCAATCATGAATTGAGTCTTGTTTGAGTTTTCACAAAGTGAAAGTGAAAGTCATGAACAGTGTTGCCAACTATTTTCAAAGAAAAGTAGCTAAAGCCTGACCAAAAAGTCGCTAAATGTCGCTAGATGACGTCATGCGTAAATTAGCATATTCGTAACGTCATTACGTCATCGAGTCATCTTACTAAATTGCATACTTTCTTGCGTTCTGCCTGTCTAATGTGCTTTCTACTGTATTTTATTATGATATAGCTGACTGTCCCAATAAAGCTCTTCTCATTTCCCATCTCAATTAAGTGATAAGCACACGAGAAGAATAGAAATCAAATCAAATCAATCAAATCAGTTAGGAAAGTAGCTATTCGCTATCCTATAAGCCGCTAAATGACACCATTGCCTCACTTGCATATTGACCATGTGCATTGTGCATGTGATTGTGATGAACGCTGTAGGAGAGAAAGGAAATAAATCGCTGAAGAGACAAAAGGTGAGTAAAAACACATGGGATCCACCAGCGGCGGCTTGCCAAGTTTCCGCACATGCGCGATTCATTTGCAGTCTGGACGTGGAAGGGTGAACAACTCCTGCTCTGACTGCAGCTGGGAGGGGCTGCTGCGTGAATACTGGGCCGCATACTATGTGTGCTTTGGGATGGGGGTGGGGCTCGCGGCAGCACCCGCTGCTTATTGATTAGACTAAGAACGATGTGTGCTTTCAGTTCAGAGGGTCTCCAAAAGTCTCCAATAACTCCAGAAAAAGTCGTTAGATTTGTTGCTAGTCGCTTTTTTGAAAATGTGTCGCTAGAGGGGTCTGAATACTCGCTAAATATAGCGACAAAGTCGCTAAGTTGGCAACACTGGTCATGAACCTGGTCAGCCTTTGGAGTCCGTTGAACAATGTAGTGAGACTCAGAGGCACAGGCCGTCCTGTCTGTGTAGCTCCTGCCAGTCGCGCCATGCACATCCCACTTACATTTTATGCCAGGCTTTGGACATGTCCTAAATATCAGTGCACTGGACGCCAGTCGCCTACCGCTTCAGATCATGAAAACCTGGTCCTAAATGTGTGCTCTCATTATTTGTTTATAGTAAGTCTGAAAATATGGAAGAAAATGCCTTTTGTATGGTGGTTTGAGACATTACACTTAAGCCAAATGCTTGTAAGTGAACAGTCATGTTTTAATTTTTCAAAAGGAAGTTTTATAATTAAATCCTTGTACATCCTTGTTCACAAATATATGAAACAGCTTTTAAATGTCTGAGGTTGCAGGCCATAATAACATAAATGTTTAGGCATAACACAGAATCTTACTTCCAGAACAAGTCTGGTATGCCTCCTCCTCCTCTATCTTCTCATTCTAGTATCTTCCTGTTGCTCCCATCGTGCCCCGGCGCCTCTCATTTGCTTCATGCTCCACTTGACTCTGATGATATGAGATCATCCCCATCGAAACCACCGTCTCCACTTTAGGGTTTTCTGTCTCTTTCTAATTCTTGGCCTCCATTCATTTGCATAGAAATAACATTTTGGGGATGAATAAGTCCCCTCCAGTCGCTAACTCGTGCCTGTGTCGTATTTGTGTCGCCAGCCGCCTCATATCAGTGACAACATTCAGATCGTGAGGCAAATGATGAACGCTGATCCTGGGACGGTTTTCACAAAAGTCACTCAGACCAACAAAAGAAAATGCAGAAGAGCTGTGAAAAGGATGGCAACTTAACAGGCACTACAGAAATTAAACGTTTGCTCATGTAGTTCTAATAATTTGACACTTATGTTGTTTGTTATTACAATGAGCTGTGCAGTTTTAGGTGGAACGTTTAGTGTTCTACAAAAAAATGTATTCCCCAAGAGCAGGGCTGTCCAAAGAGGATCACATTTGAAGAGAGGAACATTTCAGAAAAGTACAGGTGATTCTGGTGAAAACAGTTTTTTTCTATTCCAAAAATGTATGTGATGAATGCAGTAAAAAGAAAGTTGACTCCATTAAACCTGGCCCTTATTTACAAAACTTGCATAACACCTGATATAGTTTGTTATTTTTCTCAGTTTTTTTTCCCGTTTACCAAATATTATCAGCTTCAAGGACGACACTGATTCAGTTATAATCAAAATGTGACCATAGTCCAGATAAAAACCTACAAATGGATGCATTTGAGCCCAGATGATAAGCTTGACATGAGGTTATGAATGTGTTATGTAATTATGTTAACACAGGTCTAACAGGATAAACCTCAGTTGATCTCACAGAAGCCTTATTTTAATATTGCCTTTGGTCATGTATTTTTATTACACTCATTTTTCATCAAACATCATCTCCACAACAAGAGAGTGACACAATTAACCTCCAGGGGACGCCCTCGCTGTCGGGACACTGCGTTTTAATTGGACTGGAGACAGAGTCAGGCCGTCCAATGAGAGGGGTCGAGTAAAAACCAGAGACAGTGAAGAAAAGACACAGTGAGGCGTAATGAGGTTTTAATGACACTCACTTTGAGCTGTGTTCTGTCGAGCTGTGGTTTATCAGGTCACTTCATCATCAGGCCTGTTACACTGCTGTTAAATAAAGAACGTCTAATATCTCATCAGCAAAAAGGCAAGAGCTCTCTCTGAAGTTTTTGTATCGTCAGTCATTTATTTATTTATTGTTTATTTGACAGGGGCATGCACAATACATTTATTGTATCAACCAGAAATAGCTAAAAGCTCTTTTCATGTGTTGTCCATGGGCAGAGGCAAAGTGACGTCAAGTAGCTTATCTCATAAAGCAGGGGTACTCACACTTTTTCAGCACGCGAGCTACTTATAAAATGACCAAGTCAAAATGATCTACCCACTAAAAAATGCAAAACATATTTATTTACAAATATATTTAGGATTCTTTATATGTACAATGTATGTTGATGTACCTTGCAAACCGTAATACTGCACAACAGAACATAATTACCTATGTTAAATTTTTTACCTGAGTTTAATCTGATGACTTGCACTGAACTGAATCAGCCAGGGATGCATAGTCCGGACAGTAGCTTCTGACAGAAGAGGCAAACACACTTTAAAAATGTCATTGTGAAAAAAAAGTCTTTCTCCCATTCCATTTGAAAGCGATAACTTTTTGTCTTCTTACTTGTTCCAGCTCCCTCACTCATTTTTATACCCTTTCTTAAGTTTAAGAGAAAAAAAACAAGGTTTAAAAATTGGAGGTAAGTCGCTAAAGCGTGTTAGTTTTGCTGCACTTAGCGCTGTTGTTTGCGCATGCGCAGTGACCTAAGCATCAGAAAAATTCAGGTTTCATCTGACTGTCTGCCCTATATGTCAATCAAGAGATTGTAAGGATGATTGGCTATTTTTTTTTTATGTCATGCGATCTACCAAAACTACCTTGTGATCGACCAGTAGATTGCGATCGACCAGTAGATTGCGATCGACGTATTGAGCACCCCTGTCATAAAGTAACATATGTACAGAAAATCTATAATGCAATAATACAGTCAAAAATATAACAAATCAATCCGATCAACAATGGTTTGTCAAGTTTTTGTTCGTGCTAATGTTTGTGCAAATTCTTTATTTTCCTTTAGCCACTTTAGAAGTTAAATCATATTTACTTTGCATCCATTATATATGCCTCCTATGAATGTGTAAGAATGTTTAGTGAATGTATGTGGTGATGGTCGGAGAGGCCATAGGCGCAAAATGGCTGCCACGTCTCTGTCAGTCTGCCCCAGGGCATCTGTGGCTACAGTTGTAGCTTACCATCACCAGTGTGACTGTGTATGAATGAAATAATAATGGATGGCCTTGTAAGCGCTTTGAGTCCCTTGGTCCCTTGGGAGAAAAGCGCAATATAAATCCAATCCATTATTATTAGGCCCGAGCCGGTGATGACCGGGAGGGCCTATTGTTTTTGCTCGGATTATTTATTAGGCCCGAGCCGGTGATGGCCGGGAGGGCCTATTGTTTTTGCTCGGATTTTTTTTTTTTTTTTTTTTTTTTTTTATCTTTATTGTGACCAAATGATCCTAAATTTGACCCAGTGAACATGCACAAAAAGTGCATGCAAGTCAAGCTCGGCGAAAATGGTATGTTTTTGAAGTCGCCGAAAAAAAAAAACGAAAAATGACTCAGTGGCGACCCCTACAAAATCAAAATACATTGGGCCTATGGAAAGTGAAAGTAACTTTTTTTCAACGCAGAAAAATGAAACTTGGTATATCCATAGGACACCTCAGGGCAAACAGAAAAGTCAATGACAGTCACACCCTAAACTTAACAGGAAGTCCGCCATGTGGGTGAAACGCTGCGGCCACTAAAATCGCACTTCGCAGAAAGATGCAAATCCTTGTGTTTTAATCTAAATGGCCCCAAATTTGGTGAGTATCATCTAGACACATGTGCCAACCAAAGTTGTAACTTTGTTGTTGATATCTTATCGGGTATGGGTGTAGCAAGCCTGTAACGAGGTGGCCATTTTTGTGAAAATAAAACGTCTCTTAACTCTCAAACGCCTTCTCGGATCGAATTGGAACCAAAAAAGCGTTTGTGCACATTCATGACCTGAACACAAAAATATGTAAATAAAAGGGTTATCTTTAGAAATGGCTCTCCAGCGCCCCTACAAACTTATAATGGGACCCAAGAATTTAGTTTGTCATAGAGACATAAAATTTGGTACACACATCTCTTATGTCATGACGAGCATAAAAGCCAATGACAACCACCCCCTATCTATAAATGTGTTGCCATAGCAACGTCCCAAAAATGTGAAAAAAGTCAATGGGAAGTGAAATTTTTAGTTTGTTGTAGGCAAATGAAACTTGGTACACATATCCACCATGGGCTTATGAACAAAAAGCCAATGGGGACCACGCCCTATCACACACGGGAAGGCGGCCATTTTGAATTGAAAATTTGGTCCGACTTAGAATACACCTCTTTTTTAAAAATTAACAAAAAATAGCTGCTTCATTCCACAGACACCAAACTTGGGCAAAATGAGCTAAACACATGTATGTAAAAGAGACAAGTGTTTTTCTAGACTTTTTTGCTCGAGTTATATTTTTTTTTATTATAATTCGGTATATTTTTTTATTATAATTTTTCTGCAAAATGATTCTCAATTTGACCCAGTAAACCAACAACTAAAAGTCATTTTTATTGGTCCCAGACTTCAAGCCCGGCGAAAAATTTATGTATTTGAAGTCCCCGAAAAAAAAAAAATGAAAAATGACTCAGTGGCGACCCCTAGAAAAGTCAAAATACATTGGTTCTATGGAAAATGAAAGTAAATTTTTCCAATGTAGAAATACAAAACTTGGTACATCCATAGGACACCTCAGGGCAAACAGAAAAGTTTATTACAGCCATACCGTAAACTCAACAGAAAATCTACTATGTTGGGTGGAATGCGTGACCACCTAAATCGCACCCCTTCTGTCTAAAGGCTTTTCTTCTAAACAGCTCCAAATTTGGTGAGTATCATCTAGACACGTGTGCAAAAAAAAGTTATCAATTTGTTTTTTGATACATTTGTGGCTGTGGTCGTAATGAGTCTGTGAAGAGGCAACCTTTGGGAAATAAATGCCATTTCCCAATTGCCAGGATCCTTCCTTTAGAGGAGGCCCCTCCAGAGCCACGGCTAGAGTCTTAGAAAACTCCTCAGAATCCTTTTACCGTGAAGTTTGCGCTTTAAAGCACGAAATGCACTCCTCCGAGTGCATGTGTCCCCGCGGTCTCAATGGAGGCGAGGGCCTTTATCGCCGCTTGCGGCTTTAATTTATTTATTTAGGCCCGAGCCGGTGATGACCGGGAGGGCCTATTGTTTTTGCTCGGATTTTTTTTTTTTTTTTTTTAATTTTTTATTATTTTTTATTTTTCTTTTCCACCTATGATCCTAAATTTGACCCAGTGAACATGCACAAAAGTCATTTTATTGGTCCCAGACTTCAAGCTCGGCAAAAATTTATGTATTTGAAGTCGCGAAAAAAAATACGAAAAATGACTCAGTGGCGACCCTACAAAATCAAAATACATTGGGCCTATGGAAAGTGAAAGTAACTTTTTCCAACGTAGAAAAATGAAACTTGGTATATCCATAGGACACCTCAGGGCAAACAGAAAAGTCAATGACAGTCACACCCTAAACTCAACAGGAAGTCCGCCATGTGGGGTGAAACGCGCGGCCACTAAAATCGCACCCCTTGCGCAGAAAGATGCAAATCATTGTGTTTTAATCTAAATGGCCCCAAATTTGGTGAGTATCATCTAGACACGTGTGCCAACCAAAGTTGTGACTTTGTTTTGATATCTTATCGGGTATGGGTGTGGCAAGCCTGTAACGAGGTGGCCATTTTTGTGAAAATAAAACGTCTCTTAACTCTCAAACGCCTTCTCGGATCGAGTTGGACCCAAAAAGGCGTTTGTGCACATTCATGACCTGAACAAAAATATGTAAATAAAAGGGTTATCTTTAGAAATGGCTCTCCAGCGCCCCTACAAACTTATAATGGACCCAAGAATTTAGTTTGTCATAGAGACATAAAATTTTGTACACACATCTCTTATGTCATGACGAGCATAAAAGCCAATGACAACCACCCACTATCTATAAATGTGTTGCCATAGCAACGTCCCAAAAAATGTGAAAAAAGTCAATGGGAAGTGAAATTTTTAGTTTGTTGTAGGCAAATAAAACTTGGTACACACATCCACCATGGGCTTATGAACAAAAAAGCCAATGGGGACCACACCCTATCACACACAGGAAGGCGGCCATTTTGAATTGAAAATGTGAACCGACTTAAAATACACCTCTTTTTTAAAAGTACACAGAAAAAAGCTGCTTCATTCCACAGACACCAAACTTGGGCAAAATGAGCTAAACACATGTATGTAAAAGAGACAAGTGTTTTTCTAGACTTTTTTGCTCGAGTTATATTTTTTTAAATTATAATTCGGTATATATTTTTTTATTATAATTTTTCTGCAAAATGATCCTCAATTTAACCCAGTAAACGTGCAACTAAAAGTCATTTTTATTGGTCCCAGACTTCAAGCCCGGCAAAAAATGTATGTATTTGAAGTCCCCGAAAAAAAAAATACGAAAAATGACTCAGTGGCGGCCCCTAGAAAAGTCAAAATACATTGGGCCTATGGAAAGTGAAAGTAACTTTTTTCCAACGTAGAAAAATGAAACTTGGTATATCCATAGGACACCTCAGGGCAAACAGAAAAGTCAATGACAGCCACACCCTAAACTTAACAGGATGTCCGCCATGTAGGGTGAAAGGCGCAGCCACTAAATTCGCACCCCTTGCGCAGAAAGATGCAAATCATTGTGTTTTAATCTAAATGGCCCCAAATTTGGTGAGTATCATCTAGACACGTGTGCCAACCAAAGTTGTGACTTTGTTGTTGATATCTTATCGGGTATGGGTGTGGCAAGCCTGTAACGAGGTGGCCATTTTTGTGAAAATAAAACGTCTCTTAACTCTCAAACGCCTTCTCGGATCGAGTTGGACCCAAAAAGGCGTTTGTGCACATTCATGACCTGAACACAAAGATATGTAAATAAAAGGGTTATCTTTAGAAATGGCTCTCCGGCGCCCCCTACAAACTTATAATGGGACCCAAGAATTTAGTTTGTCATAGAGACATAACATTTGGTACACACATCTCTTATGTCATGACGAGCATAAAAGCCAATGACAACCACCCCCTATCTGTAAATGTGTTGCCATAGCAACGCCCCAAAATGTGAAAAAGTCAATGGGAAGTGAAATTTTTAGTTTGTTGTAGGCAAATGAAACTTGGTACACACATCCAACATGGGCTTATGAACAAAAAGCCAATGGGGACCACACCTATCACACACGGGAAGGCGGCCATTTTGAATTGAAAATGTGAACCGACTTAAAATACACCTCTTTTTAAAAGTACACAGACAATAGCTGCTTCATTCCACAGACACCAAACTTGGGCAAAATGAGCTAAACATATGTATGTAAAAGAGACAAGCGTTTTTCTAGACTTTTTTGCTCGAGTTATATTTTTTTATTATAATTCGGTATATATTTTTTTATCATATTTTTTCTGCAAAATGATCCTCAATTTAACCCAGGAAACGTACAACTAAAAGTCATTTTTATTGGTCCCAGATTTCAAGCCCAGCGAAAAATTTATGTATTTGAAGTCCTAAAAAAATACAAAAATGACTCAGTGGCGACCCCTAGAAAAGTCAAAATACATTGGGCCTATGGAAAGTGAAAGTAACTTTTTTCCAACGTAGAAAAATGAAACTTGGTACATCCATAGGACACCTCAGGGCAAACAGAAAATTTTATTACAGCCATACCGTAAACTCAACAGGAAATCTACTATGTTGGGTAGAATGCGTGACCACCTAAATTGCACCCTTGTGTCTAAAGGCTTTTCATCTAAACACCTCCAAATTTGGTGAGTTTCATCTAGACACGTGTGCCAAAAAAGTTATCAATTTGTTTTTTGTTACATTTGTGGCTGTGGTCGTAATGAGTCTGTGAAGAGGCAACCTTTGGGAAATAAATGCCATTTCCCAATTGCCAGGATCCTTCCTTTAGAGGAGGCCCCTCCAGAGCCACGGCTAGAGTCTTAGAAAACTCCTCAGAATCCTTTTACCGTGAAGTTTACGCTTTAAAGCACGAAATGCACTCCTACGAGTGCATGTGTCCCCGCGGTCTCAAGGGAGGCGAGGGCCTTTATCGCCGCTTGCGGCTTTAATTTATTTTATTTTTTTTCTGCAAAATGATCCTAAATTTGACCCAGTAAACATGCACGAAAAGTCATTTTTATTGGTCCCAGACTTCAAGCTCGGCGAAAAATGTATGTATTTGAAGTCCCGGAAAAAAAAAAATATGAAAAATGACTCAGTGGCGACCCCTAGAAAAGTCAAAATACATTGGGCCTATGGAAAGTGAAAGTAACTTTTTTCCAACGTAGAAACATGAAACTTGGTATATCCATAGGACACCTCAGGGCAAACAGAAAAGTCTATGACAGCCACATCCTAAACTCAACAGGAAGTCCGCCATGTGGTGAAACGCCACTAAAATCGCACTTTGCGCAGAAAGATGCAAATCATTGTGTTTTAATCTAAATGGCCCCAAATTTGGTGAGTATCATCAAGACACATGTGCCAACCAAAGTTGTGACTTTGTTTATGATATCTTATCGGGAATGGGTGTGGCAAGCCTGTAACGAGGTGGCCATTTTTGTGAAAATAAAATGTCTCTTAACTCTCAAACGCCTTCTCGGATCAAGTTGGACCCAAAAAGGCGTTTGTGCACATTCATGACCTGAACACAAAAATATGTAAATAAAAGGGTTATCTTTATAAATGGCTCTCCAGCGCCCCCTACAAACTTATAATGGGACCCAAGAATTTAGTTTGTCATAGAGACATGAAATTTGGTACACACATCTCTTATGTCATGACGAGCATAAAAGCCAACCACCAACAACCACGCTTTAAAGCACAAAATGCAATCCTCCGAGTGCATGTGTCCCCGCGGTCTCAAGGGAGGCAGGGGGCCTTTATCGCTGCATACGGCTTTTATTATTATTATTATTATTATAACATTTTTAGAGCTTACTGTAAACTTTTAGCTCTTTTCTCAGTTTTGTATACTTTGTTTTATCTGTAGCCATTTCTTCCTTATTGACATCAGTGTTGACCAATGGGAGCGTCCTTTTTCCAGAAATGAGCTGTGATTGGAAAAAGCTCCGGTTCAGGACTAAAAATTCTCATCTATTAAAATTCTTGATAATGAAGTCCAGATGACTTAAGATCTTGTTTTTTCACAGATGATAAAATATTAAATTAAATCAAAATCACATCAGTAACAAAAATCAATGGCCACTACTTTTTGCTGTACTGTACTTTGTTAAACAATAACTGAAGCCGACCAGTTTATTTCAGCTCATTCATAATGTTCCTGTTTCTGTAATTCTTATATTTCTGCTCCACTGCCTCCCTCCTCTCCCTCTTGTCCCACACAATGCCTCCATTTCTGCTATTCAATATTAACGACTGCAGGGAGACCACGTAAAAACAGGAGCTACATTATTCCATCGGAAATTCATGACATGAAATATTTAGTTGTTGTTTTATTTGACAGGAAAATGCCTTTAACAGGAAAAGGAAAAACAAGGCACAAATGCTCTCTGTGTTCTCGTGTGAGGACTGTTGGACTCTGTGATATAGCCACAATAAGACTTTGAGGGTGTGTTAATTCTTTGTAGTTGGATTTTCTCAATTTCACATTAGAAAAAGCTCAGCAATAAGTTTAAAAAATGTTCATGTACAAGTGATGTCATAAAGTACATATGCAATAATAAAACAATTATCTCCACACATAAATTTACATCCAGAAATTTACATGGATCTTTTGAACCAACCATGAAGGAACTCTGATTGCACTGAAAGGGACCTACTTTTACTGAGTTAGGATCTGGATGACTGAAAATCTCCAGACATAAAAGTGTATGGTGTTTACTTGTGTTAAAATTGCAGGGACAGGCTGTTGTCTGGTGGAAGTAAAATAGCCGACATACAATTGTGTTTATGTTACGTGTACATCTCCTTTAGCAGTACTCAGTTTGTCCTGTCTAGGTTCTAATAAGCTTTGTCTATGTCTAGTTCTTTTTAAGTAGTTCTTACTGTGTGAATATTTAGTTTAGCTGTATACCTTTTAGTAAGTTCTCTGTGGCCACTGAATAAGACCATGGCCCAAGAAAATACATTTACCAGTACCAGTCATGTTATCTCTCCATCTCTTCCCTTATTGCCATTACAATTCATTAAAAATATATATTTTATTTCCATATTTTCCCATAATCCTCTTTGTTTCCTGTCATTGTGTATTATTTGGTGGTTGTGCATTTGTAAAAGCCAGTCGTTTTTTGCTGTTGTGTTGTTGCCAGTCGAGACAGAGACCAGACTCAAACTGATGCAAGACGCAGCAAACGACCGGAAACCTTTGTCTGGAGGCTAAGGTTCGGCTGGAGTCGCTGTAAGAGGAGAGTCAAACTTTTATTTCAAAGAGCTCTCACTTTTCAAGCTTCAAGGACTTTGTTGTTTTCCAGGAATTTAATCAGAAAGAAAAGTAAAAAAAAATGGTTTAGGTCTGTGTTTGGTCATCTGTGTATTCTTTATTCCTGACTGTTTCTAACTGTTTTAGTCCCTGTTTTAGATCTGGCTTTTGTCCTAGCTATAGCTTTGGTTTAGTCCTAGTTTAATCCTAGTTCAGACCAGTTTAAGCCCTGTTTCTGTTCTTGTTTAATTCCTGACTATTCCTGATTCCTGAGACTATATTAGGGTGCGTTCACACTTGCCGTGTTAGGTGTGGTTCAAACATACTCATGCGGTTGCTCTGGATAAATTTGAATGCTCCAGAGGAATGTCAGTGCGCACCAAATACACTTCAAGACCCTTGAAGACGAAACAGAGGTCTCGGGCGCTTCCAAGTGAACTCTGGTACGGTTCGATTCAAGTGTGAACCTCACTCAGACATTAGACGAGCTCAAACAGGAAAATCCTCAAATGCCTCATAAAAATGCTTAGTTTCCCCGAGGTCGCTCTGAGAAGTTAAAATGCTATAGTAACGTGCCTTATTAGCATTTGGGCTAGCATCACCATCTAATGTGTTCCTTAAAAAATGCATTTTGGATTGGATATTTTTTGGTCTGGTGCAGGTTAAAAGGCCAGCTGTGAATGCTCAGTGGACCAAGGCTTTTTGCTGATGAACCAGACTAAATGGATTGTTTTCTGATTTAGTGCAAACTAATGAGGTGGACTACGACCGTGAACACCTGGAATTCCTGGTTTAGTTTTGGTTTTGCTGTGTTTTAGGTGTGTTATTAATCCTACTTAAAGCTTATTTAAGTTCTGGTTTACTCTCAGCTTTAGTTCAAGGTTTAGTCCTGGTCTAGATAGTTTAATCTTGGTTTTACTCCTGGTTTTGGTCTTTATTTTAATCCTAGGCTAGACCTGTCTTTATTCCTGGTTTAGTTTCTTTGTTTATTGTACAGGGACAATGTACAGAAGCATTAATCACAAAAGAAAATATGTATTGCACCAGATTATAGCTAATTGAGCTATTTTCCATCTGCAGTCCCTCAGTCCCAGGTTAAGACCATGCTTAATTCATTTTAAGTCCTAGTTCAGCCTTCATTTAGCCCCCGGTTTAAGTATAGCTTTGTCCAAATTTAGTCCTAGTTGGTTCCACTTTTTTAGGGTGTTGTGCCAGTTTACTTTTGGTTGTAGTCCTAGACAAATCATTCTCCTAGTCCATGTTTAGTCCCAGTTTAGTCCTGGTTTCACCCTCTAATACAGCCACCTATATCTTAACCTATCTTAACCTACTCCAGTGATTTCAAACGTCCTAATTTCCGTGGAGGTTTTTGGCGGCTGCACAGGGCTCTGAACTCCCCCGGCAGAGCGGCATGTTTGCGGGAGCGGGCCTGTCACCTCGCTGTCGCTGCAGGCTCCACTAAAACACTGCTAAATGTTGCATGAAGCCTTTTGAAGTGCTGGAGATGAAACGGCCGCTCGACGCAGATATGTGTTCATTGTGGAGATGTGACGACAGCCCTGATTCAAACCGAGCTGTGGAGGCTCTGTTCTTTAGGTTTTAAAGCAGGGGTTTGACAGTTTTAATTTGAAATATGACAAATTAAATCCCGGTGAATACTTTTGGATGAAATACGATTTCCACGGCTCAAACAGAGGAGTGTGGTCAGTGAAGTTTGCTTTGATTCAAGAGACGTTGAAAGTGAATATTTAAGCTTCTGGATGACATTTGATGAGAGTAAATATTTTTACTGGCATTGACGTTTTACTTTAGAGTCACACAGCGGAAGTGGGGCTAACGATGAACAGGGAGAGAATAACTTGGTTTAGTCCCACTCTTTTGTGATAATACTAGTGTTAAATCCAACTTATTATAAAACTTATTATATCCAAATTAATGTAAAAAAGTTCATAAATAGGGGAGTGTAGTGTGACGTTGGTGCTACGGTCATATACTGCTGCAGTAAATATTAGATTAGTTCTGAATCGAGAACCGACTGAAAACGGAAACAAACATTAGTTGTGTCTTTGGGAAAAAATACATAATTTAACATGTTTTAGGTCCCAAAAATTCGATTTAGCAGCTTAACCTTGTTTTTGTTTTTAAATTATGTAAATTCTTGACCTTAATTTCTCCCACACCTCATTTTTTATCTTCCCTTTTATTTTAGTATGATTTGTTGTTGTTGTCATGTCATGTCCCATCAGTTTTTGGTGATTAAAAAAATAAAATCCCATTGTTTTTGCCTATACATATAATTTAAAGTAATTTTATTTTTTAAACAACTGAGTCCCAGTGACCATAGCATAACATGAATAAAATATAATTTTTCAATAATTTTTTTTTTTACCATTTGTTTCTATGCTCTAAACAATGTGATGACATAAAAGGAAAGAAAATGAAAAATAAATGTTTTTTTCCGGGTCTAGGAGGATATAGCGTGTAATGACAGACATTTAGTGTGTAAGAGCATGTTTATGTAACCCTTCTATTATGTTTTGAGTCAATTTGACCCCAGGCTGTTTTAGCTTTATAAAACATTATCCTATGGTCTTTTGGTTTCAATTGCAATTTCGAAAGGGGTCTCGCCCAGGGTGTATTTCAATGTAAAACCGCCACTGCACTTAACCCACCTTGCCTCCAGTGGTGTTCCAGCTGTAACACTGGTGAATGGAACCTTAATGTAAGTCGCTTTAAATGAAAGCGTCATCTATAAATGTAACACTGGTGAATGTAAGTCGCTTTGGATAAAAGCGTCTGCCAAATGACTAAATGTCAGAATAAAGACAAATAAATTACGCCATATGCATGTCTTTGGACCAGTGTTAATTTCGTTGACGAAATATTTTCGTCATTATTTTCGTCACGAATATTTTTTATGGACAAAACGCAAAGCGAAAACTAAAAAGGAAGTCACTGATGGAGACTAAAACTATAACTAAATTGATTGACATTATCGTCAACGAATAAAGGACGAGACGAAAATAGACTGTGACGAAAATCCAATTAGCAGACGGGAGAGATGAACAAAAGAACCAATCCACAAAACGGAACAGGCGAACACACTCCGGTACAGTAGGTGGCGGTATGCACCGAAAAAATTGGTTGCGACCCGCCATTAATACTAGAGAAGAAGAAGAACGAAACTGCATGAGAAGAAGAGACCAATCAGAGACTGACTTATTTGACTGAGCTCCCGGGAAGACGGCATTCAAAGAGCGACAAAATGTCACAGGTGACCTAACCAGGGGAAAGCGTAACAGAGCAAAAATCACTTTAGCACGAAGTGCTTTCTTGAAAATGAATAGAGGTAAATAAGTGTTACTATTCTGTGGTTGAATTGCCAGCATTGTGGTAGCAAGAAGAAAATGTCGTTCAGTGCACTTTAGATTCGAAATTAAAAATGTTTGCACTTATTGTTCAGCTCAGCTGTAAGCTTTAAGGTCCTGGACCTAACTTTATTTTTCTTTTATTGATGGTGAATTGGCAGCTAGTTATTGTGTACATTACCATGACAGTGTTTGTTGCTGCATAAAAGCTTTTGAATTGAAATAAAGACACCGTTGTGTTGACATAAAGTTGAATTTGTGTTTTATATATTTTGGTTAAGTTTATTTTCTATACCAAACTTAAAAAATATTGTAAAAAATTGTCTAGTAAATCTGTTATTGATTTTAGTCTTATTTTAGTTGACTAAAATACCAAGCAATTTTAGTCGACTAAAATACCAAGCAATTTTAGTCGACTAAAGTAACAAGCAATTTTAGTCGACTAAAATAAGACTAAAATTAAAACAAATCAGATGACTAAAACTAAAAAGAATTATAGTCAAAAGACTAAGACTAAAACTAAATTAAAATTTTGTGTCAAAATTAACACTGCTTTGGACAGAAGGAGAAAACTTAGCTTAACACAGGGAGGACATGCTAACCACTGTGTACCGCTTAAAATTATACATATTTTCTTTATCTCCGGACAGAAATTTGAACAATTACTGGCCCAATTGCATTGTCCATAACTTGGAGGGCCTTTAAAAACTCAAGAAATTATTCCTTAATAAGACTTATTTCCTTTTCCAGTCTGTAATAAGTAAACTCTAAAATGGCTGTGAAAGAAAATCAGCTACATTTCCTTTTTCCATTTTTTTTCAATGTAAAAAGCACTTGTCTTTTGCCTGTGGGAGCCTGTATTCTGAACACTTTTAATTCTGACATTTCCCATTCTCTTCTGTCTGTTTCTGTCTCTATAAATGGCCCACAGTAAAATCTCACACTTCATCTAAGATACAGAGACAAGGCCCTGAGGAGTTTTCTGACTTTTCTGAGACTTAAACGAATCGGGGCTTCATCGCCTGATTCACTACGAGACGGAAGCTTCTGCGACAATAACCCCAGCTTTTCATATTCTTAAATTTGCGTCTCGTGTTCCTGCGGGGCCAAATTTAAAGGCTCACTGGGTCAAATCATTAACGGAAAAACCCTCTCTGCCGAGCGTGAACGAAGGAGTTAATTACTCCGACTTAGCGCTTTTGGGCCAGTGTCTTCTCGATACGTGGCAGCTCCTCTTCTGCTCGGGAGAACGCACCGCTTGTTTGTGCTTGGATTAACAGCTGAGCTCAGGCAAATCAAATAAAATTAAGTATTAATATGCAATATGCATAATTGACAAGCAGTCGCTGGGAGATGCAAAAACTAAAGGTAAAACGGTAAACAAGTGCCGCATCTTCAACAAACTCCACTCAAGATGAACTCGGAGTCTATGAGACATAAATAAGAGCTTTGTTTTTTATTTTATTTGAGAAGATATTAAGCAAAATGTGAGAAGAGATTGATCAATTGCGCTCCTCTGATTTTAAAATTGGCATCTCACACTTAAAGTCATTTATTAAGACTTTTTCAGGTAATCTACTGGGAAACCAGTAAAACAGACCCATTTCTGTTTAATGTATCTTAAATAAATAGTTTTGGAGGGTACTTTCTCTACTGACTAAGTAGAGTCAATGAGAGAAAAGGGTTTATTTTAGCTGATACAGCTTTATTCTCCTCAATTCCTCTTCAACCAAGCTCTTAAACTCTTTTGGTTTCACTTTGTGCTTATAAAACTGCTCCTATAGCTTAGCCAATTTATTTACATTTTACATTTATTCATTTAGCTGACGCTTTTATCCAAAGCGACTTACATTGTTCTAATGTAATTACCAGTGTTACAGCCACTGGAGGCAAGGTGGGTTAAGTGTCTTGCCCAAGGACACAACGACAGTGTGAACTGTGGGGAGAGCGGGAATCGAACCGCCTACCTTCCGGTTGAAGGACGACAGCTCTACCCACTGAGCTACTGCCGCCCCACACATAGAAACTTTTTATGAACTTTATAATGTTTCTCTGTAGTGGCTATTAGCACCTGAACATTTTGTTAAGTTTGCTGGTAAAAGAGTTGTGTCTAATAGTTTATGCTGTTGAAATAAGGACAGAAGTGGACCCAAAAAGGCAAACAGAGAAACAAGATAAGGGCAGTGCTGTGCGTTTTTAGTTGTAGACAGTTGACAGTCGGAGTCAGGTGAGTATGAAGGAGCAGGCTGTCTGAACAAGAGGGACGAAGGAGAGCAGCGGCTGGGCAGTCCGAGCAGGATGAGAACTCAAGTGAGTATAAACAAAAATGTGTAACTCCAAAAGCCAAGTTGCTTGACCTCAGAGTGACACAACAGTCTGACAGGATCTGGTTGAGAGACAGGGCTTTAATTACTGTGGCTGATGGCAAATGGAGCGTCAACTGCAGCAACATCTGTTTTTGACAACACTTACAACTGGATCTGCAGCAAGATTTCAAATTGTAAATTGTAATTTAGTGTGGTCTAAAAGTTTGCTATTTTTTACATTTTAAATAGACACTGATAAATGATGTTATTTCTCTTTATTTAGACAAATATAAGGTTCACAAACATCAGGACTTATTTTAACATTCATAGTTGAACCATCTGTCACTTCTCTGGTCTCTGCTGAAGTTCTTCATAAACCAAACATGAGATGCTTGTTGTGTGTCTCATCCAGCAGTGCGTGGAGTGGGCGGGGTTTTCTCCTTCGCCGGTAGTTTGACTTCTGCGTAGGAAGTTCCGGTGTCTCCTCACTTACGCCCCCCCTTCCCCCCACTCAGAGCTTTGGGACAACACAAAAGATTGAGCGTGGAGACTACCTTCCAGTGCAATCGAGGAGGCATATTAACGGCTTTGAGACACAGCCTCTCTCATCTCATTTACTGAAGAGGACTCTGGTAACAGAGGAGGTCTTACAAAATGGATACTCCCATGTTCACAGTAAATCCAGAGGAAGCCATACGTACCGTAGGGCAATGCAAGTTTATTAAGCAGAAGTAAAACACCTAAAACATGACATAACATTTCCTTTTATTATTCTTAAAAATTATAGATTTACATTTTTTCCAGTTTTTAATACACAGATATAAGCTGTATAACTTTTTCTAAGTTTTATTGCCTGTTATGGTGAACAATATGTGAAACTAAACAAGTACAAGGCCTCGTGCACGTTCTTTACCTATCCTCATGCACTCTCTCTCCTCGTGCACGTGCACAGAGGTCAGGGCGGTTTGTGAAATAATCTGTGTGACATAAATTAATTGTGGGAGCTGTCAGCGACTGCAGGGGCGGCAGGGAGATTTGAAGATGATTTGAATACTTCTCTGCTCTTCCCTCGGTGTCACGTTTGATTTGACAGACTCTTAATGGCGGCCGACGTTAGAAATTCGCAAGCGCTGCCTCAAATTAATGCTGCAACGAATGGAAATGTGCTCAGCCCCAGCTTCACACGTTTCAAGAAAAGATCAGAAAGTTGTGCCTCGTTAATGCGCTTCCTTTGTGACTCCCAGATTTTGTTCTGATGTGGATCTACGCTTGGAATAAATTATGAAACTACACTCTGTCTTTTATTTTAGGTTAAGTAGTTTCTAATACTCACAGTTTTTGCATTTTATTAAGACGGCTGTGTCAATTTAAATCAGTGAAGGCCAAACTGGTAAATACAGAAGGTGTAAAAAGCCAAAGATATTAGGGAACAGGCTTGTATTAAATCTGACAATGTGTTTGAACAAAATAATAACCAATCAGAGAAAAACGGAGAAGACAGGAAACCGTCCACACTAAAGAAGTTGCCTTTATGGCTCTTTCCTGCATAGTTCCTGTCCATTCTCTACAGCAGTGAGTCAAACTCAAAGTGGGCCACGATAGTAAATAAGAATCTTTTTAGGGGCTTAAGACTGTAACACTTGGAAGCTTTTATTAAATTTTGAAATGTGAAGTTCCATCTTCATTTGAGTCTTAAAGTTATCTTTAACATATTTTCTTCCTTTTTATGGAAACTGGTTTTAGTTAGAATTGAGCAGCTTTTAGCCAAATAAAACATTCCAAACAGCTGCATTTGGCCCCGGGACCCTTGAGTTTGACATGTCTGCTCTATTGTCTTTCCACACTATTCTGTATTTTGTCTTATTGTCCATTTCCAAGCTTTACATTTAATCATGTTGTCTTCTATTCCTTTTTGCATGTCCCCAGTTTGACAATCTTCTTTGAATAGTACATTATACCTAGAATGTGTTGCATTTCAGAATTGAAATGCAATTTCATAAGAATTGCACTGAGCATACTCTGGTATCATCTGTGTTTGCATCATATAAAAGTACATCACTGATGTTTGATTTCCAGATCTTACTTAAATTCGACCGTAGCAGGATTTTCCACAATTTCTGACTCTAACAGATATTTCTTACAGGAAGTTGTCACATGAATGAGATCCAATCTCACGGTACGAACTAAAACGACCAATTTAGAGCCACAGTTTGAGATATGAATAATGAATCATTCCTCAGCAACAGTAGAAATTGCACAGTGTGACTGATACTTTAGACTACAGAGTAATAATACACATTATACACTCTAATCTACGCTGTATATCTTTCTCTTTATATTCAAAACTATGTCCAACTGCCTTCTTCTTCAACTATTTTAAGATAAGACGAACTGACTCACTGTCAATCTTCTCACAGTTTAATGTGCAAGATTTTGATTTGGAATGACTTTTTACAAATATTTATTCTACTGACACTATTCTGCTTTGTAGTTGTGCTTCCAATAGTCAATTAAATGTAACACAAGCTTTACATCTGGACTAAACCGGCCCTCTGGTGGACAGAGGTATATCCCTGTATGATCTTACTTGAGGCCCTTATAAGGGCTTCCAGGAGAGAGGCTTGGTCTAAACAAATTAATTTAAATTTAGTGAAAACATGTCCCTATTGTCCTTTCTATTGTTCTATTTTGCTGCAGTAGTTAAACACCCTCTCTTCCTCCTCTTCCTCTCGGTCAAAAGCACATAGACTGAGAATGACTAAGTGATGAAGACCAGCCGAGTGTTTAGAGCCGTAATCAGGTTTGAAAGTCACGCCCGGTCCATCCCGAGCCGGTGCATTTCCTGCCGTAAATGGGGGCTAATGGGGGAAAGGTCTGTGTAATCTGTGCCCATTAGCGGCTGCGCCTGGCCTAATTGCCCACCGAGCCTGAACAATTTGGTTAGACGTCGCTAGCGTAATTATGGCTGCTTTGGCTAAAAATAACAGCCGTCCAGGATCAAACTTGCACAGAGCTGTCTGTTCACTTTGTCTCGGGTCCAAACAGTTTAAACCTTTGCTTAAAAGGACACAGTAAACCAGGTAAAGTGATGTCAACCCAGCCCATTACTCTGTTTCTATTTTCAAACACTTTGTAAAACAGTTGTGTATGAAAAATCCTTTTTTTCATTCACATTTCATGTAAGTTTTCAATAGAACTCTATTTATAAAATGAAATTTATTCACGCTTTTATTTTTCTTTAGTCTTGAAGACTTCTACCTTGACACTTGTAAGTCCCGGTTCTGCTAAAACACAATGTATCAAACTTCAATGTGTATAATAGGAATAATGTATAGCATTTTTTATTTTTATTTTATTACATTTTTTTATTATTTTTTAGAAAAATAGAAGCGAGAGAAAATGTGGCCTGCTCCAGCTCTGAAGGAGCTGTGCTCTTTTCTTCTTTTTGCGACATTTCAAATATTAACATTAAAGTTGCTTAACCTCATGTGTCTACGGCAGTGTTATTCCACAGTAATTACCTCAAATAAAGAACTACTGAAGGGAAAACGGACGGGCAAATGAACGAATGTCAGAGAACCATTGTCCTTTAGATAAACGTTCAGGTTGGACGGAGCTCAATTAGCACCAGTTGCTTTTTCAAATGTCACTTGTCCTTTTTTTTCTGACACTAACAATTACCGTTAAATCTCTGCTACTGTTACTCAAGCTCTAATTCTCATTGAGGATTCAAAGGCAGCGTTGTTAAAGCTGGGCTGGGGTAATTAGCCGCTCACTAATCGACACTCGGCAGCAGAGATAAAACACAAACGGACGGGAGGAGAGAAGGGTCAAAAGTCACAGCAGTGTAAACAGAGAGGCAGATGTCTTAAAGCTGGAGTAGCCTGCTGTTAATAAGGCTGTTACACTAAAACTGAGTGCGGGATATTAAAGTGATGCTACACTTATTCCTAATGTGTCTGGGTATAAACCTGGACAAAGCAATAAGGTTTATTAAAGTCTAGATGTTACTAATAAACACCATTAAAAAAAAATAATAATAATAATGGATTGTATTTATATAGCTCTTTTCAAAGCTCTCAAAGTGCTTTACAGAGTCCTTTATTCATTCACTCCACAGTCACTCACTGGTGGAGATGTGGCAGCTCACCTTGCCCTCCATGGATGGTCTCATCCATCCAAGCTTGGGTGCTCTTTCAGAGGCCTGGGGGCTTGAGGGTTCTGCACAGTATCTTATCTGTTCCTAAGACTGCGCTCTTCTGGACTGAGATGTCTGGGGTTTTACTTGGGATCACCAGTGGCTCACCTGGTGGAGCGGCTACCATTTGCTTGGGAGATCTAGGTTCGGATCAAACTTTTGGTAAATTGCTTGGTCTTACCCCGTTTCCTGTCTGTCTACTGTCCTATCCAATAAAGCAAAAAGGGCCCAGAAAATTCTAATAAAACAAAAAATGCACACCTCAAGTTGGTGGTATCTATTGTCTCCTGTAAAATTCATCTTCAAGTATTTTTGGGGTTATTAAGCATGTATATTCATTCAGCCATTTATCTCAGTAGCAGCTAATTCCACACTGATTTCTCTGGTTCTTTTCCGTTTTTTTTTTTTTTAATAATGTTTGCTTAGAATCCATTCAAAGCTGCAAGAAAAATGGTCCTGAGTCAAATTTTATCAATCAATAATGAAACACACTGACCTCTGGTGTATAATGGCCTATAACCTGTTTCATCTCATTCTCACCCCGCACCATTTTAACACAGGTCAGAGACATGAGCTGTTTATCTACATTCACCGACCAGGGTCATCTCCTCTCGTTTGTTCTGAGTTACAGCTCTCTCTGACAGGCACCAGGCTTTAACTCTGAGTGAGTCACACAATTACAGCCAACGCTCAGAGCTTTTAACGTGGGAAGGTCACAATGACGCCATATTTGAGTCCGCTGTTACAGACGCTAATGTTACTAAAAGCATCTGAGTGACTCTCGACTGATTCATATCAACACGTATTAGCTTTCAGATGTTGTTATTAGGAGCATTATTCTGCATTTGCGTGATCCTCAGATATCATGTGCTTTTATTTTAATCAGTAATGTTGATTAGGCTTGAAGCTATTAAATGCTCAAATATAGCATAACATTATTCAAATATAAAATTATTGATGTTGATAACTGAAGACTGCCCAGCACATTTCAATTATTGTCACTATTGCAGAAATTTTACCAAATCACTGTTAGGTTTATTTATTTATTTATTTTTTCCAATTTCTATAACACTGTTTTGTTTATTTATTTATTTATTTATTTATTTATTTATTTATTTATTTATTTTTTATTAAATTAATTTATTTCATCTTTATTTTAATAATTTGTATTTATTTGTTTATATAATTATTTATGTACATTTTAAGCAGCTTGTGTATGAAAACCTTGGCCAATTTAAAGGTACTTCAAGACCAAGCATATAAAGCAAGATTATAAATTGTCTTTCATGTCTCTCTAAACCCCACCATTTGCACCACATCAGAACCTAGTTGTAGTCCAGCATTTACTAAAAATACGCAAAAAAAATATGAAGCATTTAAAAAGGTTTACTGGTTCAAATCAAGAAATAATTAAGAAGTTTTAGTTTCATTATAATATAATATTATATAGTTTATTCTTAACAAGGACCAATTTTAATAAGCCATAAAAATATAGTTTTTGATCCAGATAAAAAGTTGGAAAAAAAGCCAGATTAGATTTCAACATGACCAGTCTAAGCCCTTCATGTATTAGATTTGAATTTAGAGACGACTGAATAAAGGAGCAGGAGTAAATCTGAGACGCCACAGACTCGAGAATGTCCCACACCAGGATTTTATGGCATTTTCTTCTTTAAGGCTGAGATCTGTCACCCTCAGGAAACTCTGGAAATGAAACTCTGCTGCAGCAAGATTCAGAAAAAAGAGCAGATAGAGCAAGTTTTACTTAAATATCTGTGTTGGACAAAATGGCGATGAGACAAATGCTTGTGTCAGCCAGAACCTTTGGTTTTGATCGAATAAAATTTATATAATCCCCTGATATTACAGATAACTTTCTCAATATTTTTATTCATTAATAAGCATTTTTGCCTTCCCTGAAAAGCCCTATATAAATTTGACGTATTATTATTTAGTTTTAAGTCACTTACATATCTTAATATGTGTGTTCAATTGTCTGACACTTTCTACATTTGGTCCAAAAGGCCTGAACTATTGCTCATCTGTCTTTCACAAATGAACTGGATCTTGGTTCAGTTTGGTCCAGACTGAGACCAAAGAGCAGCTGTTTGGACTAAACGGAAAAGTCTGGGCCCAACAAGCCCCGTGAGTGGCTCATTTTGATCCTGTTAATGCAATTCTCCTTTAAAGTTAAAAGAGTATTGTGTAAAATGTTGTAACATTTGAAACAAATCAGTCAGAGCTTTGTTTTTTTACGTTGTATAGTCACAAAAATATGCAAAAAAGCTCAACGGGACCCAAAGAGAACAAACTGCAAACTGTTGGAGGAGAAGCACACACTTTGAACACAACCTTGTTGAATGTTTATGACATTTATGATGCCGTCTCTCAGGGTTTGACATGATCCAACAATCCCAACGTGGGGAAAATAACATTTCTGTGACACATTAATGGGGCCATAAGTGAGGGTAAACACTAAGCTAAGGAGTTCAGGAGACCAAAAAAATCATGTTCAACATGTTCTTAGACAACAGCATGTCCTTGCAGGGCTACTGTACATGCACTAGACGAGACGAGTGGAACTGTAATCTGCACTTGGTCACCAGGCATCACTTTAAACACCAAAACAACACTCCTCACCTTAAAGCAGCACTATGTAACATTTTACCCCAAAATAAAGAACCTGAAAAATAAAGTTATTAGCATTAATAAACCCTTTTTAAAAAAACAAAGTCATAAGAACACATATCTGACAAGGACCTGCAAATTTACAAAACAACTAGGATATTTATTGGGTAATGGTAACAGTCTTATACAAGTTTTAATGAAGTATTTGTTTACTTTAAATCTTAAAATCTAAAAGGTTACACAGTTTAGCATACTTTAAATTAAGATGGACCAATATTCTCCCAAAAAAACCAGTAGATTTCTCACCTAAACCTTTTTCAATTTAACAGTGAATTTTGCATCCAGCCTTTCCCCATTTATTCAAATCCCTCTCTCCTCCGCTCCCCTCGGTGCTGACAGTCAGAAAAGTTTGCCCACATCACGGCGAGACGAAACAGTCCTTTTAAATGAAGATTGGTGTGTTAATCTAGCCTCCATCCCTCCATCCGTACATCTCATAGATTTACCCCGGCAGCCCTCACTTTCTGCTGGGCTGGCACTCGTCTTTATGCCCCGCTCTGATTCTTGATTTATATTTTGACAGTATGCATCTGCGTATTTTGCTGAGCTGTGTGTATTCGGGAGTGTGTCGCTAACCGGAGCTATTGACTTGTTGTAAAGCCGGTCCTTGAGAGTATTTATGAGCACGGGAAGCCAAGCAGCGCCTTGGCATTTTCCCATCGTTGAAGCAGAACCATTTCCCTCCCTTCCTTCCTTCCTCCTTCCTTCCTTCCTTCCTTTCCCATCGCTCGCTCTGTTTTGGGGATTTGACAAACTCGACTGAGCAAAGAGACACCAGAGCCTCTTCAGATCACTTGACATCTCGCTGCGGTCAGGGTTCATTGGCGACAAACGGATCGAACAAGAAACAATCGATCAGCAACCACGCTTCATGTGAGAAGTAAATATTTATGAAAAGACAACATTGACTGAAGAGGAGTGGAGTTTCTTAGCTTTTGGAACATGCAAAAAGAGACTACAGCTGTGCCTAAAAGCATTCACCATTAGGTTACCTTAGTCCGACTGAAATTGGACTTTTAAATAAACAGATCTAGTTTATGGTAATTTTTTGCTTAGCACTGTCACCTCTCAAGGTGCAAGTTCAACTCCTGGGCTGGGCCTTTCTGTGTCGAGTTTGCATGATCTCCCTTGCTTGGGCAGGTTTTCTCTGGTTCCCCCACCAACATTAAAAAGGCTAGTCTCCAGTTAGTAACATGACTGGAGACATTTCCCTGTCGCTGCCTGAGCTATTGCCTATTACTCCACTGGATAGGTTAAATGCAGAGAATCTGTTTCCCCACAGTGATAATAAAGGGTAAGTTAACTTAGATAATGCTTTTATTTTTGGAGCTGCATGTATACGTTCTAATTGGACTGGTACTTGACTTGACCTATGTCCTGCTCCTTGGTTAGGTTAACAGAACCAGCTCATGGTCCAGCTCTGATGTCAACCTGTGGGGTATTCCTTGCAACTCACTGAAAAAAATGTGGCTTACTGTTTGAATTGTAGCTGTATGAGTGTTCACACAGAAGCTGGGACTAAACCTGTTCCATAAATACTAGTCTGGGTTCAGAGCCAGATTAAAACAGTAAGACTCGTCGGCGGAACATTTAAGGTTCTGCCGACGTTGGTAAATTTTGATTTTGTCAAACCTCAGTTTAAAACTACATAGAGGAAATGCCCTCCTAAATGAAGTTGACATGGAGAAACTAACACAGAAATATGCTGCATCTCAGTTTAATGAGGCATTAGACGAGTGACTGAGTGAACTGTGAGAATTGAATTAAGTGTGTTTTAGTCACAAAGTAAAGTTTATTAATCTGATTAAACATTTGAGAGTCAGTTGTAAAATTAGTGCTTTTCCACTTTTTGTGACAAAATAATAATAATTATTATAATTAATGGAATGGATTTATATAGCCGCTTTTCACGGCTCTCAAAGCGCTTTACAGAGTCCATTATTCATCACTCCACAGTTACACACTGTATGACCTCTATGACCTCTAAATATACTCACACATTCATACACCAGTGACACAGACACTGGAGGCAATGATGGTTAAGTGTCTTGCCCAAGGACACAACAACCACCCTAGCCCAGTGCTCCAATTCATTAATTGCTGAGCCTGACCTTAAACCTGCTCTGAACCAGGACCAGATTAAACTTCCTGTCATGTTCTTATGGTCATTTTTATTTTATTTTTTTTCACTTTTCAGTCATTTCCTGTTTTATTTTTGTACTCACCTTCTGTCTCGTCTTCCTGGTCTTGGTCTGCTTTATAAAAACCTCCTTCCCATTATTATGTGGACCGTCTTGTACCTTTGTATCAAAGTTCCAGCAGTTTTTCCTAGTGTCTACTCCGTAACTCTGTTTTTGACATTTGCCTCCCTTTGACCTTGAGTTTTAGATACCTTTGCTGTTCTATCGAACTTTGGACTAACCTGTGAGTCGAGTATTCTGAGTATTTCCAGTGTGCCTACTTAGTTACGTCCTTATTGAGTCTGACTCATAATGAACCTGTTTTATGGAACAGAAATCAAAACAAAATGAGCAAGGATTATCAGGTTAGCTCACTTGATCGAATACAATTATAGATAGGTTGTATTTATAAGGCTACGTTTACAGCCCATGTAATTCAGTTGTTCCGTCTTGGATGAAAACATAGATGTATGTAAACAGTTTTGGCCGAAACGTGTTTGTGTGTGTGATTCATCCTACAGCAGCTGCAGGTATCGTCTCTGGCAAAGGAATGTAAGCAAACGCAAATGAATACAGACGCCTTCTGTTGACGTGACTCCTCCATTTGTCTCCATTAAAATCTGCAGAGTGAATTAAGGCCTGCATCTGTCGCAGGCCAAGTTTGAATTCATCACAAACACTCTCTATAAACAAACACAGTGGAACACAACGCTAATGTCAGGAGTGTTGTAGTCGACAACTCAATAAAACCTACAAGGGAAGACAGATATTTACTCCCCAGACAACTGCTGTCAACTGCTGTTGTTCACAGACACAATGAAGACAAGGTAGATCAGATTTAAGTACTTTTCTATTTTTAGTAATAATAAGTCAAAATTAATAAAATATTGAAGAGTACAAATTTATAAAACTTCTTCTTATTATATCACATTTGGCCTAAAGTCAATCCTGGGACAAAAACGTCTGGTTCTAGTCCCAGGTTACTTTGTCTTATTCTTTACTTGAGTTGAAATGGTTTAATTGTAGGGGAGATTTACTTCTGATGTTAGTATTTGTTTAGCCCAGGGTTTGCCTTGTTAGGTTTTAATTACAAGTCATAATTTTTATTTTGTCTTGACACATTCTGATATCAAACATGACACTGTTTTGTCTTCACTTTAATCCTGGTTTTAATCCATAGTCCTTTAGACCAGGGTTTATTTAACCCGTTTAGTTTAGTTTATTTTTATTTTTTTTTTCTTCAGATAAGTGCAATATTAGCTCACCAAAGAAATAACTAGTTTCTTCATGTTAAAAACCAAGACAGCAGCTGATATTAGTGTCAAATCTATTTCAATTGTCTCATGCATGCCCAGTAATCTCTGTGCTGGGGAAGAGCATGATGGTGATGGCGTTCTTGAATTTACAAACATGTGCTGCACAATTTCTTTTAGGCCAGATTAAAATATGATGTTGTCAAGTATCTAATATCATGTCACATGTTACATCAGTAGTCAAGTAGTAAAAACTGATTTATTAATTCTCCTGTACCTACTGACTGGTCCTTTGAGCTGTGTAGGGCTGTTGTGTTGGAGGAAGTTTCTAGGTGTTGCCCTTCAAATTAGTTTTGGGCCCTACAGTACAGCAAATCGCACTTCCTTCACAGGAGGTTTGTTGGTGGGAGAGCTCCCGGTGTGTCAACTCTTTTGGTCTTGGCTGTGCTTTTTGCATGGCAGTCAAAGGGTTGTGTATATTTGGACAGCAACACTTCATTCTTTTCTAAACATTTTTGCCTTTTGAGCTATTTTCCATTAAGCCATGTTTGGAATGCTTGATTATAACTTTGTACTTTACTTTAGACAACAGTTGTCCGGGTGGTCCAGCTTTTAGGCCTGGTAATGTGCAGCCAAATTATAACAGTCTCCAATAAGTTTTTTTCTTTTTGGTTTTATCAGTTTTGGTGTTCCTTTTTGAAGACGAGCTTCTATTGCTGCTGCTGGTCTAAAGTCCTGCCACCACAAACAATCACTGGCATGCCACCTGTTTGCTGTTTGAAGTAGTTTGTGTTTTGGTTAAGCTTGGTTTGTGAGGATTTAATAACATTTCAGAAAGATTTTACAAGTAATTGGCAAATAAACTGAAATAACTTGTTCAAAGTAACCCTCATGACACTAGAAAGCTATATATAAATCCAGAAAAGTCATATGCAGATTGGTCTCCAAGTTTTGTCAAAGTTTATAATTACTATAGTTTCCTAAATCTTTTTTTCATCTTTCTTCCCCGTCCTTCACTTATTTCTTCAAATTAAAACCACTGCCGTTGCATGTTTTTTGCTACAGTCTCGCCTTAATTCCTTGTGTTTTCATCAACATATGGAGTCCGCTCTCTCTCTTTCGTCTCACTTCCTTCGTCGATCTCTAACTAAAGCAAATAAACTCTGTATAAACTGCCAGCAAGGATTTGATTGATTTTAGCATTTCTGTTAAAAGCCGACAGTGTTTTGCATCAGAAAACTCTCACAGTGTCATGAGACCAAGCTGAATTTCTTCTGGTTTGAATTATTATGATGTTTATCTGTCTCATTAAAGCAGACGCAGGTTAATAAGCTCAAGGTTATTGATTAGTTTTTGATCGATTAAACCCATGTCAAAACAGATCAGAACCTCGTTTCTCGATAAAAAAAAATTCTAGAGAGGGTTTACCACTGGTTTCATCTTTTCAAAAGGCTGACAAATCTGTTTTCTTATCTGTGGACTGAAACTAAAGACTAATAAACTTTGCAGGCACCATTTGTACTGTTCATGAACCACGAGTGAAGCAGGACTAAACTCTTGACTAAAACCATGTTTAAACTAGAACTAAAAAAAAAACTAAATGGAAACTTTAAGGGTTTAATTCAAGAACCAAGGACAAAACAAATAATAAGTTGGCCTTAATTACAATCAAACAAGGAGTAAGTATTGGACTGGGTTTGACATTTTTACTGTTGGTTTATGCCTACCTTTTGTCACCATTTTTTCAGTTTTAGTCAGAACCTGGTGTAATCCAAAGCCCAAATTGGGTCCAAAATGTCTGTAAAAGCCAGTCCATTTAAAATTCAACGTCCAACAATAAAATCTTCAATTCTAAAATGGTTACTGGCATTTTTGGCTTTGTAAATGTTCATGGGCAAAGAGCGGTTGACCTATAACCGGAAGGGTGGCGTTTTGATTCCCGTTCTTCCCACAGTTTATACTGTCGTTATGTCGTTGGGCACGACACTTAACCCTCCTTGCCTCCAGTGACACAGCACTGGTGTATAAATGTGTGTGATTGTCGCTCTGGTGTATGAACTTTTGGACAATGGATGGAAATTAGCCTAAGGCTATAATCTGGCATGTTTACATTCATGTAGCTGTGTCTCATGTAAGTTCATTAACATGCACTGTCCCTTTTTAAAAAGAAGAAAAAAAAAAAGAAAAATAGTATTAAAGTAGTCCATATGTGTCAGAATAAAAGCATGCTAAAAAAACTGCTATAAAAATAAAACTTTCCTTTTTTGTTTCCTCTGGCTCATCTCATCTGCTTTTTGCATTAAAACTAGACCTGAACCCTTGGCTGGTCTTGGTGGAGATCTTCCTTAGACTAAATAAAGGACGCAATCAATTGTGGAAGGACACACTGCTGATGTAACAAGCAGTTTCTCTGTAAAGTAAGATAACCACAGTAAATTTATGTCCTCCCTTAGATGCCACTTATACAGCCCTCCAAAGTGCAGTAATTCCTGTACATAATTTTTTTCTGTATTATCTAATTTGCTGTATTTTTCTTGTGTTGGACATGTAATTCCAATCATATGTGTAGGATGCCAGTCTTTTAGAAGCTGGCCTGCTCTTGTACTAAAATAAAGCCCTTTGGCATGTGTCTGTTCTCACTGAAGCTGTCTCTGTCCGCCGTGGGACCTATGCTGACACACCTCAGGAGAAATCAGGCCGGGTGTAATTACGCCGCTCGCTGGGCGCTGATTGATGCGTCTTGATGAAGTGCTCCATGATTGAAGAGTAACGACGCATGGGGAAAATCCATAAGAGGCCTTTAGCGCCGCAGAGCAGCAGCAACGCCATTGGCTGGGCTCCATTCTGCTGAGTTAATCAGGGGCCATCGCTCCAACGGGATGAGTGTCACAACGGCTCGTCAGTGTGATCGATCAGACTGAAACAGCAAACGAAGAACACACTGGCCGTTTCACTAGGTCCAGTCGTATTTCATTTTCCAATTTTAATGTATTAACTTAATATGAAATCAAATAAAGGCTGTTTTTTTGTTTTCCAATTTTCATTTTCAAAACAAAAAACTAAAATGGGGTCCTTTTTTTGCTGTTTTCCATTTTTGCAACCCACTGTCAATGGCTTAAGTTTAAAACAGGCTTTAGTATGTCCTCATTCTGCTGAGTTAATCAGGGCCACTCTCCAAAAGTGTCACAAAGACTCGTCAATCTGATTTATCAAGTCTAGCTTTCTCAGACCTCTGTACATAATGAATTTACTGTTGTTTTGTTGCTGTATTTTAGTCTAAATTGGGAAATAGAATTACAAGACATCACAGAAAAGAAATGCATTTTTCATCTTGGTACAAAGCAAATAAAGTAAACAATTCAGAATTGAATGAAAATAGCTTAAAATACATTTATTCTATGTCAAGCAATAGAACACGGTTCAGTTTGTTAAGCTTTTGTTAATAAATTATGAGGGTAACATAAGTAGCTGGTCATAATGCCTTTTTTTGACAGTTTGTTTGATACTACAATAAAAAAAGCTCCAATCTGAATCATCAGCCTGACAAAGAATTATGCAAATGGTAATAGTGATACTTAAAGTAGTACCTCACCAGAACACCTTCACAAAGTTGATTGGACGAGCATCAATGCGATCGGTCAGACTGATAAAGCAAAAGGAAAACACACTGGTTGTTTCATCAGATCCAGTTTTGTCAGACATCTACACATAGAATGGATTTTCTGTTGTATTCACAATATCTTTTAGACAGTTCTAAGTAAAAACATCCAAATAGAAGACATCTTAATAAAATAAAGAGAAGTGAATGAAATTAACTAAAATGTATGCATCAAACCATGAAACACAGTTGAGTTTGATAAGGTATGTATTTATTACAGATTTGGTTGATAGATTGTAAAGGTAACAAAATGAGTTGGTCATAATGCTCTGCTTTTGACATGATTCTTTTTATAGATACTATAAAAAAGCACAAATCTGAAGCATTAACCTGATGAAGTTGGTTAAGTGAATAGTAAAGCAAGACCTACAACTACCGTTTCATAATAACCCTCACCAAATTACTTTAACATGATAATAACACAAAAACATAAAGAGAATACAATACAAATTGTTGCAATAGAGCTGTCCACAAATTGAACATTTGGGAAATAGAAGAAATTAAACGTAACAAAAATCTAAAATCAGTATGGTCTAGACCTGTAGTTAATATGTGCATTGTATTTCTTATTAGTGACCTAAATTCAGACAGGACAAATAACCATAAAAATCTCTGTAAACAAGAGCACACCGTCCGTCTTATCAAGTCCAACTTTCTCAGTTTGCCTTTGACTTATTTCATTTTTATTGTTGAATTTTTAGAACGATGGGACTGGAAAAAAATATACTTGTTGGCATTTAAGTTAAAATACTGGCTTTGGTTAAAATTTGCTTGAAGAAAAATCTCTTCTTTAACAGTAACCTTGCCAAGTTAGGCTTTTATGGACATTTAGTCAATTTTGAAAAGGAAACAAAATTACTGATTCTATTCTTCCCAGTTGTCAATCTGATCGATCAGCTTGATTGGAGCCCTGCGATGGGTAAAGCAAGAACACACCTGCTACAGACAATACACCTGCCGATAATACAGATTGCCAGAGCCATGTATTGTGTATTTAGAAGCTAGCTCCCAACTTCTTGGATTAATTAGTGTAACAAGTCCATTAGTACCTACTGCAGTATGAGTTTTTTCTTCTTTTCTTTAGTACATATTTTGACTGTAAATAAAGATGATAAAAACAAGTCACTGATAAAACATTTGAACATGGCTTCAAAATCTGGTTGTTGTAAAGACAATCTTTTAAATCTGTCCAAATTTGTAAAAAATAGAATCACTATGATTACCCTTTGAACCTACATTAATTTCATAAAACCTAACTCTTTTCTGTTTGTCTTCCTCCTATCTGTCACCCAATTCAGAAAGTCCTCTTGAACCGAAGCAGTAATCTGAAGCATTTTGTCATTAAACCTATCCGTTTCCCAATGCATGAAACGTCATTTCTCAGATGCGTCGGATCAACATTTGGAACCAAAGCCGTGACGCTGTAAATCAAAATGGCAGCCATGTTCCTTCCTCCTCTCTGCGTGTTTCCTTAAATCCCAATCCGACAGGTGGGTTTGGAGCCAGATTAGAGCTGTAGTATTTTGGCATTAAGGTGAATTATATCAGAAATGAATATGGAAAATGCGGGTAATTACCAACTCTAGAGACATTTTAGGGACATGTCACAGGATTTTCTGTTAACGCTGTCGTCTTTTTGACTCTGAATCAAATATTCAGCAAATCCACTTAGAAATGGGATACATATCAGAATATTAAGCAAAAATGTGTGCCTTCATTCAAATGTGGGATTTTAGGATAGTTCTTTAACAGCAGCTACAAGACTTTTATTTACTAAACATTGGAGAGATGGCGTTCAGTCCAGCTTTATTCCTGGCTCAATCCTAGTTTAGTCTATATTTTGTCCAAAATGATTGTTCTACTGTCCTTTGTCCTTGCTACAATCTAGAGCCTCTTTTCCACAGAGATGGTATGGTGAGGGTCAATTCCATTGTGTTTCCATTACCAAAAGGGGGGTCCCAAAAAATTCCATTGTACCACTTTGGGGATGCCTTGGCTTGGGGTCCTAAGGGGATCTAGTTTTGTGGTACGCTTTTGGAAGAGGTAAGGTAAAACAAATCAGTCAGCTGATTGTACAGTGTCCACAGCAGAACAAGGCTTAGGTATATTCTTGGTTTATTCCTGGATTAGTCTCAATCTGTTATAGGAAAAAAAAAAAGGCAAGAAATACTGTGATATAGCATGTACGCATAACTATTAAAATTCAACACATACCCCAAAATAGTGAAATCTGCAACTACTGTATCTATGTTTACACAGTGGCTAAAGGCTGAAACCTAAAAGCATAAGAGGCCTGCAATATAATAATAATGTTGTTTTTTTTCTCACCAATAACTTCTCTTAGTCAGCTTTGTGTGAAATTTGTTTCCTATTACTACATCCAGCTTTCTCAGGTCTCTACATATATATATATATATTTTGTTTAGTTGACAATAAACTTAATATGGTATAAGCTTGAATGGGCTATTGTCTCGTTTATGTTTCGACCGAGTGTTTTGTTAAAAAGAGAACTGGCTTCTAGTCTGACTTTTAATATACACACCTCACAAATATCACAGGGCAAATATCACACTGTTTACATGATCTGTGAGCTCTGAGCAGTAACACATGCAACATCCGTCCTAAAAACTACCATTGTAAACCATTTTAGTATTATTTTGTGACTGTGATTTTGTTTTAGGCTTTAAAAAATTAGCAGACAAACTAAAGGCTGGACTAGCAATCTGCAATTTAAATTAATGCTAAATTTTCTAAAACCAACAACATCAGCAAAAAACAGAAACATGAGGAAGGTTAAAAACTATTAATCTTTTTTAATTTAAATAATATAGAGCCATACATAAAGAGCCATAAGCTATAAGTTGGTAAAATTATGTTTTTGCTGGTGCCTGCAGGTAAAAAGATTTATAGATGTAAACTTTCTGTTTTTCAGAAGGAGCTTGTTATAATGGCTCTGGACTCTGAGTACTTGTTTTTCCAAAACAAACTAGATACCACATTAATGCTGTGGCAGTGGCAAATAGCTTTGGTTTTACATTTAAATTGTTTGCATTAAGTTTAAGTTGAGCTCTACAAGAAATATGTTAACTGCTACAAAGTAATGAAAGTACTGCTGTTAAAAAGCACTTTATGTGTTTGCTTTCGTTTATATAGCAGTACTTTTAAAATAAAACTGCAAGTAAATTGCTATAAAAATTGTAATCATTTTCCAGCACTAGTTTATTCCTCAGAGATCATGAAACCTACTTTAATAAGTTAACTGTTTATCCTGTGTGTGCTGTACCAGTTTAGTTTATATAGTTTACTTCTTAACAGGGACCATGTACAGACTGTAGATCTTCGAGCTAGGTTCCATCCACAGTCTCTCAGACACATACATTATGCATTTAACTAATAACATTTAACAGTTCATCACTTAATTTTAACAGCACTACTCCTTAGCCGTAGGCGCGGAATGGCTGCCACGTCTCTGTCAGTCTGCCCCAGGGCAGCTGTGGCTACAGATGTAGCTTACCACCACCAGTGTGTGACTGTGGAGTGACTGAATAATTGATATGTAAAGCGTCCTAGAGCTCTGGAAAGGCGCTATATAAATACAACTATATAATATACAAAGAAGCAAAATCACAAATTCTAATTATTAAAATAATTTGTAAAAGATCTACAAAAAAAAACAATTAATCAATGGTCTTTCAATCTAAGCCCGAAGTACAGCCCTACATTAACAACAGACAAGGACAGTATTTATTACAGTCTAGTAAGGGAAACTAATTTGGTTATTAGTTTAAGTTATAGCTATGCTAAATCATACATTTCTGTAATGTATCCTGTGATTTTGTTACTGGTTTGTGTTACTGGTTGTTAAAGTGAATGAGAAAGTCTGGGACTTCTGTCATTAAAACGGGTGCTCAGTTTTTGTTGTCACTTGGAAGGGTCTATTTGACTAAAATAATAATGGACTGTGGTAATAACTGGTGATCTATATAGTGATAGTAACAGTAACCTGTAGAAAACCCATGTCAAATGTTGGAGTTCAGACCCTCATACATCTCCAGCTGCAGTTGTACAGAGCCGGTCTCTGTGGCCTGTGTTCACCTGCCGCAGCGCTGCATCTGTAATGTAAATGTGATTTATTCTGCGCTGTATCAGTTTTGTGGCGTCGCTGCAAACAAGTCGGCAGCTGAATCATTTCCTCGTACATTTACATGCAAATTCAACCTCTCCGCGCCACAATGGAGCTCAGAAAATCATTGTCTCATCACAGCGAGATGGATTTCAGCCTGGGCTCGAGTTGCATTCATATGTCCCGGCCCTCCATCACACGCCGCAAGGTAAACAGCCCAGGCCTTTAGCATTTGTGCAAATGTCAGAGGAAAGGACAGCGCTGAGGAATTAGCACAGAGAGGGGAAAAATATGGGGAAAGGCTGGAAAACTTCAGCTGAAACAGATGAGGCAACACTGACAGAGAGATTTATCAGAGCAGACTCAGAGCTGCAGTTTAACCCTGAAAAAGAACAGCTGGAAAAAAATTGATTTTACATGAGTTTAAAAAAAGCAGAGACTATGCAGAGTTTGTTCAAGCCTGTATGGCAAAATAATTACTACAGAGTAATTTGACATTTTACTAAGATATAGTAAGATGTCTGTAGAGATTCTCATTCATCCAGGACATATTAAATGAAATGTTTCAAAGAAGGCATCTGGAAGCAAGTTCCTGAGATTTGGGACATAACGTCTTCAAACCTATGTCCAGATTCTACACTGTCAGCCAACTGTACATGTTCCTGAAAGAATGCAAATGATAATTTTGTTTATCTGTATCTAGTATATTCCTGGCCAGCCATTCCATTCCTTTTTTTTTTTATTAAAAACAAAGAATTATTCCAGTTTCTAAGGATTTAAGTTAGATTTGCAGTGGTTCCAGGGAGTACCAACAGACACAAACCAGTGCAATGTGACAGACAACCAATCGGAAAAACAAAGAAATTGTAGCCTGTCGCGTTTAAAACAAACTTGGTTGTTTCAATAGGTTTTCTACCAAGAAAATCAAAATTGTTGGAAAATTGAGCAGATGACAGACCCATTGAACTTTTTGATGTGAGAAGGATTGGCTGATAATAAATAAAAACTAACATATTTTTTTCTACATGCTTTTATTAAAACATATTAACATCTGGGTTAATTTATAGGGTTTACTGCTAATCTGCCACTTGTACCAAACTGTGTTTTTTAAATGATTATGCACAAAAGGTAACTAATCAATCTTTTTATTTAGCATCACCAATATTACAGTCTTAAATGGTAAAAACTACTTTTGTAATTTTATGTCTAAAACCAATCCCAACCTGTCTCATAGCTTATTTATTATGCTTTTACAATTGTAAATCTGTATTAGTTTTTTTGGAGAAAATTTCAAACTTAGAACTGAGGCTGACATTTTGACTGAAGCCTCTCTCTGTCTCTGAGTCTGGTTCTGTCTGGTCTGGCGCAGTCCCTGGAGACAGCCCGGGTCCCAGTGGGATTTGGATTAATATTAAAGTCCACGTCTCCAGCTCCAACTCTGTGAGAACTGACTGTGGAGGTGCTGCAAAAGTTATGGGAAAGACTTCTTTGAATATAAAACAAAAAATACATCAGGTCAAGATGCAAGATTACTGTAATATACAGTAGATTGTTAAGGCCTAGCTTGTGTGTTTGGTTTGCCAATAGAAGACAGATGTAAAATTGCATTATTGAGGTTTATGTTTCACAAATGTATGTATTGTGTATGTATTTTCTCTCTGTGGACATCAACAGAGTTAAATTTTTGTGCCAATCTGAATCAGAGAAAGAGGAGGTTTAGGTTTATTGGGGTCAGGACTGTCTCTGGAGGCATCATCAGCCCAGAGCAAGGTTCCTTTCCTTCTTTTGTTTCTTCACAATAACAACATGTCTCTGTGAATGGACGTTTGTTGCTGACTCAGCAGATCATGTGACAGTCCCAGTTGACCAATCAGACGCGTCCTTCCGAGCCCAGTTTGGTCCAAATGAAGCTTCTCTGACACCAGGAGAAACAGAGGTCATTAATCTGAGACAGTGCACAGTCTGAGGGTTAGAGGGAGCTGTCCTGCTGCAGGAAGGAGTCGGGGTAATGAAGGAGAGTGCATTCAATTAACTGTAGTCAATGATTTTCTAATGAGCCTTTACAATGGGCGCTGAGTTCTGGACTTCACAGTACCATTTTGAGATCATATCACAACAACCAGAGTTAATCCCACAGGTACTAGTAGTCACACACTACTCAATATGACTTGCCAGAACTCAAAGTTTTTTTATTTGATAAATGAGTCTCCAAAGTCATCTTACATCATTCAAATTAATTTTAGTTCTGTAGCCCAATTTTACAAAAACATTTTCATCTTTTGTCTTTTCAGACTCAACAAGACAACAACCCTGACCATCAGGATGAGCAAAAACTCCCAAAAAACAACACCACTATTGACACACAATAGAGGTGTGTCCACACTCGCAGTCTAATACTGTATCTGTTTCTGATGTGTACCCAAGGTAGAGCTTGTTTCAATTAAACAAACCAAATTTTATACAGTTCTTTGGGAAATTGTTTTGCCATAAAATGCATTGCTGTAACATAGAGACCTGATTCCCTCTGCATTTGGCTAAATGGTATTTGGAATGGTAGGAACAGTATTTTTTTTTCTTTTTTTTTCTACAAAATCATGTTAAATGTAGTTTTCCACCTTCACAGATGTGGTATGGTAAATTATTTTATAATTATTTTATTCAACCCCTTAAACCCTTGATTTATGACAACAGTATATCTTAATGGCATAAAACATTTTGAAACTTTTATGACTTTTTGTGACATTATAAAAATGGTACAAAAAAGTTTTTTTTAGTTTTTGATTTATGTAGTAATGTTTGACCTCCCTATAACCAGAAATCTATTTTTTAGAGTGTGGAGTCGATAGGTGTTGTAACTCATTCCTGTGGCGTATCGCTCTATCAGTCTCGCTCGGCTACTAATCCTCCTCTTCTCTAAAAACCAGAGTCAGGATGACGTGACGGAGCACATTTACATTCAGAGCCCAACTTAAGAAACGGGCGCTGAATCCGCGATGGGAGCCGCCAATATCGGGGAACGGTTTTAGTCTGGAGCAGTCAAACGTGAGATCATTAGAGAAAGCGGGCGTTCTGATAGGTGAAGATGACACAGGAGAGGCTTAGATCAGAGCGAGGCTGAGGTGAGACGGTGACAATCACAGCGAGGGGATAAGAGCAGGTCTGAGAGGCAAAAACGTCAAACCACAGAACGATAGGAGGGTTTAAAATAAGAATCACCTGTCTAACGGGATCACGGATACTTTATGCTCTGTATTTATTCTGTTTTTAATAATGAAGTAACTGTGGGCTGAAAATTCTTTTTATAGTTTTAAAGAAAATTACCTTAAAGCATACTGACCTTACAACAAGACTATGTTGTAACCCCCGTAGGGTTTATCTTAAAATATTGAGAAAATTAATATGTTCAGTTTGCAATGTTAAGCTTTATTCATGATTGTTTACTCCAATTCAAATAAGGGATGCTCCCATCACGGCTTGTCTGCGTTTAATCAAGATCAGTGGAAACTATCTCTTCCGGCACTGGATATGTCTTTTTACTCACAGAAAGTAAAAACAGTGATCAAGAAAATGGAATCAAAATAAAAATGTGCATTATTATTGGTTATGCATTCTTAAACTTTAGATTTTATGGAAGACCGGGGTTCAATTCTCAAAGATTCTTCTTTCAAGTGTTTCTGACGTTGTTTATTTTGGGTAAATACTCATACTTAAATAGAAAGGTACTGCTCTGTTATTTATTATTTACTTTGTGACTAACGTATGCGTAATATGAATAATAGAAGGCAGAACTTTAAATGTTGCTTGCTTGTGCCAATTTTATTTTAGTGTTCCCCTTTCCCTCTTGTATCTGCCTCATTACAATGTAACACACTGTGTAACAAACTGTAATAACATGCAACTACATACATACCCTAACCCTACCTACAATATGTAAGTATACATATTTCCATATCAAGTATAGTGTAAAATAATGTGTGATTAAATAAATAAGAAACTCACTGTGTGGCAGGAAACCAGAGTGGTCTTAAATTCTTACATTGTTAAACTCACAGATGAGGTTTCCCTTTGAGGTGACGAGGTAAAGCAGAAAAATCATCTAAATACCGAGAGCAGTGGCTGATATTGTGTCTGAAAAGTGCTTCCTCTGCAGTAATGGCTTTACAAACTCCACTGTGAACAATTACAGCTGCAGCCTGACCTCACCTTTTAATGGAGCAGACCCGAGCTGTCCGATCCGACTGCACCGAGCGCCGCTAAAACCTGCTCTCAAACTGAAATCATAAAAGCAGGTGAACTCGGGGTTATTCTCTTATCTTTATGATTGTTACCAGAGCCCAAACAGGAATGATACGCAGCAGCAATTAAAGCCCATTGAGTCTGGTCTTTGGCAGTGGCACAAATGGATTCACTACACTTTATGAAGCTGCAGATGATAAAATTGCAAATAATTGCTTGATGCAGAAGTATTCGCCATTAGAGGCTCAGGCCCAATATTCCTGGTGTGGTTTTGCTTTGTCAAAAGAAAATAACCCAGTCTCCAAAGGCAGTGATGTCTGATATCTGCGTGGTTTTCTCAAAGATTCAATGTAGTTTCATTACAATGTGAAAATACTTACTTCTGAAGCAATTGAATGCATTTGCAGCTAGTTTTCTAATGCCATACAGTTTTCAAGAGACGGCCAATGAATTTAAGAATAAATATATTTTTGTATCCTAGCAGCTCTAACTACATTTCCCAGAATGCTACACACAAGACATTTCTGTGTAGTTGACAATTCACAAGCAGTTTTTCTGTTCTCTTATAATGAACATTAGGGCTGGTAATATAAAAACAGAATATGAAAATACTGCAGCTCTGAGCATTCAGACTCATTTCTAATTTCAAACACACTATAAAACAGTTATATGCTTCCAAAACTTGATTATTACATAATATTTTATTTATGGGTTTTTTCTATATAGATCTTTGTGGCTTATATCTACCTTTTCTTTCAGGTGACACAGGTTAAACACAAATACTCTGTTAGTCTAAGTTTCCCTTGAAAGAAACACAAGTAGAACTTCATTGTTCATCACAGGAAGAATGTTAACCAAGCCTTTTTTAAATCAGAGAAAAATGTAAGTAAAACTAGAAAACAATTCTGGAAAGAGTTGTTGTTTATTTAAAGCTGCCGAGAGGTGTATTATTACAAGGGACCGATGACTAAGCCAGGGTTAACATCAGGGCTAAACTATTGGCTAAGCCAAGTCTAATCCAGGTCTAAACCAGACCTAGTTCTCTGTATGAACTGCATAAAGACTCTCTTTTAAGCTCCCAGGATCTCAGCTGCTCTCACAGTGGCCTCTCATTTCAGAAGCACCTCGAGATAATGACGAAGGAGCTCCAGAGTGGCTCCGGTCGACAGGAAGTGAGCTTATATTATCGTTGCTACGGAAACAGCAAAGGGATAAGAGGAGAACATCACCGAACAGGTCTCTTTGGGTGAGATAGTTTAGTTATCTGACACATTAGAGCAGTTGATAAAGATCATAAAATCATAATCTATTCCCACAGTCACATATAAAAGTAGTTCTCATACATTTTTTTAAACATTTTTAGTCATTTAGCAGAGGCTATTTATCCAAAGTGACTTCACCAGTGTTATATTATCATTTTCAGTTGACGCTTTCATTCAAAGCGACTTACATTAAGCTTCGTGTTCACAGCTGGAACACCACTGGAGGCAAGGTGGGTTAAGTGTTGCCCATGGACACAACAACAGTATGAACTGTGGGGAGAGCTGGAATCGAACCGTCTACCTTCCGGTTGAAGGACCACAGCTCTACCACTGAGCCACAGCGCCCAAAAAGGCCATCCCTCACCCCAACCTTCACCCAATCTGTCCACACAAACTTTATATATCACCATATTTACCTGGTGAAAGTAAAATGCTGTATTATTAATCATGAGTCCTTCCTTTGACCTCAACCGCTCTGCTTCACACAGCGTCAGACTTTACACATGGTCTCAATTATTCATCCTTTTCTCACATTGTTACACGCGTTCATTAATATTTTACTGCTGTGTCACTCTTTAATTCTATTTATTTGTATTCACAGCCTGTTATTTGTCTGTTTTGTGCTTCTGAAATGTCTGCTCCTCCTACGAACCTCGCTCAAGCTGTTAACAATTCCCCTATGGCTCCGTCAGCACTCGGCTCATTTCCTCAAAACACAAATCACTGCAAATTTCCCAGTGAGTAAAAGTATTGTAAACAAAATCCTTTGTTTTTGGAAAAGGTATAATAGGAATCAAACCTAATAGTAACTTCTTTATAAACTAAATGCATTATGTTAGTCCAAAAACATGGAAAAGGGATTATTTATTTTCACTTTTCTGGATAAATAAAGGTGAAATATATATATGAATATATAAATATATTATACATTATTATTTATTAGTTTTTGCTTGAATTTGTCATCTAATCAAAAAGTCCTAAATTCTTTCAATGACAACATCCCAACGACAAGATATAATTATTCTGACAAATAAAAATTTAGTTATATCAATGTCATTTTACATAAAGGACATAATGACCCATACCCTATCTGCTCTTGTGTTTCCATGTTAATGACAAAAACAGGAAGTCCATACAAAGTGCCATTATTGGATGGCAATAAAGTTAATTATGTCTAAAACCTGGCACAGACATCCTTTTTGGCAACTCAAACAAAATGAAGTCCAATGGACCTATGCCTTATCTGTTAGCTACTGTGTTGTCGTGGTGATAACCAAAATAGGGGCAAAAATGTAGTTTGTTCAGAATGTATAGAACATGAAGAATTGTAATTTGGAAGAAATACTTTGGTGTTTTTCCATAGACTCAGGGCAGAATCTTTGTGTGTTTTTGTGTAGTGAGAATAAACCAGTGACAGGTGGAGAGTTTGGAGACACTCCTCAGAGTCCAGTCTCTTCCTGAGTTCATTAAACTTTAACAAGCCGTCGGAAAAAAAAAAACTGCCAAACACTGAATTTTCTGACAGCGCCGTTCAACGAAACAAACGGACGCTGGGACACTTGGATACGTCGCTGTCTTTCACTTTAACACAGAGGAGAGAGGAAAACGGGGCAAACAGTGGCAGAAACACGACTTCCTGCAGGAAACATGACAGAGCAGCGTCGATGTGACACTCAAACGTCAAACTGTCGTGTTCTGATCTGAAACCAGGTCAGAGCCAGTCCACAGTCACCTCAACAAACTACAGCGAATTCATTACTCACAAAGAAGAGGTAAGGAGAGAGGAGTTCAATCTGATGTAGTCTTTAGGGCTGATGTCACAACAATATACAGTTCTTTCCATAAACATTACATTTAAAATTCAGCTGCTTTGGGCGTGAGGCCTGGTGCACTCTGGGTATTCACCAGTTAATCACAGTGCAGTGTCTGAAACCAGTCCCTTACCCACTACATAGTGCTGAACTGAATAAAGGACTACGTATTTAGTCAGCTCAATATGTGTCAGCTGTTTTTCTGTTGCCATTAGTCATGTGACTCGGTTGTATTATGTAAATTTTTGTACATTCTCTTAAACAGAAATAGTATGTCATTGTGGTTAACAAGAAAACCCAAATAAGACCAAATAGAAATGCATTTGAATCGAAATTATTGATTTGTTCGTTGACAGCACCACACAATAAAATCTGCTCTTATTCCTTTGTGGCTAAACTCTGTGGGACATACTGCTTTATTTTGACAGGACCTGACAGGAAGTGATGGACAGCTACTGTATGACACATGTTAGAGGTTTCAAACCAAGGACAAGGCGTTCGAGTCTCTCTGGAAACGTTTGTTCGTGTTTTCTTCCATAAATCATGTCACAGCTGCGAAAGGGAAACCTGTGTTTACTTCAAAGTCCAGCGTGTGCTCGATGTTGGATGTGGTACGCTTGGATTTCTTTTCTGAAAACTTTTACAGACACATAAGGGACATCTCTTTCAGATTTGATGCCATTAGAACAACAGTGATTTTCTGAATTCCTTAACAATATTGGCCTTATTATTTGTTCATGGCCAAACCTGGTGTTGTCAACCTTTTGATTGACAGCTTTTACACCAGATCAAAAAGTCTATGTATTTCGGGGGAAGTGATACCTGTTTCATGTGATCTCAGGAAAACACCTCAGAACCACTAGAACTGTGTTGCACAGGAGTGTCAAACTCAATTGGAGTGGGGGCTAAAATAAAAAATACTGTCTAAGTTGTGGGTTTCAAAAAAATGTGTGATTGGGGCGCAGTGGGTCAGTGGGACTGCCGTTGTGTCCTTGGGCAAGACACTTAATCCACCTTGTCTCCAGTGGAGTTCCAGCTGTGACGTTGGTGTGTAAAGTGCTTTGTGCCCAGTGGTGGAACAGCGCTATAAAAAATCAATGCCATTGGTTCCCCCCCACTTTTTTCTACAAACTATTGTCTACACTCAGTGTGGAGTTGGTCTATACCGGGGTCTCGGCTAAAATCTCATTCTGAATTCAAAAGAAGTGTGAGAACAGCTTTGTTTCTGCAGATCTTTGGTAATGCTCTCGTTCAGTGATATGTCTTGTTTTGCCGAAGCTGACAGTGGTAATAAAGCCATATGTTGCATCTGTGACGTCTCCATTTGTCAAAAAATAAAATAAAAAAACAAGCCGCTCCAGAATCAGAAACAATGACGGATCGTACAAACAGACGACAGAGAGAGGAGTGTTTGAACTGATGTGTCCTTCCACCGAGACACAACTCGTCCAAAACGCATTAAAATCCCATCAAAGTAGGAGCCAGAGCCTCTCGCCAACATAAAGCCTGTGTTTTCTGATGATTTTGTAGCGGAAGAAGGATATTTCAATCCAAAATCAGTCTAAATGCTACAATTTCAATTTTGGCTTATTAAACAGCTGACTCAGTTTTCCACAATGCATATGTCAAATAAATAGATAGATAGATTGGGTTTGTCTGAAAAGTTTTGGCTGACTTAAGTTTTCATCTAATTATTTTTCTTTTCTTTTATAAAGATATACAGTATCACTGAACTGAAAGAAAAGCTGGTTCATTCTTCATCCAAAGACCATCATTAGTTGAAAAGTTACAGAACAAGAACCAAGCTGGCAATAAATACATAGAATCTATTCATTATTTGACCTTCTATGTGAAAATAGCAGTGTCACTGACTGTAATGCCAGATAAACTCATGGAGGTGTTTCTCCTCTACATTCTGAGGTGGAACAACCTGAGGAACCACCTCCATAAAAACACAAAGGTTTAGTCTTTGAAACAGCAGGATAAGAAGCAGATGGATGGTTCAGTGAGGGCTGTTCCGCTTTAACATAAATGGTTTCCTTTACTCCTCTCTCAAACCACTTCTCCTCTCTGTCCAGTACATCTTGTTCCTGGAAAACTGTGCTGTATTTTATTTTTTTTTGTAGATAGTTGTATACTGCTGTGTCCTGAGGAGTTGGGCCTCCGGTGTTGGTACATGTGCTTGTGGAGTGGTTGTTTGGTCTTACCTATATACAAGTGTTCAAATTCCTCACTACACCTGACTACACATTGCTCCTTTTGTGCCTAAACCATTGATCTGCTTCTTACTGTTTTAGAGACTCTACCTCAGCGTTTTTCCATATTGTACCGCTCTAGTCCTTTAGCAACGGCAAACAAAACCAGGACTAAACCTGGTCTAAACACCTCTCCCGGTCTCGACTGTAGTCCTTCAGCAGCGGCAGACGGAACCAGGACTGAACTCGGTCTAAACTCCTCTCCCGGTCTCGACTGCAGTCCTTTAGCAGCGGCAGACGGAACCAGGACTAAACTCGGTCTAAACTCCTCTCCCGGTCTCGACTGCAGTCCTTTAGCAGCGGCAGACGGAACCAGGACTAAACTCGGTCTAAACTCCTCTCCGGTCTCGACTGCAGTCCTTTAGCAGCGCAGGCGGAACCAGGACTAAACCCGGTCTAAACTCCTCTCCCGGTCTCGACTGCAGTCCTTTAGCAGCGGCAGACGGAGCCTGACCTTGTGTCAAGGCTGAGTCTTTTCACTCCATTTTCTCTGGCATTGACTATTCTTTATTTCTGCGTCCATCACACACCGTCCATCCATACACAAGGTCACCCTCGTGCACGCCCGGCCTATGTGCACGCTTGCCCTCATGGACGCCCCTGTCACCTTGGCGACGGTGATAACACCAACACAATCACAGAGAGGGATAATAATGGCCTCATAAATTTAATAAAGAGCAGAGCGGCTCTGACAGAGGCTCCATTCACTGACGTCTTCTTCTGACGATTAAACAGAGATGTCCCACGAGACCTGGACTATACCAGGAGTAAATCAGAACTCAAACAGGGCTAAACCACTCCAAACTGAGACTAAACCAGGACTAAATCTAATCCAGGACTAAACTAAAATCTACCTTTTTTAAAAAATAAATAATAACTAATGTGACTTTAAAACACCACTTATTACACAATAACTCATCTGTCTGACTGCCGCTGTCTTTAAAACCCTGAGAACATTGTCTCAACACAGAGCAGTGACTGATGGCTCTGTTTACTGTGTCTGACCCTCTCAATGTAAATGTAATAATGAAAAACAGTCTCATACACCGTTACCTTCAGTCGAGGCCCGTCCGTCACCGCTCACAGACGTTTATGGTCCCAGTCCGGCCTAGAGCAGTCGGACCAGGACTAAACTCAAGTGAAGGGGGCACAGGGCATGGGGAGAGTTTAAGGAAAGGCCTCACAAAACACCACCAAATATACGCCAAGACCCCTTCAGAACGCGGACCATAGACGAGCTCAAACAGGAAGAGTCTCATTAATTGGCATTCAAAAGATCAGGTAGCATTTAGTTTACTCGAGGTCTGAAAAAAATTATAGCAAAATAACATTGTCCAACTAAATAAAATGAGAAGAGGAGCAATTATTTAGCAATTTAGGCTGACAAACCGAACTAATCAAACTTTCTTTTTTGCTGCCAACTAAATAAAGCAGACTACAAGTCTTAAAATCAAGGACTTGAGATTCTGAAAGACTCTACACAGTAACACAAAGACAGTAGTCACGGGGTTGTCACATTATCATATAACAGATATTAATAACGGGTTTCTTTTAAATATCATAAATAATCAAGATGAGTTGGAAAATAAAGTAATTTTAAAGTGTTATTCTTCTTTAAAAAACATCCTTCTACTTGGACTTTAAGACAGAAGGATGTTTCTGAGACCCTGCATCTACATAAAGACAGAGCATTCAGGGGAAAGGACAAAACTGACTCATTCACTGTTAATAGAAATAATAAATCTCTTAGTTGTGTGTTGTTGTCGGAAACAATGTCTTGCTTTTGAAAAAGTGGGTATTAACTAGCTACATTTAGTCAAGTACTTTTACTTACATAAACAGGTACATTTTGACATATCCTGACAATTCAATACACTTGGTTTTGTCCACATTTAGTCCAGACTTAATCCTTCTAGCTAATTTCTCATTTTGACCTGCTTATTCTATAATCTTAACTGAATTCTTCATTAGACCCCTACATTTTGGCGCAGGAGACCCCTCTTCCTCGATCTATCAGGACTGCCAGTTTAGGCCGAGGTTTAGTCCTGGTTAAATCCTGGGTTTTGAAATGTTAGGTCTTAGTTTGTATTTTGATGTAGTCTTTAGACTTTTCAAGTTTTACTCATCTATTCCTTATCCACTAAAATCTTGTTTAGTTTTGTTTCAGTCCTGATTTAGTTCATGTTCAGTCTTTGATTTTGTTAAACCATGGTTCATTTCTAATTTTTCTGGTTAAGTCTTTTACCCACTAACTGGTTTAGACCCAGTGAGTGTACGTTGTGACTTGTGACTTTTTCTTTAGCCCAGATCTGTGTCCCTCCATCAGTTATGCCCCTGCCTTTTGCCCCCAGAGACCCCTCCTCTTCCTCCTGGATCCGTCCGGACTTGTCACAGCAGATCCCCGTCACATTACCTTTCGTCCTGTGCCGCTGTAATTGGTTGCCAAAGCCGTTTCGCTGATGCAAATTTGAGCCCTGGCTGTGATGGAGATAATGCTAAATTGGGTTTGAGATTTGGAGATGCCTCTTCACAGCGAAAAGATGGAGCGATACCGAGAGCTGGAAGTTGAATCAAAGAGGAATGGAAAAAGGCTGTGAGCTGAATCATGATTTAGGGACACTGTAGACGGCTTTCAAACTCAAAACCCACGTTTAGTCTTGGTTTAGTCTTTGTCTGGTCTTGGATTTGGTACAGAGTTTTGGATTAGTCCAGATTAAGACCTGACCACTACTGTTTAAGGCTTGGTTCTCTCCTGGTTTAGTCTTGGATTTAGTCCTGATTTACTAGTTTATTCTCTCAATTTTCTTCATCCAACACCCCTCCTTAGTTTAATTCTGAAAATCCTTTGTCCTGGTTTCGTTTCTTGGTTTAGTCCTGGTTTAGAGATTAGATTCATGTTGCTTAATTTTTCCTTTTTAGGTTTTCCTAAAACCTAAATCAAAACAGTTTCACTCAAGAACAACAACAACACCTGAATAGAACCGTGACACTAACGACTCTCCTGAGCCTTTAACCACTCCCACATCAGGAGTCACACTGTCCTTTCATAAATAACGACTATGAGACCAGAACAGTCTGGTCCAATCAGAGTAAGTTTCAGGTCAAGCCCCTCCCTTCAGGAGGAGAAGTCCAGATGCCTTTGCTTTTATATTTTCTTCAAGATGACCTGGATGACTGAGAACCTTCACAGACTTATAGTCTAAGACATTATCCTGCCTTTAAACCTTGTTGAGTACTAGATTAAATGTACATATAGTCTAAGTCAGTTCTGATCTTAGTCCTGCTTTTGCCCATGTTCTCCGCCTGTACAGATAAATAATGAGCTTGACTAAAAGAGCTTATGTAAAAGGTCTATGCAGTGCTGACTGCTGATTCATCAACATCAGCCTGAGCAGACTCGGAGTCGATGTGAGACCACAGGGAGCCCAAAACCTCCCTCTCTGTCTATAAAGAAGTCCCATAGCTGCTCTGATAATAGCCATTAACTGTGTCCGGGCTAATGGCTAACGGCTAATGACTGGAGTGTGACCCGACTCTTAATGAGACAAAGACCACTGTCCTCACGTCACACAGCTCTGCACAGAAGTCAAAAGAGGGACTTTTTAACACCCAACAAGCTCCTTACTTTGAATGACTTAAATCTGTGCCACTGTTCTAATTTATGTGTTTTAATCTGAAGTTGCTATTTATTAAGGGGAGTCTGAATAAAGGGGCTGGAGATACATTGAAAAACACTAATAGTGTGCACGGTATTGATCTGAAACTTTACAAAAGGTGGACAAAGCCTTATTATATATACACATTATTTTATTTTTATGAGATGACATCTGTAGGACTGAGGTTTAAATCAAGTCGCAAAAAATGGGTATAACACCCAAATTGAGACCCAATAACACTGGATGTTGTGCACGTACAGTTTCCTCTTTGGTGCAATCTGATCAGTTCAGATTGGTGCGGTTTGGCTCCGGTGTCTGCTGCGTGTCAGTCTGCGGAGTGCGTGGCGGAGCAGAGCAGTCGGCAGTGTAAATTGTGTAAATGGTAATTGGTGTGCATTTAAATAGCACTTTTTTGTACCTGCTTGCACCAAAGCACTCACCCCATTCACCTACACTCACACCTTGGGGCAGACACGGAGGGGGGCTGCCATACACAAAGCGTTCACATCCTTCTCCGACCACCACCAAACTCACCTTTACAGTCGCACACATTCATACATCAGCGCTGTAGCACAGGAGGCAGGTGGGTTAGGGTCTTGCCCAAGGACACTACGACAGTATGAAGTGGGGAGAGCAGGAATCAATCAAATTGGGGGTAAACCAGGAATGTACAAACTTTTTGCAAACAGGGCCACATTTAAATTTACAAATGTACAGATTTTATTTTTATTTTGGATTTGAACAGGTTATATTTGGATTCAAACAGGTTTTAGATAGATGTAGTTTGTAGTGGAACATCCATATATCACATTTTAGATACATTTAGTGAAAGGGTAATAATAAATAAATAGGGTAATAATAAATAAATAATAATAAAATAAGTAAAATATTTTTACAATATATATTATGCATTTAAAAGGGAAAATTTAGCTAGTTGTTAGGGCTTCAATGGGGGAGAGGTGGTGACTTAGTGAAAATGTTTAGTACAATAACGGAAACTGCCAAAATGGTATGAAAATTGGTCATAACCTGCATAAATACACTCGAAACCTGTGAAATGTCATGTCTAATGGTACTCGTTCTGATATTTTTACAGTGTAGGAGGCTCACACCGAGAGAGATATGAGCAGTTAATTTCAGCGGATTAGACTCTGGCAGCTCTAAGCCGACAGTCCTCGAGGGAGCGGCCCGGTCTCTGGGGCACAGTGGGTTCTCGCTCACCCACAGCGCATTTGTACAGCGGCTCGAACGGGAATAGAGAGCGGTGGCTGTGGTAATGATGACCACAGGGCAGTCAGGGTAAATTGGTGATGACAATTAAAGAGTAGTAATTAAACATAGGAGAAAGAAATGCCAGCCGAGCCTCGGGGAAGCGAGTGAGACGTAACAGCAGCAAGAAAACAGCTTCACATTGGAAAATAATACAACAATAATGAGGTCAACAAAGAAAATGGACTTTTGAATAATCAGAGATTAGTTTTAATATATGCTGTTAATTCATTTAACGGGACAAAGGTTTCTTTAACTCTAAAGTTTAGAGCTCAGTGTTGTTTTAAATGTATTTACTAAATGAAACTGTGTTACCTCTGAGTGGTACTGGTCAGGTGAGATTGGTTCAGTTTGGTTAATTTTCACCTGAAGAGGCCCATTTTTCTTCTAAACTGCAAAAGCAAAGTCTGCTGCATAAACAAAGACATCACACAAGAGTGACTAAAGTTGTGTAAATTATTATAAGAAGAGTAAATCCTGCTGTGTAGTGATGAGAGGCTGGTGGTACAGCTGTATATGCTGTTAATGAAGCATTAAAAAAGGTCATATTTGCTCATGTTTAATTAACCAAACCCCTCCCCTGCTTCAGTTCTAGTGACATTTGGACTCACTGTTGTCCTTCTGAGCGGCTCCTTCCATTAATTCACCGTCCCCTTCTCCGTGTTTCAGATTAAATCCGCTGTTGGACAAATGTGAAGATAATGAGTTCATCACAGCAGTTATTAATGGGCTAATAAAGGCCATTTTTCATCTTTAATTAGGTACTTCGCTTCAAAACGCTGCAAAATTCCCAGACTGTACATTGTATTAAATTTTATTATATTAAGATCAGCTTTTTAATATATATATTTATATATACACTGTGTGCACAATTATTAGGCAAGTGATTATTTTGACCATATCATCATTTTATCCATAATTTCCAACTCCAAGCTGTATAAACTTGAATCCTTATTGGATTTAAAGCATATCAGGTGATGTGTATTTGTGTAACGAGGGAGGGTGTGGCCTAAAGAGATCAACACTTATATCAAGGTGTGCATAATTATTAGGCAGTTTCTTCTCCTCAGGAAAAATGGGCCAAAAAAGAGATTTAACTGACTCTGAAAAGTAAAAAATAGTAAAAAGTCTTTCACAGGGATGCAGCACACTCTTGAAATATCTAAGATATTGGGACGTGATCACAAAACCATCAAACGTTTTGTAGCAAATAGTCAACAGGGTCGCAAGAAACGTGTTGAGAAGAAAAGACTCAACTTAACCACCAAAGATTTGTGAAGCGACCAGGAACCCATTATCGTCAGTGCTGCCATATTCCACAACTGTAACATACCTGGAGTGTCAAGAAGTACGAGGTGTTCAGTTCTCAGAGACATGGCCAAGGTAAGAAAGGCTGAAACCCGACCACCTCTGAACAAGACACATTAGTTGAAACGTCAACAATGGGCCAAGAATTATCTGAAGACAGATTTTTCAAAGGTGGACTGAAGAGATGAGAGTGACTCTTGACGGACCAGATGGATGGGCCTGTAATTGGATCAGTAATGGACACAGAGCTCCACTTCGACTCAGATGCCAGCATGGTGGAGGTGGGGTACTGGTCTGGGCAGGTATTGTTAAAAAATAAACTCTCAGACCTACTGCCAACTTTTAGAAGACACTTTCTTCAAGCAGTGGAGCAAGCAGCAGGAAAAAGTCAGCATCTTTCAAGAAGACTTTGATTTTTATGCAAGACAACGCTCCATCACATGCATCAAAGTTCTCCACTGCTTGGCCGGCCCGTAAAGGCCTTAAATATTAAAAAAACTAATGACATGGCCCCCTTCTTCACCTGACTTAAACCCTATTGAGAACTTTTGGGCCCTTGTTAAGCAGGACATTTACATTCATTTACAGTGAAGGTAAACAGTACACCTCTCTGAACAGTGTCTGGGAGGCTGTGGTTGCGGCTGCACAAAACATTGATTCTGACCAGATCAAGAAACTGTCTGACTACGTGAATGGAAGGCTTGTGACTGATATCGAAAAGAAGGGTGGTTATATTGGTCACTGAGGTTTTTTTTTTTTTTTTTTTTAATTTCAGAAATGTTTGAGTTTGTTTATTAATCTGACTTTAACAGGTGAAAATAAACAAGTGAGATGGGAAAATCTTTGTTTTGTAGTTGTACAATAATAAAATTAATCCTCAAAAATACAACTTTCCTTAATAATTGTGTGTGTGTGTATATATATATACACACACACACAATTATTAGGCAAGTTGTTTTTATACAGCTCTGGAAAAAAATTAAGAGACCACTGCAAAATGATTGGTTTCTCTGGTTTTACTATTTATAGGTATGTGTTTGGGTAAAATTAACATTTTTGCTGTATTCTTTAAACTACTGACAACATTTTTCAAAAATTCCAAATAAAAATATTGTAATTTAGAGCATTTGTAAGAGGATAGTAGTGACCACAGAAGTGTTTTTTTTTTATACTTTTCCTTATTAAATAAGATTTGGTTCAGGTGATCACCTAATCAGCACCTCATTCAGTAGAATGAGGTGTGCCTGTGTTGGGATTCAACAGACACTGGAATGGAATGGTTTCCATCAGTGGCGCAGATGGGATGTTTTAACTGGGGGGGACAGACCAAGCATAAACATGATTTTGTAAACATGATCTATATCCTCTGTGCCATAAGCATAGTTTCCAGCTATAAGAGGATGTAAAAAAGCCTATGTAGGCCTTTATTTGTTGTTTGGACAAACTTAGCACCACACAATACAGTACAATACACCTCAGTAAACCTATACAGTACAGTACAGTGGATTATAAGGTTATGCCAGGATAATTTAACAAGGTGATTCCTTTTTGTTTCTTCCTTTTTTTTACAGTTAGTAAAAGTCTGGAAAAACCACCTGCTTAGTCATAGACTAAAGTATAAGCCTTTTGCTATCGTCCTTATACTATAAGGTCACTATGGTTACCGTTACTACAGGCACAATTGAGGCACCTACAAGGTCCTCGTAGGACCCTGGGATCAGAAGTTGTAGCCGGTTGTAGTTTTTTTACAATCTATGGTTGTAGCACGCACACAGAGAGAACGTCAAACGGCATTGACAGAAGCCCTGGAGAACTCTAACAGCTCCGGATACCTGCCTCTCCATCACGTACACCTGTACAAGGTAAGTAATGCTAGCCAAATGTGCTTCTAATGCATGGATCAGGACGTGTGTGTTAGTTTAGAGATAGATTAGTGTTAGATTGTGATAGAAAGAACGTGATGTTCCAGAACGGCACTCGGGTATGTCAAAAGCCAAATTCCCTGGACCCTCTATGTGTCCTGAAACCAGTGAAGCGCTAGAGTTCTTCTTCTAAGTTTGCATTAACTCTACAATCAATATCTTGTACAAAAAGTGTGGAAATAACTCCAATAACTTTAATAAATCTTCTGCTTTACCTACTGCTCTGGGTTTGCAATTGACGGACCAGATGGATGGGCCACCATTAATGTAACCACCATGTTTTTAAAGAACAGACTTCAGCCCAAAGCAATGACAGTGTTAGCCCTGCCCACTGACTTTGATGGGTGAGGTTGACAGATCAAAATAATTCATTTCGCACTGCAGCACATGACCATAAAATAATTAAACAAAAACTGAATTTTATATATATATATATATATATATATATATATATATATATATATATATATATATATAATATACTTTTTTTTTATCTTTGGGGAGAAGTATTGAGTCTTTTCAAGTCTGAGGCTCAAGTCCAAGTGAAGTCTAGAGTCATTAGTGCTTAAGTCCATTTCTAGCTCCAATTCTTATTTTCTCAAGTCAGAAGTCCACACCTCATGCATGTATAGGTCAATCAGCAGAACCTAAAGTATGTATAAAGTGTTAACCCTGCGACCACCACTTTTTTTTTTTTTGTAAAAGCAGACAGGTCCTTTGGTTGCTGTTGTAGGAGTTTTTTGTTACTGCTGCTTTTATTGAAGAGAAGATCAGGAATTTGTGAGCATATTTTAAATTTATTGCATCTTTTATGTTGTTATCGCCAACTTTTCAACATCCACTTCACCAATAGCTGTCCACACACAACCATTTAAGCTTTCTTTAAAAAAAAAAAAGATAATCAATTCAGTGAATTCTGTTCATTTCTTGTACTGCTGCTTTTTAAAAGGCTTTTGTGGGTACTTTGGAGCACGGCAAGGCCCAAGAGGATCCATAGATGAATCTGTGATATTTTCTCCAGATGGAGCATGGAAGACTCGTAAATGAGAAATACCCATAAATCTTTCTGTATGAACTGCCCAGTGTTGCCAGATATACAATAATTATCATTTGCAAGATAATTATGACTTCTGTACGATCAATAATTGTAATGATTATGACTTTATGATGTCAGTTAGAATGGGATTGATCAAGGATAACCTCACAGCTGTGATGCACTGTTCGTTTCATTTGGAATCATTTAGCCTCAGCGTTCATGCTGTGTTTACTTTCCTTCATGACAGTTAGAAAAACGGACTCTGGATCTTCAGTAAATAATCCCATTATGTCTTTAATAAACTCTTGTAAAACAAATGTGAGACAAATTGGCCGTTATTACCTCCCTGGACCAGTACTCGTCACACATTTACTAAGTTAAAAAGTGTGTTCTCGGGACAAAGGGTTCTGTATGGTCTTTGAGAGTGTTTTTTATTATTATTCTTTATTTATTTATATTTTTACTTTTATACTTTTCCACCTAGTAGGTACTCATAGCGCTTTACCAGTGTTACAGCTGGAACACCACTGGAGGCAAGGTGGGTTAAGTGTCTTGCCCAAGGACACAACGACAGTATGAACTGTGGGGGAGAGTGGGATGTTATGAGGTTTTGGGATGTTTCGAGCGGGGATCGAACTGCCTACCCGCCGGTTGAAGGACAGCCGCTCTACCACTGAGCTACTTGTGGGACGGCATTGAGTGTCTCTTTATAATTGATGCTTTATGTGAGAGGCTAATAACCGTTTGTTTTAAGGAGTTATATGCGTTGTAAACTTCTTTAAGGCGTGTTTCTAGGGTCAGATTTTAATTGTACAATAATTGTGCCGAAATACAATGATTTTGTGCTGTCTGTACAATTATTTGGTTTTGATTATATGGCAACACTGGAACTGACTATATCTTGAAATACTCATAAATATTGGTCTTTAATAACAGTTACATTTCATTCAAACCAGTGTTTTCTAAATCTAATCTCCCCTTTGCCTCCCTCTGGCTCTGCTCCATCACACCTTTGTCATCGTCTTCCTCTTTTATTCTGACATTGTTCGCTGCTTCTTGTACTTAACAAGGCCTGAGAAATAATTAAAATTCTGCCGAATGATGAAACACTTGCAGCAGAGCGTCCTTGAAGGGTCGGTATGCGGCGGAGAAACCGGAAAGCACCGCGTCTGTTCAGAGAGAATCGTGTTAAAGCCTTCTGCAGCTTTAGCGGCGCTTAAATTGGAAAAGTAGTGGTCTTCAGAGACTTGTACCTGTCAAACAAATACCACACTGGGCTGATTCTCTCTCGCAGCCTTTTATTATTTATTTTTGAAATCTACGAGGCGGTGTTGGAGTCAGATACGCAGCGGTGGCCGTAGGACTTAGACAGCCACATCAAGAGGGATTTAAAGGGTTCTGATTTTGTTTTGGCGAGGATTTCTTTAAAGACTTTTTCATGAAATTATCAGTGGTGATGTATGTGCCATGACAATAATAGTGAAAGAGTCCAAAATATGGTTAAAAATGGGTCATAAAGTCTTTAAAAGAAACTATCTCACTCCTAAAAAATTAAGAACAGCAGAATAAGGAAAAATGAACAAGTGCAGGAAAAGTTTTCAGACTTAATCTTGTTTTAAAACAAGTTAAACTGACAGGATTTTGACAGGTTTTGATTTGTTTATCTTGGGCTTTAACTGGTTTTGTTTTGGACGTGATGGGTTTTTCTGTACTTTCCATGAACTTATATAGTTTTTGTGTTGATTTAAACCCTGATTTAGTGCTAGTTCAATCCTAGTTTAGTCCGTGGTCCCGAGGTGTCCAAACTTTTTGCAAAGTGAGCCACATTTGATGAAAGAAAAATTTCCAAGGGCCCACAGTCTCTACAAGTACAGGTTTTAGATGGATTTGAACATGTTTTAGTTGGATTTGAAGAAGTTTTATTTGGATTTGAACAGAAATTCTATTTTGTGTCTTGATGCTAGGGCCACAAACATAACATTTTATCTCAGAAGCTGAGGGCCGCATAAAATCTCACCTTGTGCCACGATTAGCCCCCGCGCCGGACTCTGGACATGTCTGTTCTAGTCCATGTAAAGGTCCATCCTCAGATTAAAGTGACAGTAAATGTGATGTAATTGCCCTGAGTCTGATCTGTTGACTCTGAGGCTAACAACTCGAACACAAACAGATGGAGAGAGCTCTGTCAGGGGCCACTCCACATGATGTACGAGCCCTCTCACATTCAGAGCGCTCTGAATTATTAAAGGACAAACCAAAGCTTCAAACGCTGTCGTCTCGAAGGTAACGGCTCACGGTTAATCAATGCTAACAGCCGGAGTCAGGGGACCAAACAGATCTATCCCCAACTCTCACTGATGACAGTCACTCCAATGGGCGCCACAAAGGATACAGATTATAGTCACATGGTTCTAAAGCAGGACTAAACATGGACATAGCCAGTACTACATTTAGCACTAAACTAACAGTAATCAATGACAAAAATCCTGTACTATAACCAGGACTGAATATAGGGTCTAAAACAGAACTAAACCAATGCCTAAACCTGGAGAAAAAATGCAGAACAAATCTAGGACCAATCAAGGACTAACCAAGCACTTGACTTTAACTGAGACATACTAAACTGTGCTACTGTTACAAGTGAATTTAATTTAAGTGTGAGCCAGTCTAGAAAAAAAATAAATAAATTAGAGCCTAAATTCATTTTAAACCAAACTGAGATTTTAACCTGGACATCCAAAGATCAAGCCTGAAACAAAACCAGTTGTTGAAACGGGATAACTGTTACCCAGAGAGCATTTCAGGCCTGGAGTCTCAGATTTAAAGGTCTCACTGAGAGTCTATTTGTTCAGTGATAAAACGACTCAGTGATTAAAATGGAGTTATAAAAGAGAAGAATGCAGCTGCGGAGGATGTTTATAGAACTTCAGACACCGACAGAGAAACGGACGCAGAGTTATTAACGACGCAGAGAGAGAGTAAAACTTACTCGATCTTCTGATTTTAACGGCTCATTAATTCTGGTTTGGAATGAGAGCAGGCTCGTGTTTACTCTGAGAAAGAGAAGGTCACACGTGTCTCTTTACTCAGCTTCATTTAAAAACATGACTTGGTAAAAATAATGGCTCATAATGGTTGCTGTTTATTAATCTAGATAGAGTTGTTTAAAAATTTGGAAAAATGACAAAATTCCAGTTCAAATAAGCAGAAAGACATACAGTATTAAAATAAGAAAAATAAAAATGGTTGTTAATGGATTTTACTTTTTGGAAAGTAAAGACCTGTACAGCAGTAGATTATTTACAATAAACACACCTGTTGTTAAAACTCTCTGCGTCTCCTTTTCTTGTGTCCACTCTAATCCAACTAAGAATGAATCCATTCAGTGCATATTCTTATGTCAGTACTGCTTTTCTCAGTGAAGTTATACAATGAGCATATTTCATTGATTTGTTTGATTACTAGGGCAGGGCAGATTACTGTACTTCAAAATAAATGTGTTTTTGCAGTTGCTTTTCCCGTCCTATGTATCTCCTTCAGTGTGAACAGGAGTGTTTCTTTGGCTGAACTCAGTTGTTTGAGAGCAGTGTAAAGTGTTGTCATGGGAATTGTATATTTCTTATTGTTATTAAGTACTGGTTGCTCTAGGTTCTGCTCATGTCATGTCCTTCATGCTAATTCAAACATAGACATAGTCACCTGCATCCTGGACGAGGGAACATACGCCTCCTAACACTATATGAACTGCATGATATAAAATCTCATGTATTGTTTACTTTTCCAAGCAAACTTCATCCTGTACCATTGTCTACATGTTTGTGCTTTGCTTCATTCTTGCAAGAATTAAATCTGACCATTCATTTTAAATTGTATGCTGTCTCAAGCGTCTCACTCTCAAAAAAAGAGGGAAAGAGCAAAATCTGTGTGAAATCATTTTCATATCAATAAATTGATTAAACATTATTCTATTATTATTTGGTTTGAATGTGTACACACAACCTTTAATTCTAATATTCATTTTGGGGGTGCACGTGGCAGAGTGGTTAAAACTCCTGCCTCACAGCAAGTGAGCCGACCCAGCCGACTCAAACATGCTTGGCTGACCCTTGTCTTTCTGTGAGGAGTCTGCATGTCCCCCACGTGTTACCGTGGGTTCTTTCTGGGTACTCCGGTTTCCTCCCACCGTCCAAAGACATGCATGTATAGGTTAATTGGCAAATCTAAAGTGTCCCTAGTGAATGAATATGAGAGTGAATGGTTGTCTGTCAGGGTTAACACTTGGAGACAGACACTGACAGAGAACCATTCACTCTCACATTCATTCACTAGGGACTTTAGATTTGTCACTTGAACTATACATGCATGTGTTTAGGCGGTGGGAGGAACCGGAGTACCAGGAGAGAACCCACAGTAACACGGGGAGGACTTGCAGACTCCTCACAGAAAGGCCGGGGGGGTTTTTAGTCGACCGGGGTTTGAACTCACAACCTTGTTGCTGTGAGGCAGGAGCACTAACCCTATCACAGGTTGGTCTTTGGCCCAAATGGTCTCAGTTCTTGGAATGCAGATTTGTCAGACCACAACTTCCAAAGTCTAAAGTGTAATGTTCACACCTCAAATAAAGTCAAACAAACATATATACTGTACCATCTTTTGTCTGAGGCAAGCTCAAGCCCAATACGTGTCTTTTCCAACTCATCAAACGCTGCAGTTTTATCGACAGACCCTCTACTCTTTTATCTGCCTTTGTCTTAAAAATATCCATAAAACAAACCTGGCTGAATGTTCATTTAGCAGCTCGGGGCAGAGGAAGAGAAACATGTTCACTTTGTCAAACATCGATTGGAGTGTGATCTGAGACTAACGCAGAGGTCTCTGTGTTTTGTCTTTCCGCTGACGGAAAGCTTCTTGTTAAGTCATTTCCCAGAGACAGAGACGGATCTGCTCCTAACGACCTCCGCTGACGGCTCCAGTCCACCAGGAGCCAATCACAGACGGCAATTAGAGCCTGTGTGAGCCGCGCCGAGATTTAACCGGGTCAATTACACACTGCATTGTGACAGACGCCACAACGGAACATGTGCCCAGATCAGGAATAAAACCTGGACTGAACCAGGATTAAACTGGGCTCAAGAAGAAATTAGTCTTAAATCAAGACTTAACCAATACCAAAGTGAGGACTATATCCAAGACTAAACAATGAACGAGTCAAGACTAAACCTAGAAAGTGTCAAGCAAAAACATCTCCAAGTCTAAACAAAGACAAAACAAGGATAACTAGGATAACTCTAACTACCAGGTTTAGAGCAGGATAAAGAAATATTTAATATAATATATATATACATTTATACTAAACCAGGACCAATAAGGTAAAAGCAGGACTGGAATCAGGATCAGGACTAAAACCAAACCATTGTAAAAATAAAAAAATAGAACTTATAGATCTGAACCATGTCTAAACCAAGACTAACCTGAAACTACAACTAAGACTAAATCAGAATAAACCTAGACTTAATCAGAAAACTAAATCAGGACTAAACCTAGGACTAAAGCCAAGAAGAGGGCATTTTAAACTCTCAACACTTAGCCCAAGCCAGACCATTATATAGAGCTAACAAGAACTAAACCAAGGTCTAAACCAAGACTAAAGTGCCATAGTGGATCTTAAATGTGGTATATATATATATTTGTTATATTCTACTCTGTCTTGCCCTGCTCTGCTTTAATGACTTCATATAAATGTATCAGCGAGCGTTTGGAGGCTGCAGACCCAAAGGTTATCGGTGTCTCTGGACTTTCATATCTGTCTTTTTTTCATGCCAGAGTCAGAACAATTTGACTCCATCTGGATCTGAACAGACTTTGAAGAACATCAGGGCAGTCTTTGAAGTTCAAAAAGGCTAAAACACTTTGCCAAAAGTCCCTATGGTTCTTTTTTTGTGTTAGTGCTGTCTATCACTACACAGTTACTCTCTCTTTGTGCCACTCACTGTTTACTCAACCACACGTTTTGAAACTGTCCTACAAGTGCAGTGTCTACAGCAAGATCAATCTAAGTTGATGCAAAGTGACAGAAACTTTAGCAATTATTCTCCAGAAAGGATATATAAATTTGAGAGTTTGTGCTATCACTTCCCAGAAAAAAAACAAGCGCTGTCTGATGCTTCTGCTACGGCTCAAGATGAATAACCTGACTGTGCCAGGTGAGGCTTCCATAGAAAGCGTTTGCAAAGGGCAGATTCTCTAAATGAATAACTTACAGATGATAAATCCAATCAGAGCAGAGTTCAGTGGCAGCAGTTATAAGTGAGAGCAGAGGAGACTCAAAAACATGCAATTAACTCTTTTCCGCTGTTTTCTGTGCGTCAGGTGTAAGCAGCCGCCGTATCCCAATTTCTTTCAGAGTTCTTTAGAGCCTGTCCAAAAACGGGATATTTAAACATCACCCTTAAACCTGAAACACATTCAGAAAAGCCTGTGATGCAATATCATTAGCCCCAAGTTTGTGAGCCCAAAAATCTTTCAAGAAATCCAGCTGCAGTGTAAGATACAAGATGAAGCCAAATGCAGAAATCTAGTGTTGAACATAAAGCAACATGCACCTAAATGGCTAAATCTGTGTCTGTTGAGAAAAACTAAATGGAATTAAATCTGTTTATTATACTTTATGATAAACATTGAAGAATACTGTGAGATATGTTTTGTTTCTCACTTTGATTTAGTCTGTCATGATTAGTTGAAGGAGGTACATAGTCTCAGTGTATTTTCAGCCTAGTTTCCTTTAACAAACTCAAATCAAATGTGTGTTCTCCACTCTTCACTTTAGTCTTTTAAGAGTAAACAGCTGTTTGGTTTCCTGCAGAGGTTTTCCCAGTGTGAATCTGCTGCGTTCGACAGACCTCACAGCAGCTCGACGTGCTTTAGTGCCATTGTTTAGTCGCTGCTTGATTGCTCCTGCGGTCCCTGAAGGCGTCACGGCATTAAGAGGAGACTAAATAAACTGAAGGCTCCCCAAAGGACGCTCTTGTGCACCGCTCCATCTGCGCAGCGTCACTCAGAACGGCTCTTCCAAAACCAGAGAAGAAGAAGAAGACGCAGGGGACGGAGCCACGACCAGCCACACAGAGGCATGATGGGAGTTTATACCGTTGTCACAATCATCACATGGCGAGAGGAAACATCTGCTGCGTTCAGGCTCAGAGGAAATAGAGGGAAATGTGACGCTTGTCTGAGAAACTCAAGTGTCGTTCGGGGAGTTTAGGAGAAAAACATAAGCAACAACACTCCAGATTTATCATCTCTTCAGCTCAGTATGTAAAAACTCTGACAGTGGGTGAGTTTTTTTTATTTTCAAACAATATTTAGAGGAAAATGTAATTTCAGTTTTTTTTCTATTCATACACATTACACAGCTTTGTCCAAAAAGTATGATTTGAAAAAAATTGAAGTGATTAAAAAGTGATTTTGAAATAATATTTTTGGTAAAGTGAATAATCAGCTTTCAAATGTCCAAGATTTGGTGCAGGGCAAGATTTAGCCAAAATGACAAATAAAAGGAACAAAACTCATGATGAATACACACTTATGTATTTTACTTAAAAATCTGAAGGTTTTAAAGCGAAACAGTCGAACCCAAAAGGCCCTACTTGAACGGGCGATCAAACTCAGGACCTTCTTGCTGTGAGTCAACAGTGTTAACCTCCCTCCACTTTATATTCCACTTTCCAAAAGGAGCTAAACACAAAAGTTTGTTGATTGGACGGCAAATAATCCTCGCTTGAGGAAATAAGAAAAGATAAATATAAACTGAGGTCATGCAGGGCATGTACTAATGTGTTGGGGAGGACACAGTGTTGCATTAGTGCATTTTTTAATCCTCTAACCTTTACAGTTTTTCAACACACAATTGTTTTTTCACACAATCTTTTTCTTAATTTGCCAAATATCCCATATGAAATATGAAGCACAAACATTAAGGGACCAGAAATTAGTTTTTTCATCTCTTCATTGGCCCTTCATTCAACATTTTTCTAACTCTAGCCCATCAGGAGTCTTCTTAAAAGCCTCACAGCTTTGAATTTATTCAGATCAGCTGCTGGTCTCCCCACATTTTCCTCTACAGTCGTTTCAAAGCTATAAAACATGATGTTAATTTGCTCTGTGTATTTCTTCAGATCAACCCATTTCTAAGTTTTGATCCTGAGGCCAAAAGACAGTCTTGCTTCTTCCTGTTCAGCCCTGTGTCCGTTTATTTCCCGATGTTAATTAGCTGTGTGTTATCCCTCGCTGCCCTCTCTGTCAGCGGCCCCTGGACACACATCTTTCATGACAAAGCCTCGGGGATGGAGCCTTGTTTGTCTTTAATTGGCGTTGTTCGCGATCGTTAGCTCACCACGCGGTAATTTGGAGCAATTCAGCCAAAAAGCGAGACACCATGATGCTGTCACGGATTAATTAACAGAGACGGCGTCTGTCAGAAAAACAAAGATGGAGGTAATTAAAACAGAGACCGCTCGAGCCAAACCGCCATGACCCAGATTAAAAAACTGGGAGGAGCCAAATAAAATACTTTGAGGTTATTCCTGGAGCAACTTTTGATCTAATTATTACCAAACATTACATGCTAGATCATTTTCAGTGTCTTTGAGTGTCTTGAAAAACACTATATGAATTGCTATAAGAAAATGTTATTTTAATCATATTTTGGAATAATAATCTTTTAGATTAGTTGAAAAGTTTAATCTTGAAAAATGTCCTCTGAAGTAGAAATGTCTTGACTCTGGATCCAGTTACATGGGTTGTACCCATTTAGAACACTGTGCATTGCTATGTTCCATAAAGGGACATGCTGCTAAACATATGTGCCTCTCTCTTTATGGTATGGCCTGCAATGGGTAAAAATAACAATCTGAATGTGTCCTGTTATTGGTAGCTGCACCATTGACTTGAGAACTTTCTGACGTATAGCTAACATGAGACCATGTAAAGTTACACTGCCAACTGTATATAAACTGTGTTTCCAACAGGAAACAGTATGTTGCCTTCATCCCTCTGATCAGAGTATGCATGCTGATGCATCGCCTGTAGCTGTTGGTCTAGAGCTGACATAACGAAGTAGGTTGCAGACGATGTGGTATCGCCGTTAGCAGTCAGGTCCTGGAGCTGGCATAACGAAGTGGGTTGCAGACAATATTCTTTGCTGTATCGTCGGTGGCCGTCAGACTCTCAGACTGACATGACGAAGTGGGTTACGGACGATATTCTGAATATGATATCCTTAGTCAGCGGGAGCTAACTTCGGGCCGAACAAAACAGGATAAACATCTATCGACTAGCTAGAGGAAAAAACTTTGTTTCATAAATAAAATGTATTATTTTTTTTTTTACATTGGAAAAAAGTTCTGAATGTATTTGATATACTACCAGACCAGTCAGAACCATTTACACTATAAACCTGTGTTAAAAGTTAAAGTGTGAAGTGTAGAAATGAGCTGAAATCCTCCTCAAATAAACTCCACAGCTCTGAGTCCTGAGCCGGTCTCTGCTGGAACTAAATCTGCTTTAACCAGGCTAAATAAAGAGAGACGTGCCTTAGTTTAAACATGAGACAGACAGAAGAATAGAAGGTTTGCTCTGTTGTTCACATGATTATCTATATCAGCTTCCTCTCTCCTCTCCTCGTCGTCTGCTGAGGGACAAGGACCAGGACCAGTCTCCTCGCAGACGAGACGTTAGAGGAGACTTCTTTAGGAGACGTAAGAACGCTTGTGTAGGAGATGTGAGAGGAGGCTTCTTTAGGAGACATGAGAGGAGACTTCTGTAGGAGACGTAAGAACGCTTGTGTAGGAGATGTGAGAGGAGGCTTCTTTAAGAGACATGAGAGGAGACTTCTGAAGGAAAAGTAAGTACGCTTCTGTAGGAGACGTAAGGACGCTTCTGTAGAAGACGTAAGAGGAGGCTACTGAAGGAGATGTGAGAGGAGACGTCTGAGGAGACGTAAGGACACTTCTGTAGAAGATGTGAGAGGAGGCTTCTGTAGGAGACGTGAGAGGAGACTTCTGTAGGAGACGTGAGAAAAGACTTCTGTAGGAGACATGAGGAGACTTCTGTAGGAGATGTGAGAGGAGGCTTTCTGTAGGAGAAGTGAGAGGAGAAATATGTAAGAGATGTAAGGACACTTCTGTAGGAGACGTGAGAGGAGGCTTCTTTAGGAGACATAAGAATGCTTCTGTAGGAAATGTGAGAGTAGGCTTCCATAGGAGACGTGAGAGGAGGCTTCTGTAGGAGACGTGAAAGGAGACTTCTGTAGGAGACATGAGGAGACTTCTGTTGGAAACGTGAGAGGAGACTTCTGTAGGAGACGTGAGAGGAGGCTTCTGTAGGAAATGGGAGAGGAGACTTCTGTAGGAGACATGAGAGGAAACTTTTGTAGGAGACGTGAGAGGAGGCTTCTGTAGGAGGCTTCTGTCGGAGACGTGAGAGGAAACATCTGTAGGACACGTGAGAGGAAACATCTGTAGTATACATGAGAGGAAACATCTGCAGGAGACATGAAGGGAGACTTGTGTAGGAGACACGAGGAGGAGACTTCTGTAGGAGACATGAGTCCCTGATTGTGGGCGCAGTGGCTCAGTGGCTCAGTGGTAGAGTGGTCGTCCTGCAATCAGAAGGTAGCCAGTTTGATTTCCGCACTGGTGAATGGAAGCTTATTAGAGGCGTCTGTAGGAGTCGCTTTGGATTAAATCGTCAGCAAATGATTAAAAAATTTAAACATGAGAGGAGACTTGTGTAGGAGACATGAGGAGGAGACTTCTGTAAGAGACGTAAGAGACATCAGGTGACTTCTGTAGGAGATGTGAGTGTAGGAGACTTCTGTAGGAGATGTGAGTGTAGGAGACTTCTGTAGATGTGAGAGTAGGTCACTTCTGTAGGAGATGTGAGAGGAGACAGGAATCAACCTCAGCAGTTGTTGGACGAGACAGAGGACAAGAGCCTCTCATGTTTCTCTTTTTTGAATAACTTCGACAGAGACTTGAGAAGTTTCACTTTGATGTCATCTGTAAATGTTAAAATCAATCATGATGCTTGTGAACTTGTTTGTGAGCTCTGAGCCGCTGTGGGATCTTAGTTGCTCTTTAGGGACTTACCATAACTAACAAGACAATATACACAAAAAAGGGAAAGGTTTTACATCGTCTTGAAGTCATAGAAAAGTTCTCCTCAGATCGTCCTAACTCTTCTCGTCTCTGTTCGTGGTCATGTGACAGGTCCTCAGGTGACGTCCACCTACGCCTCGCTCTTCTCTTGTTTTCGGTCTCGTCACGCTCGGCTCCGTTTGTTTGTTTGTTTTTTGGTTAATTGTGGGCCTCTCTGACACCTGTGTGGCGCCGGTGTTGTACGGCTCTGTGCACTTCGCCGCGTTGCGCCTCACACTGAGTCAGAAATAACAGAGAAACTGTGCACTTTTACCACAGACATTAGCCCCCTGTGTGCAATTAGCTCGTCTTTACCGTCTCCCCGAGCGCCGCATGAAGGACGGCAGGTAAACAAACGCAGCGGCCCGCAGCAGAACTAGGACCAGGTTCATTGTAGAAGAGCTTTATTAAACAGACGGGAAGCAGAGTTGAGCAGGTGACAGCTGTGGACTGAGGATAACGCTGTGTGGGCCTTTACAATAGAATAAACTTTATTGTCACCAAGCTTACTGGCTCAAAGGGGACTTTCACAGCTGCTCTATTTGGTCCTGACTTTTAGACTTTCCCCATTTGGTTTGACCCAAATCTTCAGGTGGAAGCCCCAGGACGTGGTTCAGACCAAACTGAACCAGGGTCCTGTTCATTTGTGAAAGAGAGTTTGGAGATAGTTCAGACTTTAGACCAGGGTGTCCAAACTTTTTTTCCTTGAAGGGCCAAAAACAGAAAGGTACTGTATTAGTGGGCCGTGGGCCACAGGCCAAACACAAAAATCTTTTACATGTAATTGAATGAAATACTCCGTTACATTTTATTGTAATGAGGTAGAGCCTTATTAGAGCCCTAGAAACTTAACCTGTTTGACCCAAAGTTGTGTTGTTTGACCCAGCCCTTTCCAAAATCAGAAAGTAAATTTGGACACATCCACAAACCTACCTGAATTGTCTTATTTTTTAAGACCCTTTAATCTTTGAAGTTAATGTTAGCATTATGAGTGAGGGCACCAGGCTGTTTCTGGGATATATAAACCTAATGGCTCCTCTTTAATGGAAGAGGCCATTAAAGAGTATGGTTAAGTATGGTTAAGTATGTTAAGTATGTATTTATTAAGTATTATTGCAAAATTAAATCAATCACAACAACCAATGGCGGGCCAAATTGAATCACTTAGATTGCCAATTTTGGCCCCCCGGACCACCCCTTGGGCCCCTATGCTCTAGACCCAATGCAGGAAGTCCCAGCTAATTAAACATGAAGATAAGAGAACGGAAGGAAACAGATGCCTGTCGGTCAATTACGTTGTTTTAAGTTTTGTATGGCTCTATCTCTATTTCCTCTACGACAGAAGCCTCCTGTGAAGCCGACCGTTTCCTAAAGAGTGTTGTATTTACTCTATATTAATAATAACATGTCTCTATCGGCCCTGCTCCAGTCTGATTATTGTATTCCTTCAATTCAACTGTAAAAGGAGCCTCTGCAGCAACAAACCACAGTAAACGCCCTGAACAAGAGACAGGACCCACACAGCATCAGGGACAGGACCATAGTCCAAATTTTAAAACTGTAGAGTCAAACCAAAGGTTACTGAACTAAGCAAATACTGCGTAATTATTATTGAGTTCTTAGTGCAAACTTTTAGGGGAGAAAAGGCCCTTAGGTTTTGTCTTGCTTTGGACTGAAACAAGTCCTTTGGTCCACTGCCAGTCTATTTTATACCAAGTTTAATTGTTGCCATAGTCCTTCTTTAGTCCTGGATTAGTTCTAGTTATAGAACTAGTATACTTTCTGTATTACTCCTGTTCAACTAATTCTGAACAGATTGAACAGACTGGATCCTCTTCTTGAGCCAGCGTCAGAGCTAATATTGTCCTAACCTCCTGTTTCTGTTTTATCAGAGCTCAGACTAAGGCAGGAGGAGCACTGAGGAGTAGAGTCAACACCGACAGCTGCTGCCGATGTCCCGCCGTCTTCAGACACTAGAGAAAAAGTACACACAGGAACAACTGCAGAAGAAGAGCCGCTCTTCTGTAAACACTAGACGTCTGTGTGAGCTGCTATGACAGGATTCACAAACTAACACTACAAACTGATCTGACACAAGAACAAGGACCAAATCTGGTCCAAAAATAACCAAAGACTAAAAACACTAAGCTAGGATTTATTAACTCCTGAATAAAAAAACACAGCAGGATATAGACTAACAAAATACAAATACATTTTTTGTTTGTTTTGCTCTAGTGTTAAGTTTTATTTAAGTCTTGCTTTTTAGCATTGTGTAGCATTAGACCAGGTCTAAACCAGGTCTAAACCTTTGACTAAATTAGGGCAACTCCAACTAAAAGCACAAACAGCTGTTAATACAACACTTGCTTTATGTCCAACCTTTTTTCTTCTTGAATATAATGTTTATTACAAGGAAAAGACCAGGTTAATTTTAGAAAACCTTTTGTGTTTCTCTTTTAAATACCCCCTGTTTTCTTGAGTGAGGATTCCAATCACAGACGGTTTAACGGTCTTTAACCAGTTTAAAAGGGATTGAACTAGGTTAGAACTACATTTGAACAAGTTTAAAGTAGTTTAATGTGGAACTTATGAGGATTTTGAATGAATAAAACAGGTTTTTGTCAGATTTGGAGGTGTTTTGAGTGGTTACACTAAGATATAAACCTGTTAAAATCTAGTTTAACCTGCATTAAAACTGGATTTGGACAGGTTTGAAGTGGTTTACCTTGAAAATAAAGTAGTTTTAAATGGCTCTACAAAGGTTAAAGATGGATGCAGACTTTAACCAGTTCCAAAGGCATTCAACCTGGTTCTAACACATTAAGAGACATATCTGTGGGTAGGTTTGTGGGTTTAATTAGATGCCACATGTTGACCACATTACTTTACTCCACAATCCACTCGAGACATAATCCCTTAGACGTTAGTTTCTTTTTATTACAGCCTCCTCCCTGACCCAAAGCAGGATATGGATTCAAACATATTCGACTCTAAATCCAGTGAAAATGGGAGCTTTTCATATATTTATTCCTCTTTCCTGTTCTTTGTTTTCCCAAAGCAGTTAATCGCACAGAACTCCTTCGTGTTTCGAGCTAACGTTAATATTCTATGAGGTTTTAAGTAACTATTGTTGTTCGTAGCTCCATTAACTATTCATCTGCTCTAAGTGAGGTGCATCATGGGAAAACAGCGCAGACTTAAGCTGTTTTTGAGAGAAAACTAATGGCAAACACTGCAAAAATAAAAAAGTGGTTTAAAGTAGAAGGTCTCTGGTGACTTTTGAGTTTATTTAAAATGTCCCAAAGGCTGAAGATTCATGAGAAAATTCTGGAAAGAAATGGAAAAGTGGGTTTTTGTTTTAAAATAACTGCTTAAAATGAAAAAAAACATACTGTTGTGTAACTCAATGAGCTTAGTGTTCAGGGAAATCAGCATAAATGAAGATGCTTGTGGAGGTTCTCAGTCATCCAGGGCTTATTGTAGAAAAGGTTAAAACAAATCCTTATTTTTAATCTTTTTTTAAAAAAATAGAGAGGAAACAGGAGACAGAAAGTGTCTACTGAGGCCTTTTAAAATTTGAGAAAAGAAAGACGTTTTCTGTTTGCAGCTTCAATAGGAGTTGTCTGTTCTTCTTTTACTGTATTTACTCCAGCCTCTGACGTCACATAATGTTCTTAGCTTAGCTAATGTATAATCCTCAGTGGCAGCTCATTCCTCTCTGAACTCTCCAAACCTGAGAGAAACTCCGGCTCCTACTGAAGCGAGCAGAGTCCCATATTTCAGCGAGCAGCCGTGAATACCAGCGCCGGCCTAATGGATTACCTCATTCATGCAATAACCAGTATTTTTTAATTATAGTTATTTATTGGGCGTGTGTTTGCGGTGTGGGCTGTGATTCACGAGCGCTGAGTCGGGCCTGAGGTCGCGGTCGGACCCTGTTTATAAACGCTGACAGAGGAATTAGCGCCGCAGCACTTCATCATCAGAGCGAGGGAAAACAGCTCATATCAGAGACGAGCGGAAAAGGAGAGAAGAGGGAGGGTTTGGAGACTTTCAGTGGTTTTATTACAGTCAGAGAAGGCTTTTTAATAAGAACTGAAGCACTGAAAACTCCAAATCCAAATGTAAGAAAAGAAATTGTATGTACTTATTCAAATATGACTTTCTGCTTTTTTTCAGTTTCTTGTCCCTAAGTTCTTAGCCTGGCCTTGTCATAACATTGATGTACAGTATTTATAGACCTGATCTTGAGTCAGACATGGCTACTACCCCTCAGAAGGATCTTTGACATTTGAGTTTATTCTGGATTATGTGGCCCTTAGAGCATGCACACTATGGTCCTCGGACTTGCATCTTGTGTTTGACCCACTGTAATGATTAAATGATAAGTTCTGACAGGTGGGTTTGGTTTATTTCTGGCAGGAAATTTCACAGAGTCATACAGCAGTAATCTCAGGACTGGTTCCAGCTCATTCCCAAAGACAAGGTAAGTTTAGAAGAATGTGGAAAATCCTTTCTGGACATGGATGTTTGTTGCTGGCTGCTCCCTCCCCCAGCAGACCAGAGAGACAAGGACAGGCCAGACGCGGGCAGCTGTTCCTGGAGCCGTGAAATAGTTTAGAGCATCATGTTCACACCACATTTTTTGATACACCGCTCTTTTTCTTTCTTTGTGAGACTCCTCTGCACCTCCAAATTGCTCTGGGCTCTCTCTCAAAAAAGAGAATTTTAGACCTGAAATTGAAAGTACTGGAGAACTGAATTTTCAAATAGGAAAATAATTTAGGTTCAAAATATAAATTCATTTTCAAACCAATTTGCATTTAATTATTAAGTTAGTTAGTTTAAGCATTTATTCAACTTTAGACTGTTATGTGTTTGTTGTAAAATCAAGTTGTGTTCATGTGGACAGAGCCAAAAATATAAGCCAGACTGATGTAAGGATGGACTTATTTTTTTTTTTTACAGTGTACAAACATGACAATTGTTTGAGTCAACACTGGGACAGGACTAAACTGTGAAGAGGAGGTGGGGGTTGTTTACTGTCGACAAACATTGAAACAGGAGCTCATGGGAAAAAGACGCCTGGTGTCACCGCACGCTGCCAAACACTGGAAATGCACAAGTCATGTCCCACATTAAACATGCAGCAAGTGACTTGACAGGAAGATCCCCCCCCCAATCCCAACGGGAATCTGGGAATGAGGCACGGTTTAGATACAAGATTAAACAATTCAACACGAACATGAGACAGAGGAAAGAGGCCAATGGAGGGGACAGTCCTCAAAATGAAATGAAGAAAACTTTAGCTGCCACTTTTTCTAACATCTTTTGTTAATTATAAAATGTTGTTTGTTAATGCAACCTTTAGCCTGATGAAGCCGCTCTTATTCATAAACGTCATATTATTGACACCTCACTTATGTCTTTATATAATGTGTTTTTCTTTATAAGATTTTCTAGGAAATACAGTAATATATTGTGTTTGTCTTTGTAGCAAATTTGTAGTAAATATTAAATTAGGTCATTTATATTAGACTGCTCTTCTACAGAGACCAGTACTTTTGGCATCTTTAATTGTGTAATAAAACAATTACAGTATCCATTAAAAAAAAGTGATTTAGCATGTATTATATAGTTATGTATGTTTATGTGACGTGTGTATTATTATGGTACTAAGTTTATTTGTTTCATAAAGCAGCTGTAACGTGTCCATCTGGAAAGAACCAAAAAGAAAACCCAAACCTGATGGAAGTCTCAGTCTCACCTTGCTATGGTCTTGTCTTGGCCTCAATGCACTTTGGTCTGTACTTGGTCTCAGTTAAAGTGGTCTTGACTACACAAAATAATATTAAAATGACATCCGTAAGCTGTTTAATTTATTTTGCTGATGTTTTTTGTACATTTCCATCATTTATTTCTGACTGATTGATATTTTTTCAGCAGCTGTTCCCCATTCATTAGTTGAACCTTGCCTGTTTTGAGATCTGGCTTCATTCTGTTATCTGGCTATGACTCCAAGAATCAAACCGTGCCATGTGCTTTTCAAATATATATCTTAATTCTTCGATCTCAGCGGTTGTTTTTGCCAGTTTTATCAATGCCAACTTATTCATATAGACCCAGAAATGAATTAAAACTGGATTAGATTAAAAAACGTCACTGGAGCTGTTGTTGCCGGGCGGATCTGGCCTTCGTTCTTGTGAACAGGTAATTGGATGTACTTTTATGATGTAGAACAAGAAATGGCGCTTACTAAAACACAAAGTCAAACGTCTGTTCACAGCGACACCAATTAACTCTTAAACCAAGAGACCACGAATGCACCACGTGACTTAAACAACAACAGCCCCAAACATATGCCTCAAACCTGTTCAAAGCACGATTATGACACGACGCTGAAGACTCACTCTGAGGAAATGCAAAAGAAAAGGGAATGTCTTCAAGTGTTTAATCAAAAATGTCCTGAGGGGGTTTGTTTGAAAAATTGAGAAAATCCTGATTTAGTTCCAGTAACAGAAAGAAAAGATAGTACACAGTGAAATAAATGCATAAATCAAAAAAGCTCAAACTTAAAAGAAGCAGATTTGGAAAAAGTAGATACTGTAGCTGCAATTACACTGACTGATTAGATTGAGCAGCAGCTGGACTCTTGCCAGATTATTGCACAAACTCACAGAAATCCATCTGGTTTCCCTAAAACCTTCGGGACTCCCACTGAAACAAGGATGTTTTAGGCCAAAGGCTTTGGATAAAAGCATCAGCTAAATGAATAAATATAAATGTAAAATGTCCTGGTCCTAGTCTGTCCTGGTCTGTCCTGCCACCTACCTGGTCTGTCCTGGTGTGTTTGGGAGTGTGTTTTCTCTCGTCTGAAGCCCATTAGCAGCTGATAGATAGCGATCGGTGGCGGCTGTTTGTCTAATGGCCCACAGGAAGCTCCCAACACCGAGAGGAGCAGCCATTAGCAAATTAGCAAAGTTGTCCTGGTCAGAGCTATTATCACACGCCATGGTTCTGTTTATGAACTCCACATGTGGCTCTATCTACTCCATTTATCTGTGAATCATCCACAAGACCACTCCCTTTAGAGACCTGCTCCAGTGGCTCCTGTCTTTGAATTACTTGGTTGATACTGCCCCTAGTGGCCTTTAAACATAACAGACCAGCCATGACAACAATACAGTACAATAAAGGAACATTTAGAACAAGCATTTATCTTTAAAGTTTGCTCCAACACAAGCATTTCTTCCTCTTTTATTGTCCCTCTGACACATCTGAGTTCCATCCTCTGTCACCTGTTCCTCTCTGAACCTGACCCCAGCCTCTGTTTGATTTGTCACTTCTACTTTCACTCCACACTGTTATGTTTTAATCTTTGTGGCCTGTTAAACTGAGTTATTACATGTTTACTGCAGACAGAGCTTGATCGAAGAGCTCTTCTCAGCACAAACTCAACTCGAGCTCGTGTCCCGTTAACTCGCAGTCGTTAACCCCTCTCTGCATTAACGCTGCCGTAATTAGTCCCCGCCCCATCCATAATGTTGAGTCAAGAAACTGACGCTAATTTAGATCTAATTAGGATTTTTTTGAGACGCCATAATGTTGCTGCGAAACGACGAGGAGCTAACGACGTGACGCCGAACGAGAGACGAGAGCGAGAAGAGGCAGTCAGTGTTTCCGACGGGACAAACATCAGCGGAGGTAGGCCAGAGCTACACAGAACAGTCTCCACCGTGACTCAAGTGAACAGTGCCACCTTTTGTTTGCAGCCTTTTTTCCAAAAGCTTTCAGTTCAAAGCTGAGCTGACTGAAAAGGAATGGACAAGCTTTGATGTGGTTTGAGGTTTTGTATGTGTTTCCAGTAGTAATAGTTTTCTAAGCCCTTACGATGGTTAATTGAGTTGTGTTTGAAGCGCGCACTATTACCCTCTAGCATATCTGAGCCGAAAACAGCACCTGAGCATGAACAAGTTAAGCTGCCACCAACCCCGACCATGTTCATGTTCACGCGAGAGTGACAGGTTGCTTTACAGTTATTCAATAAACACATAGCGACCTCCCTCAGTATAATGAGCGTATGATCTCGATAAGATCAAACCTAAATGACACTCTTTATTTCATCATCAGTCATAGCAGAGCCACCAAAAAGACAAAAGAAAACCTTTGCCTGAAGATTCTAGGAATAGAAAAGGTCAGATAGACTGAGAGAGAGCTCGTTCTTGAGTCAACCTTGGCCAAGCTTTTAAAGATTAACGTCAGCACAAACAAAGTGAAGGACTCAAACCAATTCTGATGTGGCTTTTATGTTGTTGAACTTGTAAGATACTACTACAAAGCAACTTTATATTCTTCCAATTTCCATTAGATCTATTGTTACTTTGTGTCTTTTCAGACACAGCTAAGCTATCATGCTGTTACTGCGCAGTGAGGAGTGTCATTTTTGGGCTTTATGTGGGACAACAGCAGCATTGGTAGTTTCAATATTTTACTAAATGTCCCAAAGATTGTTTACATAGCTTCAGCGACTGGCTTCACTTTTAGACCAAATGCAAGATTTCACAAAGCCAAGGCCACTCATATGTTCTGACAATAAAATGTACAATAAATTAGATGCCAAAATAATAAAGTGAGCTAAAATGATATTTCAGAATTTTTTCAGTGATTTGTTTTAAATATAATATTTTGGTTGACAGTGAATAAAATCAAACAATGTATATATTATGACTTTAAAAGACAATTTCTGAAACTACCCACCATTAACAGCTGCTGATAAAACAAAGTGCTGAATATTTTTAGAGGAACCATTCCTGCTACGGTCAGCTCTAAACTTCAGTTTGGTGAAATGTATTAGTATTTTGGAGGTAAAAATGGTTTGGTGTTACTTTTTAATAAAAGAAAAGCTGCTGCTGTTGTGGGAGAGTGGCTCTGAGAAAGGGACAGAAAAAGAAAATCAGTGAGTGGAGCAGTAATTTAAGATTTAGTCCCACTCAAGCATAATAATGCTATGCTTAGATATTTGGTCTCAGTTTAGTTTAATAACCTGTTTTTAAAGATTAATTCTTTGGATAAATCTGGTTGAGTCATGTCCTAGTCCTCAATTAGACCTAGTCTAATCCTAGTTGAGACATTGTTAAGTTTTGTTTAAATTCTTTAAACCTTTCACAATTTAAGACCTGGTAGAAATCCTGAGTTTCTTATCTATCTCTAGCAACAGTTTATCACAACTCTCTACTGTTTATCGCACTTTGCCACTTTTAACTTTTTTTTTCTCACAAACAGTTCTTGGGCGTTCCTCTTTCTATGCATTTGTCCTTGGACGGTTTTACTCATTCCTCCTGCGTTTACCTCTTCATCACAGCCGTGAAGACGTTTAAGTCCCTGTCATTAGTCGACTTTAATTATTTGCTTCAAGGTCGCAGGTTCCCTCCTCCTGAAAGTGAGTGTTTTAACATCACTCTGATCCCGACTTTTGGTGTTGTGTTGCCTTTCGAGCCTCCATTAGCTCAGTGTGGGACAGATCCATCACGTAGCAGCGTATGCTAATGCCGCTAATGGATGCACAGCAGTTGCTTAAGGCCTGATGTTTTGGTGAAAGCGTTATTGAACTAATTACTCATTTGCATACTTTGTCTTCACTTCATTTAGAGCCGTTTCTCTCCGGAGTCGCATTAAAAGTAAACAGAGAGAGATGAAGAGGAGCGGCGGCTGTACATTCATCCCAACAAATGACTCAGCAGAAAGAAGGAGAAAAAGCAGAAATACAGGAATCCTGGTTGTATTTGAAGGTTATTAACAAACCAGACCTTTGTTTGTTTGAACCCTGTGGGAAAAAAAAAAACTGATACAGATTATAGTTTTCAGTGAATAAAAGGAGACGGGTACACAAATAAAAAGTGTTGTAGAACTCGAGATCAGTCTTAAGACTATTTTGTAAAAAACCTGGTCTCAATCCCTATAAGACATGTCACTCTCAGACCTCAAGAGAAACTAAACCCATAAATGTGTCCATTTTTTGGATATGATGAATCATTCTATATTGACCAAACACTGACCTCCATGAGTCTGGACCTGGTCTAAGACTGGACTAACTCTGTCTCCTTCACATAAACACTGACCTCCATGAGTCTGGACCTGGTCTAAGACTGGACTAACTCTGTCTCCTTCACCAAACACTGACCTCCATGAGTCTGGACCTGGTCTAAGACTGGACTAACTCCTTCACAAAACACTACTGGACTTAGACCTTGTTTGGCCATGACTTAGATTTGATTGCTTAAAGTCTTGGTCTTGTCTTGGTCCTGATATGCTCTGGTCCTGGACATTTCTTGGTCTTGGTCAATGTGGTCTTCACAGAAGCTCAGTTGGAGGAGAACATTGAGTAAGGATCTGGAAGAATTGGGGCTCCCGGCACGTGGCTCTGGCAGTGAGCTCAGGACAAGGACGGGACATGATTGCTGCCTTATGTCAACTTTTGCTGATGCACTTAAAAGACAGAATAACAGTCCCACAGCTCGTACCACAGACCTAAACACTCCTAAGTTAAACTCAGCAGGATCCAATCGGAGACAAAGTGAATCTTGTGTGACATTAGTTCTTGGTGAGTACAACACGGCCTCCTGCTGGGACTCTTGTGCACGCCCCTGCCTCATGCACGCACATGTCTGCCGGGGCTCACGTGTCCACTGTTTTCGCTCGGCGTCGGGGACAGGTCCAGATGGCGCTGTCACGGCTGTCACCGCGAACCGCATCTCCCACAATGCACCTGTGACAGCTGCCGTGTGTTCAGCAGCGCGGCTACAGAGACTAATTATCACCAGACGTCCAGCCGCGTTGCCATGGAATCGGGTAACGAGGAAAATGGGAGACCGGGGAAGGTGTGTGGTCTCATTAGAAGTTTTATCCGAGAACTGCGACGTTACAGCTCTTATATAAACTTCTACATGAAGACAGTTCAAGTTTTTATTTTAGTTTATGACAAAAAACGTTTTATCAAGTCAAGGCTGTAGAGCATTTTGTCCAGCTAGACAAAACTTATTTTTAAGCTTTTTAATAGTAGGGTAACACACTATTTTAATGTGTTACTAAAAGTACAGTACAGCTAAAAAGAAAAAAATGTCATAAACATTAATCTTCAAGTATTAAAGGACTTGTCTTTAAATGTATTCAAAGGATAAAAGTAAAAGTGTGTGCCCCTGATTCAACAATAATTCATATTTAAAAAGTAGTGGGATTATATTTATGTTATTTTAATCACAGCAGTAAAAAATAAAAGGAAAACGATGTTGACATTTTTGACATCATTTTCCTTTTTATTTTATTTATTTTTATGAATGAAGCCATTTTGCCCAGCCTTAGTCTCAATTAAAGTTTTAACAAGAAGTTGTATAAATCTAAATTCTCAGAGTAAAAGTAGAGTTTGTTCTTTGTTGGACCCACCACATTTGGGTAACTTCAGATCAACTACAAAAGCTGTTCAAACTGGAGCCACTAACTTTTCATTCTGTCACATCACACTGTGATATAAAGCTTTGATTAGACAGTTTTTATTTGGCCTCAACAAAAAATAAGAAATAGTAAACATCAGATAACACTCTACAGCTGTATGTAGACGTAGAGTATTTCTACAGAACACTCTGTGAGGTCCCGGGACAGGAAGTCTCTAACTGGATCTAAATGTTTTAATCCATTTTCTTGATCTTTGTAGTTTCCTTCTTCTTTTACCTCAGGAAGTGACCCTCCTTTACTTTGTCTAAACTCTAACTCCAAAAACCACAGGCCAAACTCATCGGACCGAACGATCTGTGAACCACACACGTTTAGAGTTGCTTCTGTCAGATTCATGGATGTCTTTCCCACTCACGCAGGACGACTTTAAAATCTAATACTTATCAAATACTTATGTAACAGAGTTTAAATACCTGGGTGTAACTCTAGATCCCACTCTCACTTTGAAAAAGCACACATTTAATAGAGAAATGTTATGCTCAGTGCCATCAACACCTTTAGCTTTTAATTAACTTTTTGCCATTTAACTACGTTTCTGTGGATATTTTAACTTTGTATTTACCTAAAAAGTCATAATAATCCAAAAACTGAAACAAATAGTACATTTCCTCGGCATAAGATTTTGTTCCAATTCAATAACATCTGTCTTAAAGCCTCGTTCCACTGTTTCCTCTGAGTCTGGTCTCGTTTCAAAGCTCCACTGCTCGAGTGTGAATGGCAGCCTTCACTTAGTCTGCATCAGAAAAATATTACATTTAAACATTTCTGACAGTTTGCAGGTGGTTCAACTTAATCAAGACTAAATGAATAAAACCTCATTCCACTAAATCCAAGACTAAACCTGATTCTTTAGAGCAGGGTTAAGAGGTTAATCACGTTCCTTCAAGTTTAACTCTGCATTTGCTGGTTCTTTCTCTCGAGGTAGATCTCTGGAAACTAACACTGAACTAACCTGAAGCAGGTTCGGATCCAGTTAGAAGAGAGCAATGAGAAACGCACTGCAGGTGTGGATCAGAAGGAGAGATGCTGTGGAGAGCAAGAAAAAAGGAGTAGCAACAATGTAAAATAATATCTGACCAACATAAATGGAATTATGTTAAGAAGGGGTTGTAATTGTGTCACTCATTAATTAACTGTGTTAATGATATTCATGTTGACACACATCTGTTGAGTGTTAGCTTTTAGCTTGATGTGTTTGGTGCTGTTGTTTTTGCATAAGTTTAGTGCAGTTACACGTTGCTCTTTATATTTACGTCTCTCAGACCGGTCCTTTAGACTCTGACCCGTCTGTGACTGGTCCTTTAGGCTTGAACCCGTCTGAGACCAGACCTTTAGGCTTAGACCCGTCTGAGACCGGACCTTTAGGCTTACACCCGTCTAAAGGCCGGCCATTTTTGGCTTAGATCCGTCTAAATGCCGGACCTTTAGGCTTGGACCCGTCTGAGACTGGACCTTAAGGCTTGAACCCGTCTGCAACTGAACCTTTAGACTCTCAGCTCCAGAGAAACTCAGGGTTGACACTTTATGATCTACTGATCCAGACTAAGACTGTTAGGGTTTGTCTTTAACCAGAGAGAGACAGGTTCAACTGGCTTCAAAGAACAGGGCCCAGATCTTAAATAAAGACTAGCCAGCAGGAGTTTAACTAATATAAAACCCAGGATCATCATCCTCTTAACCAGGACTAAACAAGCACTGGAATAAAACAAGACCAAACAAGGACTAAAGTCTTACTGAATATACCTTCAAATATCAAATACTAACCTTTACATTCCCATATAACTTGCTTGTACATTATTCTGTTTTTAAAGTCAACATTAAAAATCCTCCCTGTTTCATATTCATCTCGACTCACTTCTGTCCCATCTTGTACTTAACCCAACTTCTCATTCTTTTTAAGGATTCGTCTCAGGTCTCGGTCTTCATTAAGATTCAGAGCAGCGTCTGAATAATTCCCATTGTAATAATTGATTTTTTGGGGGATTGCTGTGTAAATAATGCATGTGTTCATCAGAGACTCCGGCCCAGAGCTGCTGCTCGACTCAGAGGAAAAACACGCACTGCTCCAGGAGTTTAGGTATATTTAAAGATTACGAGTTTATATTCAAACTTTTTAAAGAATGAGGATGTTAAAAGTTTAGTCCTGGTTTTAGTTTGATCTGGTTTGTTGACAGTACATTGATCCTTATTTTATATTTATTTTTACTGAATGTGACAAAAAACTCTCAAAAAACTTTGAGAGCAACACGGACACAAAATAAAAATATCAACGTGAACTAGTGTCTTTGGAGTTCTAAAGCAGTTGTGAAATTATCAAAGAGTGAATGAGCACATTTCCTGCCTCATGTGGAGGAGTTGATCTATTTTGGGTTCAGGAGGGAGGGAAAGATGGTGGAAGATGAGCTCTCATTTTATGAGATTGTTTACAAATAATCATCATAATCATGAACTCCACAATGAAGAGGAGCAGCTGAAGCCCAAACCCTCGATGGCGAACTGGAAATGGCTCCCGGGAAAACCCAGGACTCAGTGGAGAGACTATAAGGGTTTTCTCTCCTGAAAGTCCGCACCAAGGTCCGCACTAAGAACTCACAAATAGTTCAGTAATGTTTGGTTTGTCTCTACAGTTTTTAAAAGGGAACTTTCAGACTCTCCCTGATGCTGTGTGGGTCCTGTCTCCTGTTCAGGGCTTTTACTGTGGTGTGCCTCAACAGAGGCTCCTTTTACACTGAACTGGAGAAATACAATAGTCAGACTGGAGTAGGACCTAAAGAGACATGTTATTAATATGTATTAATTAATTAATATATATTAATAACACATATATATGTATATATATATTTATGTATATATATATATATATATATATATATATATATATATATATATATATATATATATATATATGTATATATATATTTATGTATATAACATACACACGTGGACAAAATTGTTGGTACCCTTCGGTCAATGAAAGAAAAACTCACAATTGTCACAGAAAAAAACTTTATTCTGACAAAAGTAATAATAAAAATTCTATGAATGTTAACCAATGAAAGTCAGACATTGCTTTTCAACCATGCTTCAACGGAATTATTTAAAAAAATAAACTCATGGAACAGGCCTAGACAAAATTGTTGGTACCCCTAACTTAATATTTTGTTGCATAACCTTTTGAGACTATCACTGCAATCAGACGATTCCTGTAACTGTCAATGAGACTTCTGCATCTCTCAGCAGGTATTTTGGCCCACTCCTCATGAGCAAACTGCTCCAGTTGTTTCCGGTTTGAAGGGTGTCTTTTCCAGGCAGCATGTTTCAGCTCCTTCTAAAGATGCTCAATAGGATTGAGGTCAGGGCTCATAGAAGGCCACTTTAGAATAGTCCAATGTTTTCCTCTTAACCATTCTTGGGTCTTTTTTGCTGTGTTTTGGGTCATTGTCCTGTTGCAAGACCCATGACCTGCGACTGAGACCAAGCTGTCTGACACTGGCCAGCACATTTCTCTCTAGAATCCCTTGATAGTCTTCAGATTTCATTGTACCCTGCACAGATTCAAGACACCCTGTGCCAGATGCAGCAAAGCCTCCTCCATGTTTGACAGTAGGGACAGTGTTCTTTTCTTGATATGCTTCATTTTTCCGTCTGTGAACATAGAGCTGATGTGCCTTGGCAAAAAGTTCCATTTTTGTCTCATCTGTCCATAGGACATTCTCCCAGAAGCTTTGTGGCTTGTCAACATGTAGTTTGGCATATTCCAGTCTAGCTTTTTTATGATTTGTTTTCAACAATGGTGTCCTCCTTGGTCGTCTCCATGTAGTCCACTTTGGCTCAAACAACGACGGATGGTGCGATCTGACACTGATGTTTCTTGAGCATGGAGTTCACCTTGGATCTCTTTAGAAGTCTTTCTGGCCTCTTTTGTTACCATTCGGATTATCCGTCTCTTTGATTTGTCATAAATTTTCCTCCTGTGGCCACGTCCAGGGAGGTTGGCTACAGTCCCATGGATCTTAAATTTCTGAATAATATGTGCAACTGTAGTCACAGGAACATCTAGCTGCTTGGAGATGGTCTTATAGCCTTTACCTTTATCATGCTTGTCTATCATTTTCTTTCTATTCTCCTGCGACAACTCTTTCCTTCACTTCTTCTGGTCCATGTTGAGTGTGGTACACACCATGTCACCAGACAACACAGTGACTACCTGAAGCCCTATAAATAGCCCATCTGACTGATTACAAGATTGTACACACCTGTGATGCTAATTAGTGCACACACCTTGAATTAACATGTCCATTTGGTCACATTATTTAAAATCTTTCTTAGGGGTACCATCAATTTTGTTTAGGCCTGTTCCATGAGTTTATTTTTTAAAATAATTCCGTTGAAGCATGGTTGAAAAACAATGTCTGACTTTCATTGGTTAACATTCATAGAATTTTTATTTATTATTACTTTTGTCAGAATAAAGTTTTTTCTGAGACCATTGTGAGTTTTTCTTTCATTGACCGATATATATATATATATATATAAATATATATATATATATATATATATATATATATATATATATATAGTTCATACAGACATGCTTTAAATCACTCTAACGCTCTTTTGGAAGCTTCTGTCTGAGTGGAGGGAGAAAAATAGAGGAATACAAAATGGAAAACAACCTGATCTTTGCGTTTTATGTGTTTTTAAACCCAGCCGGTTTTCCCTTTCCCTCCGTTTGCTCTTTTTGTTTTTAATTGGCCTTTGTCAGTTTAGTCTGGACTGAGACCGTCGAGCAGCTGAATATTTGGTTTGGAACAAAACAGTGCAGCTCTGAATCTACGTCTCTTGGCCTGGCAACACCTCGGTATTCCCCAGAGGAGCTGGAGGAAGTGTCTCAGTTCTCCAGAGTTCTCCAAAGCCAGTACTCCAGAACCAGACATTTGGTTTACAATAATCAAAAGCAGTATGCTGAGTGCATGTAGGTGCTCTCATAGTTTTCCTCCATTTTGTCAGCCTACACTATGTTTCTATGGCAACAGTAACAGTACTCATTGATGTTTATTATACTGATAGAAATTAAGATAAAGAGACCACTTCAAACCAATGCGTCCACTTCCTTCTGAGCAGACGAGACGCTCGGCTGTGATTGGTAGGTCTTTTGTCTGTATTTGTCCGTCAGTCTTTATGAACCGCTCATAAACACAGAGAGAGATATGGAAATGCTGCTCGTTCATTATTCATGTTCCTGGAGCGAGGCCTAATCACATGATGCTGATGAGCAGTGAATAATGCAGGAGGCTGTGATTGGGCCGAGGGGACGCCACCAGGGGCCAAGGAGACCTTCCAGACCCTCCAGACCCCATCCCGCAATACTCCACACAAATAAACACAAACACAGGAATAATGGACAGATTTAAGATTCAAGACGTGAGGGATATATGGAGAAAACATGTTTATTTATAAGTTATTGGAAATGTGTGTACAATTGGGGATTGCTATGGTTATTGTGAAGAAAAGTAGACCAATGCTCAATAAATAAACTAGGACAAGACAATATGCAAACGAGTGAGAGGTAAATTCTGACTCAATAAGAAATAAGCCAGTGACTAAACTTAGGAATAAACCAATGCCTTCCTGCTAAGTTCACTGTGCCTTCTAAGAATGTCCAAAAATGTACAGCCTCAATCAGACCTTGAGAAGAAAAATTATTATTTTGTCCATTCTATTTGGAAGAACTGTTCTTTTTAAGAGCCTTGAGTAATTGACAGAAACCAGACCAGAAGTTAATTTAAATGTAAAAATAATAGCAAAATACTAAATTGTTGGTAATTCAAAACAGAAGTTTTTAAAGTACTTACAGTGTTTTAATTTTTATTATTATTATTCCTTTGATTGGGCATTTACTTCCTTCTAATATTATTTACATTTTAGCCCAAAGAAAGTAAGTGCTCTATTTTCCAAAAACAGGAGAAAAAGTAAAAAAATAAATAAATGAAACATTCTACCAGCTCCCTGCTAGTGACAAGAAATTATTGTACCAATCTACCATTTATGCAATTTCTATGGGATCACTAAGGGTTTTCTTATCTTACCAAGTTGTGAGAAGGAAAAATAATAACTATTACTGAGAGTAAATCCATGTTTTTGAGCCTAATGCAAGAAGTATCCCTGCACAAACTGGATTGTAATTGTATTATTTAGAAAAGCAGCCCTGAATCAGGAGGGGACTACAAGTCATGTGACATTAGTATTTTTAGTTAAATGTATATCTAGTTAGCATTCAGATATGAGTCTGTCCCTCAGCTGTCCATGGTTCAGTGCTTGGGTTAAGCGCTGCTAAGACCTGAATAATGAGACCAAGAGATGGACTGATCAGACTCAAAAGGAAGGAAAGAGCTCAGACTAAACCTAAATTAAGTAATAAACCATCACTGACTCTTAGCTGCTGTTAAATCTCTCAATGGATCAGTGTAAATGCATAAAATATGCAGTTTGTTTGGAGTTTATTCAAGGACTAAAATAAACCTGGACTAAGCTGTGATTAAAAACCACACTAAAGGTAAATGTAGATCTAAATCAGGTCTAACCCAGCACTAAGTCATCTGCACAGCCTTTGTGTTTGGTGCTGTTTGTTTTGGGTGTTGGTCTAAAGTCCTGAGTGTGGTGAAGGTAAACGGCTGCTGTTGGTCTAAAAGCCCAGCACACGGTGAAGGTAAACCTCCGTTTGGCTCAGTCTGTGTTTGTTGGCGTCGACTGCAGTGTGAGTTGGGGTTCATCATATTTACTCAGGCTGTGTCGGCTAACAGCTCTGAGATCACCAAACAAAAACACACCATAACAAAACTGTGGTTAAACTGAACAAACTGTACAAAAGGCCAGAAATATATTATATATATATAAATATATATTTTTTAATCTGTTCCCCTCTTTTAATAACCATAGTAACTCTTAAATGGTTAGCCTTTCACTCACAATGAATGATGATAAGAAAAGTAGCTCAGAAATTGCCCACTGTTTGATTGCTTAGTAAACCTTACACAGAGGAGGATTTAGGAAGCTCGTAAGTAAATATTTGTATATGAAGCCCGACGTCATAGCTGAGTGTCTTACATGAAAAGCATTATGTTTTATTTCTTATTCCAAGGACTAGGCTCAAGACTAAAGGGAACAGAGCCTTTTCAGAAACTGGACCAGTTTACCACCTCACATTAGAAAGGCCCTGTCCCCCGAGAATTTAAAATCTTTACATTTTTACTTTGGCTTTTGGAACTGGTTAAAATAGAAACCTTGGCTTTTAGCCTAGTTTTATGTATTTTTAGGTCACTGTTTTTATTTGTCTATTAATCTTAACCCTTTAAACCAGAGCCTGTTTTTGGGGTGTCTGCTCGAAAAAGACATGTCCACAGTAAATTGACTGTATTAATTAACTGCAAGGTGTATTTCAATAATTCTGGTGTCAAAATGAAGGGAGCACTTGTGAGATTTAATGTGCATGTTACAGTTTCAGAATAAATCAAGATGGAAAACGGCAAAATAACCCCAAAAACAATTCTGCCTAAAAAAAATAATAATAATATTTGAATTAATATCCCCTTTAGATGAAGGCAGTTGCAGCTCAAACACTATTTTAAATTACATCCACACATGTCAACATTTACCTGCACCAAATATAATTGTTCTAATGTGAAACAAACCAAAACTATTAAGATTTTAGTGTGAAATGGTCAGGTGGAGTCTTGTTTGCTTGCTGTTTGGTCTGTGTTTGTAGTAAATGTAAAATGGCTTAGATGTGCTTGTAGCTGAGTCTCGGCTGATCAATTTGATGTGCTGCTTTGCCATATTAAGCTTGGGGTGTGTTGTATAATGCTGCTTGTTTGTGACATGTGGAGAGGCCCCCAATTGGGTCTTAATATGTTGTATTTTATAATTCTGTAATTTAATTGCTTATGTACAGTATGTCATATTTTAATCTCAAATGTGTACAGCACTTTGGTCAACTCAAGTTTGATTTCCTGCCACATGTTACTTACAGAGGTTCTCATAACTTTACATACTCGATTTTGTGATTTTTTTTTCCATTTTCTAGAAAATATGAATAATAACACAAAAACTTTTCTTTCACTCATATTTAGTGGTTGGGTTTTTTTTTTAAATCATATTGACAACAGAAACTAACCAAATTACCTTGATAAAAAGTTTACATACCCCAGTTCTTAATATCATGTGTTGCCACCTTTAACATCAATGACAGCTTGAAGTCTTTTGTGGTAGTTGCAGTGGTGGAGGAAGTACTTAAGTTTAGTACTTAAGTAAAAGTACAACTACCCTGCAAAATATATACTTAAGTAAAAGTATAATTACTACATCAACATCTTACTTAAGTAAAAGTCATAAGTACATACTTTTAAATTTACTTTAAAGTATTTTTTTAAGTAAAAGTATAATCAGTTGTATCAATTACTGGAAATTCAGCTTTGCATCAACGGAATAAATTATAATTTAAAGTATAATAAATTGAAAACCAATTATTTTAAATTGTAATAATATATCACAATATTACATTTTTTTCTGTATTTTTGATCAAATAAATGCAGGCTTGATGAGAAGAAGAAACTTCTGTCAAAAACATTAATAATAGTAATGTGTCCAAACTTTTGGCCTGTACTGTATATATATATATATATATATATATATATATATATATTAGGGCTGGGAATCGATTAAAAAAAATTAACTAATTAATTGCACATTTTCTGTAATTAATTGCAATTAATTGTGTTTTCCCCCAAGCTTGTTATCATCAATATTTAAATGTAGAATCACCTAATTAAATTAAACAACTATATTAAAACCAAAAATAGTTGCCACTGACAGGGCATTAATATTTTGTTTAGTTTGTTATAGAAAAACAAGTTATGTCCAGAGCTTCAATCATAACATTATAACAATATAAACAATATAAATGTCTCTCTTGTGTTTTCATTACAGTCAGAGCATGTGAATGCAGTTCCACGTTTCACACACCCTCTCCTTTCACTTGTAAAACTCAAGGGTGTATGGGTAATGTAGTCTCTGCTCTTGGTGGGACGAATTAGGAAGCGGCAGAGCTCTGGAAAGCGGCAGAGCAGGCAAAGGATTAAAACCTCTATTAAAACAGATGTGAAATGGCGTACCAGTACGCTAGAAGCACGTTCTGGGCGCACGGAGAAGTGGCGGTACTGAGTACAGGTGCGTGCCGGCCCACTTAAAGCACTGTATGAGGCGGCTCATACGTGCAGTCATTCAGTCTTTCACCATACTAATCGGCCGACGTTAACGCGATTAAAATAATTGTCGTTAATTCATATTACACGTACGATTAAATAAAGCAGCGTTAACTTGCCCAGCCTAATATATATATATATATATATATATATATATATATATATATATATATATATATATATATGTTTGCAAATTCTAAAAAATGTCATGATATTGACGAAAGTTCAAAATTGTTCACAATCGAATCAAACCAAGATATAGTTTTGCCTGAATGCTTACTTGTGAATGTCAACTAAATACCCAATGTTGTATAGCTAGGGGCCGACGCCGTATAAAAAGTTTGAACATTTTTTCATCGAGTCAAAACAAATAGCTATTTTAGCCAACTACGAATGTACAGATATAGCAGTAGTTTGCTCATCTCCAAAAATGTAACGTACTAGCAAGCTATCGCCCCTGCTGTGCTAATAACCAGCTAAAGAAGTTGCCCTGTTAGGGTACCACTAACTTACGTCAAACAAATATTATACTGGTGTGATATTTTTGTTATGTTGACATCCGTTTTTCTATAACAGTCATAGCACCATGTCATAGCAAGTTTGTAACTTAAATATTAATAACTAGCATTGCATGTCTTACCTCTATATTTGAAGGGGAGTTTTTAAATGCCAACAGTTCTTTGCGTTGAGGTAGGCACTTGACACATTGAAAACGCCAGGAGTCATTCTTTGAACCTTTAAATTCAAATAACTTGCTTAAACAAGGCCAGGGATGTCTCTCAGAATCAGAGCTGCAGGGTACAGGCTCAAGCTCAGTCGACGTTGTTGGCAATTCGTCCATGTTTGATATTTGGTGTCCACCGTGTCCTTTTCTTCGATTTACAGTTCCGCTTGTGTTGTTTCAAAAGTCCTTTGACCAATCAGATCTCCGATCTGTTTCAACGTGCATTGGCCAGCAATGCCAAAACGTCAGTTGACCAAAATTTTTTTTATGCAAGATTCGGAAGTATGTAACGACACGCATTTTAATAATGTAGTGGAGTACAAAGTACAGATAATTGCTGAAAAATCTACTTGAGTAAAAGTATAAGTGCATTATTTTTTTTACTTAAGTAAAGTATAGATACGTAAAAATTTACTTAAGTACAGTAACAAAGTACAAATACTTCGTTACATTCCACCACTGGGTAGTTGTGGATGTGGCTCTTTATTTTCTCTTTTGACAAAAAGCCTCCAGTTCCTGTAAATTCTTGAGCTGTCTTGTATGAACTGCACGTTTGAGATCTCCTCAGAGTGGCTCAATGATACTGAGGTCAGGAGACTGAGATGACCAGTCCAGGACCTTCACTTTATGCTGCTGTAGCCAATGTGCTTTGGATCGTTGTCATGTTGGAACATCCAAGTACGTCCCATGTGCAGCTTCTGGGCTGATGAGTGCAAATTTTCCTCCAGTATTTTCTGATAACATGCTGCATTCATCTTTTCCTGTGCCTTTGTAGCTCACACATCCCCAGAACATCAGATCCACCTCCATGTTTCACAGTAGGAATGGTGTACCTTTCATCAAAGGCCTTGTTGACTCCTCTCCAAATGTAACGTTATGGTTGTGTCCAGAAAGTTCAGTTTTGGTCTCATCACTTCAAATGACTTTGTTCCAGACGTTTTGAGGCTTGTCTCTGTGCTGTTTGTTGTATTGTAAGTGGGATGCTTTGTGACATTTGTGTAGTAATGGCTTTCTTCTGGTGACTCGACCATGCAGCCCATTTTCTTAAGTGCCTCCTTAATTTGCATCTTGAAACAACCACTCCACTGTTTTTCAGTCCTGTATTTCATCTGAAGTTATTTGTAGGTTTTTCTTTGCATCCCAAACAATTGTTCTGGCAGTTGTTGCTGAAATGTTTGTTGGTCTACCTGACTGTGGTTTGGTTTCAACAGAATCCTTCATTTTCCACTTCTTTATTAGAGTTTGAACACTGCTGATTGGCATTCTCAGTTCCTTGGATATCTTTTTTATATCCCTTTCCTGTTTAATACAGTTCAATTACCTTTTCCCACAGATCCTTTGACAATTCTTTTGCTTTCTCCATGACTCAGACAGAAACAGTGCAGCACTGGATGAAAGATGCAAGGGTCTGTCAGGAGCCCAGAAACTTACTGACCTTTTATACACACACACTGATTACAAGCAAACAGATCACAGGTGAGGATGGTTAATGGTTACCTTTAGTAGCCATTCAAACCTGTTTGTGTCAACTTGTGCATGTTATTAGGCCAAAATCACCATGTAAACTTTTGAGCACTGTTTATGGACAAACTGAGGTAAAGAGAGGACTTCTCCTTGTGACTATCTTCATGAGGATGGGTTGAAAAAACATGTTTTTTTATGCCACAAAACCAAAGCATAGAATAACATGCTTGAATATTTTTTTCCAGCAAAAAAAATAAAAAATACACTACAATCCCAGTTTAGTCCTGTTTGAACACCAACCATCGTCACAAAATTGTTTGGCGACAAGAAATAAACTTCACCATATATGTTTTCTCCTGAAATTGTCTGACCTTGTTAAAACCTGTGAAAGAGACGCCTCCTCTTCAGAATGTGAGAAAATGTAAATGTGGACAGACACCAGATGTTTACTGTTCTCTGAAGGATTCACAAAAATAGACTCAAAAACTCACAGCTCATTGCAACAAAGCTTGGAAAATACTGTATATTTCTCAAAAAACAGGACTAACTGTTGGACAACGTCAGGACTAAACCTAGAACCAAACCGGGTCTAAACCAGGTCTAACCTCTGGTCTTGGTAGAAAACCTCAGCGGTGTTGACGTGTTGAAAGAGAGCAGATGGTGGCTCTGTTTTAGTTGATGCTGTTTAACCTTTTCTCAAAAACAAATAAAAACATACACCTCTGTTTCCAGCCTCAGGTCTGACTCATTTTTAAATCTCTACCACACAACGTTTAGACGAGAAACTGCTGACCACACACTTTTCATCCTTTTTTGTCTAATTTAGTCCAAATACTCCTAAAAGACAACTCGGCTCTCCTCACTCCCGACTCTCACAGGCCACAAATCACACAGGTGTTGAGGAGATCCCTTACTTCAGCCATTTAAAAAAAACTCAGATGTTTTCAGATTTGAAGAGAGCATCAACAGGGGTCCACCTGCTCTGTCCTAAACACCACTCAACACTGCAGCTCGTGCTTATATTCAATGTAGGCCTTTGCTCGGGGATTGCATAAACTGGCTGCCTTAGTCCATAGCACACAAAAGGCTCACTGACTGGATGTTTAATCCCAAAGGGAATGTGGAGTGCCTGACATGACTGGGCAAACAACAAGCACTTCGCCATCAGGGCAGAACTGTCACCTACAGGCCTCATGCATCCTTATGGACTGTAGGTTATCCCTCATCAGGTTATTACCTCTTAAAGGCCAACCCTGCCACGTGCACTGACATCATGAGAATGTTTGGTATGTTCATTAGTCAGGTAGCTCAATAGGGTGAGGACTCTTCAACCCATTCTGATCACTGCTCATCCAGGAGACCCAACACAAACCTCTGGTCTTGTGGCAGAAGGGTCCTTGTTTACCAAGACAGTGAGGTTTTCTGGAGGGAAGGGCCTGGGGACAATATTTAGGACCTCTGCTTCTTGACTGTGGCATAATTGAATCGGTGTGGGTCAGGTTGATAACAGTGAGTAGGCACAGCTTTGAGGTAGAGAAAATAACCCCCATCAGTGACAGCTGCTGCTTTAACACATGACGGCTTGCACCAAAGAGGTCCAAGTGCTTCTTTAAAAAAGAAATTTTAGGGCTTCAGATGGGTGGCTTCAAAACACGGCAGACATTAAGTCAGTCCAGCTGCTTCAAATTTAACCAAAATTTATGGCTAAATCCCAAGTTGATTTGTTTTAACAGAATAATTGCCACAACTCCTCTTTTCTCTTGGACTCTTTTCTTCTAAATCCATCTTGTTTAGTCATGTTCCACCTCGTTCTTCCTGTTGTTTTAGTTTTTCTAACCTCATTTTCATGTGTACAATACCCGACGAGCCGCTGGAGGTGGAACTAAAGTTTAACAGGATTATTCTCCAAGCCTCTCCTCATTTCTCCGCGTTTTACCCCCTGCTTCGTCCTGAATTGGATTGTCTCTGGATTCTCCAAAATCTCGCTCCTTGGTTCTTGTTTAAACAAGCCGCTCGAGGACATCCTGACTTGTATATTTGTTTTTTATCGAAGTGTAAATGGAGTTGTTGTGCAGTAAATAGAGTTTTTGCCCAAGCAGAAGCAGCTGTAATCTCCTGATGAGATTATAAAGAGGGATGAGTTCGTACATGCCTCAGATCAGAATAATTACAAGGGTTTTTCTGTCTGGCCCTGAGTCAACACCAAGTCTCCACCAGGTTTACACAAAAAGCTTTTTTCTCCAACAGCTTGACCTGATTTCTTTTCATGGCTTTAATAAAGGGACTAAGTCAAAATCTATTGTTCTGAAGTCGGATGTTTGTCGAATGAAAAGAAACAAAAAAGACCCTGGTCTTTGTCAAGGTTGATCAACACACCAACACAAAATGGTGTCAGACACAGACCAAACAATGGAGTGTGTTACAATGGGTGCTCTCCGGGTCCAGCTTCCTCCCACCGCCCAAACACATGCACGTGTCGGTCAATTGGCCACTTTAAATTATCCCTAGTGAATGTGTGAGTGTCTGTCTCTAATTGTTAACCCTGCAACTAACTGGCCATTGTCCAGGGTGTACCCTCAGGCTCAAAGTTACTAAATGGGACGACGTCTAAGAAATGAATAAATGTCTTAAAACCTGTTTACACGTCCAGAGCTTGGGTCATGGAGGCCCTCTACAGAGGGGCTGGGCGTTCTATTAGAGTCAGGGTAAGACACTCGGAGTAGAGTCGCTGCTCCTCCACATCCACATGTGGAAGGAGTTCTGGGCCTTGGAAAGACTTAGGACAGGAGGGACCATGTTTCTCGGCTTGAAAAGGCTTGGAGGAGTTAAGTGTCTGGGGAGGAGGAAGTTTGCTTCGACTGCAGCCCCATAACCCAGTCCCTGGACAGAGGACAAAGATGATGGGTAAAATAAGACTATCATTTGTGGAACATGAGGGGAATAAAAAAGTGGTTCACTGTTCTCAATCTATTTTCTTCAAACTATTTCCAACATAATGCTAATATGTGTCTGACTTCAGCTTTCTCTAAATCCGATTGGAACTGGGACATCCCTTCATGTAACCCTCTTATTATTCTCTTTATTTATGACATATTTCCTGAAGTGTCTCCAACCATCACTTTTACAAAAACTCATATATAAAGTAAAACATATTCTTCCCATTTGCATTCCCTCTGATGTTTTATGGCATGTTTTCTCGTCTCTTCATTATATTTCTTAAGACAATCTATAAACCCTTCCGATAATAAGAGGAATCACAGGAGGGACCCACTGCTCGCAGCCCCTCTCTGTTTCTATGCAAAACAGCGACCCTGAAAATAAACACGGCGCCGGAGAGCCTCCCTCAGGCTCCGATACCTGCCTCTCACTCCATCACTTCATATTAAAAGAGGGCAATTTCTGCAGCGGCCCATGTTTCCACTCGTCCTTGAATAATAAGAGCATCAGTATGCACCGCTTCCATCAAGTCCTGAGGAAAAGGCTGCTCAAACACGACGCAGCAGATAATTTCACGCAAAGCAAAAGCCCCCTCTGTGGACTTTTTTTGTTTTTTTTTTCATCTTGGTCTGCGGCTGATATCACACATGTTTGATTCATAAAAGCAAATACAAACCGACCAATGAGATCAAAGCAACGCTGCAGCCCACAATTAAACCACAGACCACACTTCATTCAGCTTCAGTTATTCTGGTGTGTTTCTCTCTGTGGGCTTTTCAAAATGTAAATGAGCTTAGTGTTTTATTTGAAAAACGAGAAGTGACCTTTACACAACCTTTTTTTAAGTTGTTTTTGGCTGAAAATAAACGAAAAATTAGCTGTGGCATTGAGACAACCTCAAATAAAAGTTGTTTTTAATCATCACAAAACAAAAGTCTGATATAAAAATTGTGAAATGCTCCAAACTTTTACTTTTTCATGTCAAACTGTTTTTCTCTCAGAATAGTCCTTGATATTTATTTTGTCAAAATATTTAAAAATTAAATAAGTTTTGTGCGTTCTTTCTGAAAAGGATGACTATAATTCTATAAAAACTATTTCTTTCCAAAAACCTCTTCAACAGTTCACCTCCATTCTCTCCATTCAAAGTTTTCAGTGTTG